>JAHWGI010001289.1:0-675000 GCA_029379305.1 Frankliniella fusca | reverse complement strand
TCGGTACCACTATCCGCATTCCAATTAACGGCCGATTTCTTTATTTCCAAAGCCCTGGCCTGGCCTGGCCTGCCGCACTCCGGCCGCTCACCGCTCGCCCGACCCCGCTACTGGACCGCTACACTCAGCGCAGCGGTTGCACAGCGGCTCACGGCCCGGCTCGGCTCAGCTCGGCACCAGCGTTAAAGTTCCCGGGCAAACGAGATGGCCTGGCCTGGCCTGCCTGCCTCCTAGGAATTAACATTCAGATTGCATATCGCACACGCACACACACGCTCGCGCGCGCGCACGCGCACACACACACACACACACACACACACAAGCACACGTGCGACTACTGGTTTCTACGCCGGGTGCACCCAGCCCAGCCCAGCTCAGGGCGAGCACATCAGGGCAGGGGCAGGGGCCCGTTCAGGACGTATATAACAGTGCGTTGCTGAGAACAGATTTCCAGCAGGGAGAGAACACAAGTTTCGAAACCCGCAGTGCAAATACTAGCGGGGCGAGGATTCTCGCTGTCAGGAGGCCAAGAAAAATGCTCGTACACTTCCTTGCTCTCCTGAAAGCGAGGTTTGGTTTTCTTGCTTAATTAGGTCGATGTTTATACAAAACTCTCACGCACTGGATGACCATAGGATAAATATCCTACTCTGAGTGAGGATTTTGAATCTTTGAGCTCAGTAAACTCGAGAAGAGTTTTAGAATCGAACTCTGTGATAGCGCGGTTCCTACAACCCCCTGTCTGAGAACTCCAAATACACTCACTGTGGAGTTTTGTTTCGGGTGTCGTGGCAGGCTGCTCGTCGGTCCGATCCGCTACTCACGGGCTCGCGCACGCACACACATACACGCACATAAACACACACACACACACACAATCGTGCATTCTTTCTCCCTTTGTTTCTATCCCGCCATTTTCTTTCCTCGGTGCGGTAATTAGTCCATGCATGGCGCCACGTTCGTTCCCACACCGCGAGGATCCGAGTCGAGCCGGGCCGGGCCGAGCCGAGTCGGGCCGAGTCAGAGCCCGGCCGGAGGCAGCCCGGAGCCAAGCCGGAGACAGTCAAACAGGGCGACCAGTCTTTTCTGTTTTCGACGCGCGAGATTTTTCAGAAGCAAGGCGGGGATTAGAACGCGGTACCCTGTTAGTTAAATTTGTTTTTATCCATCCCACATCAGATCCTTGTAAACAGACATACAAAAAGGCCACTGGTAGAGACAACCTTATGAACTGCCTTAAAAAGAAGAAAAAACTGACATCAACAAATAAACTTGCAAAAGTCTCGATTTTTCCCGATGTGTATCGACAGTGGGAAACACTAAATCTGAAAAGACCTCGCAAAAGTGGGTAGTGTGTTGACGTGCGCCTGCCCCTACCTTAGGGACATTGACATTGCTTTCTCTTGTTAAGAGCCCGCGGCACGCACCTCATCACAGAGCAGCAGCGGCAGAATGAAAAGGAGCGAAGAAGTAGAAGAAGATGAAGATGACGAAGAAGAGGAAGAAGAAGAAGAAGAAGAAGAAGAAGAAGAAGAAGCAGCAGCAGCAGCAAAAGAAAAAAAAGAGTGCATGTCGTGATGCCTTCGATTCAGCTCATTATATTTTATGCACCTGCGGCCGGCTGGTCGAAAGCAAAGAGGGGGAGAGGGGCAAAAACAGGGACATCGGCTGCCAAAAATTACACGCGCACGATCTCGCCTCATGCACGACCGCGCGTGATCTTCTCCATGGCAAACGTTTTAAAAAAGACAGAGTTTGACTACAAATATCCAGTCTATTAACATAAATAGTGTTACTTCCTCCGATTACTGGTCAAAAAGCTAGTAAATGAGTTTTCTCTCTCTCTCTCGTCTCTTTTGGCTGCATGGGCTGTTAGGTAACCCCGCCACCGGCGAGGCGGGCGCGCGCGCACAACAAGCATTGTGAAGAGGGTCCTACTCTTACTCGCGCTGAGCAGCGCCAGCAGGATCAGGAAGACACACACACACACACACACACACACACAGGCGCGAGCGCCTTCCTTAACCTTGCATCACGCCGAAACATTCACACCGCCCAGGGTATGGGAAGTGCAAGTGCCGTGAGTAAGTTACATCCTTTCCGGTGGCAACTTTTAACTACGCACTGCCGGGTCAAGAGGAGAGTCTCCGGCACAGCGGAGCAGAGGAAGCACTGTTTCCAGGGTCTGGTGTATTTTTAAGGCACCCTAAAGAAAGCAGATATCAGGAGAGGCTGGGGGAGCGGTCGACCTGGCAGGTCCGATTTTCTGAGAAGGCGGTGAGCATCAACCGCTCCAGCAAAGCGGCCAGGAGAGGGTTAAAGAACGGCTATCGTTGTCCCATCGCGATACGAAACAGAGAGATAGAGAGAGGGTTATAGTCACGCAGAATAGCCCCCGCGCCACACTGGCTGCCCACAATGAATGGGTATTCGTTCGCTTCGATCAGGGATCCGCACGATTTCAGGGGAGGAGAGACACAAAGATACAGCCACTGCTAGTAGCTCATGAGCTCCTTATAGAGTGGCTTTGATAATTTTTTTAAAAAATTCGAAAGAGGAACAGAACATGCCATTCTATCTGTGAAAATTCTTGACATAAGCCAAAGGCGTTGATAATTTGGCACCCTCAAGCAGCTCATAGGCAAAGTAATTTACAGATTATTTTCGTCCGCGCTTTATAGCCCAGTATCTCTCTTATAAGTCGCGTAGCGATGTTTCTAGCTCGTGTGTTGTGGCCGAGGCGAAGCGCAGCTCGAAGAGACCGCAGGGCCGCTATGCGGGCGGAGCGGGGCGGGGATCGCTAGCGGCTTTTGGGGAGGCGCGGGCGGGGCGGGGCGGGGCAAGGCGGGGCGGGGCTGGGCGGGGCGAGGTGGGGCATCGTTAGCGACGCGGACTTGTTAAACTTACTGAAGCAAATTGCAGACCATTTGCATACTTCATTGTTGTTTTCGGGAGGCTGCTGTACAGAGAGAGAGAGAGAGAGAGAGAGAGAGAGAGAGAGAGAGAGAGAGAGAGAGAGAGAGAGAGAGAGAGAGAGAGAGAGAGGAAGAGGTTAAGCGAGCGAGAGTGAGTGGCGGGCGAAGGTGTGGAGAGGCGAGGACACGCAGCGCAGCCCTGCTGAGGTTCTGGTCTGGCCTGGCGCCCCCAGGATAAGGCAAACGCCCAGGCGCCATGATGATAGCGCGGGAAGTCACGTTAATTCCCACAAAATATTTTAAAAAGTAGAAATAATCTCTTGTTTGTTAACACTGGAATCAAAAGCGTTCAAGTGACATATTTAAGTGTGAAACGCAGTGTATTATTGAACACTTTTTGATGCTTACTTAAAAAGCTTTCATGTTCTTCATACGCGGGTCATCATGTGCTGGACCGTCATGTTCGTTTACCAGAATGGGTCCAACTAAAGTGTATGTTTAAAGCTTTTGTCTCGAATGAAATACATGGGCCACTACATTTGGGATCAAAAAGCGTTTATCATTTTGCTCACAACTTGTGAAGTATAGTGCAAGTTGAATGCTTAACGACAGTGCTGTCGTGTGTGAATTTACGCGATTAGTCATGTACTTCAAGAATTTATGAGAATTTTTGCTTGAATTTCACCTAATTTTTTTTGTGTGAATTTTTCTTAAATTTCTATAAATTTATCTGAATTTTTCTGATTTTTTTTTTTAACTTTCCCGATTTTTTCCGAATTATGAGGTATACAAGAATTTCAGAGTTGTTTACCCCTCGGCTCTCGCTCTCGATTTTGTGATGCAGTTACACATACATACACAGCAGAGCGCGCGGTCCGGGGCGGTGGGGCGGGGCGGGGTGGTGTTCGCAAGGAGCACGAGGACCAGGACGCATCCCGGGGGTTATTTAGCTCGACCGCAACACACGCTGAGCGGCCTGGTGTGGCCTGGTGTGGCGTGGCGTGGAGTAGCGCGGCACGGCGCAGCTCCGTGTACTTTACCTCCCATTTTGCCAGCAGCGCTGCGCCGCCTCTCCTTGGCTCGGCCGCCGTAATGGCGACCCAAAGTGGAGGAGGCGAAACAAGACACGCCGGGCACGTCGAGCAGAGAGACAGAGAGACCGAGGGGAGGGGAGAGGGAGAGAAAGAGACAGAGAGAGTGAGAGAGAGAAATATACTTGATATTTGATATTTATGGACAAATAATAGTACAAAAGACTAGACAGAAAATTGACATGGTCAAAAGAGAGAAAGTTGAAAAATTTTTTTTTTTTTTTTTTTTTTTTTTTTTTTTTAAAAAAAAGGATTTATTAGGGGATGAAATTAACAATTTTGTACGAGAGAGGTAGAGAGAGAGACTAAAGAAAAACATAATTATTATTCTGTTTTATTATAAGGTACTGCCTCACGAATAAAACATCGGAGCAAGCAACACACTAGCACGCGACATAAGAGTTAATCCTAGCCGAACCTAGAGTGCATAAGCGCCTGCGATCATAGGGGTAGGCAGCCCCGTAACGCACGGACCCGCGGCTCGTGGCCTACCCTCGCCCCTGAACGCCGCAGCCCGGCGCTGAAAGGGCATTGCACCTTGAGAGGCCATGCGACTCGCGCCCGCGGCCAGCCCAGTCCAGCCCGGCCCAGCCCTGCCCTGCCCTGCACAGCCCAGCACAGCTCAGCCCGGCCCAGCCCAGCGGGCCAGTCCAACCCGACCCGGCCCGACGAGCTCGATGGCGCAGTTACGCAGAGGAATGCAAATCAGAGGGGGAGGGCGGGGGGTAGGGAGAGAATGAATGGGTCGCGGTACTGCACCGTACCAGGCTCGACGAGTGCGCGGCTACTTTTCGCTGAAGGCGCGCTTAAGTCGAATAAGCCTCTGGAGGCTCCTCCCGTTAGAGTTCGCTGACTCGGAAATTATTGTTTGTAATAAATTAAAAAGCTATGACAGAGTGCTGAATCTTGCCGCTAACTCATCTTAAATGGCAAAAGCACCCCACGATGTGAGATAAATATTTTTATTCAATATATAACTGTGTGCGTTTTGACGCGTATCCACTTAGGCACGTATAAAACTATGAGCGCGACGCAAGCGTTCTTATCAACGAAACGAACTTTTCTTTATACGCACTAAACCATAATCTCAGACGTACACTGATTTTTTCGTAATGAAATCATATACATGGCATGATTACAAATGAATTTATCACTTGTTCTGAAAAAGCATTATTTTTTAAGAAGCAACCGATTCTTGGCAAAAATAGCCAGTTGCAAGAAAATGAATCATTCCCTATTACTGAGGAGCAATGACTTCAGAAGTTTTCAAAAGTCAGAAAGAATATTGAAAAACTTTGTCAAAATATCAGATACGGCCTTCCGCTTCACCTATAGGCGCAATCGTGGGCAATTTTTTTTGCATACTCTGATCGCAACACAAATTACCACAAAAATCCGAGGGGAAAACAACGAACTTTGAAAGTTTTGCTCAACACCTCGTAAGTCAGAAAAATTCATGAGCATCAAAAAAATTCGGAAAAGTTCAGAAAAATTCAGGAAAATTCAGAGAAATTCAGAAAAATGCAGAAAAATTCATGAGCATCAGAAAAATTCGGGAAAGTTCAGAAAAATTCAGGAAAATTCAGAGAAATTCAGAAAAATTCTGAAAAAAATCAGAAAATTCACAAAAATTTGCTACATTTGAACACCAAAATCCAGAGTCGTTTCCCCTTCGAAAAAACCACCCGGGCCTGCGGCCCTCGCCCGGCTTGTGGGGCGTTCGTGTCCGTGCTGTGGGCTCGGCCTGCTCGTCTCAGGCTCACCTGTCGGCGGTGCCGTTCCCCGCGCCGCCATCCCCCGGGTCTTGGTCTGCAGCAGGGCAGGGCAGGGCAGCGTCACCGGCGGGCCCGGGCGGCCCGGCCCGAGCGCGCCGTCGCCATCACGGGAGGGAAGGGCAGGGGGCAGCGACTGGAGCCAGCCGTCACATCCTGGAAACAGAAGGAGAAGAAAAAAAGGAGCGATGAGAAAAAGAAACAAGTTAGTGAAGCGAGTAGAGTAGGCGCGTCGCTCTGGACCCGGAGAGACACGGCGGCGCGACGCCTGCCGGGCCGGGACGGCGGGGTCCTCTGTCGGGTGATTCCGCACATTGGCTTATTCGTCTCCTTGTTCTTGTTCCACTCATGGGGCACGGCCATAAGGAGCAAGAGAGAGGACTCTACAGAACGCTCTTCGGAATCACCCTGCTGGTCCTCCAATCCGACACGGCGTGGCGGGCGATCTGATGTACATTGTACATGAAAACTTCCCGAAGCCATGGCCATGGACCATTTGTATGTATTCACGAAAAGTTGTGATGATGAGAGCAGATCATTGCAGATGTATTTAAACACTCAGAAAACAGTTTGGAGCAACAACGAAAAATACAATAGCTACAGCAGCCAAGACAATTTTAGTTCCACTAAACTTTGATTGGGGCGTTTTATTCATGAATGGTGACATAAGTTTGATCAGCTGAAGAAAAATTTCCCTCGACTGATCATATTTTGTGAAAATGTCTAAATTGAAGGTTTAGTTGGAATTCAAAAGTAAATTTAGTTCCTCTAACTCTATTTTGCTCACAAAATGACTTTTTTTCTGAGAGACTCGCAAAAAAATCGCAATAACATCTGCATAGTTTCTTTTTACGTCTTAGCGAGAATAATTTTAAGTATAGTCATCAAGATGGAATAAGATTTTGACCATAAATTATGGCGGAGTACTCAATTTGGGGAAGGAAAAACAAAAACAAAGTGGAAATGAAACAGAGCTGACCGAGCCGCCAGGTCGGCGGTGTAGTAGCCTAGTAGACCTTCGAGACGTTTATCCCTCGCAGTTTCAGTTTTTTTCTCAGTCTTTTATTTCTGTTTTTCCTTTGTGGTGGAGCGGCTTTACGGACATAGCCAATTTCCGTCGTTCCCGCGCGCAGACCGAATCGTCTGATGCTAATGGCTATGTTCCTGACCACGGCGACACCGACTCCTATGCGGTGGCGCGGCGGGGCGTGGCGAAGCAGCAGCCGCTCCCGTACTGCCCGAGGAGACCCACGACTTCAGGACTTCGCTTCTCGCAATAACTTTGTCAAAAAAAATTGGTAAGTCCACCACCTGACATCAATAAAGGTCCGGCACGTATGATTACTGCGAAGGCGAGAGTGGCAAGGATGAGAACCAAAGCCTTCGTGCACCAGACCTCCTCTCGTCACAGACATTAATCAACACCATTGCATTCCCCCTCCTCCCTTCCTCTACCCATCGTACTCGTGACTGACGATGATACGGAAGGCACTGAGGCGGAGGAAAAAAAAATATTAAAAGGAATAAAAAGAAAGGACAGGGAGCGAGAGAATATAAGGCTTTCCGAGCTTTTCCGCTGTGATGATCCGGCACAATTGCGCTGCTTCTTATCTTCCACCGTCCCCCCCCCCCCCCTCCCACCCTTGTATTACACCTGGGCAGGCCTCTCCGCCCATGTCTCTCTGTCTCCCTCTATCGCCATCGCCTGCTCTCTCTTTCTCTCTTACACGCACTCGAGGCTCCCATCGGTTCATCGAAGAGAACTCTGTCCAGCAGGCTAAAGCTTATCAATTACAGCGTCCACCACATTACTCCTGAGACAGAGAGAGAGAGGATGGGGGGGGGGGCGAGAGAAGGAGCAGGTGGGAATGGAGAAGGGAGGGGGAGAGCAGGAAAAGGGGGAGGGGGGCTGTGGGAAAGTGAACAAGAGAGGAAGGAGCAGGTCCAGCCATAGGCCCGTTCTATACGTCCATATCGCCTGCCACAGCCTCTTTCTTTCTTTCTCTCTCTCTCTCTCTCTCTCTCTCTCTCTCTCTCTCTCTCTCTCTCTCTCTCTCTCTCTCTCTCTCTCTCTCTCTCTAACACACACACACACGCCGAATAAACCTAAACCGCCCTGTTCGCTGACGAAAGTGAAACCCATGTGCGCTCGGCTCAGCGCAGCTCGCCGGCCGGCCGGACACGACACAACACACAGCAGGCGGTGTGTACCCCGGAGAGAGGAGGGAGGCAGGAGTGAGATCAGTGAATGAGCCCGGTGCGGCCTGGGGCGGCCTGGGGCCCGGCTCGCGGTTTTTCCGCCGCAGGGGGGCCAGCTTTATCCGTCCCCTATTTTCTAATTTTTATTAGTAATGTTGGTTGTCCGCAATCACGCGTCATTTTCTTTGCCAAAGGCGCTTTTTTTCTCGCACAGTTGTTGATTTCCTTCCATTTTGGCGGGTCCCTAGTCCCTGCCTCAGGACCCTTCATGGACCTTGCTGAGTGCCCTTCCCTCATCCTACCCCGCTCCCCTCCTTTCTCTCTCCCCCTTCTCTCACTCACTCCCCCCTTCCCTCGAGTGCACTCTCGGACCGAGAAAGCGAAATGGACAAGCCCAGCTGAGATGTTGAGATACCCACCCGCGGCCTCAGCGGCGCGGCGCTCCGGCGCGGCTTGGCCGGGCCCCATGGCTGCAACATGACCACATACTCCTTCTAGGCGCCAGGCCGCCTCCACCTCCACCTAGACTCCGACGCCGCGTGGGCCGCTTTTTGCCTTTTGCCTTTTTGCTAAGAAAAAATAAAAGATGGTATGGGAAAAGGGGAACAATTGATCGAGAATATAAGGAGAGGGAAAAAAAGTGAAGGAGAAAGGATTGAGTTGGCCGGGACTGGTCAGTGCAAATGAGTGCGATCGAGTCTGGCGATGAGCTGGGCCTCCTCTCCCCTCTCCCTCATAAGTGCCGCTCCAGATATGCCTCTCCGGCCGCCTCGGCGCACAAGAGAAAACCTCCTTCTTTCTCCGTTATTGAGTGAGCGAGCCACCGCGTCAGCAATCACTATCATCTCATCAGCGGCGTATTCTCGCTTTTTCCTCTATTCCCGTTCACTTTCAGGTCGCGTCTTCACTTGCGCGCGCCTCCGGTAATTCTTTTTGCACTCCCCGGCTCGCTCCCGACTCCGGCGTCCCCAGCACCTGCTCAGCTGGACGACAGGCGTGCCGCATCGAATGTCGTAACACGAGACATTGGCGATCCGATTGCGTGCCACCGTATCTCCATCATTATTGAAGGATATTCTATCGACGGGGGAAGCAAATTCTTATTTTTTAAGCGGTCTCAGCACCGCTTCTAGCGCTACGTCGGCTGGGGCGGGGAGCGTGTCGTCGTAGTCGTATGGTCGTCGTGGTCGTCGTTCGGGAATGGTCGTCACTGTGACGTCACGCCTCCCCCCTCCACGCTCTGTCCCCACTCGTCTAGTCTGTTCGTGTGTCGTGTTCGTTGCTCGGCCCGGCTCGGCCCGACCCGGCTCCCCCCGGCCCGGCTTGGCTCCGGGTAAAAAAATGTCAGGAACCACAAAATATCAGGTCTGATATGTAGGTTTTGAAGTTGTATCGAGATTATGTGACGCATAAACTAATGTGGTCTGTCCGATGTCAGCTAGTTTTTGTACAATGAGGACCTTGCCCCGAATGGCGGAGCGTAGTGGGAACCATAACAAAGCACCATAACCCATAATGTAAACTAGTTTAAATCTAGTTTTATATTCAATTCTAGCATAACTCTGTTAAAAAAATGGTGTGTATTAGGGCTGCACATACATTCGGATCATTTTAAATTACAAAATATCAGGTCTGATATGTAGGTTTTGAAGTTGTATTGAGATTATGTGAAGCATAAACTAATGTGGTCTGTCCGATGTCAGCTAGTTTTTGTACAATACTGGGCCCATCACTATCACTCATTTGTAGTAATTTTATTTCATCTCCCTATCTCTTAAATAATAAAGAACCTTGTTTAGAATACACAAGTTTGGGTGCAGGCAGCAGAATTAGTGAAACTGATATCATTTGATAGGTATCATTTATTATACACTTGGTGACGGCAAACCGTGGATTTAATATATATCATATACTCTTACCGAAACTATTGATGCTGCTGTACTCAGATGTTTTATAAATCCTAAGGGTAATATAGAGAACTATTTTAATTTCTTCTCCGTATTCTAAATAAAAAAGTACCTTCGTTTTAAACACAGAAGTTTGGGTGCAAGCTGCAAATTGATATCATTTGATAGGTATTACTTATTATACACTTGGTGACGGCAAACCGTGGATTTAATATATATCATATATTCTCACCGAAACTATTGATGCTGCTGTACTCAGATGTTTTATAAATCCTGAGGGTAATATAGAGAACCATTTTTAGCAATATTAAAGGACTGAAAGATTCAAATTGAAATTTCATTCAGATCATGTGAAGCGTAGAATACAGTGTTCGGTCGAATGTCAGCTAGTGTGTTTTGTATAATATTGGTCCGATTACTGATTTGATGCAAATTTATTTCTTCTCTGTATTCTAAATAATGAAGTACCTTTGTTTTAAATACACAAATTTGGGTGCAAGCTGCAGAATTATTTAAATTGATATCATTTGATAGGTATTATTTATTATACACTTGGTGACGGCAAACCGTGGATTTAATATTTCTTCTCTGTATTCTAAATAATAAAGTACCTTTGTTTTAAATACACAAATTTGGGTGCATGCTGCAGAATTACTTAAATTGATATCATTTGTTAGGTATTATTTATTATACACATGGTGACGGCAAACCGTGGATTTAATATATATCATATATTCTCACTGAAACTATTGATGCTACTGTACTGAGATGTTTTATAAATCCTAGGAGTAATATAGAGAACCTTTTTTAGCAAAATATTATATACTCTTGCCTATTTCAGTCTAGCATTTGAGGCCTATTAATCAGCTTTAGACATTTTAGTCTACATATTTAGCAAGTATACATATACCAGACAAATTTTAGATTTTCCATGAAAAATCTATTCAAGTCGTTTGTATCTTAGAATTTTGTTATCATCTGGCCTATTTTTTTAGCGCTCCCTTCTGGTTTGGAAAAGCTTGAGAGCGGGCTTTGGTGTCTGTTTGTTTGTTTGTTTGTTTGTCTGTATGTTTGTTCCACTCCAAGGAGTTGCTGTAGAGAGTCGAAATTTTTGGGGGTATTTTGAGGGTCACTCCTGGACACCGAAAGGCCTGTTTCAAATCCTGCCAACCCTCATTAAGGCACTGAAAAAAAAAAAATTAAAGTTCTACAGTAATGGGAAAAAAATTTATCGGGAAAATTTCATGAGCTCGTAACGGGTATGTCGACGAGTTAGGTTTCTCTAGGTCAAAATTTTGCCCGTTTTGCTGTATCTTCTACCGTTTTGGGTCGGCTCAGCCACCCACCGTTTTTGCGATTAAGGGCGTAACTGGCCGGTACAGTGTAATAAATAGGCGAAAACGGTCCAATTCTAATTTTGTCTAACCCAGCTGACCCGCACATCGCCAGAACCGTCTCGACGGTGGCTCATTGATGCCGCCCAACGTTTTCAGCGATTTCCCAAAATATCTCTGGGAGCTGAGTTACGCCCCTCCGGAAAGGGCCTAAATCACGATATTGGCGTAATTTTAGTTTTGGAGACGCCCCCATCTTCCCGCACCTCTCAGGAATCGTCTGGACGCGGCCAGAATAATGGCGCACACCATTTTTGTTCCAGGGGCCCAACTGGCCGGTACACTGTAAAAAGGGGGAAATTGGTGCGATTTTCAAGTTTCTCTAACCCCATCGATCCGCCCGGAACCGGATTTTCAAGTGCAGTTCAATGACGCAGACCATTTCCCTCGGAAAAGGGCCTAAACCACAAGTACACTATAAAAACCGACCAATATTGGTCCAGTTTTCAACGTTATTCGACCATATCGACCCGCACCTCTCCGGAACCGCCTTTTCGACTCCAGGTCAATGCTGCGAACCGTTGTCCTTGAAAACAGGCTTAACTCGCTAGTACACTGTAAAATCCGACCGAAATTGGTCCACTTTTCCACTATATCCATCCTCATCGATCCGCACCACTCCGGAACCGTCTTTTTAAGTGCAATTACTCGAAACGGACAATTTTCAAAAAAAAATTACGTCTGCTAAATGGGGAAAACTTTTTACATAATTAGAATTTGTAACGTTGTACAACCTACTTTGACTGACGTTAGTTTAACTGTTTAACTAAACTTTGGCAGTCTCAAGTATCGAACCACAATTTACACCCACTAGAATAACGTATGTGAATATATTTGTCGTAAACCTTTTCGTTGGTTCATTTTAAGGATTCTGAGACCGCTTCGATACATTTTGATGTATAGGAATGTTTTTTTTTAAACAAAAGGAGAATTATATGTTGACGAATTTGAGTTTAAAAATTAGATTAACGTACCATCACCTCCTAGACGATGAAAACTCGGAAAAATTAAAGAGGTTTAAAATAATGAAACAACAAAGTAAAACGGTTACGAGACAGAGAGAGAGAGAGAGAGAGAGAGAGAGAGAGAGAGAGAGAGAGAGAGAGAGAGAGAGAGAGAGAGAGAGAGAGAGAACGGGGGAGGGGAGTCCTGTGTCAGGTGAGAGGGTGGGGGGAGAGGGGGGACGGGTGAGCGACCAGTAAAGGGGTCCATTATGATGCAATGGCTGCCCATTCATGTATGGGCTGTGTGACCGACTCAGCCATGCGGATGTACAGGCCAGGGCAAAAGTGTGTCGCTGCAGCGGGAGGGAGATAAATTATTGTGTTGCCTTTTTTTTCCGGGCGGAGAACGACCACACAAGTTACGCTACGGATTTTATTCAAGTGTCAACATCATTCGATTGATGTGCATCCTGACAAAAATCAGAGCATGGCCTTCGTATGCTCTGAGCGTGTCTATCAGCCAGGGCGCCGCTCATTCAGTCACTCTGCAAATCTGACTGTATGACAATTTATAGAATTAACTATGGGCGGTACATTAGTTGTACAGTTTAGATGTTTTTTTTTATTTTAATCTTTTTATATTAAACTTTTCCAATCAGAATAATTGGAAACATAATTAATTTTAAACTGTAAACCTTTTATCGTTTTACAGTTTAAACTAGTTTTTGTATTCATCTGTAAAACATTAGTTTCGCACTTATTCCCGAAAAAGGAAAGGTATCGAGTAATATCGCAAGATTTGCGGAGCAGTCAGTTAGAAAGTCAATCATTCATAGTATTAGGAAGGAAGGAAGGAAGGAAGGAAGGAAGGAAGGAAGGAAGGAAGGAAGGAAGGAAGGAAGGAAGGAAGGAAGGAAGGAAGGGAGGAAGAAAGGAATGAAGGGCGTAAGTAAGCAAATAAGTAAGTAAGTCAGTCAGTCAGCCGGCCCATAATTACAATATAACTAGACCAGCAACACACACTTGCAAGGTCACATAAAGCGCGTGACCCACGGCGCGACCACGTGACCAGCAGACCACCGGAAACAGCGCTCCAGATGTGGCGCGCGCAAATGTGTCGCAGGTCAGGGGTGCCACTGCCACAGCCCGTGGCGCGACGTGCGGCGCGGTGCACGTCTGCAGCAAAAAAGGCTGCTGGGCTGCCGTAAAACTCTCTCAGTGTCAGAAGCAGGCGATGGAGGTTTTATGTGGCGGTTAAACGCGTTCTTTCTATGTCTACAAAGTGTCTGCAAATGTTCTCACGCGAAGGGGCCTCTACTACCGTGGAGAGAGAACAGCTGATCGTCTAAACTGTCAGACTACGGGTGGAAAATTGGGATTTATTGATGTGAGTACCTGCCAGTAGGTGCAAGCTTTTTACCGCACGGCAAAAGCAATATCTGAGTTTTTGAGAAAAAAGGGAAAGCTTTTAGGAACTTCCGTAATTCTAGGGAAACCCCTCAGATTTTAAGGAAGACTCATCAGAAAATAAGGGAAATCTCCACAGATTTTGAGGAGACTTATTCCTCGAAATCTAAGGAGTTTTCCTAAAAGAATACAAGGTCCTCAAAGTTTTCCGTTTCAAAAAATAAGACATTGTTATTACCGTGCGTAAAGATGTGTGGGTAGGCAAAAAGAAAAATTAAAAAATTGGGACTTTGATCCATGGTAAAGATTCCCGAAGCATTCCGAAGATTGCAAGGTTTGAGCAGGTCTATTGCTCGGGTAAAGGCCCTTTCACTCTCTCGAGTAAGTGCCCTCATACTCGCATGCTGGAAGACAGGCCCTCCGCACAATTTTGATCGAGCGAGGCTAGCTTTGCAGAGCATGCAACTTTCATACCGTCGCAAGAAAGCGGCGAGATTCATTGAGCAGCAGCAGCATCAAACCACACCGAGCAGCTGACGAGCGGCGCGTTCTCTGCTAATCGAAGCGCAGAACTCTTTTCCACTCATAAAAGTGCACAACAGAAAAGTTGGTCATAGCTATGAAAACATGCAGAACCAAAGTGTAGTAAATTGCAAATTGCAGAACTCCCTTTGTTTACTGTTCTTTACTCATATAAGTGCGGCAAAACTTTTCTACTCTTGGATTAGCAGAGTGCTTCGATGCGGGACTGGGTTACCTTTTGAACAGGGTCCAGTTGCAGAGCGCCCTGCTCGGACGCACAAACTTGCCACCCGAGTACAGTAGTGCGCCCCGCCCAGCCCCGGCCCGCACTCCCAGCTGGGTCCCGGTTTGGTCCGTGAGGTAAGTCACATGGCGAGGCAACAACAGAGCAGTCCAAATGCAGAGCAGGTCGGTACGTTGGGCAACCGGCCGGACCGGCAACAACCACGGGTGAGGCAGGCCGGGCCGAGCGAGTACCGCCCGGGGCGCCGCGGCACCACCACGGCGCGCGGGCCAACGCACTCCATACCGGCACAACTTGTCTCCCAAACAGGGACGCTTTAAAAAAGTAATAAAAAAATACTCGTACTCTACAAAATAGACCGGTATGTACGCTGCGGTATTGAGGCATCAGTAAAGTGAAAAACGAGAGCCGGTTCTGGCCTGGCGCGGGGGAAGCGCTATACGCGTATCGAGACGAAAATGAGCTGCCTCACGGAGCGACAACCCTTACGTTTTTTTTTGTCGTTTTCTTTTCTTTTGCATAAAAAAAAAGAAAGGATTATTATAACAGCAGCACATACAGTGTTGTTAAGTCAACGGTTATACGTACTTTGCACGCGGACAACGCAAATGATTAATTTTTCTTTGAAACGTTTCATGCAGCTTATAAACCAGTTTGTGATCCCGAAAGGAGGTTACAAGCAGTTAAGTGAAGACCCGAGCGTGCAGTGCATGAACATATACAAAAATATAAAGTGAATAAAACAAATGGAACGACGGAAAGCAAGTGCGCAGCTAAAATAATATATATAAAAGAGGGAAGCAGTGCGTGGCGCGAGGCATGGCGCCGCCGCCGACCGGCATCATTGATATCTGGAGTAGCGTGTGTGGGGGGCCGGGGCCGGGCGGCCAGACACATGCAACCTCAATGTGGGGCAGGGTAGGGCAGGGCAGGGCAGGGCAGGGCAGGGCAGGGCAGGGCAGCCTGGGGCTGAGCCGGGGGCCGGGGCCGGGACATGGGCCGCCGGGGCGCATCCAGAGAAGCCCCACCGTCATGCCTAAAACAAACCGCCGTGGGCCGCGCAAGCTGCACGGCTTAGAAGACCCAGGCGGTAAATTGGAAAGCAAGGATCATTAAAAACGTTAAAAAATGAACGCAATAAAAAGGTAGATGCACGTATTCGAAATGAACCTTTCAACCTGAATAGGTAAGAGACGATGACCGCTGAATATATGTGTGAAATGCCCAAGGGAGAAACAAGTGAATTTTACAGTTCACAAATTTTGTGAATTTTTATTGAATTTTAGTGAATTTTTGCTTGGACTTTACCTAGGATTTTGTAAATTTAAAAACAAATCCAATTAAAAAAAAATACTGAATTTTTCGGAATTTTTGCACAAAAACAATCTGAATTTCTCTGAATCCTCCTGAATTTCTCTGATTTTCTTTCAGAATTTTACTAAAATGTTTCTGAATGACGAGGTGCACAAACATTCCAGAGTTATATCTCTTCCTCGGAAATGCCTTGAGAATACCAACGTAACGGGGCACAATTGATGCTGCTTCTATAGAAACATGGTTCAGGTGTTGGGCATCATCTTCAGCTGGACCGGAGCATCTCCCTCGCTACTTCCTGGTCCGCGACGGAAATGAAGACGGGCAGCGCGGATCTCCCCTGGCCTGGCCTGGCCTGCCCGCCCCGGCCGCTAACAGGAGTGGAAATGTCGCGAACCGGGAAGCGAAGCGATCTGCTACGCTGCAGCAGCGCAGCCCGGCGCAGCCCAGCGCCTCACCCCTCGCCTCCCGCCTCCCGCCCGCCCATGCTGGGCCTGGGCGTCCTGCCGAGCCGAGGAGCTGCACGCGGGATAGGGCAACTTGAAGGGGTCTCTATACAGGACTGTGACTACACTACAAACTATGACACGGGACTACTGCTATATTTCAATTGGCTCACTCGATTACGTCAGATATTTCATGCACTTAAAACGTCAAACTTTTAGTTGGGTGAATTTTTATTTGAGTTAAAAAAGGAGGTGTGGATTACACTGGGATTACCTGACCCGAAGAAGCTAAGCTGTATACAGAATTACAGGAGTGTGTTGCCCCCTCAAGAGAGAAATTTTTTTTATGCCTTTTTATAAAAACATCACTACTCATCTAATAACAAGTAAAATAATACATGGTAAAAACAAATGTGTGATATTTTAGGGAAAAGTGAAAAGCTTAAGGAACTTACTTAATTTGAGGAAAACTGTTTGGGAAGTCTCCTAAAAAAAAATCGTAAACTTCCCTCAATTTTTGAAGAGACTTATATTCCTCAAATGTGGGATCCTTAAAGTTTCCCCTTTTTCCCTCAAATGATCAGACATTGTTTTTAACAAGTAATGAGCAGCGACGCTTGCCAAGTAACAACAACAATGTCTGAAATTTAGAGCCCGTACCGAGGGGGCCTCCACTCCGGCAACCCGGTGTTCCTGGGTGTTCCTCACGCCGGCAGTCCGACAGCAATCCGACGGCAATCTGTAATAATACACTACCACCATAGTCATTCTTTTTGCCTACATACAGGAGCAAGGCAGAGCATTTTGCCCATTAATAGGCGTTCGATGCTAAATAATCCCAAACTTTACGCTAGCAATCGGCAAACTCGGCAATCCGGTGTTCCTCCAAATGAGGCCCCGTCGGCCCGCACAGGTTTTGCTTTGGTTTGGTTTGTCGGTAGGGTACGTAGAGATGACGGCCAGTCGGGTGGGGCCGGGCCGGGCCGGGCCGGGCCGGGCCGCTGCACCGGGACTAAGAGGCACATAAGCGCTTGTCCAGGGCTGCCTTCCCTTCCCTGTGGTCGCGCAGCCTCAGCCCCAGCCCCGGCCCCGGCCCCAGCCCCAGCCCCAGCCCCGGCCCCAGCCCCGCGCCCGCTGCCCATTATCTTATCCGCAGCTGTGATCGCTTGTCGTCGTGCGGTTTTCGCTCCACCAGACGGACGTCTCCAAACAACGGGTTTTCGTATCGCCGCGGGTAGCAGTGCCCGTCACCACCATGAAGAAGAGAGGTATACACTAGAGGGAAGAAAATAGAAAGAAAGAAAAAAAGAAAGAAAGAAAGAAAGAAAGAAAGAAAGAAAGAAAGAAAGAAAGAAAGAAAGAAAGAAAGAAAGAAAGAAAGAAAAACTTGTGTGACATGTATGTCATATGGTGTGAGTGTGCGGCCTACCGCCCCCGATGACGGTGTACGCGTGCCCGGCCGAGTCTGCCAGGTGACCACAGGGAAAAAAAAAATATTCGCGTCCAAGCAAGAAAAAAATTAGCAAGTTTACTATTTTTTTTTATAGATGTATAGACGCAGCTAGTTTTTAAGCTACGCTCCTTAGCTACCCTGCTACTTTGTATTTTACGCTGTTTTAAGTGATTAGTCGTGGTGATAATTTTTCACATCTTATTTCAGCTGCGCAATCTTTTTTTTTTTTTTAATTTCTTGTGTTATGAACAATTTGTGATAATTACGCACAGCTTGCGGTAAAGACCAAGTTAGACCTGTGCCTGTGCACAGTACAAAGTCCACATAATCAAGCCTCTATGAAGCAGTATGAGCAAGTAAGTCTTTCCGCGGGTGACAGTGCAGTGGCCATTTACGATTTCAGTCATCCCGATGGCATTTCCATTTCTCCTTTCTGGAGCGGCGGTCACACGTGAGACGGGGGCGTGGCCGGGCTGGGGTGGGCTGGGCGCCGCTGGCGGGGCATGCCGCGCCGCCCGCAGCAATTAGCGCCCCTCCCTCCGCACCGACGCGGACCCCTCTCACGTCAGACTCCGTTCAGCTTCCCGTTAACCGCATCCGACAGGTCACCTCCTTTTACTTAACACACGCGCCTGGTGGCCTGCCTGCTTGCAAAGAGTATGGAGTGCGGAGGGGAGCACGAAAAAAAGAAAAAAATTGGAATGGACTCTGTTACTCAGGGTATAGAAAATGCGATGCCGAAATAATCCAGGAGCAAGTTGTCACGACCGAACACATGCACGATGAGAACGACTAAGCTGTGGTTTGTTGTCATCGTACAAGTGTCCGGTCGTCACTACCAACTCCTAGTCGTGGATATCAGACTTTCCATACAACGTGGATCACCACAACAATTTTTTTTTTCCGCGAAGGTCAACCTTTAATAAGTTTAATGACCTTTGCGCCGTTAATACACAAATAAATTTTCCCGAGTGTGAGATTAAATTTCCTCTGACCGTTAAAGCGACAGAATAAAATTCTTTCTCTATTTGATTTGACGATTGAGGAGCCTCACTTCAGGAAGAAAATCTCTATCTTAAATCTCGCATTCATACTGTACAGTGCACTTCTCAGGTCGGAGCGTCAGTCACCGAGGGAGCTGGCGCTGACTGCTTTAGACCTAAACGCGTAGTCCAATAAAGTGTCAATGAGATTTCCGAGGTAAAACTGAACAATTGTGAACTGTGTAGCAAAAAGTACAAGAGAGTGAAGCTACCCGCATAGCAAACGATCCCCAAACCCATTACGTCGAATGTATATGACGACCTTGTCACGCTGTTATGGCCAGAGCCGTTAACGACTGCAGACGTTAGGAGCGTGCTAACCGTCACACCTGTCTCAGAGCCACTGCGAAAAAGCTTGCGCACCACCTGTTTGGTTAAAAAGGTAAAAATCCAAATGTGTTAATCTCGGTTTGAGCCATAGGTCGGTGCGGTAGCGCGGGAATGCCGGGCAGGCATACCAACCGCCAATCTCCACGAGGACTGCACTTGTCGTTACAGCGTTGCCAACGTTACCACACCGCCGTGAGCCCCATTCCTCCTGTCACTGTGGCAACATGTCCACCGGGGAAATAAAATGTTAGGAAATAATTGCATTATAAACATTTGTGCTAATAAAGCACAAAAGAGGGAGGTTTGATGATTAAGAAATATTTACAACCGTACCTTAAAGTGAGGTGAAATTTCTCTTTCTCATGGAATCATTCTTCCAGTAAATGAGATGAAACCTTTGATTCAGATTGATCCCATTGAAACACATCGGGAGGCGTTTGTTGGCCGCGCACCCTTAGCGGGCAGGCGCGGCGCCGCAGGTGTTGCGTTCCAAACATTCCCTGGCGCCCCTCCACAGCTGCGCCCGCATAACCTGGGCCCAGACAAAGCCCTGGCTCCCTTCCACAGCTGCTCCCGCATAACCTGAGCCCGTCCGGATGCCTCCACGCCGCAGGCAGCAGACGCATAGACTTTGTTCTGTCATCGCAAGGGTTAGACAGGCTGCTGTTCCGTTTGTAGTTGATGTACTCTAAAAACTCACTGCGAGTGGAAATCTTAACAGCCGGATATCTTCATAAATGAGTAGAAACGCTAAGAGATACAGAAATTAACAATGTCAAAACAGAAATCTGAACCTACCCCTGTAACTCTAGTTTCTTCTCCCCTTTTCCCGATTCCCTAGGTGCACAATGCACAGGCCCCGGTGCGCCCGCCTCGGGCCGGCCGCCATCCACCTTGTGCACCGTTACCAAGACAAGTTCAATGGTCGGCGTTAGGTTTCGGCGAGAAGTGGCGTAGCGCAGCGCAGTGTGGCGCGGCGCGAGGCGGGCGATAGAAGAGAGTCAGGCACAGCGAGCGGCGGGGCGGGGTCCACTGACAGTCAAATGCTTCAGTGTAACGTCTCATTGGCGAAAAAAATTATAAAGGAGAAGAGAAAAATGGTGCAGCACGCAGGCTGCTCATTCTTTTCAGGCTACGCCCACACCCACGTGCGCTCAAATACAGATGCGTTTACTAGTTATCGTTTACTAGTTTTTGGACCAGTGGGTCGAAACTGAATACGGAGGAGATTTGACGACCGCAAAATAATGTAACAACAGACTTAAATAATGATAAATAACAAACAATTTTCTGAAATTCTTTGACCTATTCTGATTTGAATGAATTGGTGGCGATCTGCGACTCATGTTTCGTACACCTACCCCCTACCCCTAATGGTGACGTGGGATGGGCATTCGGGACCCCCGAATAGGGACAGTATACGCGCATATCGCAAAATATTGGGCCGAACAAGTTCATGAACTTTGAATCCGGCAGCTCATCGAAAACCTTTTACATTGGAGTTTCTTTGAAGTTCATACATCAACAGACTGAAGTGCAAGTGAGATAGCTCGGCTCGACGCGAAGCATAGCAGGGAACGTGATGGCCGCCCGACGGGCCCGCCGGCTCCGTTTATACGTGTACGTGTCCAGCGCAGCGGGTCATTCAGTTTGCCGGAAATCGGAGGGATCGCGTGTTCTTCTATCCGGCCCGACCCGGCCCAGCCCGGCTGCCGCCGCGGAGAGCTGGGAGTTTGCGAGCGCCACGCATACCTCACTCAAGTCTCCTCTCCGTGCCTTTACCTCGGCCATGGCCTCGCCCGGCTGGACTGGGCTGGGCTGGACTGGCGCGAGATGCAGCGGTCTTGACCCGTTAGCATGTCAAGGGTTGCACGCCGCGCCGCACGGCACTCGGCACAGCGTGCGGGACGGGACGGGTCGGAGCAGAGAACCCACACGGCGGACAACAAATTTGATTGCGATCCCACAGCCATGAGAGTTTCCTTGAAGAAAGGCAGTGTGTACGTAGTGTGGTGGACACGGGAAGGAATGTCCTCACAAGTTAAGTGCAGGGGAATATATACACACAGTAAAGGAATCTTTCTTCATCTGATCCGACTTTTGAAAAAAATGTAGTCTATGAGGAGCTCTGTTTTAGAACGCAATGCCAAATATTTGGTTTTTAGTTTTAAATTTTTATTCTAATGGTACTATGAACAAGTTTCGTAAGCCCTAAATTGCGACAGCTTATAGGTAAAAAACTATTGTCTATCGGCTTATCGGGACTTAAGGTTTGTTTTTTTAATTTTATTTTTCTTAGGTAATGCCTTGTTTTAAGGTAGATCTCTTTACGGAGAAAACGAGGTCTTGGAGTCCAAGCAGTTTTGAGAAAAAACAAACAGCTCTCATAGACAAAATACACAGGGTTTCCGGGGCTTCTTGAAAACCAAGACGAAGTTAATTCTTCCGTGTTCTTTCAATAAAATGAATACTCTGTTTGAAATATTGATCAATTTATCGTCGAGTTAGAACAATCATAACATTTCTAGAATGTAATAATCGAGTGCCCTAAACATCAGTCAATATTCCTCCGTGCTACCATACTGCGTATCAGAGTACAAAACTGAGCGAAAACCACACCTGCGGCCTGCGGTCGTCTCTCCTCTCCTCAGAGTTTCGAGACGAGACCGGTATACATGCCGAGCCTTACTTTAAGCGCGCGCTTTAAGCAGAAGCAGGCTCCCTCCAGTTTGGCTCCGCAGCGCAAGCCGACTCGCCGCACCGAGACTGACGGAGGCGAGTCGCGTCTCCTAACGGACCCGTCCCTAGGCCTGGGGCCAAAGCCCTGCCGTGCGGCCCCGCCCCGCCCCGCCCCGCCCCACCCCGACCCGGCCGGCGCCTAGGAGGAGCTCCTTCCAAAGAGAGGAGGGAACGAGACAGACAGCGGAGCGAGAGAGAGAGAGAGTCGGCAAACTGAATCGTGCCCCTCGATTCATTCTGCCGCGTGATATCTTTGGCACTCTCGGTCGCCGCCTGCTGCAGGCTCCCCATCCCCACCCCGCCCCGCCCCGCCCGCGGTCCCGGCCCACATCAGAGCACTACCGCGGAAAAAAATTGGAAGGAGGACCTAGATCACTACGCCGCCGCCGGGCCGCGGGTCGAGCCCGGCACCACTACACTTTCTTTTATCTCAACCCGATTTTCATTTTTGGGGTCTCATCGGTATTGTCGTTTGTATTCCGCGCGATTTACGTTGGCCCCATAGATTAAGACACTCAATCAGGTTTGTATTTCAGCACAGAAAAAGTGGTCACTACTAAAAACACGACACAAATTAAAGAAATAGTTGATTGTATGCAGGATACAAAATCCCATCATCCACTGCGATGGAGGACGGAACGGGCGCCAGGCCTGGCCGGGCCTCGGCAAGGTCAATACTACGAACCTGACTGTACCACTTTTTTTGTGTGTGTATGTGAGTGTGTCAGCTTCCGTCCAGCTGGCACGCGCCGTGTTGTTTGCTACACAGTTCTCACAGAGAAATATACAGAAACATTTAGTGTATATAGTATAATTGTATAGAACAACGTCGATTAGTATTGGTGAATTTTAGAACAGAGCTATACTGAAATTTTTTTGTTGCACGCAATTTGTATGCCCAATTTACATCCAATGTGATCCTTTTCTTCATTCCTTATTTTTCAATCTACACGAGCTGGTGCCATTTTTAGACAATGGTGAAAAGTTGTAATTTTAAAATAAATAAAAATTTGGCACGCGATCTAATAAGTAAAAACTCTCAATTACAGCATAGGAAAAGTTACCATGATTCTATCAAGGGGTTCTTTTCCCATCCACACCACCTTAAACTTATGTAACAATGTCAGTCCCGGGCGTTTCTAGAAAGACGAAACAGTGACGCGGATCTGCCTTACAAAGCGGTCACTACTGGAACGGATAGGCAAACCCGCTTACCGCATACTGCTACTTGTCCTCTGAAACACCGCGTAAAACTTCTGAAAGATGGATTTCATGACAAGAATTCTCTCTGCATATCGCGTGCTACAGACAAGGCGCTAAACGAACAGCGCAACATAATCCTTTTTCTAGTCTACACATAGCATGTACAAAAGAAATATGAACATGACATGCACAAAAACGTCCGCAGCATCGAAAATTTTACAAATGTCGATACTGCCGCAACGACTGAGACGTTTCAGACGCAAGCGAAAACAACTTTAGGAAAATAAACAGAATTCCGGCAAGCGAAATATACTACGGTGTCTGTCGGCTCCGTGAGGCCGAAGCGAAGACTTTACTCATCGCGCGGAGAGAATGAATAAGGATGAAAAACGAAAATAAAAAGCACGTGTAATAATCGATGGCATCAGGAGTCGAACCCGCGAGCAAAACCGGTACCGGCGGGTACCAGCGGGTACCAGCGGGTACCAGCAAGTACCAGCGGGCTCGCCGGCGAGATGCTGCGATTATGCCGCTCCTTCATCAAAGAGACCATAGCGGAGGCGAGGCTAGTGCTTCTTTTTTTGTTTAGGTCTATCTAGTATTATTCACGGTTGACTGTAATCCTGCCGAGACCACAGCGAACGCCCTCTCGTAAAATAACGAACCGCAGAAACGGAGTAAAAATACCACTACAATGCGATAGGGTAGAGCGGACTGCCATTAAATGTTCGAGCTGCACGCCGACACTATGACACGGTACACAGGGATTGATAATCGAATAGTAGTTTTTTTTTTTTTTTTTTTTTTTTTTTTTTAAACAAAAAGAAAGAACATTTACCACAGTAAACACAGCACTTCCGTGGCGATGACAGTCTCCAAAATCCAACAACGTATCCTTCGGAAGAGTGTGCGGCACCCAGCAGCAGCAGAAAAAGGTTATCCGTTCACCGTCACACTCAAGCACTGTAATCCAGGAGGGCCGTAGTAGTTTCACACACACACACACACACGCGCGCGCACGGGGCGCGGGCTGGACGCGACGAGCCGAGCCGAGCCGCGCGCTGCACGACGATATCAACCTGCGGTGACTGCGGCCGGGGCGGCACTGGCGGGGCGGGCTGGCGGGCTGGCGGGCCGGGCCGCTGGCGCGAGGCGGGGCGGGGCGGGGCGCGGCGCGGCAGGTCGGCAGGTAGGTAGGCCCGTCCCGTCCCGTGGAACACCCGCGCCCCGTTCCGCTCGCCGGCGCGGCGCTGCTGCCTGCCTGCCTGCCTGCCTGCCTGCCTGCCTGCCTGCCCGCCTGCCAGCCCGCCTGCCTGCCTGCCAGCGCGGGACCTGCCTGCGGCCTAAGGTGCGGCGGGGCGGGGCAGGGCGGGGAGGTTGCGGAGCGGCGGGGGGCGCCCGCGCGACTCTAGCGGAGTCCTCCTCCTCCCGCCCTTCATCCTTTCTCCCTCTTCTCTTCCCCGTCTCCCCCCCCCCCCTCTCTCTCTCTGTCCTGGGCGCAGCTCGGCCATCTTCATCTTCCGTCTCCCTCTCTCATTTATTTCGCCTTGGAGATCGGCAGGCATCTAGCTGCTCCTGCTGTGGTTCCAGCCGCAGCTCCGGCGCTCCGGCTCCGGCGGCGCGGGCTGCGGCTCTGCTCTGCGCGGCCCGGAGGAGACTCCAGGCGCTGCTCCGGGGCGCTGCTCCGGGGCGCTGCTCCGGGGCGCTGCTCCGGGGCGCTGCCCTGCCCGCGCCCGCTCGGCTTGCAGTGGGAGCCGCGAGGACTTTCCCTTTAACGTACTGCAAGCAGGCATCGCTATGCACTCGTCGGCCCGTCCCACGGCCCAGCCTCCTCGCCGGCCGGCTCGCCTAGCCGGGCCGGGCCCTCAAGCATGCCTCCTCTTTCTCAGATAAGCCTTGGCGAAACCTTGTAACTCGTATTCTCGTAATTTTGTTAAAAAGAAAACTTAAATCTAGCAAACAACATTGCAATGGTTAAAATTCGCCCCCCCCCTGTCCTCGCTTACTGCAGCTTAACTTTACACTTGTTACTATGTTGTTAACGTTTGCGTTAAAGTAGAACTTCTCACCATTTCCCGCAAGTTTGTGCTCACACATGGCTGCAGAAAAAGAGTGCTCATCAGCTCACATATTTTTGCTTGTGTCTTTTTGTACAAATAAAAGAACACGGTAGAAACAATAGTGTCTGATTTTTTGAGGAAAAAGGGAAAACTTTAAGGACCTTGGATACTTGGAAAACCTTGGAAAACGCCTTAGATTTTGAGGAAGGCTCCTCAAAAAAAAGGGAAATCTCCACAAATTTTGAGGAGACTTCCTCAAAACCTCAGGTGTTTTCCTCCGATAGTGAGTATAACAATGTCGAGGCGCTCCCTCCTAACTCGCCCCGCCCCTGGGCCCCTGCTGCGCGCTCGTGCATCGCTCGTGCATGCACCTCCTCAATGAGTTGGGCTCGGCCCCCGGCGCCCCCGGCTGGGCCTTCCCCTCCCAACCCATGACTCGTTCGGTCATCGAGTGAGCCGCTCGCCCGTAAAACGTGCGTTACTACTGTAGCGTCATGTCGCCGGCCGGCGGGCCGTCCGGGGCGACCAGACCGGCCCGTTAGATCTGTTATGGCTGCGTCTTTAACAGTCCAATGACGCAACACGTGTCAGCAGGTGGATGGCATGACGCTCAGATGTGCGCGGCGCGCGCCGAGAGTGGCATAAAGAGGAGAAGACGGGGAGACCGTAAGAAAGAAAATTGTCACGTGAAATCAGTGACCATTATAGTGGTCACAAAATTTTCAGACCATGGCAAGCATTCAAGGGCAAGTTGGCGTTCCAGGCCTCCCCTTGGATACAAACCTATGGTTGGTTTGATGCTGTGAGTGAATTTCTTTTCACTGTTTTAGTGATAATTTTCTTAGAAACAAGTCATTTTTTCTGTACACTTTACAGGGAATAATAGTCAATCGGGCTGAGTAAGCAAGGGAGAGCATTTGGGGAAGAGCCTGTCGGGAAGAGGCCAGTTAGCCTGTAGAGACTATCAAAGGCTTGCGTCCAGGGAAGGCCAGTCAGGGAGAGCCTGCCAGGGAAGACCAGCCGCAAGGAGAGCCCTCCTGAGAGAGCCTGCCCGGCCCGGACCAGCGCAACAAGTACCGGGCAGGGAAGGGCAGCAGGAGGGTGATTCCGCACAGTGGTTTCGTCTCTCTGTCCTTGTCGCACTCATGGGGCATGGCCATGAGGAGCGAGGGAGAGAACACTGCTGTACTCGGTTCGGAGTCACACTGCTGCGTGCCCTGGCCGGCCCTGGCGACCTGCGGATGCACCCCTCCCGGCCCCGCCCGGCCAGGCCCGGCCGCTGCGCGGAATGCTAATGCAAAAACACCCTTCGCCTCCCCCACCACGAAAGTTGGCTTTCTGCTGATGCAAAGCGCGAGATGCGATCGCGGAGAACAAGATAAAAGGGAAAGAATAAAGTGAGTAAAAAGTAAACACGAGAGAGGAGTCGGTGAGGCACGGATAGGAGGGAGGAGGGGGCAGCTGTAATTAGCCGCCAGCTGGTGCTGGATGGGCGGCGCCTCAAATCCAAAGCGTAGATAAATCAGCATCGGCTCGGCCACGCTCCGCTCTCCCGACATTTTGGCAATAAGGCACGGTGCTTTCACGAAACTCCTCGGAAACGTCCTACGAGAGTCTGCCCCCCCCCCCCCCGAAAATATATAAATAGCATCCGATAGCGCCACGCTGGTCGACATATTGCTGCATCTAAATGACACACGCAACAGTGCACGCGTCTGCCTAGGCCCGCCACTGGATATTTGCAGTTATTTGCCTCAAAGTCCTTGATCACTCTTGGTTTACAAGACCTCCTTTTTGTACTTGAAATTTATAATTCGCACTTTTCATTGAGGTGGCATTTCTAAGCCGGTTTACCATTCCGACAATCAACGGATTCTAAACCGGTTCGTTCAGTAGCCTCACTTCAAAATTTAGCTTACGACTTTGTTACGACATGAACGTAACGAATGATGTTCGTTATGTTATTAGGTTGCCGAGCTCTGGTCCGGTGAGCTAGTCCCATCCAGTCGCCCTTGTAGAGCCCCGACCCCTCGACCCCTGGCCTGGCCTGGCAGTCCCACCCAGGGCCCTGCCCTGCCCTGCCCTGGGCTGAGCCGCGACTGAGACCCCGCCACCCAGGCCAGCACGGACCTACCCGATTAATCATCCGCAGGGAAGGACGGGCCGGGTGGGCGAGGCACTGGCGGGTACCGGCGGGTACCGGCGGGTACCGACTGGTACCAATAAACCATGTGCAGCAGCAGCAATCGAGCCGATTGGAGCCGCGGCTCGGAGGAGCGCGGTATGCGGGCCTGGGCTAGGCGATGGATGTGTGGTCAGTTTATTAATTAAGAGAATGGGCAGCAACTGAATGAACACACTCAAAGCGGCAGGTTTAAATAAAAAAAATTATTTTGAAGGACTTGATTGAGCAGACTACATTGCGATTATTTTGAGTTCATTTTACGTCTTTTAACACGAATCGAGCAGGGCGATCATCGCACACTTTATTCCGCGAGAATTCGAGGGTAGGTTTATTGCCTTTAATTTTTGTCTGAGACTTTTTTACCCCTTCCTCCCTCGCTCTACTTTATGAAGAATTTTGTGACCTCACCCGAATAGAGTTAGGACTCTTGCTGAAATAAAGAGAGACTAAAAAAATTCTTACTCAAATAGAGTGGGGCTAAGAAATATAAATATAGGGAAAGAGTTTTAAAATGCGCACTCTACTTGAGCATGGAAAAATATCCTATATCTCCCATTTCGGGTGATAGGGTTTGCAGTGTCCACTCCGTTAATCTACCCAACAGTAATTGACCTGTCTTAAAAATGGACAATGGCAGCGGCCTAATTCTTAATATACGATCATGCCGCTCGTCGACATGCGCGCACTACTCACGGGGTCCTAGGTGGCAGAGATGTAAGCGAGCAGTGTCGTATCACGACGACAATTAAGACCATCGGTAGCAGCCCCGTCATTACCAGCGTGTTCGGGAGAGGAAGCGTCCAATGCAAGAAGCACTCACCCCCTCTCGCCTCGCACCACACTCCTTTGCTCTCTCTCTCTCTCTCTCTCTCTCTCTCTCTCTCTCTCTCTCTCTCTCTCTCTCTCTCTCACTGAAAATGTACTAGTCACATTTCTCGCCCGTAATGGGCGAAGTATTTTTTATCGCTCAGTAAAAGTGACTTTCGCTAAAACGACTCAAATCGAGTCTTTTCTGGAATTTTTTAAATCGCTCCAAAAGAGTGACATTTGATGATTTGACTCAAAAAGAGTCATCAAAGTGACTCTAATAGAGTGATGTTCATCCATGTCACTCTTCCAGGAGAATCCAAATTTGGTACAGAAAAGTCGCTCTCCAAAGATCGAAAAAGGCGACTCCTCCATTTTCAGTGCTCTCTTTGTCTCAAGGACGGCGCCGGCTGCACTTAGACCTCTCGCGGCGCCGCGGCGCCTGCGCAGACTCTCTTCCTTTGAGAAAGCGCGCGCAGCGAGGAGGGCGCGTCCCGGCCCGGCCCGTCCGTGCAAACGACGCGTCCTTCCTTTCTCCGTCGCCGTCCTGTCGCCGAGCAGGGCCTGCAGCGCCTGGCCGCGGGATGCATTCGCGTCACCTCCGGGGCGTCTGTCTGTCACGTGACGGACGTTGTGCCGCCCGGAGCCCGGCCGGGGGCGCGGCCGCGGGGGTGCAACGGCGGGCGGCTGGGGCGACGGCGGGGGTCCTCCGGGGGGAGACCAGCATTTCTAACACTCAGCGACTTTGTGACGAGGGCTCTCCAACTGCGGTAATCACGTGTTCGCAAAAAAATGTGTTGGTGATCACTAGATAATCACCCGGTAATAGCCTGCACTGCAAAAAAAAATATATAAAAAATCGTACAAACGCGTCCTTACAGTGAATTTTTCAGACGCATAGTTTTATTCGTAATGCGTAAAGCTGTTCGTACGACAAAGACATGTCTTAACAAACATATCGCAGCTTCGTAGGTACAAATTAAAAAAAAAAATTGTTTGTAAGTACAAGTATTCGGTTTGTTTTTGAATTTTAAAATTCACTGTAAGTGACGAAGGGCGTGTTTGTTAGAGTTTTACAGTGTGAATCACAAGGTAATCTCTGGAAATCATCACTTTTCGGTGATCCGGTACACAACTTTTCCGAGTTGGGCGCCCCTCGCCTCGCTTTGTGGTCACTCCCGCGAAAAGCGCGTGTTCTCTCAACAAAGAAATTGGCCTTCGCTCAAGAATCAGCTCGAGCAAAATTCTCATAGCATTCGCAGGGTTGTTACAGAGTCGGGAATTTTTATTTCCCTGACTTTTCCATGACCTTTCCATGACTGAATGCGAGGTTTCCCATGACCTTCCCCCAGACATATATAGGACTAGGTTTTTAAAAAGAAAACGATGTAAAGCAATACTTGCACTTGCACAATTTATTTATCCATTTTAAAGCCCTCTGAGGCACTCATTCGACATAAAATAAAAGAGCAAAACCGAGGGGGTGCTGTCTCAAGTAGCAGTTGCTCAATGATTTACATTACAAAAAAATCAAACGGTTTTTTTATTATTTTGGATTAATTTTTTTGATTTCAAAATGACTATTTAATTTTTCTGTTGATTTTTGATCTTTTTTCTGATCTTTCGATCTTTCGATATTTTTCTTGATTGTTCGGGATGACCTCAGAAAATACACGCACATCTGATCCAAATTATTCTCTCAATTACATGATTAAATAGGATTTTTAGTAAATTACGGTGAATTATTTCGATTTATTCCAAATTATTGGAAATTAACTTGCAATAATGCAAAATAATCACAATTATTTCAAGTAATTTTTAAAACTTTTCAGAAACAAATTTTGCTCTGCAATTGAAAGGGTGACGTGAAAACATAGAAAATTTTTGCGGCAGTAAACCTCCCGAAGGAGGTTGCGGTTCCCGCCAGGCACAGGGCTTTTACCCCCTGTGGCAGCCAACTGCTTCGGTGTTCCATGGGAACCGGCGCTTTGCTGACTGCGATCCTATCGCGCAATTCGACAGATTTGATCCCCGTACCACCATTGGCCTACCCCTAGAGGTACGAGCGGTGTCAAGGGCGTTAGACTTCCTGAACCCAGTTTCAGAGGCCTTACCTCAGAGGGGTACGCGGGATTCGAACCCACAACCCCGAGTGCCGACACGTAGCCAGAACAGGAAGCGACCCAACGCCCAGAGCCACCGAGCCAACGGAGGTGAGACGTGTTTAATTTCTACTTGACCTGCCCTGGAGCAGCTGCCAAATGAAATGCCAAGCGCGAAAAACACTTTCCCGAGAGGGAGTCGAACTTGGGACCTCTCGGTTCAGTGTTGCGCGCTCTACCAACTGAGCCACGACGCCACGATGACTGCCCAGTGCGACGGGTTCGCGTCGTATTTGCCCTATCCCCCAGCCTCCAGCCAGGAGGATTTCTGAGAAAACCTGTGATTTTTTTTTATTTTTTATCTTTTTTGATTGTGATTTTGATTTTTTTTATATTTTTTTCGTGATTTTTTTTTTGCCTTGTTCAATGATTTTAGAAGACAGCACCCCCTCGAGCAAAACCTTTGTTACGGCGCGGCAGGCAGAGAACACGGGAGATACTGCAATTTAACAAACTTCCATGACTCGGCGCTTGATTTCCCTGACTTTTTCATGACTTCCATGACTCGATTTTTTTTCCATGACTTTTCCATGACTTCCAGGTTTTCCATGACCTGTAACAACCCTGATTCGACATGTGCGGGAAAGTTTCTTGCCAGCTAGTGAGAGGACCACATGTGACGAAATTGTTAGTGGATTGCCAGAAGGAGTACCGCACTTGCAGACTTACAATTATACTGATATGCAGCAAGTTTAAGAGTTATAGTTATCGACCTCATGACAACAGTCTCCAGCGTGGTACACGCGGTTTAGATCCTAGAGCAGGGGGGTATGCTCTAGTGCACTTGTCACGCGCAACTGTTCGGCGCGTGCAAATAAATTTGGAAGAGCGTCGCGCGGGAATCCGCGTACCGCCGCTGGACAGAGTCTAGGAGAGAGGCGCAGAGCGGAGCGGCCACTCAACGTCATCCTAGAAATCTGTGATTTATGTCTGGTTAGCCGGCGGGCCGCGCGCCGCCTTAGGCTGAGCGCAGCTCAGCTGGACGAGAGGAAAAGTGAGCGAGGGAGAATTATTGCGGAGCCGGGAATGGGCGGAAGTTGGCGAGGCGGTGTCTTCACACACCACACCCAAAATGTATTGTTTCACAAATAAAATTTGTCTGTAAGTTTGGTAACGCTCAAAAATATTGACAGCCTGTCTGCAAAATTGCGAGCCTTAAATGTTCGCAAAAAAGTCCATAGGACGATTTTGTTGAAAACTATGAACATATTTGTCCACAGCTGAACACAAAATTTTAGACGATATTTTTTTGTAAAAATGGACTTGTCACTCGAACTGAGAACAAAAAAGTCAACAGAAAAAGTCCATAGACATTTTGAGTGTTCCTTGCCTCTCATAGATTACGAAGACTACGACATTGAATTTTTCGGTACAATAAGTCAAAAACTTTATTGTCGCTATATTAGTCAGCGCATGAGATTTAAGGCAGCTTCCTCTAGGCGGCGACATAACTCAATCACTCTTCTTTAGTGTAAATAAAGCAAAGCCCCGACGTTTGCCGATCCGCATAACGCTTTTTCCAGAAGAGAAACTCAAGTCGATCCACACAAGTAGGAGTGGGCTGGCTGGCGAGGTGCAGCCCGTTCGCTTTTGGTTTACCTAGACGTCAGAAACATATACGCGCACACGCGAGCACGCATACACTTCGGTCTCTCGGTACTGCGGTACATATGAGCGAAGCCTGCGGGCAATGTTGTCTCTCTCACTCGGGTGCGAGAGCGTGTATGTGTGTGCGTGTATATATTTGTGAGTGTGAGTTTGTGAGTTTGTGCGCGTGTGTGTGTGCGTGTGTGTGTGTGGTGTTCTAGAGAAACGGAAACCCAGCCACACCAGCGTGCGCAAAACCAACATGACGGCGCCGCCCCAGGCGAAAAGCAGAAGGTACTCGCACCACCGTCCTCGCGAGAGAGCTAGACTGGTTAGGGTCAGTGATCGGAAGGGGTGAAAGAAAAATTGACAGTAACTAACTTTCCTACCTGCTGTGTGCACTCTAAATGCGGAGGGACAGTTTTGTTTTTTTAGCGCGTGCACATCCCGATCGAATGGAAGTATTAGGAGCCATCCATAAAGTAATTACGTCTACTGTTTTCCTACAGATTAAAAACGTACGTCCGAACAAAACTTTACACAACTTATCAAGACCTATACGAGCAAAAAATTTGCCCCCAGTCTGGATGTGCATCCCTGGTTAGGAACACAATTATTTATTCGCATTTAGGGCATATAGTGGGTGGACCTCCCACCCCGGCCCATGTTTTCGGATAGGCAGATCCGCAACAGCAAGCCTTCTTTTTATTACAAATTTTCTGTTGTTGGCAGTAGAGAAAAAGTAAAAGTTGCTTTAAGTTGCTGTTTAATGAACATGGGGCATATTTTACTTTTTCTCTACTACCAATATTAGCAAATTTATAATAAAAAGAAAGTTTCTTGTTGCGGGTCTGCCTACCCGACAAAATGGGCTGGGGTGTGTGGGCCACTGGACCACCCTGTATGAGTACGTGGGTATAATTAATGGAATCGTGCTTCTGCACGGCACTCACCGTGGTGGGAAGGGGAAGGGTGCTTGTTCTTTTAGCTACGTCAAACCACCAAACTTATTACGTCTTGGCTATGATTAAAATATTATTACTAAAATCGCAACAGCATATTACCTGTGGAGAAACCTGCTCGTCCGCACCTGGGGGGGGGGGGGGGGTGCGGCCGGAGGGGCGCGCGTGCAAGCCGCGGGGCTGTCGCAGGGGCGTGGTGGGGCGTGGCGGGGCGTGGCGAGGCGTGGCGTGGCGGGGCGGGGCGAGGCGTGGCGGGGCGTTGCGGGGCGGAGCAAAGTATTTGAACCCGCGCGGGTGCGGTGCGGAAGCAGCGCGCGGTGCGGGGCGTGTCCGAGTCCCCCGCGGCCGTGCCCGTGCCCCGCGGGGCCGCGACAGCATAACATATGCAGATGAGGAAGAGACGCGAGCCCTCTGGGGCCAAGTAAGTGCCGAACACGCTTACCAAACTGACTCGGCTCGGCACGCACGCACCTTCCGGGTGTCACGGTGGCATTCCTGGTCCTGCCCCGCCCCGCCCCGCCCCGCCCCGCCCCGCCCCGCCCCGCCCCGCCCCGCCCCGCCCCGGCCCGCCCCGGCCCGCCCCGCGCGCGCCGCCATTAGGTTGGTAGCCCTGCTGCCGGCTGCTTATGCGCGCGCGCCGCGCGTCAGTCAGAGGGGGCGGCGCCCGCCGCACCGGCCCACCGGCCGGAGTGGTTCTCACGTAATGCAGCCGGCTGCTTTTGCACTTTGGAAAGAGTTTTAAACGCCTCTGCGCTGCGCGCGGCGCGGCGCAGTGCAGGCAGGCGGTGACAGGGAGAAATAAGCTCGGGGAAGAGCGGAGCGGAGCTGGATAAACGGCGCACAATTTACCGTGTCGTCAGCGTCAAGCGGCGTGGGCTTCATGACGGCGCCGGGGGGAGAGGAGGGCCGTGACACACACGCGACACAACCGAGGTCGAGGGAGCTTCGGCCTGAGAGGGTGCACCAACCCGGGCTCAGCAATTCACATAAGCCACAGCATAATTAGTCTATCTGATGAAGGGGTAGCTCGGTAAATTTTTGGTCCTGTGGTTTAAGTCTTTTTTTCCATTTGGTCGAATCTCTAGCCGTTTAGTTGTTGCGACTGAATTTTTTCGTAAAACCAAACACTTCCAAAACAATATAGTGTTGCGGTACTGCAGCAGAAAATAAAGTCCGTTTTGCCGTTAGGCATTCAATACAGTGCATATATGCTCGAAAACTCATATCCTGGACGGTTCCAAAAGTTGCAGTGTGATTGCCCTCGACAAGCCTGAGTATAATTTTCGTCGGGCAGGAGTCCGAGTCCGATCGCGATTGAAGCCCGAAGAGTAGCCAGGGCAATGCGGAAAAAGTCCGATAATAACGAGCAGTCCGACAAAAGTACGAGGGGAGCAGCACTCCTGAAAATGGTGTACGAGTGATTACGCGATTACGCCGGGTAATATGCATATTTGCACCAAGTTTTTTCCTTATTTAAGTCATTTTACTGCTGAACATTCATAATAAGGTTATTGAAATTAATATTTTATCGATAATAAGCCTTAAAAGCAGGTTATTACACCTAAAATACAGGTGATTACGTGCCTGGGTGTACGAGTGATTACGCTAGTGCTTTCCCCCTCGCAAAAGTACTTAGAAATATATTCTACATCCAGTACTGTGAACTGGAAATCGATGTGCTTCGGGCACTAGTAGATTTGCGATAATTTTTTCGACGCAGTTGAAGGTTAGTCATGCACATATTTGCACGGGCATAAATGGGCATTTTCTAACTTACAAGTGTGTGAGAATAATATTTCACGCACCCGCAAGCGTTTGAACGAGCCCACAGGAGCGATATAGTACCCTTGGATTTCCAGGGGTGGCCCGATCCCTCTACTGGAAACACCTCTAATTTTGATTAGAGGTAAATTTACCTCTACTGCAATATACCTCTAATAATATCGCTGCGAAAATACCTCTACAAGATTTACCTCTACGGTTAGGAGTAAAACACAGAGTTGGGAATTTACCTCTGAAATGTTTTAGGAGTAAAAACTCTCCTACTGTGTTTTACATGTAAACCTTGACGCGGCGTACATCCAAAAAAGTGCCTTGCTTTTTTCTGACCTTGTTTACACGGGTGAAGTGGAGAAGGAATAGGTATCATGCACTGGAAACCCAAGTGTATGACTGTCGCACACTTGCAGGTGTGCGACATTCGTACACTTGGCTACTTAAACGTGTGAATTTTCCTAGGATATTCACACGTTTGAGTGGCCAAGTGTACGAATGAATCCTCGCACACCTGCAAGTGTGCAACATTCGTACACTTGGATTTCCAGAGTGGTCGGAGCACACCTCAAATTCATTTTTTTTAAAGAGCTATTTTAAAAAAAAATTGAAAAATTGGTAGGCCCCTACCTAACTCGCAACCTGCGAGCCCCGCCTGCTTAACTTCGGAGTTCTGATGGGATCCGGTGTGTTCCAGGCGACCGCCACCCCACGGGCACGAGAAGTCCTCTCCGCTTCGGGGAGAGTCCCCGCTTAAGGCTGGCGGCCTGTCAGGCCCGCCGTACTACCCTATTTAAACAGCGCCTTGAAGCCGTAGGTAGCATTTCGGACCAACGACTGGGCACCACCGGACCGCATGACCGGTCAGTGGGAGGTAGAGGCAAGGAAGGACGATAGAGGGGGAGAGGAGCAGAAAGAGAAGTTTTTGCGGAAGAGTAAGCGTACGGTTGGTTAGACCTGTACTGACCCGCTCCCGCACAGGTCATGGAAAAGCTGTTTACTAAGGAGCCAGATTCATAGGCCTTACTTCCCCACGAGGGACCACCCCCCGTGGCATGGGACGGAACTTCCTGACAACTCGCTTTCGCTGCCAGTGAAGAACCTACCTGGGAATTGAACCCAGGCCCCAAGTGCCGAGTCTCATGACACCCCGCGGCTTTCGTGGTACTAAGACCACTAGACCGTCGGCGATTCCACGAGGGAGCTCCGTTGAAATGGGGGGTTTGAATTCCACGCCAAGCTGCTGTCCTCGGAAAAATTTATATTTTATCACAAGATTTGAACCCGGGCTCTGCGGCCCCCGGAGCATCTCTATGCCGGCACGGCTACGACGCCATGGTACAATTCGCCGTTCCACTAGGGGCGACGCTGCGAAGAGCCGTAGTCGCCGACGAACCTGTACCGGTGGCGTCATCAGTACGCCTGCTCTCCTTGCTGCGACAGCCCAGCCGCGTGGCGACTTTGGTATCCACATCGGCACCGTTAGGAGTACTGGGTGGGCGCAGGTTCGAATACCGATCACAATATTTTTTTTTTTCGAAGTAGCTTTGTCTCTTTCAGTTGCCCGAGGCACAAGGACAGTGGATAAAAAGGATTAAGTAGGTAAAAAATAAATCAAAACAAATCCGCACTCGACATTGATGTCGTCGCTGGTGAAAGCACGAGTTGGACAGAGGTTCTAATACCACCCTATTTTTTCTTCTTTTTATTTCTTTTTATCAGTACGTAGTTTTGCCTTTTTGCAGTTGCCCGAGGCATTAAAAAAGATTTTTTTTTAAGAAAATAATTTACCGCGTAGCAAAGCTACCAACTTAAAAAAGAAGAAAAAAATAAAAGAAAAAGAAGTTACAGATAGGGGTGGCATTGGAACCTCTGTCCAACTCGTGCTTTCACCGCAGGCGCGTAATTGGGGGGGGGCATCCCCCCCCCCCCCTCGGGTCACCGAAGGGAACCAAATTTTGCATTGGACGCCTCTTTGGCAGCCAGAATTCAGGGTGGTCCGAGAAATTCCGGAAAATCCGCCTGAAGTGCTTTTTGCTGTCATAGGAGGACTTGTGAGAAATAAAGTCCCGTGTTTTTTTTCGCGCTCGCTTCGCTCGCGGATGCGCACAATAGAGGTCTATTGAAGACCGTGCATATCATCGAACAGATCGCGCGAAAGCACCCGACGTGACACGCTGTAATGCAGCAGTTGTATCGGAGACAATTTTGCCGTCAAAACCTCCGCGTGTCGACGAAAAAGGTCACATGCGTCTCCGTTTCGGTGACACACGAAGCTTTGGGAAACAAAATTGTCGCCGAAAAATGTTACACATTTATATGTCGCCGAAAAAAAGGCCGCAAAAGGGGATTTTCCTTTTTCGATGTGTCGCCACAAAAGAACACAAATTTGTCGCCTTTTGAGTTACAGTGAACAGAATCCTTTTTATCCACTGTCCTTGTGCCTCGGGCAACTGAAAGAGACAAAGCTACTTCGAAAAAAAAAATATTGTGATCGGTATTCGAACCTTCGCCCACCCAGTACTCCTAACGGTGCCGATGTGGATACCAAAGTCGCCACGCGGCTGGGCTGTCGCAGCAAGGAGAGCAGGCGTACTGATGACGCCACCGGTACAGGTTCGTCGGCGACTACGGCTCTTCGCAGCGTCGCCCCTAGTGGAACGGCGAATTGTACCATGGCGTCGTAGCCGTGCCGGCATAGAGATGCTCCGGGGGCCGCAGAGCCCGGGTTCAAATCTTGTGATAAAATATAAATTTTTCCGAGGACAGCAGCTTGGCGTGGAATTCAAACCCCCCATTTCAACGGAGCTCCCTCGTGGAATCGCCGACGGTCTAGTGGTCTTAGTACCACGAAAGCCGCGGGGTGTCATGAGACTCGGCACTTGGGGCCTGGGTTCAATTCCCAGGTAGGTTCTTCACTGGCAGCGAAAGCGAGTTGTCAGGAAGTTCCGTCCCATGCCACGGGGGGTGGTCCCTCGTGGGGAAGTAAGGCCTATGAATCTGGCTCCTTAGTAAACAGCTTTTCCATGACCTGTGCGGGAGCGGGTCAGTACAGGTCTAACCAACCGTACGCTTACTCTTCCGCAAAAACTTCTCTTTCTGCTCCTCTCCCCCTCTATCGTCCTTCCTTGCCTCTACCTCCCACTGACCGGTCATGCGGTCCGGTGGTGCCCAGTCGTTGGTCCGAAATGCTACCTACGGCTTCAAGGCGCTGTTTAAATAGGGTAGTACGGCGGGCCTGACAGGCCGCCAGCCTTAAGCGGGGACTCTCCCCGAAGCGGAGAGGACTTCTCGTGCCCGTGGGGTGGCGGTCGCCTGGAACACACCGGATCCCATCAGAACTCCGAAGTTAAGCAGGCGGGGCTCGCAGGTTGCGAGTTAGGTAGGGGCCTACCAATTTTTCAATTTTTTTTTAAAATAGCTCTTAAAAAAAAAATGAATTTGAGGTGTGCTCCGACCACTCTGGAAATCCAAGTGTACGAATGTTGCACACTTGCAGGTGTGCGAGGATTCATTCGTACACTTGGCCACTCAAACGTGTGAATATCCTAGGAAAATTCACACGTTTAAGTAGCCAAGTGTACGAATGAATCCTCGCACACCTGCAAGTGTGCGACAGTCATACACTTGGGTTTCCAGTGCATGATACCTATTCCTTCTCCACTTCACCCGTGTAAACAAGGTCAGAAAAAAGCAAGGCACTTTTTTGGATGTACGCCGCGTCAAGGTTTACATGTAAAACACAGTAGGAGAGTTTTTACTCCTAAAACATTTTAGAGGTAAATTCCCAACTCTGTGTTTTACTCCTAACCGTAGAGGTAAATCTTGTAGAGGTATTTTCGCAGCGATATTATTAGAGGTATATTGCAGTAGAGGTAAATTTACCTCTAATCAAAATTAGAGGTGTTTCGATCCAGTAGAGGGATCGGGCCACCCCCATTTCCAGTGTGCTGGCGCGGCGGGACACACTCGCGCTCCTAGGACCGGCCGGCCGGGGTGCTTGGCCGCTGAACAGGTTAGCATGACAGGTACCGAACGGGTACCGAACAGGTACCACCCGGTGGGCAGGTACCTAACTGGTAACATAAAATATTATTCGGCTGATGACGATACCACAACCACCCTGCCAGAAACTTGACTTTCATAAGACGCGTTTGTGGAAGTCACAAACTTGACTTTGTTAAACACGATCTATCGACGACTTTAACATTATAGTGAACCGTGGACTCATCCCTACCACACGACAAAATAAGGCCCACATAATTAGACTATAGCTCAACCAGTGGAATTTACTACGGAGCCCATTTAGTAAAATGCTGAAAGGTGAGAATAGACATTAGCACGAAATGCCATTGCTAAGGCGTTGACAAAACGCAAAAAGGACGTTCACAATAAGTGACTTTGACAGTTTCAATGCAATCTTGAAAGGCCTTATTGCGTCTCGGCTGGCCTTCAACACCTTTAAAAGGTGCTGGGCCACATCTTTGCATCTCAAGTGTGCCGAGAACAAACCAACAGACCACTTAGGTTTCGGCACAAAAACACTCCTCGCCGATACCATAAATATATCTCCCAGTATGCTACTGCGCGGCGCGACTCCCCCGGACGCAGGGAATGTGAGCAATCATTAAGGTAGAGAAAGTGCCATAAAATTAAGGCGACGCTTTAGCAGGCGGGTTAGGTGGACGTGCGCGAACGTTATTGCGTCACCTTCATTACGAGCGATAATCATGACAATGGTGTGCTGCTTGTGACCAGCAGCAGGCGATTCGCGCCGCACCGGCCGTCTTTTTACAAAACTGGTCCTGTGCGAAACGGATAGTTTTGGGTTACAGACGAGAAAAGAGAGCGTCCTGGCCGCAGGGTTCAGGAGTGGGCGGGGCGCGGCGGGGCGCGGCGGGGCTGGGATTTGGTCAGGGATTTGGTGCAGACCTGCCCCACCGGGTGCGGCCGGGCCGGGCCGGTCCCTCCTCTGGCCCGGCGGTGGTCCGACTGCCTTACCTAACCACGTCCACGTCATAACACGGCGCCCGCCGCCGCCGCATGCCAGCCCCGCCCCGCCCCGCCCCGGCATCAGATCACGCGGCCCGTCAGAAACTTAATGGGGAAAAGAAAACAAATCATGACAAATCTCGCTCACTGTTGTGCGCTGGCGGGCGTGAGGGGCAGGGCGAGGCGGGGCGGGGCAGTGCGGGGCAAGGTGGGGAGGGGCAGGGCAGGGCACGTGCGGCGCGGGCGCGCACCTGCGCAGCTGCCAATGCAGGTGCGTCGCGGTGAAAGGTGTGAGTGTGTGAGTCGCAGGCACCTGACGGGAAAGCCAGCGGTGGAGTGGGGCGGCGGTAGCTATAGGCTTTGCCTAGCAGCAGTGGCAAGCAGTGGACAGCAGCTCCGGGCGGCCGCCGCCAGCGCCAGGTCGCTGCGCCCGCGCCGCTCGCCACACCCATGCTTAACAGCGCCTGCTCCTGCTCACCTACGAGGCGGGTGCACGGCGAGCATCTACTCGGCCACCTTGGCCACCATGGGCAGTCTTGCGTCTCGCCTGCGCATATAGCGCTACATTCTGACCGGCCGATCCTCCTACACACACAGCCTTCTGCAATCCAGCCGCCTCTGGCCTGGCCTGCCTCCTCGCCTCTCTTTGACCCATCTAGGATGCCGTGGAGGTCAGCTGGATTCCACACAGTAATATGAGCTAGACGCGAGTGAGCGCGCGCGCACACACACACACACAGTTTAGCGGTGCTTACGTGTGGCGGGGCGGGGGCTGGGGCCGCCATAAGGTCGAGGTCGACCTGCCTGGTCTGCACAGTATCGGGAGGTCTGACATTTCGCGCCGCGGCCTGGACTGTGGTGCTGTGTGGGGCCGAGCAGGCTCCAGCGCCGGTGCGAGCCGAGAGTTCACACCAGCCGGCGATAATAGTAACACTTACCCCCTACCCGTACATGGAGGTGAATGGAGTGGCTCCTCTCCTTCATCTTGGTCAGCCTGACCTCTCCTCTCTTTTTCCTTCTCTATCCTCTTCTCCTTCTCTCCCTTCTCCCTCTTGCCTACGGGGAAAAAATATGAAGGCATTAAAGCTGGTGATTCTTTTTTCAGACAAAGATACAAGGAGGGAGAAAAAAAAAAAACGAACAACGGAGGGGAGGCTACCGCAGGGATTCGAACCCCCTCACTACCCCGTCCCGTCTCAACCCGTCGAGTGGTTGCCTTTCCGATTTCACACCCCTCTCTCCCACCTGCTCCACTCCCTACCTCGCATCGCGAAGGAGCGGCAACGACCGAGCTGCAGTGAAAGTGGCTGGTCTGGTCAGTGAGGGGTGCGGGGTGGGGCGGGGGAGGTGATCACACCACGCCCCCCCCCCAAACACACACACACATGCTCGCAGCTCTTGGGGCAGAGCAGTCCTGGGCGCGCCAATGCAAGGTGGCGCGGTGGGGTTATGTAAGGGCCCTGCCCTGCCCTGCCCAGCGCTGCTCCGCCTGGTGGCCGGTGGGAAAGACGCGGGAGTGTCAGCAGCCAGGGGCGGCCCAGGAGGGAGGGGAGGAGGAAAGTTCCGAGCAAAGCATCACGTGTGAGAGGACATTCGCCCAAAACACACACACACAGACGCACACAGACACACGCACGCACACACAGACTCCATGACTGTTTGCGACGCATTACCGCAGAGCCCACCTTCCGCCCACGAGACGACAGTTTCCGAGTTTCGCGAGTTTCCGAGAAAAGCGTTCAAAAATTAAGAATATTGTCGCACCTTATATCTGGTGTGAATCGGGCCTCTCATTTCAAAGCGTAAACCCTTACTAGTGGGCGAAACTCACCAACCTGAACCAGTGGGTGAGGACGGGCGAAAATCCATGGATTTTAACTCTCATCTACTTGAATGGCCAAAGATTTTCTGAGAATGAGAATGTCAGGGTGGGTTCACGGTTCACGTGCATGTTGTGCTCGAGGAGGCCTCCGCCTCTCCCCTCCCCTTGCGCACCGTACCGTACCCGTAGCCTGGTGTCCTCGAAGGGTTCCAGTCCCATCGTCCCTCCGACCTCCGCGCCGGCCGCAAGTGACCTGCTCCACGACGCCCTCCTCATGCCCGCCGCCCTCGCGACCTCCCCCATCTGCGGCGCCATGAGCGTCGTTATCTACCCGCTGCCCACCCCGTCCCGTCTCGTTTTAATATGCTCAGTTCCGCAGCAGTAACAGGAACAGCATGGCCGGGAGCAGCAAACAGACCACCGGCGGAGTTGATCATACTCACACACACACACACACACACACACACACACACACACACACACACACACACACACACACAAACACATACACACACACAGTGATCGACGCTCACCTGGCCTGGCAGCTCCACAACATAGCGCATATAGCTAGCTCTATGATGCAGAGTAGAGAGAGAGACAGAGAGAGAGAGAGAGAGAGAGAGAGAGAGAGAGAGAGAGAGAGAGAGACAGAGAGAGAGAGAGAGAGAGAGAGAAAGAGACGGAGAGAGAGAAGGGTGGAAGGGGTCAATGCCGGTGCCTGCCTTTCACTCCGTCCACCTCCCACGCACCCTTGCCGGGTGCCGGGCTCCGTCCAATCTCAATGTTTCGCCAGAAGAAGCCGGAGAATGAATGGAACGACGACGGGAACACAAATGAAACGTACTCATCTGGGTACCCCGCAGTGTATCAGAGTCTGAGACCATCTCATGCTGAGACCAGAGCAATCGTTAGATCGTCAACTTAAAGCAAAGCCCCAAAAATACGGTCACGTATTGAAGCAAGAACACACTTATTGCCAAAATAATATTAAGTTCCCCCATCCCCACACCTCAAGAAAAATATGCAAAACCCCGCCTCGGGTTAACGGAGCAGCCTGTTTCACTCACATTCATCCATACGCGCGCACATTCACACGTGCTCTGCAGGTGTAAGGTGGAAGCAGCTGAGAACGAGTCACTCCTAGCCGCCCCGCCGCCAGGCCGTTGTCCCGCGAGGCTCTATGGGAAACGACTCGTGTAGGAGGGTAAAGCAAGGCAGGCAGGGACCCTGTGCAGCGCACACTAAATAGTCAGCATGCAACGGTGAGGATGTGAGTGTGTGAGCAAATTTGCTTATTCAAGTGCGCCAAGCGCGCACCGATGCACTCACACACGTGCATGCAGGCAGGCAGGCACGCTCGCACGGCACCCAGCTGTTGATTATCAGCAGCTCTGTTTAAAACACGTGCGAGCCGAGCTAGCGCCGCTAGCGCTCAGCACACCTCCCGAGGGGGGGGATCACTCATATAAAACTTGTACAGTGATTTTTTTTTATTTTTGATTTTGATTTTTCTTTTGATTTTTCACGAGATAAAAAAGAAATAATATGTTACTTTTTAAAATTGTGTTTTTTCTTGTTTTGTTCACATTTTTCTCAGTTTGGGGTTCATTTGTTCTCGATTTATCGGAGTTTTATGCAACTTTCTACTTGATTTTTTTTTTTAAATGATTTTTTGGGGGCTGTACAATGATTTTTCGAAGCGACCCCCACACCTCCAGTGCCTCTAGCCGCGACTAGCCGGTGCCATGCCATGCGGTCCCACCCTAACCTCACCGCGCCGGCCGAGCCCGGCCGCCTTACTTTCATTTCCTAAGCCTCAAAATCGCTTATCGCTCTCCCAAAACAAATCCGAGCGGCACGAGAGTCGCAGCACAGACCCTTTGTCAACCAATACGGGGGCGAATGGGGACTGATGTGATGGCGTAGCCAAACAGCCAAACCAAGAAAAAGCGTCTCTCTCAGACTAAATTCTTGCAGCCAATATTTGTTTTCTATGCAGATACAGATTTAATATGAGCCTGCTTGATTTGTTGCGTCGTACACACGGTGTTTAGAGTGTAGACCAATAGCCCTGCGGATGCCAAACCTAACCTACTGAGAGTACAGACCAACTTGAACGGCAGAGTCCTAAAATGATAAGATTCCTCAGAATTGCAACAGTTTGGTTTGCCACGATTTTATCTTCCAGCCTACTAGCCTAGCCTAGCCGGTGGCCGTGTGATTATTTTAGAGATCGTGAAGTAGGACTTTACTTACGTTGGTAGTCGGCTCTCCTCTACGCACGCCTTACACCCTCCTCGTGCCGCGCCCCTTTGGCCAACGTGCAGGTGCTGCAGGGCGATTCCGCGCGCCGACTTCGTCTCTCTGTCCTTGCTGCACTCACGGGGCTGGCCCATAAGGAGTGAGAGAGAAGACACCACTGAACGATACCCTGAATCCGCCTGCGCGGCCGGGGACGGAGCGAGGGCCGGGGTGGGGGGAGGGGCCGGGGAGGGGGGGGGGAGGGGGGCACAGGCCTCAAGCTGCGTGGTTGCAGCGCCGCGGCAGGTCCAACATGCAAAGTAAATCGACTTGCCTCACTATTTTGTGCCACGCCGGCTAGCGCGGCGGGGTGGCGCTCCGGGGTGTCTAACCTAACCTAACCTAACCGTTACTGGCGGCCCCGCCCCCGCCCTGCAGGCCCTGCACGCCCCACAGGCGCGCGCACTGTGTCCACATCAATCAGTGCACTTGCCACAACGTCTGGAGGGGGAGAGGGGAGGGGGGGGGGACTGGAGTGAAGGGAAGGCGCATGGCTGCGGGAAACGTCCTTGCACTGCTTTGCGCGCGGCGCGCGCCCCAGGCACAGCAGGACTGATTCACAAGAGCCTGTCTCTCTGTCTCTCTCGCACTCATTGGATGAGCGGTTGAGGAGCGAGAGAGACAGAGCGAGCAGAGCGCTCTTCTGAATCAGTCGGGTAAGCAAGCAAACATATCTCGTGAAGGGGACGGGACGGGGACAGGCCGGGGCCGGGGCCGGGCGGGGCACCCGGCAGGAGTGAAAGGTGTGACTCGCGGGTTAAACACTCTCCTCTTCCACGAGGCTCTAGGCTCTTCCTGGTGGTGGTTTCGGTTGGTCACGCGGGAGCGCCGCGCGCCGCGCCTCGGCATCGCCAAGGGTGGCGCCTTCAGTATAGTGTCCTCTCACTTGCTCCTCATGGCCGTACCCCCATGAGTGCGACAAGAACGGAGAGACGAAACCGCATCGTGCGGAATCACCCTACAGGCGGGCGCTCACATTCACCTGCCCCGGCTGCTGCTGCTGCTGCTGCCGCACAAGGAACAAGGAAACCAGAGACGAGAGCAGCATGGAAAATTTCAAGATGCGCAAAACCTCTGCTTCCCATACCGCGGAGTGGACGGACGGAACGGGGCGGGCTGGTGCCGGTGCTGGTGCCGCAGCTCCTCCTCTCCTCTCCCTCTCCTCGCTGTACACCATTCACGAGATTGACATTTGTACTCGTTGCGGAACAAATAATATACGGACCGTAGAAAGCGGAGAAAGAATGGGCCCGGGAGCATTTTTCTTTTCTTGTCTTTTTTCATGGCGAGGAATCAGAAAAGGAGGAAGACACGTAGGCGAATAAGGGGAGAGACGTCTTTAAGTTTGTGAGAGCGGAGGAGGAGGGCGACAACCGCGCCCCGGCAAGGAGAATGCTTGGACCGACCGGACAATATGATGCGTGAAATAACTTAATACCTAATATTTAATATTTTTGGGGGGCAACGGAGTTGCCTTCTAAAATCGCTGGGAAACGTATGTAAATTGTTTTATGTGGCCCCTAACGGGAGGAAAAAAACTGCCAGAGCGATTTTGATAATATTACCGATAGTTAGTGTTTTAATCCTGTAAATTCACTTGTAAATGTAATGACGACTAACTCAAAAAAAAAAAAAAATTATGATCACCGAATCATCAAAAAGTGATGATTACCAGGGACTATACTTGGTGATTACCAGGTGATTACCGGGTGATAATTAAGTTACTACCAACATTTGTGGTTAAATGATTACCACTCTGTTGGGCACCCCTCGGTTGAGGTCATCAGTTCATGTATGTATTAGGAATACTTTTCTCTAGGGGATGTGTACAGTGGGTGTCCACCAGCAGTGCTCTAGCTAGTGACCCAGCATCTCTCTCTCTCTCTCTCTCTCTCTCTCTCTCTCTCTCTCTCTCTCTCTCTCTCTCTCTCTCTCTCTCCCTCCCTCCCTCCCTCCCTCTCTCTCTCTCTCTCAATTTCACTCTCGTCAAGAGCTGCTTCCGCTCAGACGACGACAGACCGCGGCTTGTACACGACTGGATAAGTGATATCGTGACCGCCCGATGGCATTTCGTCACCACGTAACATTCTGGAAACAAGACAAGGCATAAAATTACGTTGCAGCACGGCGCGGCGCAGTGTCGGCGGCGCGGACGCTGCAGCAGCGCGCCCTCGCGGCGGACGAGGAAAACGGCGGAAAATAAGGATCGAGTTTCTCGCAATTCGCTGACGCACCGCACGACAGCCAGCGGGTTGAATCATATTTTTTGCCCTTTCACAATTTTTCAGAGTGAATATTTTTATTTACATAACATTTGAACGTTCTTGAAATGAAAATAATCGTTTAGAAAATTCCAAATCAACATAAGGGGCCGCGCTGATAAAAAGAAAAAAATCTCATCCGAAACTATTGTTAGGCTACTTCGTGACTTAAATAAAAAGGATCTGCTGACAAAATTATTCAAAAAACAGTTTGAGTTAGTCTTTGTAAGCTCGTAGCCCCCTGCTGAGATTAGGATAGGCACGCCCGCCGACAACGGCTGCACTGCTTTGCCTAACCCCCAGGCGTCTCACAGAGCTCTGGCCCGTAACGCGAGTGAACTCTGCAAAACATCTCTAATGATTACCCAGTATTAAACCGCGCAGCTCAAGGCATTGAGCCGAGGGGTCCTTCACTCAAAAGACGAAAAACAGTGTACACCTCTAAAAAAAATCAGAAAAAAATCGTGAAAAAATCAGAAGAAAATCAAGTAAAAATTAGAAGAAAATCAAGAAAAAATCAGAAGAAATCAAGAAAAACTCAGATAATGTTACTAAAATCAGAAAAAAAAAATCAGATATATCAAGCAGGGAGATCACAAAACGCCTGTAAAATCAGAAAAATCGGTATACGCTTGAATTTATGGTGAAGAACCCCTCGCATTGAGCACGCTCCTCTCGTTTCTGCATTCTCATGATCTCCATCTCGTTCGTCGCGACCTCCAAAACTCAACTCACGTCCGCACAGGTATATCTTGTGACCCGGCCCGACCCGCCGCGCCGCCACGCCCTGCCTCGCCACGCCACGCCATGGCCTGGCGTGCCGAAGAGAAGGCCGTCAACACAACAAGCCTGAGCTCATGAAATATTCCTTCAGCACTTTGCTTCAGCACGACAAAAGAAAATAAGGAAGCTAAATTCACGAAGCGCTCAGTGTTGCTTTGTTGAAGACATTACTCGAACAGTTTGCAATGTCTTTCATAGGCGACAAATTTGTCCCCAACATGATGCCCCTCATGAAGTACGCGGTATTTTCAACCCAAATCACCGGAAAGCGTTCAACGTCGCGCGTACAATATATACTCTCACAAGGGTTGAACACTTAACGTTTGCAGTGCACCGAGTACCCCGCAGAAGGCTTTAGCTAATAATGCTCAGGCACAGGCAGGACCTGCTGCGGCCGTGCCAGAACCACGCCACGTCACCGTCTCTCTCGCACTCATCTCAACTCCAATGGCGCCGACAAGGACAGAAGACCCGTCCCGCGCCATACGAGTGCGGCAAGAGGATGAGTCCGGGCGGGGCGAGGCGTGGCAAGGCGTGGCGGGCGGGCGGCCCTGAACCCGCGGCGGGGCCCATGTCGTCGGCCAATCAGCGCCAGGAGGGCGTCATTAATGAGCATCGACATTCTCCTGTGGAGAGAGAGAGAGAGAGAGAGAGAGAGAGAGAGAGAGAGAGAGAGAGAGAGAGAGAGAGAGAGAGAGAGAGAGAGAGAGAGAGAGAGAGAAACAGAAGAGAGACCTTGTCCGCGTTTTGAGATGAGCACGTTGAGCTCATCTCTGCGAGCGCCACACCGCGGCACAACGGACGCACAGCCCGACGGACATCTCTAGACAGATGGATGGACGCGATGACTGACATTTCACACCCGGTCAGGACCGGACGGGGAGGGGCGGGGCGGAGCGGGGACGATGCGTCAATTGCCTGGCCTGACACCTGCCGCCGTGCTATCCTCCGTGCAATCTGTACACGCCCGCCTCTATCCACGACTTTCTTCACACAAACACAAACACACACACACACACACACACATTCGACTTCTCCCCGACAGGTGTCACCTACCTGGCTCGGCACAGGCTGCACCCCTCGCCTCTCGCGCACGTAACCCACCCCGCCCAGACGTAACCCGCGGCCTGGCGGGGCGAGGCGGGGTAAAGCGGGGCAGGGCGGGGTGGGGCGGGGCGGGGCGGGGCGGGGCGGGGCGCCGCGGCTTGGGGCGGAGCGGCGATGAATCGAGTCAAACAGATGCGCGGCCCGCGCGGGCCCGGGCCGGCCGCGGCGGCCAGGCCGGACACGAAGGCACGCGGGACAGCAGCGGCAATCCGACTTATGAAAAATGCGGCGGAAACGACTGAAAACGGCGCGAGAGGGAGGGGGGGTTGCTTCAGAGAGGAGCGGGGTGGGGCTTTCTCCCTGTGACCAACCGGTATGCAGTCGGACTGGACCCCTACCAGCACCAGCACGCCCAAACGCCCAGTAGGCTGATTCCGCTCATCGGTCAATAGAGGAGGTAGACGCGGTCCTCTCTCTCTCTCTCTCTCTCTCTCTCTCTCTCTCTCTCTCTCTCTCTCTCTCTCTCCTCTTCTCTCTCTCTCTCTCTTCTCTCTCTCTCTCTCACTCTCGGTCTCCCACCCAATGGCAGTGCCTGATGCATGAGTGCGACAAGAACCAAGGTACGAAAGTCCCATGCGGAATCAGCCTACAGGCCTGCTGAGAATATGTCATCAATAAGTAACTCTTTTAAATTAAGTTTTTTGAACCAATGAATTGGCTCATCCCCTTTTAAGAAATGAAAAGAAAAATTGAGAGCCACCCCGAAGTGCAACACAGCGCACCCACTAAATAAAAATGTCTGAATCCCAGAACGCAGCTCAATTTTATACAGCGCTGTCTTTTTCTCTCTCATAGTCTCATAGGGGTTGAAAGGGACAGCAGAGAGGACAGCGCATATCCAACTATGGGTGCTTCGGATTCAGAGAATTTCGTTTACCGTGCACCCAGACAACACACGACTCCACAATCCTATTTTGTTCTTAAAAGTATAAGGAAGGGTTGAAACCTAATCGGGAGCCGTTCAGCGCTTCAAGGCTTAGGGTTAGAACAACAATTGTTGTTTTTGTGCTGTTTTTGTGGTTTTTTTCCCCCTACTTAAAAGTCAATCTACTCTAACTCTACCTCACGGGGTCCCTGACCACCGCACGCACGCGGCCCGTCGCGTCCGGTCGTATCGGGGCGTGAGCCGTATGAGCCCCCTGAACGGGAAACATTTTGGGGCTTTGATTTGTTGCGAGCAGGTACGCCGGCCTGGCCGGGCGGGGCGGGCGGCGCGGGGAGGTACAAGGCAATGCGGTTAGAAACAGAAAGTATCGGAAACAACGGGAGTGAAAAGGAAGGAGGAGGGGAGGGGGTGGAAGAGGATGGGGATATACGGATACACGTGTTTGCGACAATAAGTGCCTCGTTAAATCCGAGAGCTTGTTTTAACATATGGTATTATCCGTAGTGTTGTCTCCCTCGGACTTTTCAGCTCTAAACCTGTTCAACTCTGTGTCAGTTGAACATATTTCATTACGGCGTTCCCCCTTTTGGAGGGATCGATAGGGATGGGCGAGAAGCAAGTGCGTAGGCTTAATATGTGTGTGCGAGTGCGTGTGTGTGTGTGTGTGTGAGAGAGAGAGAGAGAGAGAGAGAGAGAGAGAGAGAGAGAGAGAGAGAGAGAGAGAGAGAGAGAAAGAGAGAGAGATGAGGGGGGGAGGGGGGCAGGCAGTTTCTCTCTCGCCATTGAGCTGCGCTCGCTTTTGTCTCTCTCACGCAGCAGCAGCAGCAGCTTGTCAGGATGAGAAGGTGAGTGTGCCGCAAAAGTACTGTATGCTGATGAGCCGAGACAAGACGAGGCGTTCTTTCTGCGGCAATTACAACAATAATAACAACATCAACAACAACGGGGGGACGGCGCGCCGTATGGCGGGGCGGGTGGTGCGTGAATGGCGTATGGCGTCCCCACGCCCCATCCTGGGTCTCAATCACTGTCCAAGCATGAATGAGACAAGGGGCGGCGGGGACGGGTGCGATGGGGCGGGGCGGGGCGAGGTACGGCAGGGCGCGGCAGCAGACATCACCTTCTGTGCCGTCGCAACTGTACACACGATGGGTAAGAAATAACACAGAGGTCGAGAGCTCAGGAAAATTGAATCGGCGATGGTAATAGAAGTAATGTTAGTTGTAATAAATGAAAATGAGAAAGAAGTATCAAGATCAAGTCCATGAGAAGCGCCCGGAGAGGAGCGGCGGACGAAGCGGGGAGAGGTGGTGGGAGCTCACCGCTCCGCGGGGCAGCCCCTGCATGGGTATTTAAATTTGGCGCGGTCGGCTGCCCCTGCACTGTGTACCGTGAAGAGCCGCTCGAAAACACGTTTATCCCGCTCACGACAAGCGGCCGCGCGCGAAATGCCTTTTTACGGCGGGAAAGAATGAGAGGGCAGGGCCCGGGGGAGGGGGGGCGGGATCGTGATTGCGAGGTGATGAGCACCAGGCCGCTCGGGCCGCTAGGAGGGCTGGAGCTGTCCGAGTATGAGAACTTAAGCGGCCATTTCCCAGCCCCCCTCTGTGGCCTGTGCCGCCGCCGAGCCGCGCTGCTTGCTGCTTCACCCTGCATAGCGATTCTGGCGCGCGCACGCCCTCCTCCTCGCTCTGTCTTTCTCGCACTCATGAGGTACGCCGTATGGGTGCGAGAGAGACAGAGCGAGGAGGGGTGCACCGGAATCGCTCTGCAGGGCCCAGGGCCCGCTGGCCTGGGCTGCACGGGTGTGGGACGCTTCAATTTTCCAGCGAGAGACGGGCGTTCATTTCATCACCGCAGTGAGCGCCTCCACAACGGCGGGGACGTGAGGAGGGGTGGGCCGTGACTGTACCTCACGATGTGCGGCATAGGGATGTCTTCAACGTATAGGGAATCAAAAATAAGATTTCTGGGGATTGAAAAAGAAAGAAACAATGACCTTTCTTGAAATTTGATGAATAATTTTGAAATGTACCCTATTTTCTTTTTAAACTTAAACTACATCTACGAGTAAAGTCTTTACTCTTGCGGTCTGCTGGGGAACCCGTATGCTGTTGACATAGAACTATACTGTCCTAACTGTTATGGATTAATTCGGCCCCTATTGACTGGCATCTGGCTCACCACACCACACATCAAGGGGTGCATAAGTAGTACGTACCCGTGTGTGTGCGGCCGCAGTCCTGTCACAAAGTGTTCCTCCATACGCTCGCCGCTCACAATTTTTTTCTTTTTTTTTCTCCTCACAGCCCTCTAATCTAATAGAACCGCGCGGGTGAGCGTCATGGGAAAAATTACCCCGAAGGTAACATAATGACACGTAATAAAACCACCTCCGGCGGGGCGCGGCGTGGCGTCGCAGTAATAGCCGATGGGAGCACCGCATCTGCAGGCATGTTAGCGGTCCAGTGGCTTAAAAAAAGTGAAAAAAGTGAGTTCTCAGAATCAAAAAGTGAGGGATAAGTGAAAGAAAAAGTGAAAAAAGTGAGTTTTTACAAGTAATTGAAGGGGTGTGGAAGAGGAAAATTTGAGCGTTTTGACCATATTTTGCATAATTTTAGCTGGTTCTAGGGTCCCTAGGGGAAAATATTCCTGACCCGGGACTGATGTTAGCTGATCGGACCTATCTAAAAACTGATTTTAACTGACGATGCCTGGAATGCAATTTTGTACCTAGCAATAACAAGTTGATTGGTTGTAAAGCGGTGATAGCTGGACGATACTCAGTTAGTTTCAGCCTTTCCTCAGTTACTAAAAAACAGTAAGAGTCAGCTTTGATCAGTTTGACTTACAAGTGAATGTGAGCTAACCAGAAGCTGAATTGTGTACTCAGTCGGAGCTAATTTTTACTGAACTTCCCTGATTTCCAAAGCGCAGAAAGTCAACTCGGAGCAGCTCAGCGACAGAGCGCTGATCGAAACTGTCATTCAGTAAGTGCTCAGTTGCAGCTCAGTTCGCACTCAGATTTCATTCAGTTTGCGTTTAACTGACAATTTGACTGATGTTAACTGATTAAGCCTCAGTAATTTGGTAGTTCCCCGTCAGCTTTGCATCAGCTACTTATCCGTGCGTGACCGTGATGTCAAGTATTTCCAGCAGCTACTCTCAGCTTTTATCAGTTAAAATCAGTTCCAAGCAGCTCGTCCTCGTATCATTGAAATGGGACAGTGTCCCAGCAATCTTCCTCTCAGAAGTGACGGATGGGTGAGGGATAGCGAGCGCGCTCTCGAACTCAAAAATAGCGAAAGTGACGTCAGCTTTGACCAATCAGACTTCGGGAGGAAACAGAACCGGCGGTCATGCTCTTCTCTCGGCTCTTCTTCTTCAGATTCCTGTTTTCCTCTAGCGGAATACCCTAGTCAAAAGCGTCCTCGCGGGCTGCAGCTAGTGCCAACACGGTTGAGTGTCACTATTGTTAGTAAAGAGAGTCAAATCGCCAAATCTTGCCCAAAATAGTGAAAAAAGTGAAAATATGGCCAAAAAGTGAAAAAAAGTGAATTTTTTTAAAAAAGTGAAAAAAAGTGAAAAAAGTGAGCCGCTAACATGCCTGCATCTGCGGGCTGGAGCCGCGCGGAGCCAACCGAGACGTCACTTTCGCTTCTTGTTTTGAAAGTCACATACTCCCTGATCTGGCTGCCGCAGCAGCATGAGCCTACCGGTGCACCCCCTCCCCTCCAATCGTGTCTGCGTTTCTATCTGCCTCTCTCTCTCTCTCTCTCTCTCTCTCTCTCTCTCTCTCTCTCTCTCTCTCTCTCTCTCTCTCTCTCCCTCCCCCCCTCCCTCCCCCTTCTCTCTCTTGCAGGCGATCGAATCAAGTTTTGAGGCGAATTGTAACAGTTAAGCAGTTAGAAAGTGAACGACGCATAAAACGTCGACGGTCGCCCTGGGGCGATCTCGTCCGCAGCCGGGAGCGGGGAGGGGGGGCAGACGTGGTTTCGAGGTGGGGCCCAGTCGGAGCAGGGTGGGGCTGTTGCTGACCGGGATGACCGCTCACCGCTCCCGGTCCTCGCCAATGTGTTGGCCCTATATGCGCGCCCGGTCCGCCGCCCTGCTGCTTATATAACGTGATCCGTTACGCCATGACCCGTAATGAGGAGCATACCGCGCGACGCGACGCACCTGACGGCCGGGGCCGAGCGGGTGCTGAAAAAACAATCATACGGAGGAGGAGACGGTAATTTCCCCCCCCCTCCCCCCCCCCCCCCCCCGTGCCGGACACTATGAACACACTACAGATTCAGAAATAATGTTTGTTTGTCGCACTGAACTTTACCAACTCCCAGGAGAATGCTTTTGGATCTTTTTTTTTTAAATGTTTCTATCGTATAAATAATTTTCAGCTAGAGGCCTTTCTCTTTGCTGCACTACCTGACTAGACTAGGTCCGGGGAGTGCAGGAGCAGGAGCTGAGCCCGGCTGAGCTGGCCTGGCCAATGAGATCGGATGTGGGCGCGGCCGGGGGCCGGGGCCGGGGGCGGACGGATGGACCACACGGACCGACGTCCGCAGACGCTGATATCGTTTTTTCGACGTTGCGAAAAGGAAGACGTGAAAGCAGCACGGCTTCGGGCCGGCCCGCGGCCCGCGGCCCGCCGCGCCGCCCTGCACCCCATGCTCGCCCCGCGCCAGGGGAAGTGGAGCGCCGCGCAGCACGGCCGCCAAAAACCCCGCATCTCAACACACGCATGCACAAAGCGCGGCGGGTGCGTATTCTTTTACAGGCTAAATCTTTAAATATACTGGTAAACAAATCGACACGGTAAAACCAAGCCGAAGCGGAAACAACTTCGAATTTTAGTGTAGAAATTGTGCAAATTTACGGGAATTTTTAAAAATGAATTTTTCAGTATTTTTGATTATTTCTTATTTGAATTTTTGTGTATTTTTCTGATTTTTCCTATTTTTTCTGAATTTTCCTGTTTTTTCTGGATGATGAGGTGTACAAAAATTTCAGAGTTGTTTCCCTCTCGAACCAAGCCCTTAGATTCCGTAGCTGGAAACCATATGAGATGCCCGCCTAGAAATGATTCCCACTCAATGGGAAACCCAGGGTGAACCGAGGGGTCCAGCACTTCGTTACTCGTGTGTACACTAAGAAAATTACTCGCGCCCAACTCAATATAACTCGGCACAACTTACCAATACTCGCAATCTTTTTTGCAAATATTACTCGTGAAATACTCGCCAATACTCGCTCATACTCACCAACACTAACACTCGCACATAACTAGCCATAACCCGCGAATACTCACGAATACTCGGCAGTACTCACTAATACTCGCCTTTAGTAAAAATACTCATGTGTACACTACTTGAGGGAGTGGGGGACCCCTCGGGATGAACCCTGGATTTCCCAGGGGATCCCCTGGAAATCAATTCTAGGACATCTCCTGGTTTTCAAAAACCCTACCCTGGGTATCCCAGGGTTTTGATTTTACCGTGTGGAAAGCATCGTGTTTAAGCTCCAAATGTGCAATTAATAAACACCGTCGTGTCGAAACGACCAAAAAAAATTACATGGTTGTAATGATCGACTCTCACTGTCAGAAATTACAGCAGGAATTTTGACGGGATGGACCGGTAATTTTTTAGCCGGTCTGAATGGTCTGAACCGTATTGAAATTTACGGGATGACCGTACCAGAAAAATACGGACCTTCCAGTACATTCAAATTACGGACCGTCCCGTACACCAAAATCTCGTATTTTGTGTTTTATGACTCCCAGAGCATTTTTGCTGAAAAATTTTTTTTGAACCCTTTGCATTGAAGTAGGAACGGAAACGCCCATGATTTTCTATCACGGATTCTTCCGTATTTAAGGGGTACGGACAGATCCGTAAAAATAAAAATTACGGTGCTTTCCGAAGTCATTTCCAAAATTTGCTACGGGATTTTTAACAGTGCTCTTCGATGAAAAAATCGATAACGAAAACCAGTGTTAGCCGAAATTCTGGCAACAATCTCCCCTGTGAATCATTTTCGCTACAATGTGGCAGTTCGAACGCACTGTAGGACTCTTTGCGGTACGAACGCACGCACGTGCGCACACCGCACACACTCACAGTGCGCGCCGTTGACATGACGTCAGGCCACGCTCACACCTGCAGGGCGGGGCGAGGAGACGAGCGGCGGGGAGTGGAGTGACCAGAAGGGCAGGGCACGCTCTGCCCGCTCTGCCGGCTTATCCCGAAGAGCGCTCTCCTCGCCCTGTCTCTCTCGCACCTACACGGTGAAGTCCATGAGTGCGAGAGGGACAGGGCGAGGGAAGCGCTTTTCGGAGTGAGTCGGCTGCTCTGAAAGAAGGGAACGCGGAACAGTCCGTCAGTCCTGTCATCTGTGCGAACCCGCGAGAGCGACGGCGGCGCGGCGGGGCGTGCCTCGCTCCGCACCCAATTACATTTCGACAACACCACGTTAGGTCATCGCAACCAGAGATTCCCAACACCCCACCCCCTGCCAACTCTCGCTCTGGGCAGTGTAGACCAGTCGTCTGATTCAGGAGAGCGTTCAAGAGGGGCTGTCCTATACCGACCGTATAGCTCCGTCCTTGTTGCACTCATGGGGCAGGTATAGGAGAGTCCCTCTTCAACGATCTCCTGAATCCGACGGCTGAGTAGACGTCCTCCTATCCTACAGCATACGCATAAACTGTGTTTTTAGCAGATGATACGAATGTATCAGCCTGTCATGAAGCGAGCAGCCTGCTGCAGAGAGCAGCGAAAGCTAGCAGAGAACAATCGGCAAAGCGAGCAGCTATAGTTGTTTTCAACTTTTATTCGTTCTGCAATCAAAATAAATTCGCACAAATTATTTGTACAAAAAGCATATGAATGCTTAAATCTAAAACATGAAAATTTTGAAACAACTATTGTAAATGTGCAGAAACCTATCGAGAGCGACTTAATATGCAGAGAGGTACTGACCGGAAGGCCGGCCCCCCGGTCCGCACCTTTCCCTTTCGTTTCAACTGCCGTCCCATGAGTCTGCAGTATAACAACCCTCCCGGGCCTTTTCCAATAGACCGGGTGGACGGGTTGGACTGCAATCCGGCCCGGCCAGGCCCGGCAGCTACACGCAGGAAGTCATCGACGCAGCAGTCCGGGCAGCAGCGAGCGCAGCGCGGACATTGACTCCCACGACGCACAGGGACCGAAAGGGAGAAGAGGGAGGCAGAGGGGGGGGGGGGGACAGCAATGTACGCGACAGGAGGATTCGCACTCACTGTTTTCGTACCCCCCCTTTTTTTTGTCTCTCGATACACAGCACACATGATACATTTTCTTTTTTCATTCATTCATTCATTCATTCATTCACTAAAGAGTTAGCATTGTTCTGGGGCCCCGTAACTGAGGTGGACGGGACTGGCAGACAGACAGACAGACAGACCGGCTAAAAGTGCAAGCCGGACGGAATGCAGGCGTGCGTCAACAGATGATCGAGGCGAAAAGAGAGGGGGAACAGAAGGAAGAAACAAAGGAAAGTATGGCACATGCGTGCACGTTCTATACGGCGTGACCTGTTTTCAATGTTACTGTGGCCTTCATCAGGACTTGAAACCTTCCTTATCAGCTTAAGGGCACGCTCTGACATCCAATGAGTCACATTGAAACCCTTAATTACCACCGCAGAGACAACCGCACATCGCATATTTCTCTCATGGTACCGGGTGTTTCTTTGAATGCGTAACAGTGTTGCGGGTTTGCCTACCCCATTTGCCCGTAAGGCGCCATGGCCCCTGCAGCGCTGGCAGGTATGCAATCCCGCAACACTGTTACGCATTCAAAGAAACACCCGGTACATTCCTCGCACCCTCGCCCGATCTTTGCCTCTCCCCTCCTGTTCTTCTTTCTTTCCGTTTTACCGAACCGGCGCGGTACATTAGAAAACGAAGTCGACGCAGCTCGCCGCGCGGCTTGTGACTCGCCGAGGGGCTGAGAAAAATTAAGTTAACGAAGGAAGGCGAGCGAGTAGAGAGGAAGTGGGGAGGAGGAGAGACACTGAATGTTTGGCCGCGGACCGTGTCTCTTTGGTATGTGCGTGAAAGTGCCCCCTGTTACCCCTCTCCCCCTCAACTCCCGCACCACGCAACACTACTCTGCACCACGCCGCGCCTGGAGCCTGGAGGGTCAGTAATTAGGGTGAAAGAAAAGAATCCCACCGCGTGGTCCTGCGGGGCGGGGCGGGGCCGCTCCTGCTGGAAGGGTTGACGCGCTCGCCTCGTCCCGAACAACCCACCAGATCTGCTCTGCTAGTGTCCAAGAAGGAGATCCGAGCAGCAGCAGCAGGCTCCCGTAAGCCAGCATTCCCCTTGTAAATGAGTAAAACTCGGCCACAGGCTACGCTGAAATCAAAAGTGTTGAACTGACACACTCTCAAAAGTGTTGATGTCTTCAGATGCGCACGCCGGTAAAACTAGAGTGGGACTGAAGGGTTTTAAAAAGTACCCACCCCAATTTTAATGCATTTGGAGATTCTTGCGCCTTTCCAATATAACACCCTAAAAAGGGCATTGAGTCCTCTTTCATTTTTAATGTTTTCTTTTCTTTCTTTTTTTTTCTTTCAAGCGTTATTTTTGTCTATCATTAAGTGCCGGCTGCCGGCTGGTCATTGTTTGGCTACCAGAGAGTATCCGATCCACCAAACGAGTTGCACACTTTTGTTTTATACGAAATACATATTCAACAAACAGGTTCAACACTTGAAAGTAATTGCCAGTTGGACGATTTTGATTACAATGTACGCGGTATTTTCGACGTAACTGAGGTGAACTGAGGGGCGCCGCCAAGAACACACCTTCGAATTGCGCGCCTGCTGCGAGGTGGGGTGGGGGCGCCACCATCGTGCGCTTTCATCGAACACCGACATACCGACACACGCACACACACAAGCAGAGCCAGGTTTGAGTAGTACAAAATTTAACCTTCCTTCTGCTAGAGGAGGGGGGAAAACACAGTAAATGGTTCCTCTTCAGAAATCATAGAAATGTCGGGCGTCGTTAAATTTTTGAAGTCGTTGATGACAGCGGTGAGTCTCGATTAAAAACGACTCAGCAAACATCTAATCAATAACCTTAAGATTGTTGTTATTATTGAACTCAAAATCCAAACAGACTGTCAAGTATACTTAGACATTTGTTTATCCCTTTCTCTGCCATGAAGAAATGAATAAATAAATAAACAAATAAATAAAAAGACAGTTCTGATAAGCTCTCGTAATATTTACAATGGTTTTAGAACACTTTTCCCTTGTTGTCTTCTTTAAAAACAGTGATAGAGTAGACGGTTATGGTTTGATTTCAAATTAAAGCACATATTTATTAGCTAAAATTATGTTATCGAAAATAATTTTGAATAGGTAATTAGTTTCAAGTAGAGTCAAAATTATAGCTGCATTAAGATATTACTGTCTTGCAAATTTATTACCTCACAGTTAATACATCAAATTTGTAAATAACTATTCTCCCAAAGAAGTCTGTACTTTTGTTAAACACGACAGTTAACTTCTTGGCAACAGTGCCTTTGGGTAAATTAAATGTTTGCACTGCATTTACATCTTCAGGGTAGAATGGTACATCTCCATTCCTCTCTCCATTTGCACGAGATGATGAAAACATGCAATCCTGTCCAACAAACCCACCTTGAAACTGTATGACAATGCTCCCGATTTCAACCTCTTCAGGAAATTGTAGTGATACAAACTGTGGGGAGCCCTGTGTGAAACAATTTGCATATTTCGTTACACACTTATATTTAAAAACGTGCTTATTTTAAAATCAAACATGTTCAAAGACGAATTCGTCACCAACCTGTGCTGAGTTCCAACATGTCTCATCTGAACCATCAAACATGTATTTCTTTCCAAATTGCTGGGTATCTCTGTTAAGCACAGAGCTTACTCTGAAAATAAAAATTACATATCTTCTTAACAATACCAGATCATTAATTCTAATAAATTGGTAAATAAATAAATAAATATAATTATTTCTTTGTAACAGGAGCCAGCAACTACAAGAGTTTTATCAAAAACTACAGACTTATCACAGTCATCGACTCCACCTGTGACGCCTTCATCATCACCGAACCATTCAGTGGAGTCAAATGTACAGGTTAGAAAGTCATTGTCTGTTAATTTTAACAACTGAAAGAATATGCTTCTCTTGTTTGTAAAGAAATAAGGACATCAATACATTTTATGAACAGACCATGTCTAATTTGTTTAGAGGTGAATTTTAGGAATAAATCTTGTAGAGCATTTGTATTGCCCATCTGTTTGAAGAAGAGAAATTGTCGTACTTGCATTCAAAACCGTTCTGAAGTATTGACGACATTAGTTTCTTTTTCTTGAATCAACACCCAAACAACGTAGGATACCTCAAAATTTTAGTACACAGGGCAACATAACCTCTACCTCAAGTCAGCTTAGCCAACCTAATTATACAGTTGGTAGTGGCGTGCAGACCGTGCTGCTGCTGTCTGCTACTTGAGCTCCTGCCAAAAAATGTCTCTCACTAGGTTATATTTAACGAATTCTTTGCAACGAATCAGTATTTTAACAGATATTCGCTGTTGCTACAGTATTCAGGTACTAATCATCTACGTGGTGTATTTTATATTCTCGACTGTCAGCTGTATTTACTTACAGGACAAAACCTAACCCTCTAGTTTCCTTCACCCCTGTTCAGAGTTTACCTCTGTACATTTACTCTTTGATATTTATTTTTTAATTTCTTGGATTTTATTGATTTTGATGTTATATTGTACATTCGCATTATATGAAGAACTCTGTTTTTTCTGAAATTTCATTTTACCTATCTCTGTTCCCAGACAGTCAAACCCCACGTACCTCTTATCAAGTTCCGAAAGGGAAGCCCAGCTCATGGTGAGTTATTACGTTTCTGGTACTTTAATGCTCTTATTTTTTCAGAAAGGTTTTTGCTAAAATTGCAATTATTTGTCTGCACTTTACAGGTCATTCTGCAGCTAGTGGATCACCTTCATCAGGTGTAGCTCGTGGAAATGTTGTACTTTCTCGTGGAACTATAGAAGATTATCAATTACCTTCAAGGTACCAACGAACTCCTATGGATGAGAAGGAAATTGATTACATCAATGTGAGTCTGAGGGTCTGCCTTTACGTATAAGTTTGTAATTTAGTGTGCTGGGTGAAGTCATACATCTTTTCTACAACTGATCAATTTTATTTTACAGAGAGGAGGGCCTGAATGAGGAAATCTCAGCAAATGTGTAGTGAGCTTCACCTTTCGGGTCGCTGATTAACACTGTGGTCATGAACTTTGAAATTTCAAGAAGGATGAAGAAGTCTAGACCCAATTTGTGTTCCTGACTCTTAGTGGAATTTGTCCTGTACCTACTGCTGTAAATTAACTTGACAGATTGTAAATTTCATACTGCATTGTACATAATGATCATCATCTCTGCAAATATCTCTTTTAAAGTGGATTAAATTATCTAATTTGATCACATGTGTCCTGAACTTTTTTAAAGTTAGACCCCAAAACAACCTATGAAAGATTTTAACAGCTTTATTTTAACACTTAAAGATAATATTTACAGCACAGTACAACAGCTGAATAATCTTTTACATCGTACAAAAATTAAAAGTGAAATTGAAACTAAGCCTTGAGACAGATGCCTGAAGAGAAATACATACTTGAAACTGCTGCTCCTCTTGTTATAAACGATTTGAGAATTAACAAATTTTCAAATATCCCAGAATACAGATTCCCAGGGTTAACAGTCCCATTACATTCATCACAAGCATGCAGATCAGTGAACATGTGTAGATGCTTTTATGTTATTTGTAGGCTCCTGTCTGTACGATCACCATTACTTTGTGAGATCTAATCCGGCATTGCCCCTTCTAAACAAACCCAGCTGCATTCATCATTCATGTACTGATTTTAAAAAGTCACCTAGAATATGTCAACTGGATGAGGTGCTAAAATGTTAAGTTTACGCTTACCCTAAAATTTGCAGCCAACTCCAAACCACTTACAACAAACTGCTTCAAACAATAAATCCACCAAAGAATTAAGGAACCTATGAGCAAGGGAGTTACATTATCTAAAAATCTATCTGATATCATTTCAAAAGTCTATATTCCTTTTTTTATTTTTATTTTCTTAATTTTATAAATTATTAATTCTACCTAAGACAGCAATCTCCTGGTAAAGTTCCAAGGCCTCATCAATATCATATGGGTTAACAGGAAATTTTTCATTCAAATTAAAACCAACTTAAAATTTTAAATTAAGGTGATTCTTTTATGGCAAAACATATATTAAAGCTACTTCCAAACGGTTTGCCCTCACAATGCTTTATATAAGAAATAAATTCTCCCTTAGCTTAGAGACCCACTCCACATCAGATTATTGTCTGGTATCATATCCAAGTTCAGTTTCAGAAAAGAGCGTTATGTGATGGTTATAGTGCCACTAGTATAGAATGTCTGGAAAGAAGAAAATTTTGCATCAGAAGAGACCATTTTAGTTTGTTACTGAGCATTTCAAATAACTTAAAACTACGTATGACACTGGATTTCATTTATGTAGAAGAGGAGCTTGGGGACAAATCACAAAAAACAAAAAAAAAAAACAAAAACAAAAAAAAATTAAATGAAGAGGAGTTATGCCAGTTGGCTTTCAGACGTCATGGTCACCACTTTATGAGTAGGAATGATAACTTTATCACAAGGGATTAAACAATGGCTCTAGATTCTATGTATTGGCAAACAAAGTATAACATGGATGTATCTTGTATTCATGAACTGTTTGCTTCACAACCATAAAATGCTGTTTGTAGAGGTCAAACAGAAGATTCTGTTTGAATACTCCATCCAGTACAATTGCCAATTCTGAAAATATCAAGAATTAATCATGCTTAATTTTTTCACTGAAATATTTATTACAGTTCAGTAAAAGTGGCAACCAAAACTATGAATTGGGATAGTTTTCTTGTTAAATGAGATATACAATTTTGTTTTCATATTTTAAGAAAAACATTCCCAAATAATTTAAAATTCTTTATAACTTAAGCAACCAGACATATGAGAAGCAGACAGAACATAAATAACATAAAAGGTCTACAAAACAAAAAAAAAGATAACATTTCTTTCAAAAAAATTTGTTCAGAAAAGAAATATTAGAGACAGTAAGGAAAGAATACAACGCCCTTAAATCAGATAAAAATATATGGTAAATATGGTATATCTCAAAGCGACAGATTGTTTTTCATTACAAAATGACCAACCAATAAAAGATTCTTGTGCTAACATAACAAGGATTATTATAATCCATTTCATCATTTAAAAGAAGGCATTTATACACTTCACAACAACCCAATCATGATTAGAGAAAAGAAGGTTGTTGGAAAGAGTTAAGTTTACAACTAGACGGCTACTTACATCACAAAGCAATCGGACCTCATATAATGACAACAATTTCTAATTTCAAAATAATTTAAATTGCGGGGGAAAATGGTCCTTAAATGATATATATATCTACTAAAATAACACAATCTAGTCCTCTTGAATGATGAGTCAATGGAGACTATCCATCTATTAACAAAATTTGAGGGTTCTATGATTCACCAAGCTCATATCACACCTCACACACAGGAATGCAAGACCTGTCCTACTTTATATTTAAAAAAAAAAAAAAAAAAAAAAAAAAAAAAAAAAAATTACAAATAACAAAATGAATGGTAATGAATGCAAGGAATGCAAGAGCAAATCCACAGCAGTGAAGAACTCAAGGATTTTCCAAGAAGAAACCACAATGCAGCTGATGTCACAGAAGTTGCCAACAACATTTGGCAAGGTAATAGTTACCTTATTGAGTTGGAAATACTCCAAACTCAACTAATCTGAATGGTCTCCACCAGGGAGAAATTATTGGTATTCATACATTCAACATGAATAAATCATATTTCATTAAGTATAACATTGATAAAATCAAAAAAGATGAGCAGAATAATAGCTCCAAACAAGATGTTCCATCTAGAAAGGCAAATAAATGCAATGATTCTCTTCTTGAGCATTACGACTGAAAAATTCGGTAGGGGAGTAATAGTTTGCATTTTCTCCCAAATCAGGCACAGCCTAAAATTTCTTGCAGCCAAACTCAAGAAGAGTTGTAAATACAGATCCTGGAATATTCTAGCTTGGTTCACAAGATATTCACGCCCATATCTGCAACAATAAAAATTCTGTAATGTAACAGAATACCTACATGGAGATGGAACACATTTTAGAAACTTACCCTTAAAGTACAATCCCAGCTTCCTGTTGACAATGCAGTACCGTCAGGAGAAACTTGAAGACAGGAAACTCTGTTTTCATGACCAATCAATAAACTGACTCGTGTGCACTTCAAGGTGTCCCAAACATTCACTGTGTAATCATTATATCCAGCAAATAATAAGCGTCCTGGTAACAAAATGATTTTTAAGTTTGAAAAGCTTAATAATAGTAGCTCGCGACGATATCCAGGTTCAGTTTGTGAGAAAATAGGACCATTACCGCTGACAGAAAAGTCCACAGAGTTGACTCCAAATATGATGCTCTCCTTAGTGTAAACTGCTACCTCTTTATCAGCTCTTAAATCAAATAGCCGGCACTGAAAGTAAAAACAGTATCCCTTTGAAATTGAAAGGATTTCATTTCAGAAAAAGAATACACAAGCCTTGAATAAAAACATACTGTTGAATCATCTGATCCGGTTGCTACAGCATCTCCACTTGGGTGGAACTTAACACTGTTGATATCTGATTGATGGCCTTCAAATGACTGCACACAGTGGCCTGTCCTCATGTCCCAAATCAGAACCATCTTATCACAACTCTGAATATAGAAGATAAAAGAATAGGATATTATTACACATTTTTTATTTACAATTAGACACCCCTAACTCAGTTTTTAAACAACTAATAAGACAGAGCTTACCCCTGATACAAAAGTATTGCCTATCTCAGATGGTGCAAGATCCAAAGCCATGACATCTCCTGTGTGACCATGAAAATTTTGTAGCATTTGTCCAGATTCAACGTCCCACAGGGCACAGGTTGAGTCACCACTTCCAGTTAAAATCTAAAAATAAAAAACAAGGAAAGCAATACAACAGGGTTTCATTAATACTTAAAAAAAAAAAAAGTATTCAAAATATTATGTATTTTACCTGTTGATCTGAATTTGGAAATGTGCAGCAGGACATATAGCTTGTATGTGTTCCAACAGTTTTCTTCCCAGATGTTACACTGTCATTTGATGTTACATTGTATACTGTCACTTTATTATCAAGTCCACTAGAATTAGATAAAGAAAATTTAATCAAACTAAACATATTATAACTAAAGCTCTGTTTGATAAAGGAACCTAAACTCTAGTGTCGAGGATACCATCACCAAAAGCAGGTTATGAGTCAGGCATGCAAATTATTACAATGAGTACCCAACTCACCCGCAAGCAACCAAGTTTCCAGACGGTGCATATGCACAAGCCATCACCCATGTTGTAGGCATAGTGACCGCATGTTCTTTGTTTGTGGTGAATGCATCCCATACTATCATCTTACCATCCTAATATATTACAAATGAATAACAGAGAGAAATTGTGTTAGCAGATGACACCAAAATATATGCAGGACCAAACCAATCATCACTTCAACCCACACCACATTAGGGGACATGCAAAGATGATTGTCAAAACACAGGCAAGCTAGAGGCAGACCCAGACATGTCCAAAGAAGACAATTACTTCCCCTTTATAAATAGACAGAACTACAATTGCTGACACCTATTAAAAAAATGTATTACCTGGGATGAAGAAACTATGTGCCGTTTATCAGCACACCAGTCAGAGCACAACACCTTGGCTTGATGCCCTCTGAGGACACGCCGAGGTTTGACATTTAAAAGACTAATCATGTCAAGCCTTTCAGCCACTGACGATACTGTGTGATTAAAAAAGAAACACACTATTAGTCAAATTGTAATTGCAAATTTGAGTGTTTATGGTTCGTTTCACACTCCTGAATTGTGACAAGGCATTGATTGGGCAAAAAGTCCCAAAACAGAGGTAGGTTAGAGAGAATGGCAGCGGTTCAAAGGAAGCCAGAAACTGGGTACGGTATAGGATCTGATTTCATGCTAGATTTCAGTCGTTCATTCGACGGCAAAACAAGACGATAACACAGAGAAAGAATTTGAAATTCACAGGACAAGGCGGGGGAAGGGCCGAGGTGCTGGAAGCAGACAAGGGCCAGGCGACGGCGAAGGAGTTTCGACGCGACGCGACGAAACGAGCACTCACAAGTAACGTCGTTGAGTTTAAGTCGCTCATCTTCGAGCCTCGCTTTCAACGTGTCAGCTTCCTTGATGAGAGATTCCAAATTTTCTTCAGGAGTCCGAGTTACTTCGGCTGCCATTTTGGATTTTCATGAGATAAATTTGTTTCCACGGAGAAGTCGTCTGCTGCAGCGCCCTCGTCAATGATTGGTGGAGGTGGTGGTAAAACCGAGAACTGGAAGGCCCCGCATGAAGAGCGCGTAATTCGAACGCCCGAGGGAAACAGTCAACAGAAACTGAGTCGACCCGACATACCAATTCGATGGTCAAGGTGCACTCTTTCCAGAATTGTAATAACGTTTCAAAAAATGCTGCTCTTGTATATTCGAGGATATTCTTTCTCTGCAAATCATTTGAAAGATGTGTCGTTTTTGCGTTTTTGGAGTGTGCCGAAGCGTTTGCTGCTAACGGGATGGTGGAGCTGGTGGAGCGTTGGCGAAGGAAATAGTCCTCTATTCCCCGAATCAACAAGAAAGGCCCAGGGTGAGAACCAAGAACAAGACAGACGACCCCCCCCCCCCCCTCTTCCCCCCGCTTCCGTGGCCTGCGCACGTAACAGTTCTTCAAGCGTCAGCGACGCGACGCGATCTGTACTTTTGTGGGATTATCTTGGAATCTATAGTCTCTAAATCCCTCAGGGCTGCGTGCGCTGCGTCTGGCTCGAGCCGACATCGCTTCCACACCGAGCCGGTCAGCCCGCCAGAGGGGCTTCGGTCGGAATCAGAGTTCGAACAGAAAACCATCGCTAAAAAAAAATTCTCAATCGAACAAAACGGCTGTTTCGAGATTAACTCGTATTTAGGTACAATGTGCGTCAGACAGAAGGATACGCGTGTTTCTCGGTGATCCCAACCCGTGCCATGATGCCAAAATCTGACAACCTCCCTTTTTCTTCCTCCGCGACATTTCAGTTTTCAGCTACACGCAAAAAAAATAAAAAAATAATTATTATTATTATTTGCATCCGATAGCTACCCCGCTTTATTTGTCCTCTTTTTAAAGTTTTGCCGAAGTGCTAATTTTTCACATCTAATTTCAGCTGAGCGATTCCCGGTGTATTTCAGAGCGAACGGGTGAAGGACAGCAGGGGAAACCTTGCGGCCAATCACGGGCCCTTGTGTTCTCGGCAAATAAGAGAGTGAGATGTCTCATCTAAAATGAACGAGATTTTTCCTCTTGCCCCGTTTAAGTAAGAGTTTAGAAACCTTGCTCTTATTGAGAAAGAATCCGTAACATCACTCAGTTTCAGTGAGATAAAGGATGTAAATCCTCACTCAAAAAGGGTGAGGTTTAGCTAGCAACCCTCACTCGACTGGATCGAGATTTTTGAGACTATTGCTCATTGCTCTAATCGAGCGAGGAAACCAAACATCACTCTCAAAGAGTGAGAGAAAATTTCTCGCTCTCATGAGAGCGAGAATCCTCACTCCGGTATTTACAGTGTTATTTATTCTGTTCTTCTTCATCCCTAGCCGCCCTTGAAACAGCTTACTAAATCTTACGATTGCGGTGGAAGGGCCGTCGTAAATCTCTGCTGCGCCGGTTTCCTGGGGACGACAGTCTGCCGTCAGATTCAGAACAGCGCTTTTGTATCTCCGTCCTAGGGTCTCGGCCGCTAAGAGTAAGTGAGAGGGCACTACAAAACGATTTTCTGAATCTGGGGGCTCGGGGGGAGGGCTAGGAGCGGGGTATGGGGGAGGGGGGGCACCACCGGTACCTATCGCAGGCTGCGATTATCGTGGAGATAATAGGCGCGAGAGGCAATGCGATTCTTGAGATAATCCTCCGCGGACGGGAACGGGAAAGTCAGGGCGCTGGGCGCGCGTCCGTCACTCTGGCCCGGCGCGTCACCGGGGCACCAGCAGGCAGGCGTGGCCCGAGCACAACCACAACATGGCGCGCCCCTCAACCCGTCCGCGCCCGCGCAGCCCGCGCCCGCCGGGGCTCCGGTGAGTTTGAACACCACTCGGCCACAAATAAAGGAAAGTCGGACGACGAATCGACCTCGTGTGAGATCGAATGGAGGAGGGGATCACTCAAACAAAATGCGTACTGAGAATTATTTAAGTGACTTCCGATTTTTTTTATTTTTCTTTTGACGTTTGATTCTTCTTTTACTATTTGTCTTAATTTTTCAAGGAAAATTTCTGTCACTTTTTGATAAGTTTTGATCTTTTCCCCCTATTTCTGAATTTTTCATTTTCCCCCTGTTTGTTGTCCATTTGTTCTCGATTTTTCGGATTTTTCTGTATCTATCTTCTTGATTTTTTTAAACTTTATTTTTTTAAATTTTTGAAGTGACCCCCTCCCCTCTCGTGTCGAATTAAGTTTGCATCAAAATAAGGACGCAGATCAGCATTCGCGTCCTGAATGAAAGGAACTAGCGCCGATAGCGCTCACTTTTGTAACTAGCTAGATGCAGATAAATAACATTACGAGGATAGGGACATGTGGCCATGCAGACCTATCGGGCGTAGTATCACAGAAATGACACTAATTCTGAGAGATGATATTGTATGTCATTGATAAAAATGGGTCTGACATAATAATCAACTCGCCACGTGTGTCCGCTTAGCTACATGTCCCTATTCCTTTAATGCTATTTTGTCTGCCTCGAGCTAGTTACAAAAGTGACCAATCTCACGTCCAAACATTTCTCTGACCACTCTGACATTGAGAGCGCGCTGCCGAGGGGGCAACCACTCGTGAAATCCTGTGTACAAACCCTCGGAAATCTCGGTGAAATCCTCCGAAATCTCGATGAAATCCTACGAAATCCAACTGAGAAATCTCAAGAAATATCATAAAAAATCTCACAGAAATCAGTGAAATCTCATGAAACCTTGAGGAATCCCATGAAACCTCGTGAAATTTTTTAGAATTTTGTGGAATCTGGTATATATTTATGAAATGTACCCGAAGAAATCCATAGAAATCCCATATCATTAGAAATCCTGTGTACACTAGGATAGGGAGTGGTTGCCCCCTCGCGCGCTGCGCTGCGCTTCGTTTGGCCGGGTCCTCGCTGACTGACTCCACTTTGCCGACTGATTTCAGAGGAGCGCTCTCCTCGCTCTGTCTCTCTCGCACTCATGTGGTGCGCCGCATGGGTGGGAGAGAGATGGAGCGAGGAGAGCGCCCCTCTGACTCAGTCTACCGTGCGGCCGCAGGACCTGGTGCTCAGGCTCGGGGCCGCTGCTGCTGCTCACCCTCACCCTCATGCTCGCCCCCGCCGCGCTCGGCTCCCCGCTGCGGCCCGTCGGCCCGCCGCTCCCCGCCGCCCAGGGCCTCCCCCACGGCCTCGCCCACGGCCTCCGCGGCAGGACCCAGGGGGACGCGAGCTGGCGCCTGCCCGGCGACGCCCACCCGCTGCACTACGACGTCCACATCGCCCCGGAGCTCGACGGCCTCTACTTCATCGCCAGCGTGGACATCACCCTGCAGGTCAGGTAGATTCGCGTTTCTCGAACCGCGTTACTATTCGGCTGCCAGCCCAGCCCAGGATAGAGATGTGCGAACAGGCTTGGTTCGAATTCGAACGAACACGAACAAAAATTTAAGAAAACAACTCGAACCGAACCGAACACGAACACATCTGAAATCACCTCGAACGAACCGAACCGAACACATAAGTGTTCGTATCCGAACAAACAACTTTCAAAATAAATTCTTTTTTTCTTAATTGTTTTAATCATTTTAATGCTGGACAATTTCTAAAATGCGTTTATTTCTTCAGCTGCGGTACAGTTTTCTTTATCAAAGTTGATTTTAAGGCATTGTTACTGAATTTATGCAAAGAAGTGGTGAAATGATGTTCGACCACGAACGCTCTGAGACGATATTTTCCGAAGAGTTCGTGTACGGACATTTAATGTTCGTTCCCGAACGAACAAACATCGTGTTCGGTTCGTTCGTGTTCGTTCGGATCCGAACATGTTCGCACATCTCTAGCCCAGGACAATCTTCGCATGCTGCGAACAGATGCTGCGGAGAGATGCCCGTTATCCGAAAAGCTCTGAGTGCGAAGCTTCGTGACATTCCTGGCAAATTTGAACTTTAAGGACGTGAGTGTGGTGGCAGCTCTGGCCAGCGCCCTTCTGGCCTGCAGTGATCACGTACATATGATTACACAAGTTGCGGCCCCCTCGGGTTTGCCGCGTCCGTCAGATGATTTTCAGACAACAGGCACGCAATAATTTTATAAAGGAGGAAGCGTACGGTGCAAAAGCGCCAATAATTATGCAATTAATTGCTCCTGCCGTCGTTGAGGTACGCCGCTGATAAAAGTATAAGTCTGCCTATCATGAAAAACAACAAAAAGAAAAAAAACTAGCTCTTCTTGATATTTGACCTAAACAGAAGACGCCGACAGACGCGAAATTGGTGCAAATTTCCCTTTAAACACATACCGAAATCCGAAAAATTTGGAATGTCCATTTTGAACTCGAACGTCAGCAGAAACAGGAAACAGGCCCCACACTGAGATCAGAACGGCCCGGAAATTTATTCCTAAAAATATAAAGCCTCAGACGTAAAAACTGCTGCTGTCACCCGATTCATGGTCAAGTTCACCGAATTGGTACCCTTTACTGACTGCTGGAATCTCCCCGCAGATCGACCAGACAATCGAGAAGGGTAAAGCCCTCAAGATGCACGCAGACGGCAGCTTCCTCTTCTCCAAGTGCACCCTAGACGACGAGGAGGTGCAGTTCGTCCCGAGCAGGGACGGCAAGGACTTCATCAACTTCCTCCCGACCAATCAACTGGAGCAGAACTCGCAGCATGTGCTGCACTGCGACTATTCCGGCAAGATCTTCAAGGACGACAAGGGCTTCTACTTGTCCACGTACAAGCTCAAGTCTGGTCTAGGCGCCGTCCCCGTCAAGTAAGCCGAGATGATACCAGGGCCACGGTCTCTGAGGGGGCGGCAGGGCGTTGACGACCCTCTCACGGCCTCCGTGGTCTTCCCGTGCACAGGCTCGGCGTCACCCAGTTCGAGATGACGTTCGCGCGCCGAGCGTTCCCCTGCTTCGACGAGCCGGGCTACCGCGCCACGTTCGCACTCACCATCACTCACCGCATCCAGCAGAGCGCCATCTCCAACACCCCGCCGAGGCTCATCTTGCCGGTCAAGTATGTTTCGCGCTCGGGGGGAGAGGGGGGGGGGGGAATTACTCGTGCAAAATGTGTACGGTGATTTTATTGACTTTTGATTTTTAAAAAAAGTTTTATTTTGCCCCTCCTATTTCTGACGCTTGACCTTTGTTTGTTTGTTTGTTTGTTTGTTTGTTCATTTGTTCTCGATTTTTCTGTTTCTTCCCTCTTGATTTTATTTTGATTTCTTTGATTTTTTTTCAAATGATGATTTTTGGGGCCTTACAATGATTTTTCGAAGTGACCCGCCCCTCGCGCTCTGGCTGCCTCCGTTTCTCATGTCGACGTCACCATCATTAAGCCGCCACCATCACGTCTCTACCATCACGTCACCACCTTCATGTCACCAGCTTCATCATGTTTCCACCATCATGTCACCACCCTCATGCCTCCACCCTCATGCCACCATCATCATGTCACCACCATTATGTCACCACTACCATGCCACCACCATCATTTCACCACCCTCACTTCACCGACTCTTTCCGGTGCCTGCAGTGAGACGCACGCGCAGACGCAGTTCGAGAAGACTCCCGCCATGCCGGTGTACACGCTGGCCTGGCTGGTGTCCCAGATGCCCAACGTGAGCAGCGCCGACGGCACCTTCCACACGTACGCGCCGCCCGCCTACATCACGAAGACGGCGCTGTCGCAGTCCGTCGGGCCGCAGGTCCTCTCCGGCATGGAGGAGTACACCGGCATCCCCTACGCGCTCGATAAGATGGACCAGGTCGCCGTGCCCGACTTCAACTTCGGCGCCATGGAGAACTGGGGCCTCGTCACGTACCGGTGAGTGTTGAGCGCTGGGGGAAAAACAATTCTTCATTTTCATACAGAAGTGACGTAAATTTTCTAAATTTTCTGAGTTTTTTTCTTATTTTTTTAAAAATTTGTCTGTATGGTGGGGTGAATATAAAAATTCGGAGTTGTTGACCCCTCGCTGGGTGCTTGGTGACGGTAACGCTGCCCACCACCACTCAAAGGGCAGGTCCAGCTGGCGACTACAGGTACATGTAGAAGGACGAGCTTGGTTCTTCAACGCCCCATCTAGCAGCCCCCGTCCCTAAGGCTTGTCCGTGATGAGAGAGCTATATACAGCTTTATAGTACATGTGTGCTCGGGTGCATGGGACACGCGCCACCCGCTGCCTATTCCCGCGGCGCGGCTAGATAAAGGTGGAGTGGTCGCGGGCAGGGCGGGGCGGGGCGGGGCGGGGCGGGGCGGGGCGGGGCGGGCGGGAACCCACTGGCACCAACTACAGGATTACGCAGATAGTACATGCCACCGGCGCGGCATCCGGCCCCCCTACTGGTGTGGCGCCCGAGCGGCGGAGTGCGCTTTTCCTTTTCAGGCTGAGCTCCCCGGGTCTCCCGCTCTCCGCTCGGACATCATACTTCACGCCACCCCGTCGTTTCCCCGAGCAGGCAAGGCCTCCTGGTGTCCGACTCCAACTCGCGCTCGACCACCATCCTCAGCGTGACGACGACCATCGCCCACGAGCTGGCGCACCAGTGGTTCGGCAACCTGGTCACCCCGAGCTGGTGGGGGCACGTCTGGCTCAGCGAGGCGTTCGCCGAGTACTTCTGCTACCTCATGACGGACAAGGTGGGTTCTCTGGGAGGCTTCAGGGTGCGCGCGTAGGCGCCTGCAGTGTGACTGACGTGAGATGTCTGATATACGCTCTAAATGTGGATGTCTCCGCGAAGATCAATCCCGTGTGGAAGGTCTTCGACAAGATGCCGCTCATGGAGATGCACGACGCGTTCGTTGAGGACTCGCTCGCCTCCGCCGCACCGATGACGAACGAGAACATCTTCACCCCGGACGAGATCCTGGACAACTTCGGCTCTATCACCTACGCTAAAGGCAAGACCCTGAGCACCCACCCTTTCTCCGCTCTGCTCCCAATTTGTATTCTTACATGAATTTTTCTACAGGCTCGTCGGTGCTCCGGATGCTGCAGAACGCCATGGACAGCGTCTCGCCCGGCTCCTTCCAGAAGGGCTTGCAGGCCTACCTGGGCGCGACGTGAGTCTTCATCTCTGCCGCGCCCGAGGGGGAAAAAAAAGAGAGTGGTGGGGTGGGTGACATAACTCATTGGTCGTGGACTCTGCTCCTGTAGGAAAGAATCCGGCGTCGTGGAGCCAGAGGACTTGTGGATAGCGCTGGAGGGCCAGGGCGTCGCCTTTCCTGGAGGCCTTACCGTCAAGCAGATGGGGAAGAGCTGGACGGAACAGGCAGGCTACCCGCTCGTCACCGTGACGAGGAACGGCGACTCGGTGACCGTCACCCAGGTGCGTGTCGTGGAAAGTTTTTCCCGGACCCGGACCCTTTCTTCCAGGCCTTTGGCAAACACTGACAAAAATGTGAAGTTGTGACGACAGTCGTTGACAGTCAGACCGTAAAATCAAAACGCCTAAAGTTGATTTACTTTTGAATTTTGGTTCGACAGCGGGCATACTCTTCAGTTTTTGACCGCTTATTTGGACTATGAGGTAGTGAACAAAACCTAGGTTACGCAACCGCTGAGCATCAGCTTTACCTCGTTGCTGAAATTTGTCTAGAATTGCCCTGTGACAACCAATATTGTCTTTTCTTCTTCTCTTTTCTTTTCCCTGAGCGCACGGCACACCGTCTGACGCGCAACCTCTCTGTCCAGGAGCGCTTCCTCTCTTCGGGGGAGAAGCCCGAGAAGGCGGTGACCTGGCCAGTGCCGCTGACGTGGCGGGCGAAGGACTCGAGCACGGTCCAGAGGTCGTTCGTCACCAAGGACTCGGACTCCGTCTCCGGCATCCCAAAGGACGCTGACTGGGTCCTGTTCAATGTGGATCAGATCGGTAAGTAAGACTGAAAAGTAGTTCCGACCACGATAAGCTTCCTGAGACAGGAATCAGCCATTCGATGACTTAGCTTAGATCATCTCAGCGGAATTTTTTGAAAGTGTCATGTGGAAAAAAAAAACGAGTATAGGGTTTTTTCAACCAGTCTAGGAGCGCCGCGGTTACGGTTACGACCTGGACAGAAAAAGACTACTCGCCGCACGGATCTAGTTGAACATTATTTAACGCGAAGACTTTAGCGCGCGTAATTTTTGCTAGCTCGAAAAATTTTGAATCCCGGAATACGGGCCGAGCAGAGCTGTCAGCGTAAGCAAAGTGGGCTGTCCTGTTTCACCGTATGGGTTTCTAGCCACCCTCAAAAACACGACTTGTTCTGCGTCAATATTGTTTTGTGTTTTAAGGCATACTTAGTGACACACCCCTCCTGGTCCCACACAGGCTACTACCGCGTCAACTACGACGCCGCGGGCTGGCAGGGGCTCGTCGACGCGCTCCACCTCGATCACACGCAGCTGTCCGCCCCCGAGAGGGCCATGCTGGTGGACGACGCCCTGGTGCTGGCCCGCGCCGGCAGCGTACCCTACCCCACCGCGCTCCAGCTGCTCGAGTACGTGACCGCCGAGCTGCAGTACGCGCCGTGGGCCGCCCTGGCCGACAGCATCCAGTACCTGGCGCTGCAGTGCCGCGCCGTCGGGGAGCAGGACGCGCTCTCCAAGGCCTTCAACGTGAGTTCGGGGAGTGGAGAGGGGAGGGGGAGGGGAATGAGACCAACGCTAGCATTTCTGTAAACTTTTTGCGCCTTTTTTCCCTTGTATTTTTGAGTTTTTTTCTTCTTTCATGTTTTGTGTGTGCGTTCTTTTCTTTGTTTCTTCCTCAGAGTAAACTTTTATTATATACGTCTCAATCGTTTCTTTCTGGCTTTCCCAGCTTGCAGCGGTTGCATGTATACAACTCTTCATATTTCTAATTGTTGTGGATGCAAAATCTCGTGGATGTTTTTCGTACCTGTACCTCTAAGAGATTTTCGTCTGCCACCTTCGACCCTTCGCGGCTCTCCGAATATTTTTCTGACTTTGAGGGTCGATCGATAACCTCTCTCCCCTTGTCCGTTCCAGATGTGGCTTGCCGGACTGACGCAGAAGGCGTTAGACACCCTGACTTTTGCTTCCTCCCAGACGGACACGTTCGAGGACAAGCTAGCTCGCTCCGTCGTTGCGCAGGTTGCGTTCGAAGCCGGGAACCTCAAGGCCGTCTCGGAAGCGACTCGGATGTACCAAGACTTCACACAGGGAACTCCGTACGTTTCATTTGCGCAAAATTATTTTCTCAGTTTTGGCAGTCTTTGTGTTTTCATAAGTACTCAAAAATGAAAGGCGTGCGTTTGACTTGACCCAAACGTTTGCATAACCTGTACAAATGCAGTTAGAGGGCACCCTTCTGAACCGGTCTCGGCAAAGGTGTGATCAGGGTAACGATCCCGGGATCAGGACAGGAACCTAACCCGGCTTTCCCGCAAAAATACTGTCGGGCGCTAAGTGAACGTGTCACTCGTTTCGCCAGGCTGGACCCGGACACGGCCCGTCTAGCGCTGTGCCAGGGAATCGCGAACTCCAAAAACGAAGACGAGTACATGAAATTCTTGGAGATGGTGGAGTACTCCTCAGACGAGATGGAGCGCCGCGACTACGACTACGCTCTCGGCTGCGCGCCAGAGAGCTCCGAACTCCAACTGAAGACCAAGTGAGTGATTTCGGAAGATTCCGTCTGGCTGTCAGAGCAGGGAAACGAGCGAGGGCAGAGGCTCGTTTGAGTCCAAAAACGAGAGGTGATAGGGAGAGGGATATGCCCCTGTTCGAACGTCTCACTCTCATCCGTTGTTTTCGGACGCATACGAGCCTCTGCGCCTGCGCTCCTGCGCTCGCTCGTTTCCCTGATCTGCTGGCTGGGGTGGATTGAGCTAGAGAGACTCGACTCAGAGTCTCTCTAGATTGAGCGCATTGTGCGCTGGAGCGGAGGGCCCCTGGTAGTTATGCAAACGGCTGCCGAGCACACAGCTGTGTGCAGCGCGTTGCCTACGCTTGACTCCGCAGGGGCGCTCAACTGCTCCATCTGGATCCATCAGTCTGGCACTGTTTAGACGGACTCACATTTTTTTCTAAATTTACTCATGAACCGTCTGATATATAATTTTAGCAGATGGTATATAAGTATTACCAGCCACAGATTTAACTTATAACAGATATTATAGAATTTTGCATAACATTTGATTCAATGTATTGGACTGGAATCCTAAATTTTGCCTCTAAATTACAGAAAACAATATTTAACTGATACAAATTTTTGCAACAATATGTTTTATATTTGTTTCAACATTATTAAATTGTGTAACCGAGGGAATGCATATTTTTATATCCTCAGTTTATGGAATTTAGTAACGAGATTACAGTTTTAATATAGAATTCATTTGGATTCTATTTTTGGTAACAGTGATGCTGAAAAAACTGCGTAACAAAATTACAAAAATTTGTACTTATTTTTTTTAGAGTGCGCTAGCCGTGTGGCGTCTGACTCTGGTCGATGTTTCAGTCTTAGACGGCTAAACCATACTTGCTGTACTTCTCCATTTCTGAAGGCTCCTGACGCGCATCACCTCTGCCGCCTCCGAGGAGAACCCCAAGATCGACGATAGGGACGTGAAGGCTCTTTGGACGTCTCTCCTCGCCTCAGAGCTTGGTCTCAGCACCGCCTTGAAATACGTCGTAGCCAACGCCCAGGCGATCAGCAGCACGTAAGTATAGGGCAAAGCAGTGCACAGAGGGACCTTGAATGAAGGAGAGACGTGAGACTCGCTGTGTGCCCTGCTCGCCCCACCCTGCCCCACTCGACACTCACCCCAGCGCTTTCCTCTCCGCAGACGCGGCACCGCCGAGCTGACCACCATCCTCACCATGATGGCCGACCGAATCGCCACGAAGGACAACAGGGACACGGTAGGGCGCTTCCGCACTACATCTGCCGGCTGTAGCGCTGCGGCGAGCTGATTTCCCCACCAACCCTTTTTTTTTACCGATCTGTCTGACCTGGATACCATGCCACAGCTGGCCAGCCTCCAGCTCACCGGCTTGGAAGAGGTCCTGAAGAACTGCCTTGCGACTGCCGACGCCAACCTGGCCTGGAGGGACTCATACCTGGCTGGCGTCACGAGCTACCTGATTGCCGCCGAGAAAACGACGCCGGCCGTCACCACCGATGGGAGCACAACTCCGAGCGGCTCCACAGATGGTAGCACGACTCCGAGCGGCTCCACAGATGGTAGCACGACTCCGGACGGCTCCACCACGCCCACCCCCACCGCGGTCCCTACACTGCCGCCCTCCGCGTACCGCCTGCCCACCACCGTCAGCCCCTCGAGCTACAAGCTCAAGCTAACCATCGCGGGCTTCGACACCTTCCAAGGATCTGTCACCGTGGACATCCTGCCGGACGACGAGGACGTCAAGACGATCGTCATGCACGCCTCCGGCCTGGACATCAGCGTCAGTACCAGCTTGTGTGTGTGTATGTGAAGAGCGTTCAGTTTGATAATTAACGACTGACCTTCGCGTTGATCCCTGCAGCCGAAGAACGTGCGAGTGTACGAGACGTACGGCGGCGACGTCGAGATCAGCGACGTCACCCTCAGCGCTGAGGTGGAGCAGGTCAGCATCAGCCTGAAGAACGCGCTGCGGCCCGGCATGGCCTACTCCGTCGACATCAGCTACACCGGCACCGTGAGGACCGACTTCACTGGCCTGTACCACACCACCATAGGCGGCAGGTGGGTAAAAAAGCGCAGTGCCTCAGTTTTCTCCCAGAGGTGCTTCACCCGCGTACTTCATCAATACGGTCTCTTCCCATTGACTTTGCGCTGCGCAGGGACATGGTCGGCATGCGGATGTACCCGGCGTACGCCCGCCGCGTCCTGCCGTGCTTCGACGAGCCTCACTTCCGCACCCCGTTCCAAGTGAGCGTGCTGCACGACCAGGAACTCCTCGCCCTCGGCAGCGACAAGCCTCCGCTGTGAGTCTCCTGCGGCTTATCCCCGGCCCACGTCCCGACCGGAAACGGAACTAACCCAAAGGGAAAACAATTCAGAATTTAAGTGTAAAATTTTTGTGAATTTTTGTGAATTTTTACTTGAGTTTTTTTTTTCAGAATTTTGAGAATTTTTGTGATTTTTTTTTGTGAATTCGCCTGATTTATTTTCTGAATTTTTCCCGATTTTTTCTGAATCACGAGGTGTACAAAAATTTCAAAGTTGTTCCCCCCTCGAACTAACCCCGGCCCACCTCCGCTCGCTTGTTGAAGGCGTCGACGTCTGCGCGACGCCGTTGTTCAGGACGACTTCGACGTGCCGACCGCGATCTCGACCTCGCAGCTCGGCATCTACCTCGTGGACTACAGGGAACTGAAGAAGCTGTCCTCCGACTCCAGCGACCTGGCGGTATCCGGCAGGCAAGAGCTCTTGGACGCGGCCACGCAAAGCGACTTGTTGTCCCAGGCGCAAGGCATTGTGTGGTGGTTCGGCAACGCAACTGGCGCGGCCGCGGCCCCCGAGAACATCAACGTGCTGGGCGTCACCAACAGCTTCGAGGACGCCGCCGTCTCCTGGGGGGTCGTCGCCATGCGGTAAGACGATCTCGGACCGCGGCCGGCCCCGCTCGGTCCACCGGGCAAACTCAAGACGACGTCTGCTTTTCTCGCAGTGAGACTGACTTGGTGAACATGGACTCCTCGCCGTCCTCGGGCGCGAGCGAACAGAACTGGCTGACGCAGCTGTCGCGCTCGCTGGCCCAGATCTGGTTCGGCGGACTGGTCTCCGCCGACTGGTGGAGCTCCGCCTGGATCAGGGAGGGATTCGCAACCTTCTACCAGTACTCCGTGCCGGCCACGGTGAGTGACGTCTGCAGTACAAACGCGAGGCACAGCAGAAGCATCGTCGCTACCCACCGCAATCTTATATTGTGTTCGAATGGTGCTGCCCGCGTCTCGTGGGGGGAAAATGCTCTGAAATTCAGTGTCCAAAAGCCAAGAATTTTCCCTAGTATTTCTGGAATGTTTCATTGCTTTCCCCTTCATTCTTCTAAATTTTCCAGTAGTTTTTATAACTTTTTTCTTTTCTAAAGTACGAGCTGCTCAAAAAATTTTAGACTTGCTTTCCCCTTATGGTGTCTATACTCTGCAACGGAGCACATCGGTTGTCCGACCTTTTTTTTGTCCGACCTCGGGATTTTTGCGGCCGCCACCGTCACACGTTTCTTTTTGTCCGACCTCATTTTGTCCGACCTGGCAGTCGGGGTGCAATAGTGATTTTTCTGTCCGACCTCGTTTTGTCCGACCCCAACGAACCGTTAGAGTCGCCTGCTATCCTCTGCGATGCAGCTCGATTGCCCGACCTGATGATTTCCTCAGAATCCAAAAAAGTGCCTTGCTTTTTTCTGACCTTGTTTACACGGGTGAAGTGGAGAAGGAATGGGTATCATGGTCGGAGCACACCTCAAATTCATTTTTAATTTTATTTAAAAGAGCTATTTTAAAAAAATTGAAAAATTGGTAGGCTCCTACCTAACTCGCAACCTGCGAGCCCCGCCTGCTTAACTTCGGAGTTCTGATGGGATCCGGTGTGTTCCAGGCGACCGCCACCCCGCGGGCACGAGAAGTCCTCTCCGCTTCGGGGAGAGTCCCCGCTTAAGGCTGGCGGCCTGTCAGGCCCGCCGTACTACCCTATTTAAACAGCGCCTTGAAGCCGTAGGTAGCATTTCAGACCAACGACTGGGCACCACCGGACCGCATGACCGGTCAGTGGGAGGTAGAGGCAAGGCAGGACGATAGAGGGGGAGAAAAGCAGAAAGAGAAGTTTTTGCGGAAGAGTAAGCGTACGGTTGGTTAGACCTGTACTGACCCGCTCCCGCACAGGTCATGGAAAAGCTGTTTACTAAGGAGCCAGATTCATAGGCCTTACTTCCCCACGAGGGACCACCCCCCGTGGCATGGGACGGAACTTCCTGACAACTCGCTTTCGCTGCCAGTGAAGAACCTACCTGGGAATTGAACCCAGGCCCCAAGTGCCGAGTCTCATGACACCCCGCGGCTTTCGTGGTACTAAGACCACTAGACCGTCGGCGATTCCACGAGGGAGCTCCGTTGAAATGGGGGGTTTGAATTCCACGCCAAGCTGCTGTCCTCGGAAAAATTTATATTTTATTGCAAGATTTGAACCCAGGTTCTGTGGCCCCCGGAACATCACTATGCCGACACGGCTACGACGCCACAGTACGAGTTGGCTTTCCCCACTAGGGGTGACGCTGCGAAGAGCCGTAGTCGCCGACGAACCTGTACCGGTGGCGTCATCAGTACGCCTCTCTGCTTGTTGGGACAGACCAGCCGCGTGGCGACTCTGGTATCCGCATCGGCACCGTTAGAAGTACTGGGTGGGCACAGGTTCGAATATCGATCACAATATTTTTTTTTCGAAGTATCTTTGTCTCTTTACGTTGCCCGAGGCACAAGGACAGTGGATAAAAAGGATTAAGTAGGTAAAAAATAAATCAAAACAAATCCGCACTCGACATTGAGGTCGTCGCCGGTGAAAGCACGAGTTGGACAAAGGTTCTAATACCACCCTGTTTTTCCTTCACTCTCAGCCCACTAATGACTTTTTCTTTCGTAGACGACTAAAAATTTTAAACTTTGGAAAATATTTAGTAATTTCTAAGTATTCCTTACAAAATCTTAAGTATTTTACGAACTTTTTTTCTAAGTAATTAAATAGTTAATATTATTAGTAATTGCTAAATAAATAACAAAGAAATTGTGCTTATTACTTAGTAATTTCCTAAGTATTACAGCTGCACAAAATTTTTAGTGGTTACTTACAAAATGTACGTAAGTGGGCTGAGAGTGTTCTTTTATTTATTTTTATCAGTAGGTAGTTTTGCCTTTTTGCAGTAGCCCGAGGCACTAAAAAATATGTTTTTTTTTTTCTTTTTTCAAGAAAAAAGCTCACCGCGTAGCAAAGCTACCAACTTGAAAAAGAAGAAAAAATAAAAGAAAAAGAAGTTACAGATAGGGGTGGCATTAGAATCTCTGTCCAACTTGTGCTTTCACCAGCGACGACCTCAATGTCGAGTGCGGATTTGTTTTGATTTATTTTTTACCTACTTAATCCTTTTTATCCACTGTCCTTGTGCCTCGGGCAACGTAAAGAGACAAAGATACTTCGAAAAAAAAATATTGTGATCGATATTCGAACCTGTGCCCACCCAGTACTTCTAACGGTGCCGATGCGGATACCAGAGTCGCCACGCGGCTGTTCTGTCCCAACAAGCAGAGAGGCGTACTGATGACGCCACCGGTACAGGTTCGTCGGCGACTACGGCTCTTCGCAGCGTCACCCCTAGTGGGGAAAGCCAACTCGTACCGTGGCGTCGTAGCCGTGTCGGCATAGTGATGTTCCGGGGGCCGCAGAACCTGGGTTCAAATCTTGCAATAAAATATAAATTTTTCCGAGGACAGCAGCTTGGCGTGGAATTCAAACCCCCCATTTCAACGGAGCTCCCTCGTGGAATCGCCGACGGTCTAGTGGTCTTAGTACCACGAAAGCCGCGGGGTGTCATGAGACTCGGCACTTGGGGCCTGGGTTCAATTCCCAGGTAGGTTCTTCACTGGCAGCGAAAGCGAGTTGTCAGGAAGTTCCGTCCCATGCCACGGGGGGTGGTCCCTCGTGGGGAAGTAAGGCCTATGAATCTGGCTCCTTAGTAAACAGCTTTTCCATGACCTGTGCGGGAGCGGGTCAGTACAGGTCTAACCAACCGTACGCTTACTCTTCCGCAAAAACTTCTCTTTCTGCTTTTCTCCCCCTCTATCGTCCTGCCTTGCCTCTACCTCCCACTGACCGGTCATGCGGTCCGGTGGTGCCCAGTCGTTGGTCTGAAATGCTACCTACGGCTTCAAGGCGCTGTTTAAATAGGGTAGTACGGCGGGCCTGACAGGCCGCCAGCCTTAAGCGGGGACTCTCCCCGAAGCGGAGAGGACTTCTCGTGCCCGCGGGGTGGCGGTCGCCTGGAACACACCGGATCCCATCAGAACTCCGAAGTTAAGCAGGCGGGGCTCGCAGGTTGCGAGTTAGGTAGGGGCCTACCAATTTTTCAATTTTTTACTCGTTCTTTACCACCACCTCTCTCCTGAGTGGTGAAAAGAACGAGTATTGTTCTCAGTCGGGTGTAACGCTTAACTGTCCACACTTTCATCTCAGATCTCACAATACCTACAGGCATAATAGTTATACCATTCTAAACTGGAAACGCTGGTCATTATTCCAACAATGAACTATTTTTCAAGTTTAATAGTATTATTTTGAGAACACTTAACAAATTTTGCGTGTTTTCATTCTAAGTCCCATAACCCAACTATATGAGTGGAGTTTTCAATCTCATCAAGCACAATACCCACAGACATGAAACTTGCGCTGATCTCAGCTTGAAGCCTTCTTCTGCATTGCAGCAATGAACCTTTTTTAACGTTTAATAGTATTATTTTGAGAACTCTTAACAAATTTTGTGCGAGTTTTCATTCTAAGTCCCCGAGTCCAGTCCTAGCCCGAGTCGGCTCGCGCCAGCTCGCGCGCTCCTCTATGCGCCCCAACAATCGGACCCGAGCGGGAGGGCCAAAGAAGGCCCGAGCACCCGAGCCGAGCAAGGGCGAGTGTCCCGGGAAAAACTTCCCCTGCACACACGAACTGTGATGAAATCTGAGATGAAAATGTCTTCAATCGACTCACATCATGTTTTACACTCCTACCTCTGTAGCACATAATTATGTAAAGAACGAGTTCCATACTTATCACAAAATTCATTTTGTGTTCTATTTGGCCCTTGTTTAAAATAGCTCTTTTAAATAAAATTAAAAATGAATTTGAGGTGTGCTCCGACCATGATACCCATTCCTTCTCCACTTCACCCGTGTAAACAAGGTCAGAAAAAAGCAAGGCACTTTTTTGGATTCTGAGGAAATCATCAGGTCGGGCAATCGAGCTGCATCGCAGAGGATAGCAGGCGACTCTAACGGTTCGTTGGGGTCGGACAAAACGAGGTCGGACAGAAAAATCACTATTGCACCCCGACTGCCAGGTCGGACAAAATGAGGTCGGACAAAAAGAAACGTGTGACGGTGGCGGCCGCAAAAATCCCGAGGTCGGACAAAAAAAGGTCGGACAACCGATGTAGACTCCTGTGCAAGATTTTCTTTAAGATGTTTGGGATATTTTTTTTCTGTGAAAAAAAAATTCTGAAGTGCTCGCATATTTTGCACCACTGTTCTGACATTGCTTCGGATCTCATTCCTGATCGGATAGTCGACCCTGCATGTTATTCTGCGTCGAACCGAAAAAGGCGCGACTATTTACGATAATTATGCACGAAACAACAGGAGTTCAAAAAAGTGTTCAAAATTTGAACTTTGAACACTCGTGAGGCAGTCCAAAAATTGACTGGACTAGTATAGCCAAGCGGTGAGTGGCCTGTCGGTGACATGCGACGCTATTGCCAGCTCTTTTCTGCCGCCCGCAGCTGCAGCCGGAGTGGCAGCTGCCGTACCAGCTGTACACCCGCGCCATCGCCCCCGCGCTCCACGCCGACTCGTTCGAGGACGCGCACCCGCTCAACGCCGACGTCAGCGGCGCGCAGGACTCCATCGCCGTCGCCCACGACGTCATCGCGTCGGGGAAAGGTACACGTCGGCGGACACCGCGCGGGGGCTCGTAGAGGGTCACCCTCGCGATGACGGCCGTGCCGTTGTACCCAACCATGAACCGCCGTAGGCTACGAGACACCCATTGCTTCTGACAGGTGGTGCCGTGGTGCAGATGCTGAGCCACGTCCTGGAGGGGAACGGCGCGTTCGAGGAGGGCGTCAAGTCTTTCTTCCATGACGAGTACGTGACACTGTGTGACGTCGCCGTCGGACCGGCGCGGTGGAGGCCCCGTCAGCCTGACCTCACCGCGGCTTGTGATATTGCAGAAAAAAGCTCCCGTACACTGTCGGATCCGCGGACGTCCTCTCTGCCATGGAGAGGGCCGTCAAGAAGCTCAACGTCGACACCAAGCTGCCCGATGGAGTGTCGCTCAAGGACGCCATGAGCCCGTGGGTGGACGTCAACGGCTACCCGGTCGTCAACGCCATACGGGACTACAACGCCAAGACCGTCACGATCAGCCAGGTACGTGTCTGTTGTGGCGGGAGTGCTCCGAAGTGAGCAGTGCATCGAGATACATCCGTCAATGGCTGTATTCCCCAACTCCGTACCCGCTCTTTAGAGGAAGATACAATAATCACGTTTGTTGAACTTTGCTCTCCTTTTGGGGGCACACAATCATCTCGTGATGGTTCTACCGCGGCCCCTCTCTTCCTGAGGAAGCACATCCGTCACGTGATAGACGTACGGCGACATGTGTGTACTCGTGACGCGACGGACACTACCCTCTCGTCCCGCAGGAGCGCTTCCTGCAGCACACGCCGTCCGCGTCCCAGAGCCTGTCCGGCGCGTGGTGGGTGCCGCTGTCCTACGCGCTGCGCGAGGAGTACCTCGGCCTGGACTACACGCCCAAGGTGCCGCTCAAGACCTGGCTCGCCCCGGAGAAGACCCTCACCGTCGAGCTCGCCAGCAGCGACGACTGGCTTCTCGTCAACGCCGACCGCAGAGGTACGCCCTGTCCTGACCTGCTTCCCTGTCGCGCAGGAGGGTCATTACCAGGGGCGGGTTTAAGTCCGGATGGCGGGAGGGGACATGTACTGTGGGTTGCCTACGCACAGGGGTTTTGGACCGCATATTGCCTACCTTTCAGGCGGCCTTCAGGACGCGATTTGGGGGGGGGGAGGGGCATCACCCCCACTACCCCTAAAACCGCCCCTGGTCAGTACGGAGCTCCCCGCGATAGTCTCGAACGGGCCACTTCCGGGTCGCTCGGAGAGCCCTAGTAGAACACCAGTGCCTTTTAGACACTTCAGTTGCGCTTTTAGAAGAACTAAACGAACCAAAAAGCTCGATTCGAGTTCAAAATCCCATATATTTAGATATAGTTTCTATTGAGTCTCGAACTCGAACCATTGAGAGTCGAACCGGAAGTTTGCCGTTCGAGACTATTGCCGGGAGCTCCCTAATTACCCTCCAGGTGGACGACTGGACTGTCAGATCACCACACGAAAACCATAGCGACTTAAGTAGACCTTTTCCTAAAATTGATACTTCCATCGCGTCCGCAACAACCTGGACTATACGATGATCGCGTTATTAAACCACGACGCCTATCGCTGTGTCGCGCAGAGTTCTTCCGCGTCAACTACGACGTCCGAAACTGGAAGAAGCTGGAAGATTTCCTGCGCGAGTACCCCAAGCTGATCGAGACGGTGGCGCGCGCGATGCTGGTGGACGACGCGCTGGCGCTGTCCCGCGCCGGCCGCCTGGACTACGCCGTCGCCCTCGAGTTCCTGGACTACCTGCGGCTCGACGATGACCTGCAGCCGTGGGAGGCGGCGCGCCGCGGCTCCCAGTATCTAGATGCCCAGCTGTTCGGCTCGCGACACGAGGCCGTGTACAAGGTATAGGAGTGGGGTAGAGATCCACGCGCCTCAATAACGGGTTCCACGTTAAAGAAAATAAAAAATAAAACTAGCAGTCCAAGTAGATGTGGACGAACGTCACTCACTTGTGGGAGGGTGACTTTTTTTTCCCCGCGCACTTCATATGGCGCCCGAGAAATTATTTGAACGCAGTGTATAGCTGGCTGTGTGCCCTGCACCTGAAAGTTGCTGCCATGCCATTCGTTCTCACGAATGTCCATAGTAGTAGAAGAAGATAGCATAAAGTCCACAAGAGAGTTGCACTGCGACTGGGTGTGGAGTAGGGTCTCATCTCAGTCTCCCATGCGGCCCCCGCAGACGTGGCTGCTCCAGCTGCTGGAGCACGCCGTCCAGGAGGCGGGCTTCGTCCCCGAGGAGCGCGACACTCACCTGCAGCGCCTCACCCGGGCCGTCGTCACGACGTGGGCCTGCGACCTGGGCCAGGACTCCTGCACCCGCTACGCCAAGCGCGACTTCGACACCTGGATGCAGGACCCCGACGGGTGAGTGTGGAAAAAACACGGGCGAAGACGAAATGAGGATCTGCGAGTCACACGCGCGTCGCTTCTGGCGGGGATGTACGCCGAAAACGAATTCCAGCTTGTGCAAAAATAGAACAAATTCAACTTTCCCTCCCGTATGTGTCTTGGCAGCGTCGGCCACGACACCCTGGGCGCCACTGTGTGCGTCGGGCTGCGCCAGGGTGACGACACCACGCTCCAGACCGTGGTCGCCAAGCTCTCCGACGTGGAGGACAGCACCCAGCGGGCGGCCATCATCAGCGGGCTGGGCTGCGGCGGCAATGTGCAGTGAGTGCGGGGAGATGGGTTGCTGACCTGACGCAGCCGTCTGATTCCGAAGATCGCTCTTGTACTTTCGTCCTCGTCGCTCTCATGGCAGTGCCCAATGTTGGGGGTGGCAAGGCCCCATGAGTGCGACAAGGACGGAGGCGCGAGAGCGATCTTCGAAATCAGCCTGCAGAGGACGCAGCTGACTGTTGGCCTGGACCTGGCCCTTCTTGACCTTGTCCGCAGAGCGCTGTTCGACCTGACGGTGGCGCCCGGGCTGCGGCGCGGCGAGCCCGCTCTGCTCTGGGCCTCGGCGACGCGCTTCCGCCCCGCGGACCTGACCCAGAGCCTGCACTGCTTCACCAAGATGCACGAGCGCGTGGCGGCGAGGTGAGTGTCCTTCTCACACAAAAAACGTTTCCCTCACATCAACCACCGGAAAATAAGAAAGAAAAAAGCACTTTTATATCCGAATTCCAAAGGATTTTTTTTTCGGCAATAAATAGTGGAAATACCTTTTATTGAAATATCGCAAATTCTTAAGAAATAACTAGAATTTTCGCTGAAATGCCGGCAAAAATTAATTTGGAATATAATTTCGTGGACTCAACATATATTTTTTTCTGGTTACTACTGCACGTACAGGAGACACCCAAGAGCACGAATGTCGCTCACTTGTAAGTGTGCGGTAAATTATCAGCGCACTTTTAATTTTGTAGGAGAGCGAATGCCCACTCTTCCACTTGGAAATCTAATATATCTAGCGCAGAGCAATGAGATTTCTTTTAGATTCTCTCTCCTCTCCCCTCTGCTCCGCAACGGTCGCTTACCACCACGGGCCCCCCTTGTGCAGGTACGGTAAGGACAGCGTCGTGGACATCGCGAGGGTCCTGGCCGACCGCGTCACGACTAAGGAGCAGCTGGATCTGGTGCGTATTGGTCTTTAGCCGAGAAGAACCTCAGTGTGAGACAGTGCAACTTTTAACATAAAATCAAAGTGTCCCCCCCCCCTTTTGGCGCACGCATATGGTGCGCTATTTTTCCTGATGTGAGCCACGAAGTGTCCCACACGCAGAAATGCAGAATCGTCCGGCGTATAGTGTCTCTCTCTCCCCTCAGCCCCAACCCCATCTCTAAAAAATAGAAATGTATGATTGGGCTACTTTCCCTTCTCTCCAGAAGTGGAAGTTACATACTCTCTCCATAAAACGGTGCGTTGCACTTTGGAGCACACTCACAAAAATGTTGCGAGAATCTTAAACCAAGGTTTCCTGAGTTCTTCGCGGCGTCGAGCTGATCGGTCTCGCGCGTGACCTCCAACCTTTACTGCGCAGCTCGCCCCGCTCGTCGCGAACATCGATGCCGGGCTGCTCGAGGGCGCGCTGCTGCTCGCGCAGGACAACGTGGCCTGGCGCGAGGACAACCTGGACGCGGTGGCCGACGTGCTGTACGCGCTCACCAACACCCCGGACCCGGACCTGCCCACCACGCCGTCGACCACGACCATCACGACCACGCAGGGCACCATCCCGTCCGGGCCCCCCGTCACAGACCCCGCCACGGTCACGCCCGGCACCGGCACGTCCTCGTGGTGGACGGCGCCGCCCACCGAGGCCACGACGGGCGCCACCCTGCCCACCCTGGAGCCGAAGACGGTGCCGACGGGCCCCAGCCCCACGGACCCGCCCACCGCGAGCCCTGGGAGCACGGCTACCTACTGGACCATGCCGACGGCAAGCCCCACGACGCCCCCCACCTTACCGCCCCTGCCGACGGACTCCTCGGGACCGACCGGCCCGACCTCAGGCCCGGAGCCGGGGCCGACCTCAGGCCCGGAGCCGGGGCCGACCACCCAGACCCCGCCGACTCCGCTGCCCACCAAGAAGCCAAACACCGCCAGCGCTCTCGCGGCGAGCACGACGCTGCTGATTGCTGCACTAGTCGCCGCGGTGTTCAACAAGCCATGATTTTTTTAAGACGCACTTTTGTAAGAAATAAAACTTAAGTTGACCGGAATTTGTTCTTCAATGGAAGAGTATCGACCAATGGCTTTGGTAAAATCTATTTGATACATCAAGTATAATGTGGGGATTAGAAAGAGTCTGCCGAACGCCGATTGTGTATCAAGACAGATTTAGGTCTGATGATCCCTTTTGAAGCTTTTAATTCTAACCTCCCTAAGTTGTTATTTTTTTTCCTCGGGGGGATTTTTGATGAAAGGAGAAAGGGGTGAACATGGTGTCTATTGAAGGATACTTTACACTTAATTGCGTACTTGTACGCTTTCACCTAAAATATCCTCAGGGACGCCCGGGTCGACTATGAGCCCTAAGACATGCCAAAATCGATCCCCAAAGTTTGGTGCAGTTCGGAATTTAGTCTCCGTCTAGGGTGTTTTTATTTTTGCAACGATGTACTGTGCATCTCGCAGATCTCTTATTTCCTAAGCTATTCTGAGAGTGTATAGGGTTTGCGACGAACTTCTGACGCCTCCCAGCAGTCGTGCGAGTGTTTCCGTATGTGGCAGAGGATCGTTACTCAATTTGCGATGAGCATCACTCTCCTGCGGTTCACAGCCCACAAGGAACTGCCACCATCGAGCAGCCCCCCCCCCTCCTACGCCAACCGAGTAGAGTTGTAAGGTTCAATTCGGATCATGGAGTAAAGGTACACTGGCGTAAGTACTACAATTTATTACAACGGAATAGCTGCCGTACAGACAAAAGAGTTATTCTGTTACCATACAACTGTGCAGTGAGTGACTTGTAAGACACGTGCACCAGAGCACAAGCCACGAGAGAGTGGCAGGGCGGTTGGAGCAGCAGCCGGGCGGCGCGGCATTATGGGCGAGCATGTGGTCTCTAGTCAGCCGCCTGAAAGGTAGGCAAATTGTGTCACAAAAACCCTATATAGGCGCCCCCACAATGGCCGTTACCGAGGCGGAACGCCTGCGACAAACTGGATAGGCCAGCCCGCCAAGCACTCGTGTGAAGGTGGCGGCCTACCCGGAGAGCACAAGCGCAGGGGGAAGCAAGAATTAAATTCCGGGTACCCAAAATTTCGTACCGTCACCTCCCAATGAGTTCATTGTGGGGGCACCTTATGTGGGCAACCTAAAGGGCATCGCCCCCTACCCCCACCCTGTCGGACGGACCTTAATACGCCCCTGGCTCCCCTCATCCTCGCCTCCGAGGACACCGCGGGGCCGCGGTGATCACGGACCGTCACGACACGTCACGGTACGTCACGGTACGTCACGGCACGACGCGTGCGGGGGCCGCTGCCGCTAGGCGTCCTCCTCCTGCACACCGTCGCACGTCCCGCAGAGCACCTGCAGCTCCCCCGGCGGCAGCGCGGCCCGCACCGCCGCGCGCTGCTCCTCGCAGCCCGTGTGCGTGTAGGAGAAGGTCCTCTGCAGCACGAGCCTCCTGAGCGCCCGCAGCCCGCACCAGCCGAGCAGGGAGTGCAGGTCGCTGCAGCTGTACGGCCACTCCCCCGGCCCCGGCGTGCCCACCAGCAGCACCAGCTCCTCCAGCGTGCCGCCGTGCGCCCGCAGCAGGGACTGCAGGGTGGCGCGGGGGAGGCGGGACACGCTGAGCCACCGCAGGCCGCCGTGTCCCGGCGGCAGCGCGTCCAGCTCGGGGGGCTCGGCGTCCAGGGCGCCGTCACTCGACGCGAACAGCCTCCGCAGCTGCGGCATGGCGTGCACGGCGCGCAGGTGGGACTCGCGAGCGTTGAGCATCACCAGCCGCTGCACCGTGGGGGCGGCGCGCTGCAGCAGCTCCAGGCTCCAGGTGGGGTCCCAGTAGCAGTCCACCCCGACCAGCCGCAACACCTGCGCAGCAGGACAGAGAGAGTCACTCGAAGCCGAGGAACATTAGACAAAATAAGGCCCTGACCCGGACAAAATTCGCAACAGTGGCCCGCGAAATTCGATTGAATATGGATTTTATTTAATTTAATACGGCCAATATAAAAACCTAATATAATTTTAATAAGACGGTCTGGCTGAATATGATTTAATTTGGTGGATCTTAATAAGATTTGAAAGATTATATCAGTTCTTAATTTAGTCCCAGGTCGGCAGAAGTGCCTCATATTAAACCTTAATTAAGGTGGAAACCATATTAAATGCCTCATATTAAACCTAAATTAAGGTGGAAACCATATTAAATGCCTCATATTAAATCTAAATTAAGGTGGAAACCATATTAAGTGCCTCATATTAAATCTAAAAAAGGGTGGAAACCATATTAAGTGCCTCATATTAAATCTGAATTAGGGTGGAAACCATATTAAAGGCATCACACTACACCCAAATTAAGGTGGAACCTGATACTTATATGAATTTTATGAAGTCCATAGGAGACTTCAGGGTTACATGAACCAGGTGCCTCGAGCAATCCTTGGACTGTTTAGTTTGCAGTTTTCCTTACATCACCGTTCTCCTTAGTCGTGTACAACGTACGCAAAAATTGACAGTAAGTTGTACGTAGCAACCAAACGTTTGTTTTTATCTCATCCGCGGTGCCCGTGACCGGAGTACACAAGGCCCAAGGCGAGACTCCTAGCTCGCATCGCGGGGACAACTGGTTATTTCTTTCTTGGGATTCGCGAGTTGCCCGCCGAGGGGGAAGGTCCGGGGCTGGGGGCTGTCCTCGGGCCGTCGGGGGTGTCCCAGGGAGTCAGACATGGTCTTCGCGTCCCAAAGCCTGCCATATCGGCTAGTTGCCAACAGTACTTGACCCCGCCGGAGAGGAACTATCAAGGTATTATTTCCACCCTTGAAGGAAGTAGACAGGTATCGTTCATTAAGACACGCGATAAGTCTAAGTCAATATCAGAAAACACGCAAGGTGGGTAAAGGGGATGACAGATAAATCTAAATATCGCGATTGTGCAAATTAAAATTTAATAAGGGCTTTATTAAATATTAATTTGTTACCGCCCGAACGTACGCGGAGACCTAGGAGGAATGGTACGGGATGCTGTGAGCACGGCGGTCAGCAGTCCTCCGTGGCCGAGTTGGTAAGGTGGCGGGCTTCGGACGAAGAGGTCCGGGGTTCGAATCCAGGTAAGGTAACGGTAACTTTCAAGTATGCAACTTCAGTAAAATATGTACTGTACACGAAGAAAGAATGTAAGGAGGTAAACATAAAGAACAAAAAAAATATTTTTCTGTTTTTAGATTGAAACAAGGAAGTATTTATATAAATTGCAGTACTTGTTTAGTTATATTCAGTTAAATTAAATTAATTAAACTGAGTAAAATGAAATGAATATGTTTTTATTAGATTTTATAAAGGGCTCACTCAAAAAGACAGTCAGAATTAGGGGTTTAAGCTTGTTGCTGTGCCTCCAAACGCATATGAGTGCTCTCATCTCCCTCCAATATCACTTAAGCTTTCCAAAACCATGCCTTTGAAAAGCATGACTAGAGCAGGCAAATTAAAATTATACTGACTTTTTGTTTAGTTTTATTAATTTTTACATATTAACAGTAAATTAAGAACAAATATGGCGTTATATTAAGTATAAATTAAGGTTTTTTTTCGCGGGGGGGAACTTTCAGGGCTTGTAGTAGGTGGTCTTGGAAGTACTCCCACCGAGTTCCCCTCAAATCGGTCCACCCGTTCACCCGTGAGGGCCGTTCAAAGTCCGCCATTTTGGATTTCTACGCTGAAACGGTTTTTTGCCTATATCTTCTAAACTATTTGTGGCATCGAAAAGAGCGAGTGCTCGAATTGTTTCTTACACTCTGTTCTACAAGAATGATTTAATGCATTTTCCTCTAAAATCTGTCGTACACTGCTAAAAAAAATACAAATGCCGGCTGGCGCACAGCCGGGTCGAACCCGGACACATTGACACGAGTTTCAACCGAAGACTAGTGAAATCTGCCGCAGTATGACATACACTGCCAAAAACTTTCTAGAAACGTCAATTCGTGTCTGGCTAAACGAAGCCAAAAAAGAGTCAAGAAACAAGGAGTTTTGACTTGGAATCACCGAGAGTACTAGGAGGGGAGAACCATTGAAAGTGCCCCCTCAATCAACTCATCGAGAGGTGGCGGAACGAAATTTTGGGTAGAAGGAATTTAATTCCTGCTTCCCCCTGCGCTTGTGCTCTCCGGGTAGGCCGCCACCTTCACACGAGTGCTTGGCGGGTTGGCCTATCCAGTTTGTCGCAGGCGTTCCGCCTCGGGAACGGCCATTGTGGGGGCGCCATTAGGCGCCGAGCCAAGCCGAGGCGCCTTACGACTGTAACGGGTGGCCAGATCCACACTATACACATGCAGTGTTGTGCTCCGCCCGGGACGTGCAGCGCGCGGCCCGAGCTACCGGTGGCGCCCCGGGCCCCGGCGGGCTGGTGCTGAGCATGGACACTCACCCCCTGCGCCTTCTGCAGCGCGGCTTCCTTCTCCTCCTGGCGGGCGCCAGGTTCACTGAGGCTGAGATGCCTGACATTCATCTCCAGCGGGGACGACGCCTCGGCAGGTTGGAGGTCCGGGTCTGCTGAATGTGGGATATCTTCTACTGGAAGATCATCAGCTTCAGTCTGCAAAAAACATATTGCCATCATTTTCCCGACACAAAGAATCTCTTTACGCTGTGCGTATGTGACACAACACTTCTAGTTCTGCTTTCTTGAGAAAGATCTGCCCCAAAGATTTTTGAGGTTCCGTCTGGAGATGCTTTTTGGAGGTCGGCAGTAATATATATAGAACCTCGTTACGGAGGCAACCCTAACGTGAGCCTTGCCTACCTCAATGAGCCCGGCCCTGCTGGCCAACACGACCCAGAGGGCCTTGGTCAGGGGGTCCTGGGTGTTGGCCAGGTTGCCGGTAAGCTGGCGGCCGCCGGCGCGCAGGGTGAACTCCCAGGACGGTGCGGAGAGCAGCGTGGAAGCGTGCACGGCATCCTCGCCCTCGCAGTGCAGCTCCCGGAGCAGCGCGCCCGCCTTCTGCAGCGCGCCTACGGGCAACTCCTTCCTGAGCTTCTTCTCGGCGGCCTTGAGGCTGAGCACATCGTGCTCGTCCCAGCAGCGGCGCGTGGCGGCGATTCGGCATCGCGAGCACCAGCCGCGAAGTTCCCTGCGGGGGCAGAACACTTGGTCGAGTTACGAGTTACCGTCGTTCACACTCTCGGGGCAAGCTAACTGCAGTCATGAAGTCGCTCACCGGAAGTTGTCCGGCTGCTCCATCAGCTCTACAAGAGTGACGTTGTTGGGAAGAGACTCCGGGGTAACGTCGTAGGCCTGTGGACGAAAAGTGGGTAAACGCGATTTTTCCTCAATCAAAGATAAACGGCGCTCTTGGGAGTCCTGCTTTTGTAACTGAAGCGTCTCGCGTGTGACGAGTATTCCACGGTAATACCCGTCAGAAGGCACTGAAAATAGCAAAATATGTACCAAGACGGTCGATATTTGTGTGTAGCAACAGCGCACTACTGGGCAATACCGTGTAATACCGTGAACTATGAATTCGAGAATCCCCGATTGGCCATTAAAGTCCTGTGATCCGAGCTGGACTCACCGTGTGGCACGTCGGGCACTCCCCCCTGTCGCAACCCTGCAGGCACTGTAGGCACACCGTGTGCCCGCACGGCACGGTCTTGGGGATGCGAGCGGTCTGGTTGAACATCTCGGAGCAGATGTTACACTCCATGGCGACGGCGGAGGCGACTGGCTACAGAGAACAGCTGAGGGCACCTCGAGCACCTCTGTCCCGTTGATAGGTTACACGCGGCAGCTATAGAGCCAGTTATCAGCTGGTCAGCGGGGAAGTTGTCCGGCCGAGATCAGCCAGCGAATCCTCTTCCTCGGCGGCGGAGCGCTTCTCAGAGACATGAGGCGCCAGTTCGGCATAAAAGCAATGGCATGGTGACGACTGCAGTCCAGTTTAGGGGAAAAGCAGAAGAAGTTTGCTCGCAGGAAAATGGCATGCTATTGAGTAAGCGTGAGATGTTTCAGGGTGGTACAATAACACTTGGAAATTCGTTTGGTGAACTATGAAACAGCAGGCGAGATACCGTAGACTCAAGGCACCCAAGATACCGATATATCGGGTAGCAGCTTCATGGATCAAAAGCTTCATTACTTTAAAATTTATGTTTGGTTCTTTTTGCTCATTCTAACTTTTCCCTCTTTAGACTTTTATATTATTATGCAAGAACTTGGAGAAAAATGACATAAAATCCAACGCGTGTTTGATCTGTTTACATTTTCTAGATAGTGAGAATAATTGAAGACTGTCAACCAAAAGATCAACCTAAAGTTACTAATGGATTAACAGGAACTTTCTTAAATGGGACTACAAAATCACTTCGGAGGATGACAGATCAAGTTAAAAACCCTGAAGTGACTCTATACTCTGCAGTGGCAGCCGTAGAGTAGAGTCTTGGATGGGATCCAGATCCAAGACTTTACCACAGATGACTGGGGATTAGTGCGACAGTGATTATTGCTTTCTAAGTGAAATGCAATCAGTATATCATTAAACATGTTCCAAAATTCTTAAATTTAAAAGAAAATAATGACAGGTTTTTCACAAAGCCAAAAGAGATTACCCTTTCCTTGTACTATAGACTTGGTTTTAGAGAATTTCATCGACAAAGATATTGTTGAAGCCAATGAATTCACGACAAACTTGAACTTCACAATTGTGGCCCAAGATAGAGCACATGACGTCAGATAGCTAAGGCCCTATCTTTAAATTGGAATCATAAATTTTATCTCCATCTAAATTTAAATCTTTGTGGCCATACAACACTGAAGGATTAAAAAAGCAGATCTGTTCAGCTGGAATTCCCTGTGCTATCCAACATAAAGTTGTCAGACAGCTAAATTGTTATTTTATATTTTGTTGTTAGGTGATTGTAGTACCTAACCTAAAGATATAACCGTGGTTCAACAGTAATGTTTTCAAAAGAAAGAAATCTCTAGCTCAGCCTCAAGAGCTAACTTGCCTGGAGCCTAGACTAGACTCGGAGATGGCATGGAGTCAGGCTTTACTCCATGGAGATGCTGACAGGCTGACGGATGCAGTATGCGGTGCGGTGCAGCTGCTAGTCTCAGCGATGGCAGCCTGCTGGCAGCACTGGGGCTTGTCCAGTGACGTTGCTCTGCTCTGCTGTGCTCTGCTCTGCTGTGCTCTGCTCTGCTGTGCTCTAACCTAACAATGAAGTAACGAATCACGAAATACGAATCCCGCAAACCGCAAATGCACGCGAATGTGCGAAATAATGGCAAAGAATGGTATTAATAGGCGCGGGATTCGCATTAGTTTCGAGTAGTCGGTGCCAGAGCGTTGCAGCGGGGAAGAGCGGAAGAGCAGAGCAGAGCCATTGAGGTTAGAGCAGAGCAGAGCAGAGCACAGCAGAGCACAGCAGAGCAACGTCACTGGACAAGCCCCTGGATCTGGATGTAACCGAAATCTGCGAATACAGCTCGGGCTCGGGCTGGTTCGCTGCTGGTTCAGGCCATCAGGAGGCCTCAAGGGGTGCGTGTTTGGGGCTTAAGAAACCTGAATTTGTAAGATTTCTGTTGACACTGACTGAAAATTTGTGGTTTGTCATTTTTTAAAGGTGAGCGTTTCTTTTGCGGCACGTTTAATAACGTTCTTTGGTGTGCTTGACGCTTTTGTTAGGTTTGTTTTTGTCTGTCTCCATTAATGTAATTGCTTTTATTTTCTGTCTCAACTATTGTCATATTTAATTGCCGCCGAAGTCTTGCATGCCGAAAAATATGATCTCATTTCGAGCGAAGAAAATTCGTCAATAAATTTCTAGCGTACTGTTAAAGACAAATCTCTCTTTTGTTGTGACATGAAGGTTATGATTCATTTAAGATTTGCATTTACTGAAAAGACAAATTTGTTTTATACTCACTAAGTTGAATTTTTTTTCTCTAATACAATTCTAATAAGAGCCTTATGTTACTTGAATAGTAATTTATTAGTAATGTATTACTTTCATTGTAGATGGCTGCCCCAATTGGCATAACAGAGCATAATGTTGCCGTGTCACAAGTTGCTGTCGAACTTGTCAGGGCCGTTGAAATTACCATGGACCCAACAGTTCCTCATGCCCAGCGGCTGGAAGCATACAACCATTGCGAAACATTCAAAGACAAATCCCCGTACTGTGTTCAGTGTGGTCTCTATCTAGCCCAACAAAAACAGCTCTCTGAACATGTGCAACATTTTGGTCTCCAATTAATGGAGTATTGTATCAAGTACAGATGGTATGACCTACCACAGGGTGAAAAAATCTTCATCAAGGTTAGTTTGAATTTCTTTATTCTTTCTTCACCTTCAAACTCTTGATCTTAAAAATAATTTTGTCTCTTTCTTTTTTTTTTATTTATAGGAAAATGCGATGAAGTTATTGAGTGAAGGTATGGCTATCAACTCCCCAAACCACATGAAAGATGCTATCTCCCGTATAGTTGTGGAGATGGTGAAGCGAGAGTGGCCTCAGCAGTGGCCAGGCTTGATGAGTGAGTTAAGTCACATAAGTTCCCTAGGAGAGAGCCAGACAGAACTCGTCCTTCTGGTGTTTTTAAGACTTGTTGAAGATGTCCACACCCTTCAGGTAACATAATCTCAGTTAAGGTGTTCCTCCCTATTCTATTGTGTTAGGTCACTTAATTTTATTTTCACATAATTTTTTCCAGACGCTAGAATCAAACCAACGCCGAAAAGACTTATACCAGGCCCTTACCATGAACCTCTCTGAAATATTTAGTTTTTTTGTGAGGCTCATTGAAACTCATGTTAACAAGTATAGGGAACTTACAGCTCAAGGAGTGAGGGCTGAGGATATCTTACCTCACCGAAGTGTTGTACAAACAGTTCTCCTCACCCTTACTGGATTTCTGGAGTGGGTACCAGTCACTCATATAATGGCTGAGAAGGGTCGTTTACTCCAAGACCTTTGTCTTCTCCTTGATCAGAAAGACTTCCAGTGTGCTGCAGCTGAATGCCTGTTCCTTATTGTAAGTCGTAAAGGGAAACCAGAAGATCGTAAGCCTTTTATGGTTCTCTTTGGTAATGAGGTAATGGCTTGCATGTTACGGTCAGCTTGTAGCAGTTCTCCTACTGATGAAGCTGATTACAGATACCTCAAAGTTCTCGCTCAGGTATTGTTTTTTTACCTTTTGCCAAACTAAAATTGATGTGTACTTTGATACTTAATAAACTAAATCTGTTTATTCTTGTAGGTTCTAGCTGGCCTAGGCTTACTATTGTGTGCTATCTGGGGTAAAGATGAGGGTGTGTCAGCTCAACCATCCAGTTTTGGAACATTTCTTGAGATCATTTTGAGTTTCACTCGTCACCCAAGTCTTACTTTGACGAAAACTGTGTCAGAATTGTGGGGTGCCCTGTTTAGACATGATGCAATATCAAGGCAACCCATTATGCTGGAGTTTATTCCCAAGTGGGTGGAAGCAGCTGCTCCTAAAGCCATCAAGGTTGGGATAAGTTTTTTTTTTCTTTATTTCTGCTACACTACCTGCTATGATGTTCTGCGAAATTGCCAGATTTGTAGTTTAAATAATAATAATGAAGCCTTTTCCTCTTATGTAGGTTTTATATCCATCTAAGAGATCAACCATAGTCACTGCTGACTCATCATATTATGCTGGGCTTGACTATGATAGTAAGGAGGAATTCAATACCTTCTGCAGCCAGTTGCGCATTATTATTTGTGAAAACTTCCGCCAGGCTACATTTATTGCACCTCTTATTACTTATGGTTACACTGAACGCTGGCTTCAGCAGCGTATTCAACAGTCTCTTGCTGATCCAACTCCATTAAACTCCATGTCACCAGCCTATTTGGAGTGGGCTGCTGTTGCCTGTGTAGGTATATTTTTACTTTTCCTGTTTTCAAAAGAGCGTTGCAAAATTTTACCTCGTTCTTATCTAATCTATTATGTATCAGATTTTGGATAGCGTTTTGAACAAAATTTTACAAGTGGCTGAGCGACCATCCCCTGCTACGGGTCTCCGACTACTGGAGCAATGTTTGAACTATGAACCAGCAGATCCTTTAGTGCTGTCCGAACTATTGTCATGTGTGTCAGCACTGTTTGTTTTCTTATCCATGTCTCCCTCAACCAACTTGCTCACTTCAGTAAGATTTGTTCTACCTAAACTCTGGTTCTAAATGATAATGTGCATTTTATATTTGTATTCATATTCTTGCAGGTTCTCAACAAGATCTTTGCTGCAATCGTGTTCTCTCAACCTGGAGTACCCAGAGAAATGCTGAGCCGAGACATCAAATCAGTTAGACGTCATGGTGCTTTTCTTATGGTTAAAATTGGCACCAAGTATCCCTTAATACTCTTACCAATCTTTGATCAAATTTATGGGATTGTCAGTAATATCAATAGCAAACCTGATTTGCTATCATCAAAGGAAAGAGTAACACTTCAGGTTTGTTCTTCTAGATATTTAACTTTAATTTTTAACAAACATTTGGATTTATGAGTTAATAAATCCCAAAACATTATTTCATGCAGGAAAGTCTTTTGCTCATCAATAATCATTTTTATGAGTATGAAAGACAAACAAAGTTTATTGGAGAGGAGCTGAAGAGCTCAATTTCAGTTTGGCTTGCATTAGGTCCTGAGGCTTTTGCAAGTGCTCCATGTTTAATGGAGGCCATTGGCTTAAGGCATGCCTTATCAGACACAGTCAATGAAGAAAAGTGGGGAAACAACCGCTCTAATATTATGAATTGCATAAATTTAATGATGGCTGTGGTTAGAAGATGCACTTGGCCTGATGACCCTGATAAAGCAGCTAGAGGAGGATTTGTGGTAGGTTTGAAAAGAACATTATCTGTTTTCTTAGTAATACATTAACTTCTTTAGAGTTTTGAAGTATAAGGAAGTTGGGGGAGAATTCCCCACAATCAAGTTATTGTCAATATTTTATATGATTTAATTTATGTTCATTTTTAAGGTTCATATGACAAAGAGTGGAAATCCAGTCTATAGGAATCCGGCGGCCCCTCATGTCATACCAATGCTACCTAACTTTTTTGCTCTGCTGCGAGCTTTGAATTCTCTATGGACTCCAGAGGCTCTTGCCTTTTTGGCAGAGGTATGCGCTCCTCTATTCTTTCATTAGCTCATTTTAGTGCTCTATCATCACATAATATTAATTGTCACAGGATTATAAATCAGTGTATACAATGACAGATAATGAAAGGGCACAGCTTGTTGGCAGTAGCACCACTGCTGCAAGTCCTGACCTTGATGTCGCGGACTCAGCATGTACGGCATCCAATGGCTCAAGTGCACTTACTAGTGCAAGAGCTCCCGCCCGTATGCAGTCATATATTAGTGCGCTGCATGAAAATTTGTATCTAATACTGGGCAGTATGGGGATGTCGTTTGGATGGGATTTGTACCAGCTGCCTGACCTGGCATCTAATCTAATCAATACAGTGTTCAACGGCCTTGAGGTAGTAAACAGATGACTGATTACTTACGGCTCCTGAAATTTTGTAATCTTTGGTTTGTAACTTTATATTCTTTATGTTATTAAATACTTTCTCTTGCAGTGTATCCCTGATTATAGACTTAGACCGATCGTGAGAACATTCCTCAAACCATTCATTGGAGCTTGTCCATCTGTTTTTTATGAATCTGCTATTCTTCCAGTACTAGCAAATTTTTGTCCTTATAGTATGTATTACTGCATATTGACGCCTACAAATATCTTTGTCTTCACTTAATTCTCATTATAATCTAATCAATTGTTTTATCTCATCTGCAGTGTTTGGAAGACTGAGTACTAAATGGCAATACTTGGCAGAACTCCGTGAAGCTGGACAGATTGATGATGAAAATACAGAAGCTCAGGTAAAGTGTAACTAACCTTCATTTCATTGTAAATCAAGCACTTATTTTCAATGCTGGCTTTTTAATTCTTTTGGTATCAGGAAGTTGTAGATGACATGCTGAATATAAATCTCACCAGAGAATACCTCGATGTTCTCAAAGTTGCTTTGATTGGAGGCTCTTCGGTTGTGGAACTTACAAGCAACGACAATGTTGATGTAATGGATCAAGATGAGGGAAGCCGTCCACCACCACCTACCCAATCTACTGAAGTCATCAGTGAGCTAGGACAGCTTATATTACGCTGCCCACTCACTAACCAGTCAGTTGCTCTGTGTGTCCTCAGGTAAATTCAAGAAACAAGTTTAAAACAGAGAACTTTTGCAATGTAATGGTTATTAATTGTTTTGTATTTTTCAGGGCGCTGTCATGGCCTGACAGTGGGACAAGTTACAAAGCAGCTATTCTTACAGCCCCCATGGTCCGTCAACTTTTGGCAGATGGTAGCGTTTCAGCCATGGTAGCAACACACATTATGACATCAGTTCTACAGGGACTCCAGCTTCATGGCCATCATGATGTTAATCAAAGTGTGTTACTACAGTTAGGAACACAAGTATATGATATGCTAAGGCCCCGCTTTGTTGAAGTAGTTGAGGTAAGATTTCTATTGTGGGCTAACATTCAGTGTATATGTATCTGGAATCAGATTGTTATTGATTTCTGGATTTTATTGTGTCAGGTTATGAAGCAAATTCCTGGAATCAATCTCATGGAGCTGCAGAAACTAGATGAAAAGGTTCTAAGTGGTGCAGCTGCAGCAGCAGCTGCTGGCTCAACTGGTGGGCGAACTACAAATAGTAAAACAGAGAAAGCGAAAAAAGACAATTTCAAAAGACTTACAACTCAGGTAAGCAAATTATTCATGAATTTATTAGTCATGTAAGTGAAACACTCCAAGCAATGTCATATTAATTTCCTTTCCATTCAAATGTTGCAGTTAATAAATTGTAGCTTAAGTCAACTGTTCTGCAAAAAGGCTTGGATCGCTGAGCTGCCTCGACTTGATGTTCCACGTAGAGTAAAACCACCTAGAGTTGAAGATTTACCTGGAGACGCTGGCTTAGCCAGCCTGTTCCATGGAAAATCAACATAGTTATCATTCCATCATATTGAGACTGATATTGTTTCTACTGTGTTGTGATTTAGTTCCTGTAATTTTTTCTTGTGATCACATGCTCTTCAGATTTGTTGGGTTACTTTGCCCTAAGCACATCATATGGGCTTTTTTTTTTTTTTTTTAGCCTCAATCTATTTATGAAATATTTTGTATATATATGTTTGTATATAGCCTGCAACTGCTCAAAATTGATTTCCATCAAATGGATATGACATTTCAAAATTGTAAAGTTTGATTAGTTACCAAATGAATTGGGCGGATATTTGCTGTAAATTATGGAAGTTATTAAATATGCGGTGTCGCCTAGAAAAACAACCATGATTGTTTTCTAAGGTTTGTGGCTCATTACGGTGAAATCTGGATAATAGGAATTGCTCGGAGGAACCCAGGTCTGTGATTATATCCAGGCATTCTTAATAACAATGCAATTACAAAGCTGACTTGAGTCGCTGGAAAAGTTACCTTTTTAGGAAGTATTCTTACCATCCAGTGTCTCTCTGTATTTAGGTCTTACTGTATTTTTATTTTGCATAGCAAATGACTTGAATATTTCTCAGTGCCTTTAGTACAGTAACAATTAATGCAAATCATCCTAAAAGTGTTTGTAATCGCATAAAGTTCATCTTTATTGTAGACCTTAGATATTATTTTGAAGTAGTGTTCTCAAATTCATAGAGAAAGCCAAGAGTATTTCAAGTTTTGAAAGTTTCTCAGTTTTAAGAGACAATACGGATGTGTTGAGTACTTACACAGAGAGCGATGAAATTAAGAGCTTATGCAACAAAAAATGTTTCTTCCGTCATGAAATATAGTGACTTTACCAGAATTATTGTAGTTTGAGCTCCGAGATCCTGGTTAAAATGCAATTTTTCTGCGATTCCATGTCTTTCCCCTGCTTTTTAATGCTAACAATCCTTTTTATAACGATCCCGCTTAAAACAATAAACCTCATGGTCAAACTGACTCCAGGCCGCTCCAGGCCCTACACTCCCTACGCGCTCCCGCATGCTGTCCACTCGCCCCATGACGTTTCAACACAGGTGCAGAAATGGAATCAGCGGGCCTGAAAACCCTCGTACTCGTAGTTTTTTAAAAATTAAGCAAAATTTTGAGTTTTACCCCCCTTCCCCTTTTTCCCTTTTAACGTGGATCCGCAACTTGGTGGCTCCAATAAAGTCTAGAACTGGGCGGGCTGATGAACACCAGGTGGGAACATCATGCCATTCGGGATGAGGCCTATCGGAGGGCTGCTCTTACTTTTTGTCCGCCTTTTCGTGATTCTGTCCCATTGGACGCCGTCCATTGTCCAAGCCTCTGCGCACCCATCCTGGCCAGAAGATAGGGTTTCCGAGCCGCATCGCCAACAAACCTGCGAGCCGACAGCCTATAGTGTTAGCGCCCTACTCCATACTTTTTTTTTTCGCCGATTTTCAGATGATTTCACCCTCTGGGGTCTGAGGGTGCACTAGAGACCGCCTGCACAACCCTTGTCAGTTTCAGACAATTTTTTATTTTCATCAAAATCACAAAAAATGCAAAGTCTAAGGCCTTTGCAAATTTGAGATAAATAAAAGTCTCAGATCACGCCCAAATTTACAGGGAATCTTCATTTCGCACTGTGAAACATGTATCACTCGCCAGAAGCACGATACCGATCTTGGTTTAGGCGGTACAGGAGGTCGTCTCCGCCGCGCCGGGCCTGTCCAGGCCGGTAGATAGGTATTCCAATTCGCTTCGCCTCGAAGTGTGCGAACCGACAGCTTAGTGATTACCGTCCCTGCCCCCCGCCCCAAACTATCTAGGCTGTCGGGACGCTTTTGCCGTGTTCGAATCTCGGTCGACCTAATTATTTTTTTTCGCCGGTTTTCGATGATTTTACCCTCGGTGGTTGGTCTTTAAGTGCACTAGAGCTCCTCTGAACAAGCCCCGTCAATTAGGAGGAAATGTTTTTTTTGACCAAAATCCCTAAAAATAGAAAGGCTATAGCCTTTGGAAATTTGACAAAAAATCGAAAGTCTCAGAGCACGCTCAAATACACAGGGAAGATTCTTTACGCACTGCAAAACATATATCAGTAGCCAGAAGCACGATACCGTTCTTGGTTAGGGAGAAATTCGGAATCCTATTCGGAAAGGAAAACTCTTCTGCGCGCGCCGGGCCCGTCCAGGACGGTAGATACGGAATCCTTTTCGCATCGCCAAAATGTGTGCGAACCGACAGCCTAGTGGTTAGCATACCCGTCCCCCGTCCCAAACCAACTACGCTGTCGGGACGCTTTTGTCGTGTTCGAATCTCGGTCGACCTAATTATTTTTTTTCGCCGATTTTCGGATGATTTCACCCTCGGGGGTTGGTTTGGGGGTGCACTAGAGTCCACCTGGACACAGTAACTTACCGTTCTTGGTTTGGGAGAAATTCGCTTACGCGAGGAATAGTGAATTGTTCAATCGGCGCCTTATTGGTAGGCAACCCATTTGACGCCAGCCCGCACCTGCATGCTTGAGAGAAAATCGTGCGAAACGAGCCGTATTCAACCCGGAGTTCAGAAGAGGCGAGGAGGTAACCTCCTCGAAATCGGCTCCTGGTACTAGAAGATTTTCGGAAGCTATGTGGTGCTTGCAGTGCCGCAGACAGCAGAAGTCTGTGGTCTAGTGGTTAGAGCAACGGGCACCTGCTCAGAAGCTCTCGGGTTCGAACGCGAGCCCCGCCGATATTTTGCTTTTTCCTTTTTTTTTTTTTTGTTGTTTCTTTTAGCAACGGTCTTGGGAGAGAAGAAAAATACCCTTTTCCCATCGAGTTGTATGATGCTTTAAATTGCTTACCCCCTCGATTGCATCTTTTGGCCCTAAAAGAGTGACACGGAAAAGAAAATTCTTCTGCGCCGCGCGGGGCCCGTCCAGGCCGGTAGATACGGAATCCTTTTCGCATCGGCAAAATGTGTGCGAACCGACAGCCAAGTGGTTAGCATACCCGTCCCCCGCCCCAAACCATCTAGGCTGTCGGGACGCTTTTGTCGTGTTCGAATTTCGGTCGACCTAATTATTTTTTTTCGCCGATTTTCGGATGATTTCACCCTTTGGGGGTTGGTCTGAGGGCGCACTAGAGTCCGCTTGCACAACCGACGCCGTGGTTTTAAACGGAGCCGTGGTTCTAAACAATCGGGTATTTCGCTGGAACAAAACCGGAACCTAAAGAAGAAAAGCACAACCGTCGGCTCTGTTTCCTCCTTCGCGCTCATTGGCTGATTGCTACAGTGACGTCACCGTTGAGCAATCAGGGTCCAGGAGGAAACAGATGTGTCGGTTGTGCTTTTCTTATCGAGGTTCCGGTTTCGTTTCAGCGGAATACCCTATTACCCATTTTTCGATTGAGTGAAAAACCGTGTATGAGTTGCTGAGGAAGTACTTTAACATTGATGAGGGGTATTTTGGCAGTACTCAGACATTCCCTGTCTGTCTGATTCCAAAAAATTTGAACTAAAATCGTAAAAATGCAAAAACCGTACATTGTGACATGAAAAATGATCAAATGTTCTAGTTCTAAGCTTTTAAGGCCTAGGCATTTTATTTCGTCACAATATTATTTATAACCATTTTCAAAAGAGTTTCACAGTCGTAACAAAATGAGCGCACCTTACATAAACGACAGTTAATATACAAAATGTTCGGTTTTCTTTTTTTTTGCAATTTAATGCATTTCTTCAGCATGGAAAGACAATATCCTCTACGATCAGTACCTTAAATACGGCACTTGAGCAAGACACAGTGAAAATGTCTTGTTCGGAGTGAAAAAGGTGGGATCTCACACTCTTAAGTTCAAACAACAAAACAACAAAATGCTCATATTCTGGCACACTTTCGCTCTATTAAAGATACCAATTCTAGACGAAAAATGTTCCCAGAATGTAACGTTCACGTCGGATTGGAGACATTTTTCTGTTCCATGTCATGTCTTGCGGTGTTCGAGCTATCGCGCAGGTGGTCACATGCGGCCCCTGCCCTCCCCTCACCGCACTACCCAACCCTCATTGAAAGTCCTCTCTCCCTATTCGGAATGCAGCAAGCTCCTGAAGCGGTCCGAAAGGTCAGCCGCGGCGGCAGCAACTGCTCTGCGCACGCCAGCGGCACATTTCACAACGGAACAAAAAGATAATAATAAAAGGGTTCTCCTCTTCGGCCTTGCCGGGCCGGGCCGGGCCGGGCCCGAGAGGCGCACCCTCTCGCCTCGCGACACCTCCCCTCATTTCTTGCTCGCCGCTTCCACCTCCTTGTTGAGGTAGTGCAGGACGTAGTGCAGCACGAGGTCGTAGCAGTACTTGTACTCCGTCATGCTGCCCAGGAGCTGGGGCCGGTGGCGGCGCACCGTGCGCACGGCCTGCAGCACGTCCACCTCGCCGTGCTGGATGACCTGCTCGATGCAGGCGTTGGCCGCGCAGTAAACGCCGCACCTGCTGTGCCCGTCCCTGCGCACGTGAAACACGAGCAGCGCGCGCAAGCGCCTCTGTACAAGGGTCTACCACTTCCATAATCCTCGCACACCTCTCTAGATGATTATTGATAATCACATAATCATAATCATGTAAAATTTCCAAATATTGATAAATTTTGACAAATATGGAGAAATAGTATCAAATTTGAGCGAAAGTTGCGTGATGACTGGCGAATAATCAGTAAATATATTGAAGATCAACTCATATAATCATTCATAATCACCATAATCGTGACTGATCATAATCCTCGTGCGCGATTTTTCAAAGTGGTAAGTTAGACCCTTGCCTCTGTAGGAAGGTGATTCCGCGAAGTGGTTTCGTCTCACTGTCCTTGTCGCGCTCAGAGGGCTGATCAATGAGGAGCGAGAGGGAGAGGGAGAGAGAGAGAGAGAGAGAGAGAGAGAGAGAGAGAGGGGGGGGGGACACAACGACACGCTGCTCGGAATCACCCCGCTTGTGAGTTGGTGGGCGGGGCAAGGTTTCGAGTGTCCGGAGTCATTTTTCGCAGCAAAAGTGGGAGGGTTAAAAAAAAAAAAATTAAGTGTGCGACATTTGAATACTTGGATTTCCAGTGACACAAACTAGAACTCTAAAAAGAAATGAATTTCCCCGGCAGCGCGGGGCCTGGTCCTTACGAAATCAACGCACTTCGGATTAAAAAAAAATCCTCTACTGAAAATGCTATGGCTACTTATGATGCCAAAAATTTCGGAATTCCTTCAGGCCAGTTTTCGCCCCTTCCTCCCTAGGAGGAGGGTCATTCAGGAGCTCTCCGCGATGGTCTCGAACGGGCTCAGCGGCTACTCCCGGGTCGACTCTGGGCTGTTCTAGATCCCATATAGTTTCTATTGAGCCGTGTACTCGAACCGTTAAGAGCCGACCCGGAAGTTGTCCGTTTGAGACTGATCGCGGCGGGAGCTACCTAATAATAACCCTCCAGTGATTGTTCCCATGTTTCATCCCCAAGTCCCACCCAACCCGACTTTAGCAGATTGTTCTGCCCGCAGCTCGCGCCCTTACTCACTGGCTGACCACGACGACCGGTCCATAGTCGCAGCGCTGCCGCCACCGCTCCACCATGTTCATGAGCTCGACGAGGGAGTTGGTGGAGGTGGGCACCTTGTGGTCCATGGGCCAGCAGGTCAGCTGGAAGAGCTGCACGCGGCGGGGGGGCGCCTTGACGCCCGCCATCAGCTCCGTCAGGGAGACGATCTGCGGGGCAGATACAGCCCGCTTTACTCCCCTGCCTTAGGCTACTTATTGCCTACTTTTCTAGCAGCACTCTGCCCGCGCTGCCATCAGTATCTGATGCCTAGAGGCTACCTTCTTGTTGATGCGGAACACCCACGTCCTGATGTTGGTGTACTCGTTGTGCGAGATGTGGTCTATGGTGAACACGGGACCGTACTTCTTAGAGTGGCGACCCTCTGGCCAGAACGGCGGGTAGGTTTGCTGAAACATTTTTTTTTCTCATTTTGTTTTCGAAACAAGGAGTTACGGCACATGTTCATGACAACAGCAGCACTCTAACAGACTCTCAGCACAACTCACCGAGTTCTTGGGCGGTACACAAAGCACGACCACAGCCGCGGCCTCGTAGTCGTACACCATGGACCAGAGGTCACCCTGCGTGTGCTTGAGCGGCCACTCCGTGATGATGTACTCCCTGGGCTTGGTGTAGCCCTGTGTGGACATGGGACACATTATGACATCACATTCAACTAAAATCTAAGCGATTTGTGCGGAGGTCCAAAAGAGGCCTAAGCAAACCCACTCTAAAAAGGGGCGTTTAAAAAGAAAAGCAATAGCAAAAAAAAAAAAAAAAAAAAAAAAAAAAAAAAAAATGCACTTTTGATAAAGGAATAACTTTAAAGGAATAACTTTGGTCCGGGGAAACTTGCATTAACTTACGTCGACGAACACGGCGTTGATGTAGTCGGTGAAATTGTTCCCTTGGAATGATGTGAGGTATGGTCGAGAGTTGTCAGCTGTCACAACGGTCATCAATAAAACCAGTGCAACGTTAAAACAGTGGATTCTTTCAGCTCATACGAGCTTGGAAACAAAAAAGTGAACAGATGTCGCTCCCTTGCAGGAACTCTGTTTCTACACTGTTGCAGGAGCAGCGTGCCACAGCGTGAATGAATTGTTTTACGCATTGGTAGGTGAGTGACAGACCATTCACACACTAGCCATTGCCATAACCAAGGCTGCATCAGCTTAAGCGACTGCTCGCGGAGAGCAGAAAGCAGAGAGCAGAGAGCAAGGAGAGCAACCTCCTACTTTCCCCCAATCCCCCCTCAATAACCATACTCAGCGATTCATATCTTAAAACGGTTCAAAATTTCGAAACACAAACTAACAGTTGCACTAGCTCCCGTAGCCTATGGATGGTGCGGCTCGGCGGCCCGGGCGGCGCCCACGAAACTTGCGCACCCGCACCACAAAAACGAGTGTAAAAACTGACATTTGGTAAATATTTGAATCGCTGAGTTTGGTAATTGAAAGGGTTGGGAGCAAATAAGGGGTTGCACTCCGTGCTCTCTGTTCTCCGAGAGCGGTCGCTTATCAAGCTGATGCAGCCCAAAGTGTACGAATGCGTGGGCACTCTCACCCATCTAAGGTGGTGAATCATCTGCAGCACACCTAACAATGTGAGAAGGAGTCAACTCACCGGCAAGTGAGCGACATTTCCGTGCACTTGCGCGATTTCATCTGCAGCAGACGGACTCACGCGGCACGACGAGGACGTCCCTGTTCTTCTCCCGGTTGTCCCCGCGGTGGCCGCCGGCGCAGTCACCGATCGTGAACCTCGGCGTCTGCTTGCAGATGAGCTGGTACTCGCGCTGGTACTCGCTGAGCTTGTTGGGCCCGCGCTGCCCCTTGGCGCGCAGGCGCTGAGACAGCTCCTTGACCGGGAACCAGCTGGGGCCGCAGATGGCGTGCTCCTCCAGGGTGTCGTACACGAACTTGTACTGGTCCTGCCCGCGCAACAAAAGATTCCAGCTATCTCAAGTAATAAGTTTGATAAAACAGACGTAACGATTTTTTAAAAAAATGTGAAAGGAACTAGTTTTTGGGGGGAAAGGGGGGGGGGCGTAGTTGTTCCTGCGGGAGACAATATTTCAGTTAGATCAACAGAATTAGTCGTCTGCTGACCTGACCTGCTCGTTGTTCCCTTTTACCGAGTAAGGGGGAGTGGAGGACAGGGGTCGGTGAGCGGGGTAAGAGGTTTGGATTTAGGGGGGGGGGGGGGGAGGCCCTGTGTTGGGCCTAGGGGGGAGTGCCACATGCCACCGAGCGGGGTCGTTCATTACGCTTAATGCAGGACCTCGGTACACCCTACCCCAGCCTCTCGCAGCTGAAAACTAAAACCCTGCTACCGCCCCAAAATAACTTAATCCAGTGCACTGTTAAACCAAGTGTGCAACTGCTTAACACTTGTAAGTGGGCAACTCTCAGTTTTAAACGTACAAGTGTTCAACCCAGAGTTGAGCGTGTTGAGAGTGTTTCACTCTCGAATCTTGCACTTGGAAGTGTTCAACTCGACAGTAATACACTTGGAAGTGATGAACAAGGAAAACGTCCGGCGCAGTTGAACACTTGCAAGTGCACAACTGCCGTGTCAAACACTAACAAGGGCACAGCCGTAGAGTTGAGCAGTTGCAATCGCATGGCTCTCCCGAGATAAACATGTATGGAGTTGGACACGTACAAGTGTTGAACAGTTGCACACTTGGTTTAACAGTTTAATCAAAAGCCTATCGGCATCTGACACCTATTATTTTAATTTTATCAGCTGTCCACTTTTTTTGCGCGAAAACCACAAGGAGGAACTTCTCCGGTTCCTGCCTATCCCCTATCCCTCCTATCCCTTGGAGCTGACGCTAGCTGCAGCTACCTTCCCTGCAAACGCTACTTCAGCTGCCAAAACTGAGTGGAAAAAAAATCGCTCAGCTGAAATTAGATGTGAAAAATTATCACTACGGCTGAAAACTTAAAACGGTTGGAAAAATAAATAGCAGGGTAGCTAGAAAATAAGCACACCTGTGTGTGCCTAGTACGGAAACGAGGACACACAAGGCACACACTGACAAGTGTGTGCTTTTCAGGTTGTCTGTTTCTAGCAGTCGAATTGACAAGCACATACCTGTAAGTGTGTGCTTGCAAGCGCGCACCTACATGTGTGTACTTAGTACACACTTGATTTTGAAGTGTAGGCAACCTAACGTATTGTTCTGTCTTCGCCTCAGACTTCACCCAGACACCAGACACCCGGACACCCGTTACTAGTTTCGGAATTCTTTTCAAAGCAGGTGCTTAAAAGTCTCAATGATGTAGAGAGGACTTTACTTTTGGATCGAAAAACAACTTTTATGGGCGTGTATCGTGCACGTCAAAGAGTTTTAATGCAGGGCAAGTGTGCCCCTGTTCATGCATGGCGCAAACGTGAGGTGCGAATGGGATGATCGTGCATCCAAGACAGCCCACGACAGGTGGTCGCAGCCAAGTCACGGCACTGTGGCGGTATATAACAAATTCCGAAAAGGGCAGAATTATTGTTTCAGCGAACACATCATGAGGTTCCTGACTGCTCTACTCGTCGTTGCCATTTCTGCCGTTGTAAGTCTACTTTAATTTGCAGCTTCAAATACAAAATGCGTGATGTCCATATTGAAGTATAGTACGAAGTCAAATTGAGATTGTTATTCAAAGTTTTAGATTGATTTATAATACACGTGCTGTACAGGTGTTCGGTGGGAATGCTGCAGCTTCAGTTTCTTCGGCACGCTCTTCCCGCTCTTTGAAGTCTGCTTTGGTTGGGGCCGGAGCCGGAGCCTTAGCAGGAGGACTCCCGGGTGCCGCGATCGGAGCAGTGGTCGGGAAATACAAAGACAAAATACCCGTCCTAAAGAAACTCCACATCGGTCGCAGAGATATCCCTGAGCTTCCCCACGAACGTGCTTCCCGCTCCTTGAAGTCTGCTTTGGTTGGGGCCGGAGCCGGAGCCTTAGCAGGAGGACTCCCGGGTGCCGCGATCGGAGCAGTGGTCGGGAAATACAAAGACAAAATACCCGTCCTAAAGAAACTCCACATCGGTCGCAGAGATATCCCTGAGCTTCCCCACGAACGTGCTTCCCGCTCCTTGAAGTCTGCTTTGGTTGGGGCCGGAGCCGGAGCCTTAGCAGGAGGACTCCCGGGTGCCGCGATCGGAGCAGTGGTCGGGAAATACAAAGACAAAATACCCGTCCTAAAGAAACTCCACATCGGTCGTAGGAGTGTGCGAATCGTTCGATATCGAATCGAACCGCATCGAATCGCCTAAAAGCCGCCTCAACAACTGAAGCAATAGGTGCAGACCTAGGCAAACAAACTATGAATCGATTTATCTGAAATTAATATGAAATAAATAAAATTGTAAGAAAGCTTTTCTGTAAAGGCGAAATGTTGGCGTACGCCCACGAGAGAATTCGAAAATTACTCTTTGAAAATCCGTGCGATTTCTCGGACAAGGATCAGGCGTTCTTCCACCCGGCGTCTTTACATACATGCCCGTTGACCTGACCGTTCCCGGCCCCGGCCCCCGCACGGCGGTGATGGCCCGAGGGGTAAACAACTTAGAAATTTTTGCAACACCTCGTAAATCAAAAGAATTCCTGAAAAAATCTGAAAATTCCGAATAATTCAGAAAAAATCACTAAAACTCACAGAATTCAATAAAAAATTGTAGCAAATTATTTTTAAAAAAATCGCAAAAATACTCTAAACTTCAGAAAATTTGTTCACCAAAGTTCAGAGTTGTTTTCCCCCTCGCGATGGCCGCTCCCTTACCACGTTGTCGATCATGCCCTTCCGCGACTGGCGCAGCTTCTTGAGGTAGCCGAACACGTCGAAGCAGTCCTCCTCCTCGGCCAGCTCGAGGTTGGCGTCGATGGCGAGGTAGACGCCGGAGCGGCCGGCGCCGTCGCTGCAGTGCACGACACAGGGGCCGTGCTGGTCCGTCTGGCGCTGCGCCGCCACCACCATGCGCACGCGCCGCCGGAACTCGAGGATCGAGTTGGAGAACGGGCAGGTGTGGCTGCAGGCAGGGTCATTCCGAACCGATGGGGGGATCACTCACCCAAAATGTGATGAACAATGATTTTTTTGAACCTTTTTTTTTATTGTTTTGATTTTTCAAAGAGAATAATGATAATTTCTGTCACTTTTGGATAAATTGATTTTTTTCTCGCCATATTTCTACCCTTTACCTTCATTGCTTAGTTTCTGTCCATCTTTCCTCAATTTTTTTTGAATTTTCCATATTTTTTCCTTGATTTTCTTTTTAATTTTTTAAAAAAGTGTTTTTGATTTTTTAAATAATTTTTTGAGTGCGACGTCGAGGAACGAGGACAGAGATACTGGGCGCGGGGCGGGGTTACCCACCTGGGCCACTCGGTGTAGTGGAACTGCAGCAGGGTGCGCTCCTCGAGGATCTCCTCGGGCGGGGCGGGCGCCAGGCCCTGGGTGTCGAGAGTGTTCTCGCCGGCGGGCGGCAGCACGCGGTTGTACCGCACCACGCGCAGCGTCCGGATGTGGAAGTTGGCGAGCTCTTCCTCGCGCAGCACCGACACCTTGCAGAAAAAGGTTTCATCGTGGGAGATGTCAGTGATAATTGTTTTTTCTCTTCACGTTACCCAATTTTTTTTTTTATTTCATTCATTACATTTCTTTAAGTAATTACTTTTTTAAACGTAATTTATTTTCTTTACGAAATTCTTTCTTTTTTTTTCCTGGAAGTAATTTGTTAGCTTTACGGAAGATCTGTAAAATACCGGTCAAATGGAGAGAAACAAACGACAACGAAAACTTGTGAAGGGATGAAGAGATCGTATGGAAGAGGGGAAATTATTAAGGCTCCGTGTACCTCCATGTCACCGTAGCGCTCGGGGTGGTCAGTCGACGGTGGCCAGTACTGAAGACACATCACCTTGATGAAGTCGAACGTCTTGGTGAGCATGACGATGCACGAGGCGCGCTCCTGCCACACCATGCACCAGAAGTCCACGACCGTGCTCTCGGTCGGGCCCTGGGTCACGATGTACGCGTTGGGCTTCAGCATGCTCTGCAACAGGCCAAAGGGGACGTCACGTTAGGAGGCGATTAGTTTGGGTTGTCGTGGCGGAGGGTGGGGCGGGACGGGGCGGGGCGGGGCGGGGCGGGGCAGGGCAGGGCGGGGCGGCGGCAACCACGCCCCACGAGCGCGGGGAGGCACGGGGTGGCAGCGCGGGGTAACGCGTAGAGCTGGCAATCGGGCGGGCAGGAGCCCTATAGACCGAAATTTTTCGTCTCTCTCCCCCTCAGCTGGCGCTAACCATAGGGAGAGAAAGAGACAGGAGATGTCGGGCGAGGCCTGGATCTCAGGAAAGGGGTGCTCGTTGCCTATAAGACAGGGATATAAGGCATTGCCGTTTCCTCCGATAGAGATTACTGTTTCGTTCATGTTTGAAAAACGACAAAAAAATAAATAATACAAAATTCGATATAGCAATTTTAATATTGGTGAGAATTTGTCGGTGGAGACCAGGTGGGGCAATCGCTCTGAACAAGTTCCCCTTTTCCTGCGGGGCACGACGTTGGGGTGGGTGGTGGAGGAGGAGGAGGAGAAAGCGCCGCGGAGGAAGAGGAATGGACGCGGATGTTGGCGGGCAGCCAGAGGCAGCTCGTGAACATCTCCTGGACAAGGCGCCTATTGGTTTGGGGAGCAGCCTTGGATTATGGGCTGCGTTTAGTGGTGTGGTGACGCCTGGACTGCTGACCTGAGGAGGGCCCGGAGGGCCTGGCCTACGCGCCTACGGCCTGCGGCCTGCCGGCCCGGAGAGGAGATGGACGGCGCGGGGCAGGACAACCGGTAGTCGTTGATCTCCTCGCCACCGCCGCCCGGGCCCGGGAGGGGCGGGGCTGAGTTCTGCGACGAGGCATCCTTGTGGACGTAGGGCGTGGCTTTAATGGGGCAAAGGGACCCTTCACCCCTCTCCCCCCTCTCTCATCCGGTCTCCTTTCCTCACCCCCTCTACTCTCCCCCCCTATCTCTCTCTATCTCTCTCTGTCTCCCCCACCCGCCCCCCTCCCTATCTCTCTCTCGCTCTGTGCGGTCACGCGACGCCACACAGGCGCTGACGGCTGACAGCTGTCGCCCTCGGCCCATCTGTACACCTGCAGCTGGGGCGGCCCCGCCGCGTGCAGGCCCGAATCAAATGACGGTTCGACTTTCTTAAATACACAGGAAATCCGAGTGTGCGAATGTCGCTCACTTGCCGGTTTACTCAGTGCTTTTCGCGCACTATTGTTAAAGCGTCATAAATTATTTCCTCGTATGTACGTACAAAAAAGCAAAAAGTGTGCCAATGGACATACGCCTTGTAATTTGTCGCACACTGATAAGTGTATGAAAAGGAGAAACTCATCCATATATGAGTGTCATTAGCACCCTTGAATTCCTGCAGAGCACATTTTGCAAGGCGTACCGCGAACGCCGACGGCAGTGACATGTAGATGGCTGGCAGCCGTGAGGAGCAATCCGACCCCACGAGGACATAATAGCGTGGTGCGGTCACTGTAAATGCTACGGCCTCTTTGCATACCAAAATTTCAGCATTCTTCTGGAATGCCAATTTTCGGCAACTTTGAATGCCGATTTTCAGCATTCTTCATGGAAAATGACGATTTTCGGCATTCCAAGATGCCGAAAATGGGCATTCCAGAAGAATGCCTAAATTTCGGCATGCAAAGAGGCCGTAGCATTTACAGAATATACAGTGGTTATGTCAATAAATTGGGAACGGAGCGGGGCCGCCGACTGGCCAGGCCAGTTGCGGACAATTGGAATTGGGGTCGAGAACTCTTCACACCTCGCAGAGAGAGGTGAGGGGTGAGGAGCTGCTGAGAGAGGGAGGGAGGGAGGGAGGGAGGGAGGGAGGGAGGGAGGGAGGGAGGGAGGGAGGGAGGGAGGGAGGGAGGGAGGGAGGGAGGGGGAGAGAGAGAGAGAGAGAGAGAGAGAGAGAGAGAGAGAGAGAGAGAGAGACAGAGACAGAGAAATATCGAGAAAAAAGAGGGTCGGCGGTATTTCACGGGGGGGGGGGGGGGGGATCCCGGTTTATTGGCCTTGTATACCGGTAACTTCCAACTGCAAACTGCCATACCACCCTACTCTCCACTCCCCCGACGCGACGGACGGTCTCGCTGTACACTTTGAAGAAAATATTCGTAAAAATACTATTTGTTTTTGTAATTTGTGATTACGACGCAGAGTTGTAAATCTACGAACGCAGTCGTAGTTTTACGACAGCAAATACTTGCTCGTCAAAGAAAACTAAAATTTATCGTAACTATACAACTGGAAGTTGTAACCTTATACAACATTTATTTTCTCTTAACCCCTACGAACATTTTTCACAGTGTCTCCGCTCGCGCAATGCACAGAAGTTCTCTCTCTCTCTCTCTCTCTCTCTCTCTCTCTCTCTCTCTCTCTCTCTCTCTCTCTCTCTCTCTCTCTCACTCCCTCTCCCTCTCTCTCTCCCTTCCTCCCTCTCCCTGCCTCCCTAACACTCCCACTCCCTGACGTAGGGCCCAACATTCACGAATCCAGAGGGGGATACTCCAATAATTCACAAGAGGCACTCGTCGCGTTCCCGCGAGCCACTACTCCGATACCGACCGCTACCCCGCCCCCTACCCCACTCCCGCAACTCCGCTATACCCCACCTCTGCCCCTTCCCCGTCCCGTCTCGCCCCGCATCTGCAAGCCCCCGCGAGGCTAGCGCCCCCTCCCCCCCCCCCCGCAGCACTTTTGGCCTGCGCTACGAGTGAGATGACGCTAGGTGAAGTGAGCACTTCACGAGGTAATTCCCCGAGCGGCGTGGGTGCTGAAACTTTAGTTTGGCCTCCGCCAACGGGCGGCCGATAATCCAATGTGCGACGACTGTCCCACAACAATAAAGAGTAAACGGGTCGATCTCGAGATCGAAGCAAAACAAATGTGAAGAGTGAAGAGGGAACCAAAAATACACTGCTAATTTCCACACCATCACTAGAAAATTGCTGTTGTGATATTCTGAAGCACTATAAGCAGGCAGGAACGGGCTACAGTCATCATTGGTAAACTCACGCTCACTGTGAGAAATCCTTGTACCGGTACGGGAAAATTTTCCATGAGAGGTCTTGTACAATTACGATTCATATTGTAATCTTTTTATAACTATGCGTATCAGCTCAGAATCGATTGGTGAGCCAACAAAGTCGTAATGTGTAAAGTTGTACATGTACGAGATATGTTGTATATAGTGAATTACAAAATATATTGTATATCTAGGGCCTACGGAAATATTTTTCACAGTGCTTACAAAATATGTGGTAAAATATGGCATAAAAGGCTAAAATATAGTTGAAATCTGCGAGGTTTTTACTTTTTACAGAGCTGATGGCTTGTTCTAGAGCGCAAGGGCACTGCACCCTTTAGACCACAGCGCGCGCGTACACTCACACACACGCGCGCGTGTGCTGGGCGGGCGTGAAGGGTAATTACATCACAGCGGGGGCCACTCGCACAAAGGCACTGCGTCTGGGGGGTGGGGTTGGGTGTGACGTGGAGCCGGTGGTGAGGTTGGCGGTAATGGCTCAGAAGCGGACACATAAATGAACTGATGGTTCCCCAGGAGCTGCCAAAACGGGGTTATTCTTTCCTCTTCTTCCTCCCCGTCCGCAGGACCCCTCCCCCCTCTTTTCTCCCTCTCTCCTTTAAAATTCTCCGTCTATCTGTTTCTCTCCCTCTGATCTCTTCACTCCGCTAGGCCTCCTCGAGGGGAGGGGCTAGGGAGGGGGCGGGGGGCTCTTACACCTCCTATGAACGTGTAGCCGGAGGAAGAAGTCGCTGATGAAATCTTCAGAAGAATTTCGCGGCTCCGGGGGCCTAAACCAAGTAATTTCATATTACACAGATACCAAAGATTTTGTTATAAATATGGTGTACAGTGTACACCATGTCTCTCGTAACAGAGCCCGCGACATCTCGCGAGACTGTGTTCCGCTGCGACACAGTTGTTGGGCTGTTCGGTCACAAACGAAAATGATCACGGCAAACTGCCGTTGTGTCTTTGATGTTCTCTCTCGGGTAGAAGCCGTAGAAACTCGGTTGGTGGTTGAACCCCCTGCCCTGCACTGCCACTTCGTAGGTTCCTCCCTTCTTCCCTCCATCCTTCTCTCCCTCTCTCTCTCTCTCTCTCTCTCTCTCTCTCTCTCTCTCTCTCTCTTCTCCCCACTCACAAGCCCCCCCCCCCCCCAGCTCGGTCAGAATGACAACACGGCATCAATTTCCGCTCAAGGGAGAAGCCCGCATGTGTGGTTGTGTGCGCGCTCGCTCGCTCGCTTGTGTGTGTGTGTGTGTGTGTGTGTGTGTGTGCGAGAGTGAGAGAGGGAAAGAGCGAGAGCGAGTAAGATAGAGGGAGAGAGAGGGTGGAAGGGGTCACAGTAGTTTGTGAGGCGGAACTTTCCCGGCAGTGGTCCTCATGACCATGACTGGGCCTTCGGCCGCAGTGGAACGCTGAATGCTGACTCCACATACTCACGTCTATGTGGGAGGCGTTGATGTAGTCCGACGTCGCGCACGACTTGTTGGGGTCTAGCACCACGCGGTTGTAGTCGTCTAGGAAGAGAAAATGAAAAATTAGAATCGGCATCTTTCCCGGAACGAAATCATGACAACCAAACAATTTCCGTTAATGAAACAAAAAGTTTTTTTCCTGAGATTTTCCTGAAGTCTACAAAGTTTTTATTTAACTATTTTTTTTTGTCACCGTCCGCTGAACAAAAAAGACATACTGAAAAATCGGCGCACAGAGTACAGGAAAATTTTTCATGGAAGAAGTCGTGCAATGGTAATTAATTCTCTTCAATTCAAGATCGTAAATGTACAACCACTGCGCATCGACATAAAATCGAAAGACGAGCGAGAGTGGGAGGCAGTGCATGTACGACACATTTGGTAAAAAGTAAATTACAAAATATATCGTACATGTACGAACATATTTTTTACTGTATAACTTTCATATCTTCCGCAAAATTTTCGACGTATAAAGAGAACTTTCTCTCTTCAAAGAAGTTATTTTTCAGCAGCCCTCCCCGTCCCGCCCCGTCCCGTATACCGTCCACTCACATGGCACGCACTTGAGGGTCTGGTTCTTCTCCCGGTTCACAGCCTTGTTGGCGTGCCTGCACGAGTGGACCTCCACCTTGGCCGCCGTCTGCAACAACAGAGGAGGGGAGGTTGTGAGTGTCAACACATTGAGGGAGTCAATGACCACCATGAGGTCACGCCCGCTCGTTACATCATGGTGCAGAAAACGCTCCGCACTGGACGCGTCAGAGGACACTTTGAATAAGACCACGGACGCAATGGACACATCATATCATCATTCGATAAGGCATGTAAAACTTGTTGACAGTCTCTCTCGTGGTCTCTCTCGATGGAATGTGACCTCCTATATCCAAATTGTGGTAATCAGAGAGGTGAGCATTTTGCTCCCTTCTCGCGCAGACTGAAAAAAAATAAATATTGTAATGGAGCGCGACCATACGGTACGGCGGACGGTGGCTACTGTGTCGTGTCAGTGGTGGTGTTCACGGGCGAGCGCCTGCGGGCGACGAGATGGGCCACCCGCCCAACGGGAAACTCCAGCGGCGCGCCTATCCAGCGGACCGCAGGCGCGCTCAGCTCAGGCACAGCGGGGAGGTGGGAGGGAGCGAGAAGAGCGCCCCAGCACGGGCGGGAGAGAGACTGGGGCGGGGGGGGAATGGCGGGGAGTGGAGGGCGACAGAAATGAGTGGCGGGAGGATTTTTTCGGAGACTAATGACGGGGGGCCCGCAGCGGCATTCATAAGACTTGCTGGGGTGCTGTCGCGGGTGTATCGGCGGCCGGCGGCCGCTGGCCCCGCCTAGGTCGCCTCCTCTGACGTCAGGAGCGTTGCGGGGCGGGGCGGGGCGGGGCGGGGCGGGGCGGGGCGGGGCGGGGCGGGGCGGGGCGGGGCGGGGCGGGGTGGGACAAGCAGCTGTTGCTGCCCGCCACCGGCATCACATCACATCCGGCCGCGCGGTGCATGTCAAAGTCCTGGTCGCCGCGCCGTGCCGGGCCGGGCCGGGCCACCTCGGTGTGCGTCACTTTGTGCTGGGGGTTTGCGCTGCCAGGGGGCGTGCCGGGGCGAGGGGCGATCAAACACATGAACTTTGTAGGTCTACGGGGGGGGGGGGAGGAGTCTGTGTTTTGTTTGCAAGAGTCAACTGCTATCTTTTAGAATAGAGTATCAATGTGTCAGTAACGGAAACAACCCCTTTCCTTTACATCATGACATTTTAATAAAAAAGTGCGATTTTTTTTTTTTTTGTTTTTTGTTCCCTAAAAGAAGCACTGCTTTTTTAGACTCATCCCCTTCTTCCGCTTCACTTGATCTGCGCTCTGCCCTTGGAGCCCTACCGGCCCTAGGCCCGGCAGGACTGGGCCCTCGTGGTCCCGCCCGCGCCCCCGCCCGCGCCCCCGCGCGCGCCCCCGCGCGCGCGTTTGTGTGTGTGATAAGGTGGAAAATGGATCAATTTTACTGGGCGCCGCGGCGTCGCCAGCCCGGCCCGGCCCGGCAGGGCCCGCTGGTGTTGGTGCGGGCCCCGAGTTACGGTCCGGCACAGGGGGGTCCTAATATAATCATCTCGCTATACTAGAGAGTTTGGAAGGGGGATTTCTCGCGAGTCATAAACGAGAACCACCCTGTTCGCGCGCGCGCGCGCGCGCACACACACACACACACACACACACACACACACACACACACACACACACAACCAACCAATAGTGTGTTAATGTCGCACATGAAGCACCCTCTTCTTGCAGATGGGTGTAAAGGGTGTTGTGAAGTCTTCTTTGATTTTCACACACTTGAGTGGGCAGTTGTTCGTTCGCGAATGGTGCTTCACAAGCCTACAGGTGTGTGACAATCATCTACTAGAACTGAAAATCTATCAGTGACCTAGAAATGAATGTTCGCCCGGTGCACGAGCACGCACACAGACTAAATTCGTAAGGGTCCCGTTCCTCTCTTTCAACGAGTTTCACATTTAGGTCAAACAGGTCACCACTCTCGCGGTGTTCCGTGTACATACTCACCTGGAATTCGACCCTAAACAATACTGGAAACTTCCTCCGCTGGTCGCAGAGCTTCTGGAACCTGGACACTGGCACTGGGTCGGACGGCACCGTGGACAGGATTCCATGCTCCTCCGAGGCTGAAACATAAGTTTGGAACAATGAAAACACTCGTCCCCGCATATCAAAAGTCATGACAAGTCATTGACACGGGGGCGCCCGCATCGCACACCATTCACTTTTCTGCCTCACGCTCTGTCGGGATGAACCGAGGGGTCCTCCACTAGAAATTGAAGCGTACACCGATTTTTCTGATTTTTCTTGATTTTCGTGATTTTACTTGATTTTTACTGATTTTTTCTGATATTTCTTGATTATTTCCAGACTTTTTCTTTATTTATTTTTTCTGATTTTTTTATTCTTAATTTTTTTCCCCTGATTTTTTCTTGCTTTTCTTCAGAGTTTTTTTCTTCTGAATTTTCTCTTCTTTTTACTGATTTTGTTTTAGGGTGGATACTGATTTTTACTCGTTCTTTACCACCACCTCTCTCCTGAGTGGTGAAAAGAACGAGTATTGTTCTCACTCGAGTAACCCCAAGGGTCTACCACTTTGAAAAATCGCGTACGAGGATTATAATCAGTCACGATTTATGGTGATTATCAATGATTATTTGAGTTATTCTTTAACATATTTACTGATTATTGGCCAAAAATCAATCAACTTTTGGTCAAATTTGATAATATTTCTCTATATTTGTCAATATTTGTGAATATTTTGAAATTTTACATGATTATGACTATGTGATTATCGATAATCCTATAAAGGGGTGTACGAGGATTATGAAAGTGGCAGAGCCTTGTGTAACCCTTAACTGATGATTCCCACTTTCATCTCAGATCTCACAATACCTACGCATGATACTTATACCATTCTAAACTGGAAATGCTGATCTTCATTCCAACAATTAGTGGAGTTTTCAATCTCAGAGAGAACAATACCAACAGACATGAAACTTGTACTAATCTAAACTAGACACCTTCGTCTGAATTTCTACAATGAACCTTTTTTCACGTGTAATAGTATTATTTTGAGAACTCTTAACAAATTTTGTGCTAGTTTTCATCCCAAGTCCTCGAGTCTAGTTCTAGCCCGAGTCGGCTCGCGCGCGCTCCTTTATGCGGCCAAAAAATCTGACCTGAGCGGGGGGGCCGAACAAGGCCCGAGCACCCGAGCCGAGCAAGAGCGAGTTTCCCGGGGAAAACTTCCCCTGCACACACTAACACAATCTGAGATGAAAATTGATTCACTCGACTCACATCACGTTTTACACTCCTACCTTTGTAGCATATAATTATATAAAGAACGAGTTCCATACTTATTACAAAAATCATTTTGTGTTTTATTTGCCCCCCTTTTTTTTATTTTATTTTTTTACTGAAGGACCCGTAGGAGGGATGAATGCGCACGCACTCGCACGTATGCACTTGCACTCGCGTCAATAAAGCAATAAATATGACAATAAGTTCCAGTGGAACTCTTCTCGTGTCAACAACTTCCTGCGATTGGGAAGGGGCTCCCCTTTCCTTGCTTGCATGACCTACTCCCTCTCTCTCCCCACCCTTAACCCCTTCCGCACCTATGGCACCGAGGTACCCGGTACCAATCTGGATATTTATTTCACCTGTCTGCCGCCATCGACCGCGGGAGCCAGTGACCCCGATGCCTTGTCATAGAAACTTACACAATAATACAAGGTGATTTTTGTAAAGTATTGTGTGCAAGGCTGACGCAATTTTTAATGCACATTGTGATGCATACATGTGTATAGAAGCACATAAGATTACTTGAACTTACTCTACTAACACAATGCTTTCAATGTAAATAAATCTGTACATTAGCAGTTGCGCACAATTGCACTTAGATGTACTTTCTCACATCTAAATAGAGCACTACTTCTCTGTAAATTCGTACACATAACAGATGCACTGATTCCTCCTGAATTCGAGCACAGGAGTCGGCCGCTAGTATTATAATGCCTTAAGTACCTTTAGTATTCTTAAGAGAAGGTATTTCAGGGGTGTTTATTTTTATATTTTAAGATTGCCATGAATGTTTAAGAACGAAAATTATAAAGCTGCGAGCGCTACGTATTATCCACGTATTGACAAACAAAACTGAGCTGTTATAAATTTAAAACACATTTTCTCAAGAGAAAATTGTAAAACATGTCGGAAATTTGCGGGGTCATCTTTCACAATAATGTCACTCGCAATGCAAAGCGTTACGGGCTCCCGAGAAAGCGCAGAAACTCCAAAGACTGCAAACGTGTTTGACGATAAAGAAGTCCTTAACGTCGTACAACAAGTCTATATGAGACCCTGACCCGACCTCCTACCCTCCTCACCCCGCCTTGGTGTGTGTGTGGGGGTGGGGGTGGGCGGGGGTTTGTTGATCACGTTGCCGACGTCTGGACAACCTTGAATCCTGCGTGCACTTGTGTGTGTGGTGTATGGTGCATATGTGTGTGTGTGTGTACTTACGTACGCGTGTGTCGGAGAGATGCGGTGTTGGTTCGACCCTCTCGGAGGATGCGTGCCTCCTAGTGTGTGTGTGTGTGTGTGTGTGTGTGTTATTCTGCTCGCGCGTGTGTGTGTATGTGTGAGAGAGCGCGCGCGCGGTGTTGCACAAGGTTACGTCCGGCTGCGAAGTAGAAAAATCTGGGTCAAGCTCAACGCATTCGGGGCGCACGCGGGAAGCGAGTCGCATCGGGAGAGAGGGTAAGGGGGAGGGGGGGGGGGTGGGAGGGAGAGGGGGGGAGGGGAGGAGGGAGGGGACGGGACGGGACCACCAAAAGGATGGCTCAGAATGTGTTTCAGTTCCACCGAGGTCCGCCGGCGCCCTCCCGCCTGTTGGCGGGGCAGGCTCACCATACCAGGGGAGGAAGGGCCAGCGGCGCTTCGTATTAAAATCGTTCTAAAGTCAGACGCGTGGTGGTTGGTAGTGTGCCCTGCGCCCTGCCCGCCCCGCCCCGCCCCACCACGCCCCGCGCTATGGCTGCCACGTGAGCAACAGCGCTGTGTCCATCGTACCCCTGTTGTTTCTGCCGCTGTATAATTGTGAAAGTTTCCGCTCAGAACGTCCGACTCTCACTCAGTCGGATCGGACCCTCTTTTCTACTTTATTTGCTTCAAAAGTTCTGCGCGCTTCCTGGTGCGCGGTCCTCACCACCTCACCGGCCCTCCCGCTTACCTCGCTACTAATTTCTCTCTCCATGATCACCAGGAAATCCAGAACAGGAGCAGGGCAAAAACGAGTCCTGGGTTTCCCAGAAGAATTAGCACATTCTCAGGAGGTATCATCTTTCGCAGGGGATGTCCTCGTTTTTCCAGGAAAAACTCCGGGGAAAAACTACTTTTTTCCAGGACATTCACAGGGATTCCAACTCTCCTGGGAATCCCAGGACTCGTTTCTACTGTGAGGTAAGGAGCCAAGCTGCTGCTCCCCTCCTGGCCACCTGGCCACCACCACCATGTCAGCAGAACGGGGGGCTCAAAGGTACACCTCTAGCTGGACGGGACAAATGTCCGCTGTCCTACAAGCTTTGTTGTTGCTCGCCTCATTCTGCCCAACTCTGCCCGCGCCGCCCCGCGCTCTGCTTACCTTTTTACGAAGCTTGAGAGAGAAAAAAAATCTTGACATTAAAACAGCGTCGCGCAACTCTCTCTCTCTCTCTCTCTCTCTCTCTCTCTCTCTCTCTCTCTCTCTCTCTCTCTCTCTCTCTCTCTCTCTCTCTCTCTCTCTCTCTCTCTCTCTCTCTCTCTCTCTCTCTCTCACACACACACACACACCTATGAGTACAGCAGGGCGAGGGGTGAGGAGTTTCTTTTTTTCATAGTTATGGCTGTGTGGTTATCTTCCATCCTGGCCTGTTTGTGTTGCCATGCAGCGCCTTGCCGGCAGAGAGAGCTTGTTCTCCTTGTCGAGGGGGAAGCGACTCAAGGTTTTTGGGCTTTAGCCGCGTAACCGAGATAGCTTCTTGGACTGCCTGGCATACGGCTCGGAGTACCATTGGTTTCCATCGAAACGTTGACTAAGTTGTCCTTAATTTGACCCGAATTTTGTAGGATATTGTTTTATCATCACCCGTAATCCCCCTGAAATGTGGTTGCTGAATTATCTCTCAGTCGTTTCCGAGCGTATGATATTTTGTATGCATCAAATGTATCAGAAAAATTGTGACGTGATGGGAGATTTGTCCCGAGGATAATGTGCACAAAATCTTAAAATGTCTTAGGGCTCTCTGATTTATAGAGTGAAGTATTTGGAGTTTTACGTGGTTTACTGGACGCCGAGATGACTGCCAGAGTATACAACTTCAGCCAGCTGCCCCGTCATTAATTCACACATGTGGCATGCGGACGCCCCCCCCCCCCCCCCTACTCCCTTTCTGACGGGCCCGCTGGTTCCGCTTCCTCTCGACCAGAAATCAATTTGTTACTCCCAACCCGTTTGTTTACAGCAGAAGCCTGCGCTTGGACCGGATGGAACCGGAACCTCCCCACGGACGGACGAGCGAAAGAAAAAAGGCGAGGACGCTGGAATAAAAATTGAAGAGGAAAATGAAAATGTTTTCCCGGCAGCAGGCGGCGTTTGGTCAGGGTGGCTCACCCACCCCGTTAAAGTTATGATCGTTTCCACGCGGCGGCGGTGATGTTGCCATGGAGACGGCACTGCGACTGCGCGCGGCACTATAGGCGGAGCGGACGAGCGACCACGGCCACAACCAGAGCCTCGGTGTCCTTGGGCGGGATGATCCTAATTACATGCGATCGAATACTGCCAGTTGGGACGACATAGAGGAGGAGGAGGAGGAGAGAGAGAGAGAGAGAGAGAGAGAGAGAGAGAGAGAGAGAGAGAGAGAGAGAGAGAGAGAGAGAGAGAGAGAGAGAGAGAGAGAGAGAGAGAGAGAGAGAGAGAGATCTGATATTTGTTTATTTTGCGGTATTACGTAAGATTAGACGAATATCCGCTCTACCAAAACACCGACAGTTATTCAATTACTGTGACGTCACATTCTTTTTCATGTGAAAACTGTCACATCCCTTTTAATATTAAGGTCACATTCTTTTGAATGTGACAATAAAATTAAGCCCGCATATTCTGGCCGATTCACATTGAAGAGAATGTGACATTACATTTTAAACAATGTGACACTTTTCACATGAAAAAGAAAGAGACGCCACAGTAATTGAATAACAGTGCCTTCAGACTCCATGGGATCCCATGACGTTTGATTCCATAACAAGCTGCCCTTTTCCCCTAATGATTTTACTGGCTGTCCCGTGCCCGTGCTGTTGAGGATCCCATATGTGGTTTCGGGCCACTGGAATTTGTCCTCATGGTAAAGAGGACAGGTTTCCAATTACCTAACACGGCTTTAAGTCTAATGGGACAACACAGAATAATTTAATGATTGGTTGATTGATTGATTGATTGATTGATTGATTGATTGATTGATTGATGATTAGGTTTTCACTTACGCTAAGAGCCCCACTTCAGCGAGAGAAAAAAAAACGCTACAGGGAATATTATGCATAAATGAATTTTATTTCACAGGCTCATGAAGCGTACAGTTACACTTGAGGAGGTTACGCTTTAAATTAAGCGTAGGAAAGAAATTCTCGAATGCGTGTGGATAGGACAAATAGGAGTGGATAGACCTGGTACGGATGATTTCAAGCGTAAGCTCAGTACGCTTGAAAAATGGGCGTATACGGTTACGCCTTAGTTTAACCTGAGAGAGAGAGAGAGAGAGAGAGAGAGAGAGAGAGAGAGAGAGAGAGAGAGAGAGAGAGAGAGAGAGAGTGTACAGCAGAATGGGTGAGGGGAAAAAAGACAGGAGAGCAAAAAGGGGGTAGGGTAGGGAATCCGCGCAGCAGTACACGAGGTATGGATAGAAGTCACGAAAAGTGTGTCGAAGTCGGACCGCCGGAGGATGTATGGCCGCTTCGCTTCGCTCTCCGCCCCGCCCTAGCACTATACTGCGGCGCAAACGCAGCCCAACGAGTTTCAAACGCACGCCTTATATCGCACAAGTTTTCTCCCGATTCCCCCAGAACTGTTTGTCCTCCCTGCCAATTCCGTGTTGTTTTGCCACAGAATTACTTGCAGCCAGACACAGCGTACATGAGCCTGCCTCGCTGTGGCGCCATGCCCCGCCCCCGCCCCACCCAAGGCATTCCTCCGTGCCTGTTATGAGTTTTTTAGGCCCTGTAAACAGACGCAGGCGGCCGATCCTTTTGGAGGGCCTGACACGTGCCCCCGCCCCCCGGCCTGCAGGGTGCAGCGAGCGATGGTGAGCAGTCAAGTGGCACAATTTTCTTTAGCAAACATTCTAAGATGGGTATTTATGAAATTTCACCTCTGGGAATATTTCTTTTCCTTAGGAACAGATATACTGACCAACATACTTTCGAATTACAGCCACTATTCTTTCTCTCGTGTGTGCAATGGGACCAAGGAGTCCACAACTTCGCGAATCGTGTAAACTTCCATCGGTTCAGTAATCGTATGGCAATCGTGTGTTAATGGTGGAAAACCTGTGAACATAAAAATTGTGTCCCGTGAATCAGTGAAGAGAAGTGTTTTTATTTCCTTGATTTATTCTATCTTATTTTATCATTTTGGAGAGGCACGAAAGTATCAGGAGCAGATGGTATCGGTCCTCCCCTCCTCCACAAAGGCTGAGAACACAGACGCAGGCCACTCACTTTTCGAACTTGGAGCGATTCCACTGCGACCCTTTCCGCTCCTTCTCCCTCACCACGCTCACCCGCTTCTCCACCTCACCCCGCCTCTCGCCGGCGTGCATCCACTCCCTTTTCTTTCCGAGACTAGAGAGTGGCCAGCGTCCTCTCCCTCTCTCTCTCTGATAGCAGGTTGTATTAACCCCAATGGGACTCCGTAATCCTTCTGTATGCAATCCTGAAATAAAAATTCAATTTAAATTCATTTAATTTTCTGTCTCTCTCTACACTCAAAATGTAGGTGTTTTGACGACGCAGTTTCTGAAAAACCAAGCAGCTCTTGTGGAGAATAAAATAAACAGAGTTTCCAAAACTGCTATCGTGCTTAAAAACAAAGAAGAAGTTTTTTCCGTGTTCTTTCTTTCTTTCTTTCTTTCTTTCTTTCTTTCTTTCTTTCTTTCTTTCTTTCTTTCTTTCTTTCTTTCTTTCTCTCTTACTTACTTACTTACTTACTTACTTACTTACTTACTTACTTACTTACTTACTTACTTACTTACTTACTTTCTTTCTTTCTTGTATTTATTTATTTATTTATTTATTTATTTATTTATTTCTTCATTCATTCATTCATTCATTCATTCATTCATTCATTCATTCATTCATTCATTCACCCATCCATTCATTCATTCGCCCATTCGCTCATTCATTCATTCATTCATTCATTCATTCATTCATTCATTCATTCATTCATTCATTCATTCATTCATTCATTCTTTCTTTCTTTCTTTCTTTGTTTCTTCCTCTCACTTTCCTTCTTTTTCCTTCTCTCTCTTTCTCCGCACCTGTAAATATCACACCATCACATCTCCTCTTGTCACGCCTCTTCTTTTCTTCGATCACCTTCAGCTTTAGCCCCACTCTGTTCTCTCTTAATCCCCTCTCCGTCTGTCTGCGTCTCTCTCCGACACACTTGCCCTTGCCTGGCCAGGGGCTCGTTGTCCGAGGCTTCGTCGCGAAAGCGACGAAGACGGATGACGCATAGACCGTCGATAAGCCAATAACTAATGGCCAGGGTGGCGCCTGGAGGCCACCGAGGCCGGAGGCCAGAGGGTAAGAGACTGCTGAGTGCGGGAATAGATAGATAGATAGATAGATAGATAGATAGATAGATAGATAGATAGATAGATAGATAGATAGATAGATAGATAGATAGATAGATAGATAGATAGATAAGTAAGTAGATAAGTAGATAGACAGGGGGATTGATTGATTGATCATTTCCCAGTGTCTGCCAGGAGGACTGCTTCCCTATTCATGAATAGTCTCGATGGAGTTATGACACGGCTCTCCAAGAGAACCTGTGTGTGTGGACTACAGAATTTGCACAAGATTCAAAGGAGAGAGAGAGAGAAAGAGAGAGAGAGAGTGAGAGAGAGAGTGTGTGTGAGAGAGAGAGAGAGAGAGAGAGAGAGAGAGAGAGAGAGACCTTCCGTCTCCCTCGCGCACAATCGCGACTACGCCGCTGACGGCCGCTGACAGACTGACTCGCCCCGCTAATGGAGGGCTCCTTTGGTTGACAGACGGAGGAGGGGTCGGAGGAAATAAATCACTCCCACGACTCGCCCCGCCGGTATTCGAACCCATGGCACTCACGTCACGAAAGGGCCTGCCCCGTCCAGCCTCCGACTCGAGGGCGCACGAGGGCGTGAGAGGCGAGGAGAAGCGGCCCGCATAGCGAGCGCCTGTGATGCTGGAGATAGGCAACCCACCGCGCTCGTCGGCCGTGCCGTGGCCGACCTCGCAGTGATAAGGGGTACGGTCGGGGGGAAAACCACACTGTCAGAAAAATCGTACCAAAGTACACAAAAGGTACGATAATTTACTGGTCAAGTCCTTGCCTGCTCTGAGTGTACTTGGCTAGTACGGTCTTTTGAGGTACGAAATACACCAGATTTATCCTAAGATTACTGTACTTCGTGCCTCAAAAGACCGTACTAGCAAAGTACAACCAGAGCAGGCAAGGACTTGACCAGTAAATGATCGTACCTTAACGTGCTTTTTTCTGACAGTGCACAAGTCTCGGGGAAGCGATACGCGTCATTTCCGAGCTGCAAAGAGCGCAGTAAAATATGTCGCAACTTTGCAGAATACTTTAATGCACACGTTTCTGGTTACGAAAAGACGCAAGCCTATAGCGGTAAGCACCTCAAGTCACCGCAAAGTTCACTGTGCTTCGCGGGGATTTAGAGAGCCCAGCCGAGGGCAGGAAGAAACCGTTCTGTTTGGACTAGGCCAGGGGCAGCGCTCTGTGGGGGAGAGGGAGAGAAAAGCGGGGGAGGGGGGGGGGGCGAGAGATGGAGAAGATGTACGACTAGCAGGCCAGCCTGATCCGCCTGTAAACTGGGAGGTGTGGCGGAGCGGGGAGGGGCGGGAGGATGGGCGGGGAGGGGCGGGGCGGGGCTGCAGTAATGAGGAAACTTTCAACAGGGCGCCCAATCGCTGAGAATGTGTCCCAAAGAGCGGTTCGCATCGTAAATTATAAAGTGGATAGGCGAGAGGGAGAGAAATAGGAGGCGGCAGAGGAGGGCAGGGTATAGTGTAGCAACGTGATAGCATCGCAATATAACCCTGCCCTCTTGTCGCGCTAATTCGTTTACAACGTGCCCTAAGCGAAAATGTTCATGGTCGTTTGTAGAGGCGGGATCTTATGAGACACTACATTCAGTCAGTTTTGTCATATGATCCCAGAGCCATCCTTTTGTTTATGTGAAAGCACTTGAGTTTCTTGCCGGCCCACGTGATGTCACATGATTAACCATGCGATGCCACAAAGGTAAACATATACTATAATAGAAGGCGTTAATTCTTCTCCACGATCTGGGGGGTCCATCAATCGGTTGAGGAGCGTCCGCACGATTACCGATTACCAGTGATTACAACTCGTTTTGAATTAAATTTTCGAAGGGACTTTGAAATTAATGTAGTTTTAATTTTTTATTTTATTTTGACGAGGAAAAACCCGAAATAGCCCGAAGAACAACGAAAAGAGGAATACTTGAAATATGATTACCGGTATTTATCAGACAAAGTTATCAGAGTGATGGACCCCTCGCTACGATCCTGGCAGGAAAATTAAAAAGAACCAATAAAATAAAGTGTGATCCACTTACACAGAGAGAGCAGACCGCTGTTGAGCATGGAGAGCTTGATGGCGTTGGGGATGGACACGAGCGAGGTGCCGGCGTGCTTAGCGATGACGGCCTTCTTCCTCTTGGGCTTCTCGGAGTAGCGGGAGGAGGCGGACCTGGCGCGACGCGAGGCCCCGCTGCTGCCCGGCCCCGCGGCGCGCGAGCTGCGGCCGCCGCCGCTGTGGCCCCCGGACGCCGACATGGACATGGACGCCGAGCTGGGCGACGAGGGCGGCGGCGCGCTAGGGGACCGGCCCTGGGCCTGGGGCCCCGAGCCCGAGGCCCTCGACGAAGAGCCGCCCGTGGTGTCAGCTGCTCAGAAGCCCCATCAGGCCTCCCGTCCTGGTGCTGGACCTGGTCCCGGTCTGCACCCTCACCGCGGCCTCCACGGCCCCGGCCCCGGCCTCGGCCCCGGCCCGGGGCGCCACCCGACCTGGCCGCGAGGCGTCCCCAGCTCCACGGCGCCCCGCCGGCACAACACACTGCACTGTCACGACGCCGGCCCCGTCACGGCGGAACGTCCGGGGTATTCTCGCCGGCGGCACACTCCGTCACTCTGGCGTCAGCACCGTCACGCGTGACGGCCGGCTCCTCACGCACAGGAACAGGCAGTCTTCTTCACATCACTCGTCCTCGGGCGGGCAGGCACTCCGAGGGAAGCCCGAAGACAAAACCGAAGGCGCTTGTCGCAAAAACGTAAATTTAGCGACGCTGTGGCAGCTCGTCGTGAGCGCCCGCGCGACCTGCTCTACGGTGTGCGGGACACGGCCGCGTGCGCGCGCGCGCTGCACCTCAACGAGCACCCCGTGGTCCCGGACAGAACAGACCACCACCTAGCAGAGGCGAAGGAGAGGCGAAAGGAGAGGGGGGGGGGCAGCTGTAGATCTGAGCGAGGGAAGACGCGGTGCGGCTCGGGAGCGGGAGCGGCCCGGGTAACGCGTCGAGCAGGGGAGGACTTGTCTCACTAACCAGACGCGGTCCCAGTCCCGGTCCCGTTGGCACGCCCGAGGCGTGTGGTGTGGTGTGGCGGGGCGGGGCGGGGCGGGGTGGAGCGGCAGCGGTAGCCGCCGTGCGGCCTAGGCGCTGTGCGGTAGGGCCTGCCTGGCCGGGCCGGGCTGGGCCGGGCGGCGGAGGCTGCGGGTCGGGTAGGGCAGTAAGGTGCCAGGCTACAGGCCTCCCCGCCCCGATCGTCGCACCGCGCCAAGCCGCGCCAAGCCGCACCACCACGCCCTGGCGGGCTGAACGCCCAGCCCAGCCCAGCCCAGACCCGGGCGCGCGCGCATGCGACCTTCCCATTTTAAATCAGTCCTGGGCCCCAAGGCTCCCGCCGCCCAGCCCCGCCCCGCCCCGCCCCGCCCCGCAGCTGAGCTGAGCGGCCACCCTGCCCCACCCCGCCACCCCGTGCCGGCGAAATGCTTCTGCCACCGCCACCACCGCCGCCTCCCGCCCTCCCGCCGCTGGTGTGTACTGTTCCCTTTCCCTTCGCCTCCCTCCCTCTCGGCCGTGGGCCTCCCGCACCACGGGCCAGGCCAGGCCAGGCCGGGCCGCGGCCAAAACCCGCTCAACTCGACGTGCGACGGCGCGAGTGGCGTAGTCGCGCCCCGCCCCGCGGCCGTGTGAGGGAGACGCAGCGAGGCCGCCACACACTGGAGCGACGGAGACAACAGCCGCAGCGGCCGCGCGAGCTCACTCCCTCGCTCTCGACTTGGCATCGCTCTCACTCCCTCGCACGACCCTTGGCTACGCCACTTGACCACCGCACACCGCGCCGCCGCCACCACCACCTCCCTCCGCCTTCTACAAAAATACCGAGTAGTGTTCGTGGCGTGGCGGCCATTAGCCGCGCAGCTGCCCCGCACCACGCCCTCAACCTGCTGTTGCTTGGCCAGGGGCCGGCTACCCCCCCCCCCCCCCGGCGCTGTTGTGGGTGGAGTGAGAGAGTGAGTGAGTAACCCCTCGAGGTGGCAAAAGGGTCGCACGCGGGCGGAGAGCGGAGGTGCGGGGCCTAAGAGCTCAGGGAGCGGGAGCAGCACGTGTCTGGTGTCTGATTCAGAAGATTGCCCTCGTGTACGTCTGTCCTTGTCGCACCTATAGCGGTGCCCTGTGTCGTGGATGGCAGAGCCCCATGCGTGCGACAAGGGCGGAGGCGTGAGAGCGATCTTCGGAATCACACGGCTGGCCCGCGGGGCGGACCGGGAGGGTCGCGTCATATCCGCAGATTCGGTCCCCTACCCCGTAGTCCCGAACAGCGTGGATTCCCCCCACTGCGTCGTCGGAGCCCGCGCGAGCACAAGTAGGCGTCGTATACATCCGCGACATCCCTCGTGGCGGCAGGCAGGCAGGCCGGTGCCGGTAGCGGTGCCGGCGCCGCGGCTCCAGGGGAGGGCGGATGTGGACGGGTTGAGTCGCGCGCGAGGACTGCGGCGAGCGGGCCGGGGACGGGCTGGGCGCTCCGCCACTCCGCCGCTCCGCCGCCAGCGCGCTGCCCATGCCCCGGGCCCCAGAGCCCAGGCACCACGGCCCCAGGCGCCGCCACACCGCACGCCCCACGAGCACATCCCCACCGCCACCACCCAGCCCCAGGCGCCCCACTCGTCCCACCCCGCGCGGCGCATGGCACGGAGGAGCCCCCCCCCCTCTCTCTCCCACCCAGTCGTATTCACTCGCGTGGACGACCGGCGCGGCGGGCAGGGCGGGCGCGGCCACCGGCCACCACTACCACCAGTCCGCTACGCAAATCTGCGTCGTGTGCGAAAACGAGGGGGATAGAAACAACTCCGATTTTTGATGTACAGATTTTGTGAATTTATTTAAATTTTCGTGAATTTTTGTGTCTTTTTAAGAATTTTGGGGATTTTTTCTGAATTTTCTTTTTTTTCTGAATTTTTCTGTAATTTTCTGTGTTTTTTTCTCTCCCGAATTTCGGGGTGTACGAAAATTTCACGAGTTGTTGACCTCGACCAAACAGGGAAAGAAAACGAAGAAAAGTATGGGTATTTTGTCGACCATTGTATGGTAGAATGGGACGACCCAACGATTCGAATGCGGCGAAGGGCGAGGCAGCTCGTGGAGGGGGAGGGGAGAGGCGAGCGAGTTCTACGGGTGAGGCCGGCTACATCTAACAGGAAGACCTCCAAGTTCTGGTGGAAACAAATTTACATCGAATATTTTTTACCTCCGAACAATTGGAGTTGTGGACGGTATAGCTTTAGTGCAGACCTCCAGAATATGGAGGTAATGTAAATAACTGTTAAAATAGTCTTCTCGGAAAATCACGTCGAATAACAAAGAATAGTTTCCCTCTAACTTTTTGGTGTTGCAAGACTTATTTTCAAGTTTTGTTTAGTCCTCCCCATCTGTTTGTACTAAAACAGTACTTTCAGATCCACCTATTGCTGAAAAGAATAACAGGAGGTTAAGCCCCTCGGAGGGGGCCCGCCAGGCTTAGTCTGTTGGCAAATTCAATGATCGGAGCAACCTTGTAGCTTTTACCACATTAGCCGCTGCTATGCACAATTTGTCAGATCGGAGCCCCATACCTCCTGAGAGACTAACAGATGGAGCTAAGAGGTGATTTCCCTAGATGAAAATCACAATACCCTGGAGTCGTTTTTCTTAGAGTTTAACCACCACTTCTTAGATGTAAAGTTCCAAATCAAATAGTTTGAGGGGCATTTTGTCTTAGACGTTCTAGACCCATCTCGGCATAAAGGAGGACACTGACTGCTCTCTCAGCAGAGCGAGTCTTGTCACACGTCTGAGCCGTTCGGTTCAAACGGTGGCGCGGCGCGGCACGGCAACGCAGGGAAGCTGTACCCCGAACCTGACTTTACCCTTCCCGCTGCCAGATGGCGCCACGAGCCGGGCATTGCGACAGTCAGCAGGCCTGGGGCGAGGCTAGCGTGGCACACGAGAAATCTAGACGAGTGGCGGGAGATCCGATACGAGAGGGGAGCGTGACTCAGTCATTAACCTCTAACACTTCTTATTTCTGAGTTCCTCAAAAGGTAAATGATTGTATTGTGCTAATTATGATAATGACTTGCAAAGTGTTTTCCGGAGCACAAAATCGCTCGGGTTAACGAATGGAATTTTGCGAATTGGTGAAATGTTAACATATTAAGATCTTTATTTGGAGACAGTAGCATAGGTTACAGTTTGTTAAATTTGGCATTTAGGTGTAAGATTCTTAAGTATAGGTATAAAAATTCTATGACATTACATGCAGCACTTAGAGAGCTTTTTAAGTTTTATGGGAAAGCATGTAGCTTCTGATGAATTGCATAATGTTATGTGGGACAATACATTAATACATTGTAATAAGGTACGAAATATCGATAGATGCATCAGTGTTTCAAGAAACACTTATGTTATCTATAGCACCGAAACACACAATGATACAATAAACGCATTATAAATTGTAATGTTCGACTAAAATTGCACTAAAACAACTAAAATTGGTAACAAATGACTCAATTATTTTACATTTATGATAAAAAGAATAATTTAAAACAATTTCTACACTTTGTACAATTATTAGAGTGGCAAACTATGTACAGTAGTTTTGGAATATACACACTTTTTTCTTGAAATACATGAAAGCATTGACAAAATTTTCTCCTTCTGCACACTTCGTAGCTGCTGTTAACTTTTCTAATAGTACCCAGCGGTAACAAATTAAATGCCAAAGGAACACGGCGTCCCATGATGTGGGTGCATCGGATCTGCAAATACTTCGATATCAACTCATTTTCAAGACAACGATAGTTCAAAAATTTCGCTGGGCACCGATGTAAGCTTCTTACAATAAGCCGAAATGTGTAAACGTTGTACACGTGTAGGTGTGCGATTTCGCATTTGCACACTTCCGCACATAAAGGTATATGAATTTTCCCGGGAATTTCACTAGATGGGTAAGAGAGGCAACTGAAAATTCACAAAGCTGCCAGTGTGCGACACTCACACGCTTGGGTTAGTGCACGCAAGTAGGAGGACCTGACTGCTGCAGAGATGCTGACGAACATCAACCGTTCGGCGTGTCCTGCATGGAAAGAGTTCGGAATTGTCAAAAAGGGAAAATATAATAATCAAAAAGTGCTTCCTCATATAACTTTTGATTGGGTGCCAGGATGAGACAGAGGCCCACATGTCTGCCAGCAGCCTCTCAGACAAACTGCAGCCAGCCTTGGGTCTCTGCGTCTCATCTATGATCCCGCAGACCAAGCGGAGGTCTCGGATTACGACCTGTATTTCGTCCGCGATAGTTGCCAGAAAGTAGGCATTATAAGCAGCCTATAGGTAGGCGATATTTGCAAGAACGCTTGCCTACTGAGCAAAATCTCGCTGCACAGGTGCGTGCACGAGTCCTTGCAGGCAGGTGCAGGTGCAGACCACCTCACCTCGCTCTCTTACAGAGTTCAGACGACACTGGGTCACCCGAGGGGGGAAGCAGCTCTGCAATTTTTTGAACACCTCGTAATTCAGAAATATTCTGAAAAATTCACGAAAATTTAGAAAAATTCTGAGAAATTCAGGAAACTTTAGAAAAATTCACAAAAGTTATGGTGGAATTCAAGCAAAAAATCACACCCCCAAAAATCAATCAAAATTCAAAAATATTTACGAAAATTCACCAAAAGTTTGCACACAAAAATTCAGAGTTGTTCCTGCCTGAGGGGCGGCCCTCTGTCCTGTCCCGCACTCTCCGGGGCCGGCAGCGCTTACCTGACGTTCCGTGGCGGCCACGGGCGCCGCTGTAGAGGGCGTGGAGCTGCTCGCGGGGTACCTGACGGTCCGGACGGGCGCCTGGCACCGAGACCCGGCATACCCGCGTCGGCAGAAGCACGACGGCCGTCCGTCCAGCAGCACGCAGCGGCCGGCGTGCAGGCACGTGCCCCGGCACAGCGCGCGCTCGCAGCGCTCCCCTGTAACACAGCCCGGAGGTTGCGAGGGGTCCTTCACTTCAAGTTCAAGCGTGCACCAGTAGTTTTCCTGATTTGCCTTCTTTTTCCCCTTTAAGATTTTTCTTTACTTTTACCTATTTTTCTGTTTTTTTTTTCTGATGTTTTTTCCGATTTTTTCCTGACATTGTTTTAGAGTGTACATTGATTTTTTCTAATTTTTTTTTGAGTGAAGGACCCCTTGAGTACTCCACCCGCACGATCAGCCTTGCGGGTAGCCTGCTGGGGAGTTACTTTCCCTGGATATCCTGCCCGGGGCTTAAATACTCCTCTTACGAAAAAAAAAGCATAGGGAGCCTCTCCGGGGATCAATACTCCCCCAGGTGGAAAGCCCTGGGAGGCCGCCGTCGGAATTAATCGGAATTAATACTACCCCCGTGGCATGGGCCTGGAGAGCCAGGTCGGCGATTATTATTATTCTCCTCCACCCCTCATTGCCCTCAATCAAAATTCATGAGAGGCCTTTTCGGGATTAATACTCACTCCGTGTGAAACGCCCTGGATGTCCTGCCCGGGAATTCTTTCATATAATACTCCCGGGAGGTGTAAAACCCATGGGAACAGCCTCCTCCTCATAAAGGGTGTATTTTCACCTCACGTCGTGGCTTATTCCCCCTCTGCGTTTGTTTGTCAGCAGCCACACTCACCCTCGGTGCCCGGCCTGCACTGGCACAGCGCCTTCTTGGACTCGGGTGGGCCGCGCAGGCAGGTGCCGCCCGCCTGGCAGGGGTTGGGCGAGCACGGGTCCGTCACGGCGTTGTCCCTCCAGTCCCAGTCCGGCGCGCCGGCGCCCGCGTCCGCCAGCACGGAGGGGATGTCGCCGTCCAGGTCCGCGTCCGGCCCCGGGCTCTCACCTGCAGGCACATGGCGGTCAGGATTTTCACGTCGTGACCACACGGTGGTCGCGCCGCACTAAACGTGCAACAGGACGGAGCAGATGTAACAGGGGTAGTTTTTTTTTCGACACGAAAGGATACTTTCTAATCTAAGGAAAAAGTAATCACTGCGGAAAATGTTTCTTATTGTGCCGTAATACTTACCTCGCACGCAGTGCCAGCTGGACACGTTCCACCGGCCGGCTAGGCAGCGCGTCACGGCCCCCTGGGCGCCCCGCGGCAGGTCCTGGTGGCCGTGCACAAGGCCCTGCTGCTGCTGCTGCTGCTGGAGGTCCTGCCCGAGCTGCAGCTGGTGCGGCGGCCTGCAGGACACGGTGCACTCGCTGCCCTCCGCCAGGCGCTGGGCGTCGTTGCTGTCTTCGTCGTCGTCGTCCTGGCGTCGCTTGGCGTCCTCCGGGTCGCGGGCGCGGCAGGACACGACGCCGTGCTCCGGGAGCGTCGGCACCGAGCAGGACCGCCGCGGAGGCTCCCTCCTGGCGGACGGCGTGCTGGGCCCGGGCCGCTCTGAGGTCGCACATGACACACAGCCAGTTAGGAAGACGTTTTTGTTTTATTTTAAGCCCCTCTACTATCCGGTCTGCGCTGCAGAGCCCCACACTGATCGCTCACTCCCTCACTCCCTCACTCCCTCACTCACACACCCACCCACCCACCCACCCACCCACCCACCCACCCACCCACCCACCCACCCACCCACCCACTCACTCACTCACTCACTCACTCACTCACTCACTCACTCACTCACTCACTCACTCACTCACTCACTCACTCACTCACTCACCTGAGCACACGGGCGGGCGGCCCGCCCAGCGCAGGTCGTCCCCGCACTGCAGCCAGGTGTTGCCGCGCAGCTGCAGGTCGCGGCGCGGGCAGCGGTAGTGGCAGCGCGAGCCCCACGCCGTGCCCGCCGTGCAGCGGGGGCTCCTCTGGCCGCCGGCGGCCGTCACCAGCGGCGGCGGCGCCCCACAGCGCCGGACTGCAACACGGGGAGATAATATCGTCACCCTGTCACTCAAAACTGGTCAAATCGGTCCTTGCGCCTCCAAATTAATTTTGGTTTTTCTAGCCTTGCGAAGTACACGGTAAAAAGAAAGTCTGATTTTTTGAGGAAAAAGGGAAAACTTTGAGAAACTTGCGTAATTTGAGGCAAATCCCCTTAGATTTTGAGAAAGGCTCCTCAAAAAATAAGGGAAATCTCCAAAAATTTTGAGGAGACTTCCTCAAAATCTAAGGATTTTTCCTCAAAGTATCCAAGGTCCTCAAAGTTTTCCCTTTTTCCTCAACAAATCAGACATTGTTTTTACCGTGTAACGTAATATCCACGAGGGGTCCTTCACTCAAAACAAAAAAGTATACACCCACAAACAAAATTAGAAAAAAATCAGAAAACAATCAAGAAAAAATCGTAGGAAAATCACAGAAGAATCAGAGAAATAAATCAGAGAAAAAAACAATCAAGAACAATCTCGAAAAAAGAATAAAAATGGAAAAATCAGTGTACGCTTTCATTTATTGTAAAAGACCCTTCGAATATCCCCTCCTCCCTGCTTTCTCGTCTCGTAGCAAAAACCTTCGCTGAGCGCATAAATCAGCCAGCATTTACGCAGACGCAGCTCAAAAATGTACTTATTGGCAAAGAATCTGTACGCTCTTACGTCTACAAGGCTGCGTAGACTTTTTCAGTGGAGATTGCTTGGAGAAAATCACTATTAAAGGCGAGATTAAAGGCTTGCAACTCGACGAAACGCAAGGTGAATGGTGAGTATGCACGGTGCACGTGTACACCGCGAAGGCGCTCTGGGCGCAGCAGCTTACCGATGACGGTGTAGGTGAGGCGGCACAGGGTGGGGTGCCCCGGGTGCCCCTGGCCCTGACCCTGCGCGCGCGCGCCGCCCAGCACCAGGCGCCCGACCACGGGGTGCGGCCCCCCCGGCACGGGGTCGCCCGCCTGCGGGCCCGCGATCACGTCGAGGGGCGTGCCGTCCCTGCAAGGAACAGAAACCAACCAAATGTTTGCATCATTCAAGACTTTAGAGTTGTGAAGTATGTGAGTTTCAGCTTAAATCATTTTTTTTTTTTTGTTTGCTTTCTTTTCAGGAGGAGCATTGTGATAACTTGCCTGGCTGTGATCTTGTCCATCAGAACGTAGTCCTGGCCCTTGGGCGCCAATACCGTCCTATCCGACGGGCAGGTGGCTGATGGCGGAAATCAAAGGGACAAAATTCAATTAAATGGGTTTCTTAACCGAGAGCACTTCTTATTGCTAAAATCTCCCGTGCACGCTCTTCACACAAACGCCGCGCGCCGCTCGAGGCGCCCCGCCTCCCCAGCAGGGCAACAGTGTTTCCCTAACCATCTGATTTACGAGCAGCACACCTCCCGCCCCGCCCCGGCCGGCCAGGCTGCCAATCGTCTCGGTACTTTCTAAAGTGCGTTGGCCGCGCGAGCGCGAGCCTCGTCATGATACCGGACCTGACATAAAACTGATTTACTCCTTACTGGCATAGGCGCCTTCGCTTCGCGGTGCGCGGCGCGGGGTCGGGCCGGAGCCGGGGCGGGGCGGTGCAATTGTAGCAAGGTAGCCGGCGTGTTGGCGTCCCGCTGCTGACCGCGAGCTGATTGCGAAAGTGTTGCCAAAAAGAAATTTATGTTCCTCCCAGGTCGTCGCCGTACGTCATGCATGTGAACATACGAGCTAGGGCCGCGATCTAAATAATTGTATGATAATGTCGGGGCTACAGTAATTGCTTTATATTCATCCAGCTAGCTGGAGTGCGGGGCGAGGCGGGGCGGGGCGGGGCGGGCTCAGGCTCCAGCTGCTCACCCAGGACGCCGCTGTCGGCTGCTGGTGCTGCTGCTGCTGCCGCTGGCTCCGGACGGACCGGCACCGGAGGCGCGAGGTCCACGATGTTGGCGGGCGGAGGCACCGCGGCGTGCACCACCACGCGCTGTGTCTGAAAGAAACAAGCGCGGCTGGAGTTTAGTTCATGAAGGCCGAGAAAAAAGAAAACGTAGTTACCACAAAACGCGTTATCACTCTGAAAGACTAAACTCTTCAACTAAATGCCTTTTACTGTTCAGATTCAGTGGGAACGATACATTGCTGCCATACATGTGATATGTATAGTCTATCAATTGATATTGATTACAATTTTGTCTGCTACGAGGAACAAATTTATTTGCTCTTGATAACAAAATTTCCTGATAATAGAGAACTACTTCGACACAATCAGGCAGACATGCTGAAATATTCATTTCTACGCACAACCGACTATAAAAAAAAAATATGGTGTCGTCTAGTTCATAAAATTTGTCCTATTTTTTTTTTTCCATGTGGGAAAATTTGTTACCAGCTCTTGACTTGCAGCACATTGTCGACAATATAACTGTCTACATAAGAAGGCCACATACAGACAATGAGTGTGAACAGAAGGAAACACAAAAGAATTCAATAAATTCATAGTGTATACAAACGAAAAAAGTGCGTCCGGCGCAGCCACGGTACAGTTCAAGGCGATGTCGCTGTGTTAAAGTAACTGCCCGCCTCCTCATGACAACCTCAACGACAAGTCAATAAGCAAAAGCAGGGAGCCGGAAGCGGGTTGATTACGGTCAAGTCAAGTCTACGCGACGTGACGGCGGCGGTGATAGTCGCCGCGGGGCGGGGCGGGGCGGGGCGGGGCTTGTCCTGTCCCCTGCCCTGTCACCTTCACGTCAACACGAGCGCTCGTAGAACCAGCACTCTCCTTAATCACGGGACGGGGTGACAGACGCGCTGCAGAGCTGAGAGGCCGTATCCGGACGCTTCCGACCGATATGGCTTCGTATCGGAACTCAGCCATTATTAAAAGAAAATAATTGATTACCCGCATCAATACAAATTAGATTATCTTTTTCACGAACACTTATTAAGTGGTTACGAGGCCGGCTGCTGTCGCTGTGGCTAGTGCCTCTTTTAATGCGCGAGCGCGGAGGTTGGCACAACGCGCATCATTGGTGGGTCCGGAGGGATAATATTCCCGTCTCTCTCCCGCACACTGACGCGCTGCCCTGCGCGGCGAGGCCGGCCTAGCGCCGGGCGGGTAGGCCGCCCCTCGTGCGCGCGCGCCTGACTGGCGGCCGCTGGCTGCTCACCTGGGCGGGGTCCGGGTGGACGGGGAGGGTGACGGGGCCGGGGCCGCGCGGCACGACGGCGGAGCCCCTCTGCACCGTGCGGAGCAGCGTCACGTTGGGCGCCGCGGAGCCGGCGGCGGCGGCAGCGGGGGCCCAGCTGCGGGGCTGAGCCTGGAGGAAGCACACAACGTCTCTGAGTGACGACCACAGGGGGGGGGTCCGTGGGGTCCTTCACAATGAATACAAGCGCACACCGATTTTTCTGATTTTTTTGTGATTTTTCTGTTTTTATTCTCTCTTTATTTTTTTCTGATTTTTCTTGAATGTTTCTGATTTTTTTACTGATTTTATTTTAGGGTGTACACAGATTTTTTTTTTTCAATTTTTATTTTTGTTTTTTTCTTTTGATTTGTCTTTTACGTTTTCAAGAGCACAATGAAAATTTCATGATTTCTGTCACTTTCTATTTCAGTTTTTTGTTCATTTTTGTCCACAACTTTTCGGATTTTTCTTCATTTTATTTTGATTGTTTTAAAATGATAGTTTTGGGTGCACAGTGATTTTACGACATGACCCCCCCCCCTCCTCCCACCCTCGGCACAAATTCTCTGAGTGACGACCACTTCTCAAGGAGACAACAAGGAACCCGCCGGGCCGGCACCCGCTTCTAATCCTTGCGAATATAGGTGACAACAAATATTTGAGAGATGAATTATGCATTAAGTGAGACGCCCCGCCCGAGTATTTCAACCCCACACTGCTGCGCAGCCTCCCTCACATCACCGCCGTGGAGACAGGCCGGGCCGAGCCGAGCCGGGCCGGGCCGGGCCCGCCCGCGCCGCCGTCCGTCTGTTTCCGCCGCTGAACTGATGCCAAATCCCGGCGATAAACATTTTTCACTTGGGTGCGATCGGGTGACGTCAGTATTCATTTTATTCTTTGAAAAAATTGCCACCGGCTGCCGGCTGTCGCCGCGTTAGGTGGCGGCGGCCAGTGTTTGATATCTTGGCACCGCGTAGCGCCGCGCCGGGCCGGCGGGCCAGCGGCGCGCCGTCGTATCCAGAGACGGGTATCGGAAGGGAATAACCGTAGCAGACTCCAACGATACACTGGAGCCGAGCATCTGGGCCGAGCCAGTCGATCGGGTCATAATCATCAAAATTTGATGTACACTCTCAAAAAGAAAAGAGGGATAAAGTGAGCAGTACAGTGCGCTGCCAGGTGACTAGTTGCCGCCGAGGGTGCTCCTGGGTAATGCTGTGTACACTTTTTCCCAATAATTTCTGGAAGTCACAAACCGAACTCTAATACGGGCCTTGATTAAAACATGCAAAAAAAAATGATAAAAATTATAATAAAAAAATAAATACATGCATTTCAATTTTATTTTTTAATTTTTTTTTTTAGGTGGAGGGGGGAGGGAGTAGAAATTTTAGTGAAAACAAACTATTGTCAATTACTGGTAGCTAGTAATCGTGTGTACTGCACGCCCCTGAAGCGAGCGCTGGACTGCGCTACTCGACGGGTCCTATTAACGTTGTCCGATCTCCTAGCGACGCTTCAACGTTGTCCGATCTCCCAGCGACGCTTCAACGTTGTGCGATCTCCCAGCGACGCTTCAACGTTGTCCGATCTCCTTTTCGGTCTGAGCGTGCATTGGTTTACTAAAAGCTCATTTTGGAAGTCAAATCTTGATCAAATTTGACGTGCTTTGGTAGCTTTTGATTTGTCAGAGACCAAGGAATAAGGATATCAGTTTATATTTTACAAAACTTGAAACACCGCGACGTGGTATGATGTTAAACTTCATGTTTACGCCGCGCGCCCAAAAGGACATCGGACAACGTTGAAGCGTCGCTGGGAGATCGGACAACGTTGAAGCGTCGCTGGGAGATCGGACAACGTTAATAGGACCCGTCGTACTGACCTGGTGCCGCAGCTTGCGCCCCTCCGCGCGGCGCCGCTGGCCGCCCCCTGCTGCGCCTGCTGCGCCCCCCGCGCGCCGCCGGGGCTGCTGCTGCCGCTGCTGCCGCTGCTGCGGCTGGTCACGGCGGTCCTGACGAAGGTCAGCGGGTGGCCTCACCCTGCGCGCGCTGACCACCGTGTCCGCCCTGACGAGCAGAGGAGAGCAAGGGGGTTGAATGGGACCAAATAAGTGGATGAATGTCGCACAGCCGTGGGAGTGTGTCGACGGTGTGAATTTTCGTAGGAATTTTACACACTGTTAAAATCAATTCGAAAATTCACAAAGTTTTCGTCGTGACAAAAGTTTTCGGAACTCTTCGTGATGTTTTCGGAAAATCACAACTTGCTCCTTTGGTAAATCACAACTCTTGATTAACTTCGACAGAAAGGCGCGACCCGTCTACAATCAAGGGGGAAACAGCTCTTAATTTTGGTGAACAAATATTGTGAGTTTATGTTGATTTTTGCGATATTTCCCAATATTTTCTAAATCTTTCTGAAATTTTCTGAATTTTTCCTCATTTTTTTCTGAAATACGAGGTGTCCAAAAATTTTAGAGTTGTTTCCCCCTCGTCTTTAACACATTACGAAAGTGAAATTCCCACTTTCGAACTATGAAGAAGTGGTGGGATTTCACAGTTGCTGTATCGAGCTAGTGCTGGGAAATCACAAGATAATTTTAACTAGGCACTCTCGCGGGGTAACGTAAACTGAGGCGAATTTCATAATCTTTAAAAGTGGGACATTCACACACGCACTCGGGTCACTGCAACAAAAATATATCTCGTCCTCTTCATGAGGAATTTAGGCTATAGATCGAATATTTTCGAACGAGAAATAGCGATATAACATTTTGTCTTGTCGAGCACCCACCCCTCCATGTACTGCAGGCGCGGCTGCTCGTCGCCGTCCGCGCGGACCTCCCGCCGGTCGCTCGGGTAGTGGTACGGCGGTATCTTGGAGCCGGGCACCCAGCCGCGCCGCCGCCCGCCGCGCCCGCTCCAGGACTCGTCGGCGGCCGCGTGCCGCTTGGCCTGGCCCCGCGCTCCCGGGGACGGTGGTGACCTGCTGTCCACATTGCTCGCCCACAGGGCCCTGGAACAAACACAAAGACCACAAAAAAAAACGTTACACTGTGAACAATATTCGTAAAGGTTACGGGAAAATTTTCCATGAAAACTGTCGTAGAGTTACGATAACTTCCAGTTGTATTTTTACGATTTTTTTTTTTTTTTTTTTTTTTTTACCACCCTGTGTCGACTTAGTTTTCTTTGACGAGTAAGAATTTGCAGACGTGAAACGACTTCGTGAATTTACAACTGTATCGTCATCAAAACTTTCGAAAAAAGACGTAATTTTACGAATATATTTTTCCCGGTGCGTACACCAATACAAGAAAGGAAAAAAATAAAAAGCGGAGCACAGCAGAGACGCCAAACATTACATGTCGCAAAAATGATAAAATTACCCCGCACTTCCCTCCAAAGATGTTTCGACTACCTAATGTGTACATGGACTTTAACGGGATTTTGCAACAACAGTTTTATGAAGAACACGTGCCAGTTGGGCAGTGGCGTTATTTTTATCTGCGCCTCCACCGGCCACACGGCAAATGCGTCCCATTATCAAGGTCGATCGACCCTGTTCTCACCTCGCCTCACCTTCCTAGCCCAGCCCAGCCCAGCCCCGCCTAGGTTTCGCACATCCAATCGTAAACACGGGGTGCTCGACGAACACCAGGCGGGCCATGTAAATCGACCAGACTCACTCGGGCCCTTCGAGCTCACTATTCTTGGAGCTCGCGGCTCAGGGGGTCCTTCACTAAAAATGCAAGCGTACACCAATTTCACTATTTTTTTTTGTGGTTTTTTCTCCATTTTTACTTATTTTTTCTATTTTTTTCCTAATTTTTTCTTGATTTCTAAATTTTTTAAATTTTTTTGATTTTTTACTGATTTTGTTTTAGAGAGTACACTGATTTTTTTTGAGTGAAGGACCCCTCGCTCGTGGCTCCTCGACGGGCTTGAGCTGCACGCGGCCAAGAGATAACGATGTTCACACCTGCTGCACGGCATCTCCCACCCGAAGGGTAGGTACCGCCTCGCCTACGACGGTAGGTACCGCCCCGCCCGCATCCGCTCTCGAGAGTCGAGTCTGCAGTGTACCCTGACCCGTGCAGAGGGAACACCCACGGCGGGCGGGCGGGCGAGTCTGACTTGATTTGGGGTGTCAATGAAGCCACTCGGAGGCTCCGCCAGCGGCGCCCGCCTGGAGCAGAGCGTCAAAGACGCGTTGACCGCCGCCCACGCGGATACAAGGGAAGGGACGGCATAACAACACCTCATCTGCAATAGGGTCAATGTTGCGGATCCAGAGACCGGCATGCCTGCAAGCATAGGCCCAAGCAACGTAACGAAAAATGCGTGTTGGCCCTTTACGCAGTGTTTCAGGAATAACGATGTCAAGCTGGTCAAGCTATCTTGAAAAGTTATGGCTCATCAGAGAGATTCGTTTGCACTTCAACTTCGTTACCTTCCGACCCAAACTGGTCCTCGATAAATTTCGGTTTTGGTGGGGGAAAAAAAATCAAAATCACCATTAGGTGCAACACATCACTTAGACTCATTCTTGTGGCCAGTATTTCAGTTCAACACTTCCCGTCCCATACGACATGAAGACAAAATTGAAAATTTTCGGAAGGCGTTTTTGCGTTACAAACGTCTTTCGTTTTCCATCAGCTATCCAAGGGGACAGGCAGAAAATTAGGACACCGCTTTTGCCGTGCTGTCCCTCATGAAACCAAGCACAGAAAACAATAAAAATAAAGTATACATACATGCCTTTCAAGGAGCAGGCCAGGCCCATCAGCGGTGGCGTCCAGGTCGCGCCACGTATGTGGACGTCAGGGAGGGAAGGACCGGAACATTACCATCAGAAAGCCTCGCCGGACCTCACCACCGCGGCTATGGGACCATCCAGTCAGCCCTGCCCCGTCTCGCCCCGCACTCTCTCGGGAAAATGCGTCTAAAGGCGAAGGAAAGAGCCCTCCGGCTGGCCGGTGAGGGCCGGGCAGGTCCGCGGGGGGAAGGTGCGAAGACGCCGCGCCGGCGCCGCCTTGTTCTCACCCACCTTTTGCTTCCGGTCGACTCGGGTCGGAATGAATCATAGTCTGGTTGGAGGAGCCCGTTGGGCGGCGCAGACGGACATACCGCCGGCCGACCCCGGCGGGGCGAGGTGGGGCGGGGCGTTGACAAGTACTGCATCTTTCTCGGGACGGGACACAGAGCGAGGACGCAACGGGGCGGGACAGTGTCAAAACTGAGCGAAAGTATGCCTTTTGAACGCAACGCTACTCGGTAAAAACGATGTCTGATTTTTTGAGGAAAAAGGGAAAACTTTGAGGACCTTGGATACTTTGAGGAAAACTCCACAAATTTTGAGAAAGTCTCCTCAAAATTTGTGGAGATTTCCCTCATTTTTTTAAAAAACCTTCCGTGAAATCTGAGGGGTTTCCCTCAAATTACGGAAGTTCCTCAAAGTTTTCCCTGTTTCCTCAAAAAATCAGGCATTTCTTTTACCGTGTACCACAGGAACATCAGCAACTCGCAGAAGGGTACCGCCGGAGGCAGCCACAACCCTTCTTTGCTCCTTTCCTCCTCCCCTCACTCTTCGCACGCGCTGAAAGCCAATGTGCTTATTTCGGTTCGGACTGCTTACACCATGGCCATGCTGACCTAGAACTTGAACAGAACGGACAGGCTGATGCGTTTTCGTGTACAGACAGACTCGTGGCGCCGTCTGCCAAAAAACGGTTCCCAGCGCGAGACATAGGGCAGCTCGCGGGGACGACACAGCTCGCCATCTCACAAACAATTCAACTGAACGTCCACAGCATGTAATGAATAAACACTGCTGCCCGACTGGTCGGATTCGGAAAAAAAAGAAGCAAAGAAAAGCAAAGAACGTAATGATGTAAACTCATGCAGCACAAAAATGAAACGAAAACAGAAACGATGCTTTAACGCAGAGAAAAAGTTCGAAATGGTCCGAGGCGCTGACTGATTGGTGTCGTTAGTGTTAGATACTGCCGCCGTAGACTGTACGTGCCCCGCCCCGCCCCGCGCTGGCAGACAGCCCGGCCTTGCCCGGCCGGCTCGCGGCACACACAGGTGCATGGAGCTCACTGGTCATTCCCGCTGCGCCGGGTGCGCACGCCAGCAGGCGAAACAGTTTATGCTCCCAATAATGTTCAGCAGACTTGTGAAAACTCTCGAGAATACTTACTCTCGACTAAATTTAGCGGGCCTTTTTGTTCTTACAACTTTTTTTCAGCAGTAGTCAACACTTTACGTAAGGGTACTGCGGCTAGGCAGAGCAGCAGGAATAGTTTGCTTTAATTTTTCATTTTGTGACTTAAGGTTCAGTGGTCAGTGACAATTACAATTTTACTATAACGTGTTCTCCGTTGTCCTTTTTCATTATTGTTATTTTTTTAAAAATCTTTTTTGGACTAAGACTAGACGCTGAGATGAAACACATTCTTTGGACTTTTTTTAAAAAACAAAACCAGATATGGACAGTCAAAATTACGTAAAATTGTGTCCAAATGGTCAAAATTTTCGCCCAAAACTATTGACAAACATTTGAAGGCAAACTTGCATGCACTGAAAACCCAAAGTCAGGGGTGTGCAATGTCACACATTTGTAGGTTTGTGAACTTCCCTTTTGCGAACACTTCTAAGAGATAGAGACATTTCCATACCTCAAATGTACGAATGGACATTTGGACATTTGCTCACACGCAATTGCAAAAATAAATTACAATTGACCTACAAGTGTGCAACATATTTATATACTTGGATTTCCAATGTACTTGAAAAATTGAAGCCATGCTGCTGTGGGGAACGTACCAGCTAATGAATCAAGAACAAGCCCCGTGAGATCTCCGCTATGAATCAATCATCATAGACTGCAGGCGCCTGCTCGGCTCCAGACGATCACGATCATGACCAGCTGCTCCAGGACGCGCTGCCGGAGCGGTGTGTGCCGTCACTGACGGTATTAGCGCCCGGTGTGCCCAGTCACCCTGCACCTTGCCTTTCACTACTGGAGGTAATCGAGGGGGTCCTCTCTTTTGCAGACGAGGCACATCACACAATCAGCCGCGATAAAACTCCCCGCGCAGAGTTTAGTCGTCATGTAGATGTTTGGGCAAAATGTCCCACAGACGGGTACCTGCGCCTGCCTTGTGGTCAAAAAGTAGTGCTCTGCGCGTCAAGATTTTGCCAACTAGTCCGGAGAAGCAAAGGGGAAGTCAACCCATTTTCATCGTGTACAAAGGAAACATTACATATTACTGGCAGTTTCGGTAATTTAGAAACGCATTGACAGAGTTAATCAAGATAGCAGAGTGTACCAGTAATATGTTTTTTATTCAGTTAGTATTTAATGTATTATCACGATTATCACCCTGTGTACGGAAGAATATCGAAGTTGACGACCCCTTGGACGCCGGGCTTAGCTTACTCCACCGCCTCACACCGCGGTGCATTCGTGGGAATCTTTGCATAAACTTATCTAAAAACACTGTCGCCCGATCCGATCCGATCCGACTCGACCCGACCCCCGACCCGACCCGACCCGACCCGACCAAACCCGACCAGGACAGACCGGGAAAGGGCTGCAAGCTGCGTCCGCTGATTTATGCGCGCCACGGTCTGCAGGTGGAGGTGTTAGCGTGCGCAAGGGCGTTATGAAAAATATCCCCCGACACGCGGTGGGACGTATGCGTGCGCTTCTTCACCAGCAGCAGCTTGCTGCGTCCTGCCTCGCAAGTCGGACGTTTTATCGTTTCATTTAGTGCGTTATATAATAAGACATTTCATTTTCAACACGGAGATTTGACATTTAAATGAATAAAAAAAAATTTTAAAAAAAATGTAACGTTAAATCTTGTGGATGTGAAAGGCGCGCGCATTTAACGGCGCGGCTAAAGGTTGCCGCAGACATCAGTCTGTCAGTTGTAAAAGAATATAAAAACAACAAAGGAGCGGCATTCAACTGAAAGCCCCAAGTGCCGTCCGGCGGGCATATATAGACATCTGCAGCGGGCTTGACTGCGCCGCACGCGTGGTCACGTGACCGCTCCCGCCATTAGAGGCCTGCCACTGCCCGCTCATTGTCAGGGTGAAGATATTTCAATTACCGCCGCGTCAGTCACTTTTGCACGGACCACGTGGACGTGGCGACTGCAGTCATTTTAATTTAAAAGGAACAATCGTTGAGGAGTGCAAGTGCAAGTCGAGCCCAGCAGACAGGACACCCATCAATGACACCGGCCTTGCCGGCAATCTTGGACCGCTTAGGAGACACTTTGTAGCGGTGATGGTCTTTCAGGATGAGCCCCGATGACTATGTAGGCGGAGTCCTCCACGGTCGCCTGCAGTTCGCACGAGGATGTTCACAAATGGAATATTCTGTATAGAGTACTTGGCATTATTTGTGATTACTTTGTATCACGCTGGTCTGATACCCAAAATTTGAATATTTTGGCGCATAGGCCTAACTGTGCTATTTTTCATTACTACTGTTACGGGTATTCCCGATCAGGTACAGTGTTAACAGAAAAGCTAGGCAAAATTCGGCTAAATACACCCGGGTGCTGCGGGCGGCATCTCCGCCTGCCTACTAGGCAAACCGCATGCACGCGCGTGCAGTTGTTGCCTAATGGGCAGGCGGAGATACAGGCCCGTTGCACACGGATGTATTCAGCCGAATTTTGCCTAGCTTTCAGGCAACACTGATCAGGTGTGCAGAATATCCCCCTCGCCAGTCCATAATGCTTCAAATCGGTAGTCACAAAAGTTTACCTCGAACGACTGGGGAAACTTTGTCAGCAAGAGCTCATCACATCTTCACAAAACTCTGAGTAAAATTTAACACATTTTAACGATTATGGCGGCGCCTTCCACCTTTCTCGTGGGACTTCTAGGGTGGCCGAAAAGCGCCCCGCGCCCCGCGCGCACGCATGTTGATGGCCCATGCATCCCGAATGTCACCTCGGCCTGTTCCGTTCCGGACGCGGCGGGGCGAACCGAGGCGCGGCGCTAGTGAGCCTTAATCCCCTGCTAACGGCGCCATAATCCGGGCCGAAGCCGCAGTGCGTCATCCCCAACTGCTGCCATGTTATGAGTGACGCCCCAGCAACCCGCACCGCCCAGCCCAGCCCAGCACCCGCCGTCCGAACCGACGCGCGCCTCGCGCCAAAACGATCAGGCCGTGCGCACGATCCATCCACACCACTCTTAATCTGTCGCCTCGCCGTGCTTTTCTCTTCTCTTCTTCTCTTCGCCTCTCTCCCCCCTCTCTCTCTCTCTCTCTCTCTCTCTCTCTCTCTCTCTCTCTCTCTCTCTCTCTCTCTCTCTCTCTCTCCTTCTCAGCGACCCATCGCTCATAAGCGGCCTCCTCCTCCTCACCAGAGATGCACTCCTAACGGACAGAAGGGTCCGCACGGCTCAGTTAGTCATGTCGTGTCTGGACACTGCAGCGCAGAAAGGTGACGCTCGCACGACTGCTCGAGTGAAGGAGCTGTACCTTTCCATCCGCGACCGAAGTACGGCCAACGGCCAAATGAAACAAGTAAAGTACAAGGAATAGGGGATATAAAATATGTGAATTATAGGTTCCGCAGGTGGCCTACAAAATTTGTGGGAAAATCGCAAAAGTCACACATAGACTGAGAAAGGTTGAGGGAAGACCAAAGAAAATAGGAAGGGCCAGAGGAAACAGCAAGAAGCCATCGCCAAATCTTTCTTTTTCCCCACAAACCTGGAGAAAAACAAAGAAAATTCGTGCAGACTGAGACTGATAACATCCACGGAAATATTTGAAAGACAGGAAGCCTGTTTTATGGACTTCAGTCGTTGCGGCACTGGAAAAGCAAAGGTGTGGCCTATTAACGCCTTTACGGGGATGTTAACAATTAATCGACTGTTTCTGGCTTTAATGACACATAAAACCTTCGGCTTTGTTAACGCCTGCTTGTTTGCAAAGGAAGTAAGCATTCAAAACCTTTAAAGGTGCTAAGCTGCATATGTGTGTGTTTTTTTTTCCAGTGGGACTTCTCGGTATAAGTGCAATAGTTCGCCGCCGAGCTGCGACCGCACTACACAGCAGCGCACAGCAGAGACACAGTTGACCTCCTTGAGATGATAGTGACTCACACCCCTTTGCTCCCCCTGGCACTGCCCTGGCGCCCTGGCCTGCCCCACCGCGCTGGGAGGTGACCGGAGGTGAGGTGACGCTAGCCGCCTTGCATCGTTCGGGCCCCGCTGCTTTACGGCCCGACCACCTCGCCTGAAACTTGTTTCGTTTTACGAGCTGATAAAGACTCATCGGCAGGGAGTGGAAGGCGAGCGGGCAACGGGGACGGGACACACGCGGGGCCAGCACGGGCATCACCTGCGGGAGAGCACCATCTCAAATATTGGGTATGGCTCTATCCGTCACTCATCTCGGCCATGAAAAGGAGTTTATGGATTTTCATACATTTTAGGGAGGGGGGGAGGGGAGGAATCGCCCCTTTAAACGTGGTGAACAGCCATTGGTTTTCAACGTTCCAGAGGTGCACATTTTATATCGATCACAAATTCTGAAAAGCTTAAAGCTAGGACGAAAAAACGAAAACAGAGAAGAAGAAGAAGAAGACAGCGATTTTAGTTGGCAACTCCGTTGCCCTAAAAAAAGAGAACTCAAAGTATTTCTCTTGATGGAACTCAAGATCACACACCGCCAAAGTGAGAAGCTTATTGCGCGGCGCTCATGCCTACCCTTATCGTAACATATGTTTCTGTCTTCTTGGCGCCAGGCCGGAGCACCACGATGTTGCATGGGACGCACGTCAGCCGTTTGACTTACGCCCTGCAGGGAGCTGTTCTGCTGCGCGCGCAAAAGCCAGGCGCATAGAGCATAAGGCACTACAGGGGAAAAAAAAGGACAAAAACCTTTTCTTCAGCGTCCACGTCCACCACAGTGCCCTTGTCTAACAAAACAAAACAAAAAAAAACAAAAGGGAAATAAATATACGTGACTAGGAAGGATTCAAAATTATTAAAGGAGGTATCAGTTTAGAATTTATATCGCACATCGGTGGACTACTTAAGTGCATACACGACCTTCACAGAGTACCAGCTGCAGTAGCAGCGGCGGAGCGGGCATGGCTGCAGCTTGTCACCTGGACACTTTATGATGGGCAACGCATCAACAACACTCCGCCCGACAGGATAACGCTTCCACAGCCAAAAATCGGATACTTCTCGAGGATCAAGGAATTTAATTCAAACATCTTACTTGGGCCGCCAGACTTCCACACAGCAACTTCACATTCATGTAACTGAGGACATTCAACCTCTACAAAAATTGCTGCCACGTTATGTGCTGCATAACTTCGCAGATAAATACACACGCAACTTTCGTGTGACTTTTTCTCCCGTATATCCTTGGGCGTGTACACACCATTATAACGTGTACATGTCCACTCCACTCTCTAAATACTTTGAAGTACGCGGAAAATAACGAATATTCGTGCACTCTCGCGGTTTTCCAGCGTGTGCGTTAAAGTCTGTCGCGGGCGCGCAGACGAGTTGCAGGGAGGTATGAGATGGCGCCTCTGGTCGCGAGGGCTGCTCAGCCAATTAGCGCCGCGGCGCGCGCATTAGCATACATAATTGTGTCGGCGCTGCGCTCCCCACCGCGGAATGGTGATCTAAAGAGGCGCAATGGGACTGCTGCCCGATAAGGGGGAGCGGCAAGTCAGGTCAGGAGCGATAGATTCACCCGGCTCTCCTCCCCTTGCGCCGTTTGAAACAAGTGCACTTTTCTGTCTTACACATTTAATTCCTTGACTAAGAGGAAAAAATAAGAGATTATACCGTATATAAAAATAGATAAAAATAGATCATAAAATTACAATATTTCTCAAAAGTAAAAATTACATGTTAAAAGTAAATTAGAACAATGAACACTTAAAAACATTTTTTTAAAAAATGAAGATCGCTTGCTTGCAGGTGTGTGATTTGGATGTGCGTCCATTGAATGATTCCCATGCTTACAAGTGAACGAAATACAATTCGTGCACCCATAGATCTGGAATGGTATGGCTATGACTTCCAAGGGTAGGAGTTGAGTTAATAGATTGTCCGACATATACAAATGTAGATGAAAACATCACTCTTATAATCTCTTGTGAATTGTTTTGCCTGACCCCCCCCCTCCCCGAGTACTGATATATTGTGAGAAATCGTCTTACAGGGTACAGGAACATTTTCCATGCAAGATGTCGAACAATTAGAATTTACGATCGTAAATGGACAAGACTACACATTGATATAAAATCCAATGACGAGCAAGAGTAGGAGCTCCTACTAGGTTGTACATGTAGGACACATTTTGTGCATGGTAAATTGCAAAATATAACGCACATGTACGAACATATTTTTTTAATAGTATATATAGGTCAGGAGATTCTAATTTGCCGTTTATGTTTCCCGTTCCCTCGTGCCGAATCGAATGCAAACCGATGTGGTAATTTGTTGCAGGCAGCCACATTATCGCACCTTCTCTGCAACGTGTGGTCAGAACGAACCTGACGGCTTCATAAATCGCGTAAATGATGCCTCAACAGACTCCGCCCCTCGGGAAGCCCCCAGCCCCCGCCTACCTTGCTGTTCAATAATGAAGTTATTGCGCTTCTCCCGATCACCTCTTTAAAGGGGACCGGGATGGGTGCTGCCGACGCCGCGGCGTCCGGCAGCCGTAAAACATCAACGGTTAAGACCATCAGGTGACATTTATACTCTTCCGGTAAATAAAGCCAGTAAAAGTATCTCAGCTGGGACGACACGAGAACGGGGCGCAAGGTTTGCCAATTTGAAAATAACAGCGAGTTTGAAGACGATGAAGCCGAGAGGCTCCGTAGCTGAGAGCTGGAAAACCACAAAATCAAGCGACGAGGAAAAGGGCCGGCGATGTGCGAGGCTCAGCGGTTCTGCAGCCCAGCGACTCGTCTGCCTTCGGCGTAGTAAGGCACAGGTGTACTTACGAGTGTAGCTCTCGCCTCATTAGTATCCTCATTTATAATTCATAAATGTGTCGATGAGTAATTTGCTACTGCCTCCTCGGGAATCGCAAGAGATCGGGCATGCAAAGGCCAAAACCCTGAAATGGTATTAAGAATGCAAACACTACTTGGCTGCAAGTCCCCTACGCCTTTCGTTTTGCGGCAATTCTTTTTCCCCGAAGCTCCCTCAAACTGAAGATAAATAGTTGTACAGTGTAGAGAACCTAAATGAGGTGCCACTGCGGATTCCTCCGTCACTGGCCACACCCCAGAGCCCTGCAACGAGCGGGCATCTCGGCCGCCCGCTGCCTCAGCGCCTCGTAGCGGGCGGGCAGAGAAGATGCCCGCCCGAGCCAACAGAGCCCGCCCGCCGCCCGCCCGCTCGGCATGTAGGCGAGGCTCTGTCCAACGGGCCGCCCGCTAGACTCGGCTCTCGCTCCCGTGCGAGTGCGAGAGAGAGGAGAGAGGACGGGACGAAGCGAGACGACGGCTCGGCTCTGGGCCTCGGCTCCGGCTGCTGAGTGACGTCACACGTCACATCGTGTGTGCGCGGCTGGGGGGTATTGGCGGGGGGAGGAGGGGATGGGGATTAGGCGCAGGGCAGAGCGCACGGCGCTAGCGAGAAGGGAAGGGTGGGGCGGTTCGCTCGCGTTGCCTTGCGTGTTGCGGTTGCCTGTTGTCAGTTATTTAGTGTACGTAACTCTAAGTTTGCTGCTGCAAATTTTAGCTGGGCCCTGTGGAGCTCAGGGGGGGGGGAGGGGTTATGAGAAGGGGAATGAAAATAAAGGACGTATGTCACACATGTGTCATGCACTGACCCAACAAACAAGGCAAGGCAAGGCGCTAGAGAAGAGGAGGGGGCGGGGAAGGGGAAGCGGCGGCTCGGCTCAGCTCGGCTCGGCTGCCGGCCTGGCCGCTGGCACCGCTGGCCGCTGCCGGGCCGGGCCGGCCCGGCCGGACAGGCTGGCGAGGCGAGAGAGCCGGGTCCGGGCCGGGCGGCGGGAGTCGGGCGCTCATGTCTACCTAGGCAAATCCGCCCGTTACGTTCGGCTATTCTTCGGCAACACTAGGGGACCGGACTCGGTCGCACTCGGGAGCCTCGAGAGGAGTGGGAGAGGTGCTGGCGGCACCGCTACCGACCCCACCTCACCCCCAAGTAGGCACGAGCGCCCGCTCGTTGCAGGGCTCTGCCACACCCGTTGCAAGAAAGTCACCCTGAATCTCAGCCAAAGAAAACAGTGCCACTTCTGCAACAAAATTGCAGTGCTATGCATTTGATTTCAATCTAATGGACCAGCGATTTCTATCAACATTGTAAAATGTATAATATATGGGACCACCTCACGATGCACTGTCGAACATTTTAATACAAATGTCTTTATACATTTTAAATTGAACAATTACTTTCAAGGCCGAGGTTGGCACGGAAGGATAACGCGGAAATGAGACTGAACGGTACATGGGATATGTTAGCTCACGCTTCGAAAGTGATGAGAGGACACTCGACGCGTCGAGCTCAGCGGACCGAGAGAGAAGTTTGACGCGCGGCCTCGTACTGTGTGCATACTGCAGTCGTCTATTTACTTAGCTGCAAGCAGAAGCTTCTTGTGGCGCCAACAACCTCTGCTCTGCAGGGGGGCTCTGGGGACTTCCCAGTTTCAGTAAACTTCAACTTCAACTTCAACTTCAACTTGGGTTATAACGGAAGGTTCCTCAAAATACCGTCAATATACTCGAGCCCGGGTGAGACTAATATACCTAAGGTGACGACAAGAAGAATAATTTATGATCAATCAAACGTGTGCGCGTGTGTGAGAGGGATATTTTTTTCTGTGAGGTCTGAGCCTCCCCAACAGTTTGGCACGAGCGAGCGCATGCCTGCCAAAGATAAGGCAATCGGGTTGCATTTATGCGATGTGCCTGGAAAGAACCTTTTTGATAGACCGATAAAAGTATTGAGTTGAGGAGTGAAATGTGCACACACATTCACTGAAAATATTACTGTGCTCTTGTAACACCTCTTGAAAATGCTGAGCATATCACTATGATGCTTTACTGTCACTTTCTTTACCAATTTCCGTTTTATTTTAAATAAATTCCGCTAAAACCGTTGTGGAAAACTCTTTGAAATACCCTCACAGATAAAGCAGGCAGACTTGCACTTCCATGGCACCGCACTCTTGACGGATGTTCGATGCGTACCACTTCATCAAGTTAATCACACCGTTCGATCTTTTTATGTTATATGAATTTGTAGTTTCTAGTTTCTCAGCGAGCGCGATAACATCTCTCGCGATTAATTAACCTTGCGCGGCGCGTCGACAAGCGTCAGCGCCACTTACAAGTCTCTTAGAGTGTAACACTGCAAGAGAAACGAGCTACTGCGGGTGATGGTAAAGCTCACAGGGCGACGTCTGCGGAATGAAACAATAATAATAAAGATTAGCGTAAGGAAGTGTAGAATTCATTCTCATGCTCATCATTGTACATCCAGTGGATTGAACACCAGGCGGGGCGGATGCGCTGGGGTGCGGCAGGGCAGGGCAGGGCACCGCGCCGGGGCGGGGCGTTATGGACGCGTCGCGCTCGCTGCATTTGCAAGCGGCGCGCGGCGGAGCGGAGGAAGGGACTGCAATATTGTGTTGCCGCTGACAGGCACTCACAACGTGCATTTCCTTCACTGCAGTCTGAATGAGGCCGGGCCACTCCTCACCTACCAGAATCCTGACTGTCTCTTAAACATTTTTAGAGACAGGGTGACAATTTTGTAAATCATAATCGGCTTCTTCTCTCCTTCCCCCTCCCACCCCATTCCCGTGTCTGTGCTTATGTCCTTCTCCCTCGACAGTGCGTTGCAGGTAACCGCCCAGCAGTGCCAGCTTGGCGCCCCACCCAGGAAACAAGACATGCAATACAATCGCGAGGAGCAGGCCAACTAGTTAAAACCCTAATACGTCGTCTGCAAAGAGGCCATTACTTGGGGTCAAGAGCGTAAAACGCGCTCTACTGAGACATATTATTACTTTGGTGCAGCGCCTTAGTGGCAGAGGCCCAGTCACATAAAGCACAACTCAGGTGAGGGAGAAACAAAAAATAAACCAAGTTGATTTCTTGGCAAGATGGGTTGGCAGTTCAAACGTATAATTGATTTCCAATCGATTCTGTACTTTTCCGCTGACGTTTTATTTTTCGAAATGAACACTGGATCTAAGAAATAATACCTAGAAGCACCTTGACCTACTTTATGAGAGAATCTCTGGCAGTTTTCACGCGTTCTGAACTTTTTATTGCCTGGCGCCACTTAGGATTGGCATTGAACGTTTCAAGAATTTTTTTTTATTCGCGCTCAGCTGCACAACTGAGATTTCGCAGAAATCGTAAAACGCGATAAAAATACCGTAAAGCGGTAGAAATGTTAAAAGCCTGTCCCGGATCAAACTGTCTCGTGAATCGGTGGCCTTTCACTGATAGACCGGTGTGTTGTCACAAAGAAGATTCCCGTAGGCTCGGAAAAAAAAAAAAAAAAAAAAAAAAAAAAAAAATAATCATGGACCCAACTGTCTGAGTGGATCTCGCAAACATAATGCTTATTTTTAAACCCAGCATATTACGCCAAGTCCATGCATTTAATATGTGAGCCAAGCAAAAGAGACCTCTATGCAAGCTTAAGCCCATGCTCCGATCTCAATTTCCTGAGTAGATTTCGCATCAGATGCCAGATTAAAAGACACTTTTCAGACGAAACTGGCATTGCAGTTGGTCGCTAGCTCAGGCATCCAACTCTCTTGCACGATACGAATGCAAACACTTTATTTATTGAATGAAATAGAAATATCGATCGACAACACACACACTTTTTTGTGAGCATAATAATTATTTTTTTCTAAGCCTGAAGCAGGCGCCCCTTTGCGGGTGATCAGCGCACGCGCGCGCGAGCGAGCGAGTTTATCTCCAGCTCCGATCCTATGAGATATGCGACCTGAGATCTTTATTTGCAGTCCATGCAGCGCCATACCAGCTGCATCAGCGCCGCTGTACCTGCCAGCTGTCCTTCCCTACACAGCCAAGCGAGCTGCAAGAGTTTATTTCTCGGCGACAAGACCGTACTGCAACCGGTTACCGGTAACTGTCTCTATTGAATTTCGAATCATTTTTCAATGGAAAAGTGTTAATTGTAACTATTATTAGGGATGGTTGACACAAAATAGGCCGCAAAAATATATTTAAAAACGTGTCAACTCCGTGACTAAAAGTGTTCCCCTGTGTGAATCTCTCTTCAGATGGAAAGACTGACCCTGTAAGGTAGAGTTATTTGAAGGGTGATTTTACTTTTTTCCCAGCATTTCTTGGAAAGAAGAAGACGCAAGAAAAAAGAAAAAAAAGAGAGTTTCAGAAATTAATTTTTTTTTAAATAAAAAATAAAAAAAGATATTAATCTCCGACGAAATAGAGTTGGTTCCGTGGTTTAACTCCGCAGGCCACGCCGCAGGAAGATGTTTAGGAGATCGCAGTATCGCAGCCAAATGAGGCCGGACTTTTTACAAATAACGTGGTCGCACCACGATGTAGCCAATAATTCATGAAGAAAACTTCCCGCATAAGAGCGCCGCCGCACAACCGGCTCGACAGCAGGAGGATTTGCACGCGAAGCTTGAGAGCTCCTTTTTATTTCTCTTTTGAGTACGTTCCTTAGACTTCATGTAAAAATACAATTTTAAAATAAACGAAATCAAAGTATTTGCAGAACCTTACCTATGTTCCGGGTCCCACTTGTGGTCTGACGCACAGGACGCATAGCACGCAGCCAGGACGGTGAGAAGGAGGCCTGCAAGATCATACAGAAGAAGTTTAGTGTCTCCAAAAAACTACTTCCTGAATTTAAAAACCACTTTATAGGTAAAACCCTATTTAAAAAAAAAAGGGGGTTGCTACTAATTCTTAAACTCTCACTCAGTACTCAGTTTTAACTTAATACCTTAAAATGAGAATTAGTACTTTAGAGGGCGTAAGTGATGCCCTTGCGAAAGCAGTAAACAGTCGCTCAGAGTGCCTTTGGTAGGGTAACATTAAACTTTGATTCGCTAGAAAGGTATAAAGTCACGTCCTTTGAAGGTGTTCAGTCACAGCTTTAAAAATGATTGGTCCGAACCTTACGAATTGTAAGGTAAAATCATGACGATGTTACGGTACACATTAATAAAGTGTTGAGACGGAGACGCACTTTTTTTTTAAGAAAAGAGACGACTAAAAACACATTAGAAAAATCACTCACGCAACTAACTCCGGCCACCACACGCACCCGCCCATAGCCACAGCCCCATTGGATTAGTTCCCATCGCGGCAAAGGCTTAAGAGCGCCTCACAACAAACTGTCATAACTCCGTTTGGGTGGCTCATCGCTTCCTCGGCCCAAACAACACTGCGCGCCGCCTGCGATTTATTTCGCGACAAAACGGGCGTCATTAATTGGACACGTCGCGAATAGGCGTAAGGCCGCCCGGGCCGGGCCGCGCCGCACATCCGGAACGGGACGGGATGGCCAAACAGGCCGCCGCGCCCTCAACGCTCACCATAATTTCATAATAAAGCTGAAAAAGGAAAAGTGATAACTGCGTCAGCGAGTCCTCCCATGCGTCCACTATTTTGGACAATAGACCTTTTTCAGTATCTCATTTTTGAAAAATTTATAAATTAACCAAGCACAAAACAATATCTTTGTAGATTGACTATATATTTTGTAACTTATGACTTACGAAAAGTGTTGTAACTTTGCAACAGACCATTCTTGCTTGCTATCGAATCTGAAGCCGAGGGATAGTGCTTGTCAATTTAGGTTTTGTTAATGTTACAACGCTCCACTTATTGAAAAAATTTTCACGTAAACTCACGGCTATTTTTCACAGTGAACTAAAAATGAAAATTTTAAATTATTAGTACTTTAAATAAAGATGATTATTTTTTGTAGGCTCCCATTCGGTTGTTTATAGTTATAACTTCAAACAACCCAACGGGAGCCTACAAAAAAAAAATAATAATAATAAAAAAAAATACTAAAAGTTGTCGAAGTGAAATATATTGTAACAACATACTTCTGCTTCCACTAATTGTTTTGGCGTAGAAGCGGAGGTGTGGGAGCCGTGGTGGGGCCGGCTAACTCGCGCCGTTACACGGGTAGGGCCTCCGCCCTGCCAGACTCCATGCCCGGCCCGGCCGGCCCGCCCGGCCCCGGCCCCGACCCGCTCCGCCCGGCGCACCTACTACAAAGCCTTTGGCGGCGCGGCGTGCGTTCAGGAGAAGACCGGAAACTTGACACCTACAGAACAGCGGTATACGGTACGTGCGGCAAACTGTGTGAAGGGCTGGGGTAAACACGGCGGTACAGGGCAGGGCAGGGCGCAGCAGGGCGGCGCGCAGGGCAGCGCTGTGAGGGACCCGGCCCGGCGCGGTGCAGCCGGCCTGGGAGACGCACCAAACTGCTTGCAACACTAAACAGTGTATACGATACCCAATAGCATTGCAGTTTTCTGTGCCCTGGCCGTCCATCCCCGCGCCCCGCCCCTTTTTCCCCCAACCGCCATAACCCTAATCTGCACATACTTCACCTACAACGTAGAAAATGTCGTCTCCTTTATCACTCGGCGAAGAAGGAACGACAAGTCGTCATTGAGCGGATGATAATCTTTTACCAAGGCGCGCCTCGGCGGATTTTGCTGTGTGTCTGCTTGTCACAAAAACGCGCGGTGGAATCACTCCCTGCATGGCTGGGGCCGGGCCGGCTGTAGCGCCAACAAGCGAAGACACAAGCGTTCTCTCTTTCACTCACCCCCACACCTCCTCCCCCCTCATCTTCTATCTCTCTTCCTCTCACTCAAGACGCATCAGCAAACTCGTACACACAGGCTCCCAAGTATCCCTCCTCCCCCCCCCCACACACACACATACCTACAAAGCAACAAAGGAATTTTGTCCCCTAGGCGCCTCCCGCGTCCTCATATGCCCAGGTAGAGAGAGGAGAGAGAACCACCTTTACAGTCCAATACGGATCCCTCCGAGCCCACCTCATCCCCCCTCGCTCCCAGGGGGTCCTACCCGGCCCGGCCCGGCCCGCCCGGCTGCGTCCGCGCAAGCTCCTAACCGTTTCACCTCCTGAGACACACGACCGCTCAACTGAGCGCGGCTGAGTCATGAGTTAGGTCGGTTTTGTCGTCGTTCGGGAGGGCGCCGCCGCCGCCGCTGGGCCGTTGCCGGCAGTCAAGCGTTTTGTGGGTCATTTCGTGGGCCTGCATCCCGCCCCGGCGCGGCGCTCGGGTGAGATGAAGGCTGGCCGGTCACCGGAGGGAACGACAACACGCTGATCGTTCGCCGGATAGGCTGGTGTGGGTACGTGATACTCGCTGTCGGACGTGACGACGACGCTACTGCCGCCCAGGCTGCAGGAGTGGTACCCAGGTACCCGCACCCGCCGCGCACAGGACAGAGAACCAGCATTAAAAAAAGCGTGTTTTTAGAGAGTAACTTTTAAAGCTTACAAAGGGTGACGTATGTGAACATAGGACAGGGATCCTGCTGTGTCCTCACCGTAAAATTGTGAGCAAAAAAAAAAAAAAAAAATCGAAAAGAAATTCATTTTTTAGAGAATGTGTCGTTATTATTACGATCGGTCAGCGCCCCGGAGTCGCACCTTGCACGTAACTTTTCAAAGTCACAATCAATATGAACGACTCTAATTTTTTGTAAAATAAACTTGCGAGTACTTTTGATCAGAATTGTTAATTATGCATGTTCCTGAGAATGAGCATAAATTTGTGCAAACAGCATTTGTCATCAATCGTGCTCCTAGAAAGGAGTTTTCTTGATATTAAACTAATTTACTATAATTGTCATGAAATCTGTTGCTTTAATGACTTTTACCTTATTGTTTTGAGATAATTTTTACTTGATCCAGTCCCAAAATCTCAAAAGAAGCCAATAAACTACAAGAAACAAAGCACACGAAAAGACAACTTCACGCTTTTCTGAATGTGCCAGTACGCGTTTGGTACATTTTTCAGATAAGGTAGAATGTTTCCAACACAAAATACTTATGTTGCCAAACTACAGTTAAGCTCATGCGTCGGCATCTAACAGTGCTTAACAATTAGTTCAAAGATGGCAACGCACACGGTAAAAATAGTTTCTTGTATTTCAAGATCTTTCTTGGATTTTATGGAGAATACCAATAGACATCCAAGACAGATCTTGGAATACAAGAAACTATTCTTACACCGTGCAGTGTGCCAATTCTTGAACTCTGATAACAGTGGAAGTATATTGTTACAGCTCGTACACTTGATGTGCTGCAGAGCGAGGCCCGGGCCGGGACTGGCCGGTGCGACACCGCAGTGAGTGGTCCAGATGCTGAGTTGAGACTGCAGAGCGCCCCGCCCCGCCCCGCCCCGCCCCGCCCCGCCCCGCCCCGCACTAATGGCTGCAACAATCATACTCCTCCTCTCTGAAGAGTCCGCGAGTGGCGCGGCGGGTCCACCGCAGCCGCAGGGAGGAACATGTAGTGTGTGAAAAAGAGAGAGGAGGAGGAGGAAGAGGATATAGAGCGCGGGCCATCCCCGTCTCTGTCTCTCCCACCGCTCAATGAGATCCGTTCACTCTGCACAATCCTGTCGGCGACGCCAGCAGGGCCAGCAGGCCGCCCTGCCCTGGGCCGCCCCGCCGGCTGCAGCAGGCAGTGTGTAAACACGCGAGGCTGTACTTGACTTGACCCCGGCTGCAGTGCCGCAGCGCAACGCGCGGGGAACTCACTCACGCGCGAGCACATACACACTCACACTCACACACACACGCGCACACACACACACACACACACACAGCGCGTACTCGCCGCACTGGTCACTGGTCACACAAACACACACACGCGCGCGCGCCAACACACACACACACACACACACACACACACACACACACACACACACACGGCAAGTCAGTTATTGCGGGGTTCACATTTTTCGACATTTCGTTGTCGCTAAAGCTGTAATCAATTTACATTCCATCCATCTCTGCGATCGTTCACTGATTTTACATTGCATGTTATACGAGCTCAGGAGAAGCACTGCGAGGTACAAGGAAACGCAAGAATTGTCGTATCGTATAGGTCAATATTGTTGTATGACCAATGCGTATCGACCTGAAATTTAATGACGAGTCAAAATGGGATTTGTATTGACAGGAAATGAATGTACACTGTGAAAAATAGTCGAAGGTTTGCGGTTTACGGGAAAATTTTTCCATGACCCTAATCGTAAAATTACAATTTGAAGTTAAACATTTAAAAGCACTTCGTATCGTTTGGGAATCGATCGACGAGCAAGAATGGGCTGTCATAAATTTTCAACTTAATTTGTAAATCAAAAATTACAAAAAATGTCGTAAACTTACGAGGATATTCTTCACAGTGTTAAGTGTGCGTTACGAAGGTGTACCAAAAGGAATTTTCTTTTTACAGTGTAGACATAATTTTGAACCAGTTTGCAGGGCGCGCGCAAACATACACACACGCACGCGCGTCAGCCCGCACGACAGAAAAAGAAAACAAGCAGCTTACGGCTGCTGAAATACGCGATGTCAAATCCCACATTTTGAAAACAAACCCTGGCATTCTAAGTGGCGACTATATTTCTTTAAAGCAGCGAGGAGCAGTGAGGAAGAGAATTAAGGAGGTGAGGGGGGGGGGCGTCGGGGAGTGACTCGTGTAGAAAAACAATACACATGTCAAACATTGCGGGGCAATGAAAGAGAGGGACGGTATGATTGTGAATTTTATATTCAAGATTGACTTTGCATGACACATATAAAGAATGATGGTGTCTGTCAAAAGAAGGCCGAAGAGGAATAGGGGAGGGAGGAGGAAGAGTGAGAGAGGGAGAGGGAGAGGGAGAGGGAGAGGGAGAGAGAGAGAGAGAGAGATTTCTGTTTCAGCACGTGTGCGGCATATTAGCAGTGCTGTGTCCACATTGTGGTCACGCTATTAAACCTTCCGGTCCAAGGTTTACAATACAGCCGGTTAATCCTTTTTAACAATAAACAGTTATCACTATACTTTAACAGAAAAACGTATGTACCGCACCGCGATACACAATGTTGCGCATTTCCACCGCCAGATGGCGCCAAAGTCGCTTCAACGGCAGCGATGACAACTTCTTCACTATTTTGGGCCGTGACAATGGGCAGTTAAGTTGCCTAGCCGAGCACGCCATCCAGATTGTAGAGGACCGTATGAATATATTTAAAAGAGTGTTAATTCGCCAGAAAGAAAGAAAGATTATCTCAAAAACGTTCGAAGACCACTGGCTCTCGCTGACGTTTCCGGGTGAAGAGGGGTCCTATATATAGAACTGCATTCTCACGTAATATGGGGTCCGAGGTGGCGAGCCTTCACTACCATACCACTCTCTCACGAGACTCTCTCTCTCCCTACCAGCTGATTCAGCTACAACAATAAAGTTCGTCACGCCATTGACCCTCTATTTTGACACATTTACCTAAACTGAACTGTTATCAATCGTCACAACAGTTGGCAAAGTCGAGTGCGCTGCTGCTTCTAATAGCGAGCTCGGCAAAATTGCAATAATATATGAATACGAGACTTAGGAATCCACGAGAAAGTTTAAATTTCCTTTCTCTCCTTTTTATTTATTTTCAAACTTCATGTATGCCTCACTCGAAAGTATATTCCATAATGTCATCGCGGGCCGACAAGTTCTCGTTCGTAAGTCACAACCCAATAATTCGGTGCAAACAAGGCGGGCGCGGCGGAGTGGGGTATCGGGGCAGAGCGGGGCCCGGGGGGAGGGGGGGAGTGGGGGAGGGGAGAAGTCCGCGAGCGGCCACCACACCACGCGCACCCACCCAACAGGCACGCGGCATGCGAGGCGGCCCAGCGCGACCAGCCCGGACCCCCTCCCGGTCGGCTGCAGGACTCTCAGGTAGCCCGTCAGATATTTTTCAACCGGCTTCCCCTCCAGAGTGCTCTGGGGAAGTTTGCCAAGAAAATCGCAATCCTGTCTGCTCAGTCTGCAGGCAGCCACGCCGCCTTTATCTGATGTTCCGGTGTAATGAAACCAAAGTCCCCTTTAATCGTAATCACGAGGTCCATTCACCAACGCACGGCTTTGACACTGCAGCATTGGAAAAAAAAATGCGGTGTGACTTACTAATTTTTTCAGATATTCCGTCTTTGCAAAGGTAAATCAATAAGAAGGCTACTGGCTTTAAACGTTTTTTTTTTTTTAAATTGATAAAACCGACTTTCTACTCGACAAGAGCATTTCGCACTTGAGGCGAGAATATTGCAGTCCTAGCAAGTATAAAATTTGCTCGATTCAGGGGGAAAATCGTCTTGATCTTACCTGCCCCAATATGTATTGGAAACAAGTGCACATTTTTTTTATCATGAATTAAATTTTAAGTTTCATTAACGCGGTTTCCTGGTTGTGCTATTTAAATAATAATAATAATAATAATAATAATAATAATAATAATAATAATAATAATAATAATAATAATAATAATAATAATAATACTAATAATAATAATAATACTAATAATAATAATAATACTAATAATAATAATAATAATAATATTGCCGCCCAGCTCTGTTTCGAACACCTCCCCCCTGTATACCGGCGCACCGAGTCACGCCTTTTATTGACTCACTCGAGTCTGTCCGTCTGGCCACAGCGCTGATATCAGATTTCTTATCACATACAGAACAATGAAACAAGCTCAGCTGACCTACCGGCCCGGTCGGCCCGACGGAAGGCGTCGATTCGGTCACGGGGCGAATAGTACCTGCAGGTTTTCAGATTTACGCGCTTGTCGGTGCTAAAAATCGAACTAGCCGGAAGACATTTCCATTTCAAAAAAAAAATTACAATAGTCTAACCAAAATTGTTGATTTTGTTGAAGCCAACATCGATTTTCCTTCTCGAGCAAGAGCTCCGTGCAGAGGCAGCGGGGAGCCGAACATGACCGTCGAGAACTTATGTTAGAGAGAGAGAGAGAGAGAGAGAGAGAGAGAGAGAGAGAGAGAGAGAGAGAGAGAGAGAGAGAGAGAGAGAGAGAGAGAGAGAGCCGTATTGTGGAGAGCCACAGGGGTCCGGGTGGCTGTGTGCTGCTCGCATTTCACCATGTGCTTCTGATCTTTTATTTTGCAATCAGGCATGCAGGCTGCTGTAAAAAAGTGGGGAGTTTGAATGGAGTACGGTGTCTTACTGCGAGCTTATTCCCCTTCAAAGAATGCCACTTGTAATTATTGTTCGAAGTAGAGTGAAAGAGTGCGTGAGCAAGTGGGTGGGTGGGTGAGTGAGTGAGGGAGTGCGTGAGTGACACAGAGGGAAGGAGAGGGAGAGAGAGAGCGAGCGAGGTGGAGTGGAGAGTGAGAGTGAGAAAGAGGGAAAAAGAGTGTGGCCGCGGGCGACAAGACGCTCTGTTAAATGGAGTCTAATTATGGAGGCAACCCCTCGGCCCGGTCCGGCCCAGCTCCACCCGGCTCAGAAGTGTTAATGAGGTCACCACATCGCTGCAGAGCTTCCTTCATGTTGCCGGTCTTTATTTACCTCCTCAAAGCGTCTCTCTTTTACTTCTAACAATTCTCGCTCGCTTCCCCTTCCTCAGAACCTCATATAGCGGCCTTCGAAACAGATATGCTTAGCTGTGTACCAAGGATTTCTTTTAAATGACATCGACATAAGTAAGTACACACCCGCAAGCGTCATAAAACTCACCTTTTTAAGAAATCAAAATAGATCTCACTATGTAGACATATTGTGACTTTAAGGTCAAAACTATTCTCACCTGTCCTTCTAAATTACATCAAGACTGTGATCAACTCTCAGTCCAGATTGCCCATTCAACGCCTAGAAGAAAAACAAAACCATTGGCTCTCGGTCAGCTGACAGCTCACACGTAAATTATTTCCGATTCACAATTTGGCCACACTCCCCAGTCCCCTCCTCCTCCTTTTTATTTCTCATTCTCTCTCTCTCTCTCTCTCTCTCATTCTCTCTCTCTCTCTCTCTCTCTCTCTCTCTCTCTCTCTCTCTCTCTCTCTCTCTCTCTCTCACTCTCACTCACACACACACACACACACTATGAAGCATGCAGAGAGAGAGAGAGAGAGAGAGAGAGAGAGAGAGAGAGAGAGAGAGAGAGAGAGAGAGAGAGGTGGAGAGGGAGAAGTGTAACTTAAAAACAAGAGGAGAGTGGTCAGTCGGAGGCGTAATCTTTGCACCCTCGGGCCACGATGCCCGCGCGGCAGGACAGGTGTGTGGGTGGCATCGTACTTTTCTCAATGATACAATATGCTGCGCGTGAACCTGTGTGTTCCCAAGCAGCATCTTACGCAACTCAACTTTGAAGCGACGCGTGTCCCCCCCTTTTCTTTCTCTCTCTCTCTCTCTCTCTCTGATGAATCCTGCTTGGCCCAGAATAAACGACTGTCGACACGGTGACGACAACGATCAATATCTTTGTTGTATCGATTTCGCCAAATTCGACCTGCCCGGCCCGCTATCGTGCCGACGTCCCATTCTTCGTCCGGGGTCCGGGCCGGGAGGGAAGTCCGGACGGGCTCGCGCGTCTCATTCAGCGCAGCGCGACTCTCCAATTAACACTTTTCACTTTGGACAGCGCCTGGACGCGGAGGGCCCGGCGGCGGGATAGGCAGCAGGGCCAGGCCTGTCCTCGTCGGTCGGGGCCTAGCGTGATAGCCCAGCCCACCACAGTGGGCAAGCAGTGGGCCAACTATGGACACCAGCAGGGCCACCAGCAGGGCCACCAGCAGGGCCACCAGCAGGGCCACCAGCAGGGCCAGCTGCGAGCCAGCTGCAGCAGAACAGTCCTTTTCATCGCGTAGCATGACAGTCCAGCCCACAAGGGGGAAACTACTCTCAAATTGTTGTACACCTCGTAACTCACGAAACTTTAGGAAAAATCAGGAAAATTCGCAAAAATCAGGAAAATTTAGGAAAAATTCAGAAAATTTCAGAGATGTAGGTCAAATTCAAGAGAAAATTTACAAAAAATTATATAAAAATTAACTAAACTGCACAGAAATTTACAAAATGTGTTCACCAAAATTAAGAGTTCTTTACTCCTTGCCAGCCTACCACACAGGGCCACCAAAAGTCTTTCCCTCGGGGAATGCCTTTGGACGTCTACCGTGTCCCGACTCGACGCGTTGCGGACGAAAAACACAAAAACCGCGGCGACGGGGCTCAACGCTGCCGGGTCCATCGATACCTTGTCGCGCGGGATTCGGTTCGGCTGAGTGTTAAGCGCGCGGATCAGAGAGTGGCGGCACTGGTGAGACCCTGCCGCGCGTCACCATCGATCACAGTGGGGAGATAATCGCTGGCTCGGAAAGTGTCATTCCTAGCAATTTACAACATTTAACGGCAACAGATTTTTTTAAAAGGTGCAGCAGTAGTTTCAAATAAAATTTCCAAAAAAATACAGGGTGACGCAGAACTGAACGAGCGTGGCGTAAATGAAAGGGGCTACTTTTCAACCGGCATCCAAATTCGAAATGTAAGGATGGGTTCACTTTGGAAATTCGTCTGAGTCCTAATGCCGCCTGCTGATAGGTTTTCAAAAATCTTTCGAGTGTATTTATTCCCTAAAAGAAATACCAGGCCCGCTCGTCAACGAATGAAGTTGCCAGCTCCACTTTTGCTATAATATTGCATTACTGTGAGGCACAGTTTTGAAAAATAAACGTGCTTTGTTCAGTTCAAAAAGTTTTAAGTAGAAACAAATGAAACGCATTTCATAACACGGTAAAAACGATGTCTTTATTTTTTGAGGGAAAAGGGAAAACTTTGAGGATTCTTCTTAAAGAAATTTTTAGAAAGTATCTTCAAAATTTGAGGGAAGTTTCTTCATTTCTTGCGAGAGGCTTCTCTCAAATTTTGAGGAGACTTTCTCAAAATTTGGGGAGTTTTCCTCGAATGAAGTGGGATCCTCAAAGTTTTACCTTTCCCCTCAAAAAATCAGGCTGCAGGCTGCAGTTTATCGTGTAAGATGTTGCATACCTCTGACTCGCAAGAGAATCATGAACAACGAAACGAGTCGTTCAACATTATGTTCTACGCTATTTGTAAGAGTTTGACAGTTGAAACACTTGTGACCATGCACGACCAGGCAGCAAGCTGCACCTGCAGGTCATGGTGCCGCGAGCGGGCGCGCTCACGCACACACGCACACACACACATACACACAGAGGCGTGTAAGAGAGAGAAAGGGGGAGGGGTAGAGGTCAGTAGGATGAGACGGCACAAGCAGCACGGCACGATATGTAATGAGTGTATACACGCGTGCCTCAGCGCGGCACGGCGCTCCCTAAGCAGCCGAATTAGCTCCGAGATGTGCGTCTCTAATCGGCCCCCACCGCCCACCGTCCTGCGCCGCCCCGAGCAGCGAGCGAGCGAGCGAGCGAGAGAGAGAGAGAGAGAGAGAGAGAGAGAGAGAGAGAGAGAGAGAGAGAGAGAGAGAGAGAGAGAGAGAGAGAGAGAGTTCCCTGCTCTTCATAAAACGTGTGCTGCTTGTCTGCCGTCAGAGCGTATATGCCCCTCGCGATGTTCCACACATCATACGGATGCCGACAGAGGGCGAGTAAAACTAAACGCGACACACGTGGCCGGACAGACACACGTCGCGCGATCCTCACGGGCTTAAACACGTGGGCTGCTCGCTAGCGCACTCTCGTCCTGCGACGGGGATCAAGGGTCTCACTCTAATATGGTCCTGCTACTCAGTAAATTAGAGTGAGTGTCCCGGTTTGTGATGGTGTGTATGGATTACCACACGCTGCGTTTGTATGTTTTCGTGCAAGCTGTTAATTTGTACGTTTCGTACTGGACGAATTTTTGCGCAAAAAAGCATGGCTTATTGCATATAATTCGACTTTAAAAAAATGTTTAAATTGACGCACAAACCTAAACCTGAGCGAAAACTTTGACTGCTTAACTCTGCACAGCTAAAATAGAAATCCAGGTAATGTGGCAATCGCGCAAAAACAGTTCAGGCGTGAACTTTGTCAGGACTTTTGCACACTTGCTACAGGAGATAAATGTTCGAATTGGATTTATAGCACCAACTAGTGCGCAACACTCTCTTTGGGTTCACTTTGGGTTTACAGGGTCACACTTTTTTTTTTATTTTTTTTATTTTTGTCCGAAGTGCGTACTGATAGAGGTAGGCTGGGCCGGGCCAGCACGGCGCCATGGTCACTATCGCGGTCAGATAACGCACGCTACACGCGCCCCGTGCACCTCACAGCGCAGAGCTTCATGCGGCCACCTGGCGGGTCCGGTCCCACCGGCTCACCCCAGTAGTTATCACCAATGTTTAAATAGTGATGCGTGTCCGGACGCCTAAGCCAGCCCCCCCCCCCCCCTCCGGGCCCGGTGTGCATCCGTGCATTGTCTCTGCGGGGCGAGAGGAGTGGAGCTTCCCCCCATTATATTGTAATCAGAGAGGCAAAAATCTATAAATAATCGAGCGTCTTGATGCCTTTATTCCGTGTAATTGTCGGGAAGGGCCACTAACTAATTCAAGTGAATCAAACCGACGGAATAACCACAGCGGTCTGGTAGCATATGCAGGTCCGTGTATTGGAATGGACTGCCGAGGGGGGGATCACTCATATCAAACTTGTACAATGATTTTTTTGATTTTTGATTTTATTTTTTTTTGATTTTTTTTAATTTTGATTTTTCTTTTGATTTTTCCCGAGATAAAAAAGAAATAATATGTAACTTTTTTTAAAAAAAAATTGTGTTTTTTCTTGTTTTGTTCCCATTTTTCTCAGTTTTGGGTTCATTTGTTCTCGATTTTTCGGATTTTTATGCAACTTTCTACTTAATTTTATTTTGATTTTTTTTTATTTTTTTTTTATTTTTTAAATGATTTTTTGGGGGCTGTACAATGAATTTTCGAAGTGACCCCCCCCCCCCCCCCCCCCCCCCCTCCCCCCTCGTGGACTGCCACAGGCCTGCCTGGGTCGCAGGCTATAAGGGGCACTAGCTCAAAAATTGTGAGAGACGTGGATTCTCCGGAGATCCACGCGTGGGTGAATATCGCACACCTATAAGTGTAAGACATTTACACACTCCTGGGTGGCTAAAACGCGTGAATGAATATTGCTTCTCGATAAGAACAGTGAATATCAATGGATCACTGACCACGTGGACACTAAGCTCACTCCTGGACGCTCTACTGTACACTGGCACACTGCCTCTGTCACCTTCTCGCCCGGGAAGAGACAACCACGCGTTCACGCCTAATGAAAGCGTTCAGCTCACTGGACACGTCAGTCGGCAGTCACGCCCCGTGCACTCAGCCAGCTCTTCCACAGACAACTACACTCACACACACGCGCGCACGGTGATAGTTTAATGAGTAAGGTTTTAGGCACCTCGCAGTTTCGGAGACCCCTTCCTTCCCCCTGTCCCGCACTGTTGCGAGCCAATAGGTTAAACCGCACGTGCCTCTCCCGCAGTTTTTAGGAGGCGATAACCAAGTTGGCACCGGCGCGGGCCACGGCTCCCCGAAGCACGGCCGAGTCAAGGATACTTTTGCGCGGCGGCAGAAAGGGAGAAGAATGGGACGCGAGACTCTCGGGACCCAAGCGACGTTCAACATGAGCGTGAGAGGCGTTAGCAAACTAGACTTATTGGCCTCGTGTTACACACATTTTTTTAATTTTTTTTTTTTGGGGGGGGTGGGGGGGGAGAGATTTATGTGAAAAAAGTTACACACTAATTTGGTTTGAAGTGCTGCATTGCATGCTTTTGTCATGCATACCGTTCTTCTTCCCAGAGTTGCTGGAAAAGTAGGCAATAAGTAACCCAAGCACAGCGGAGTGAAGTGGGATGTCTCCGTGCCTGCCTATCAGGCAAGATACACGCATCTGTGCTAAGGCGTTACCTTGGAAGGAGTCACACACGGTAAAAGCTATGTCTGATTTTTTGAGGAAAAAGGGAAAACTTTGAGGACCTTGGATACTTTGAGGCAAACTCCTTAGATTTTGAGGAAGTCTCCTCAAAATTTGTGGAGATTTCCCTTATTTTTTGAGGAACCTTCCTCGAAATATGAGGGAAATCCCTCAAATTACGGAAGTTCCTCAAAGTTTTCCCTTTTTCCTCAAAAAATCAGACAGTGCTTTTACCGTGCAGACGCAGCCCGTTTCACTCCGTTCTGTTTGTGCTGCCGATTGTCTACTTTTCTGGCAACACTACCGCGTATGGAGTGGAGACTCCACGACGTTACTCACTACTGTTAACTGGATTCGTGACATGCAGCCGATGAACGTATTTTTCGTGTCAGATGCAAGGGTTATCGATAGAGTTAATTGTTTCTGTTATGTGGATCGGGCGGCTAATTAACCATTATTGCTTACGAGGGGTTGGAGAGGGAAAGAGAGAAAGAGAATAGAAAGGGAACAGAGGCATAGGCCCACATAGGCCTCCAGACTGATTCACTGCGCAGGCAGGGAGTGTACTGCGGAGTGCTGAGCTCACGGTTATCATATACATCCGATTAGACCATTAATTTCCTTACGCCCGTCTCAGAGCCTTTAATACCTTCTTTTCTACCGTACTTGGTGTACTAAGAAATTGATATAAGTTGGCAGACTGGTGGTCTCTCCCCCCCCCCTCCCTCTCTCTCTCTCTCTCTCTCTCTCTCTCTCTCTCTCTCTCTCTCTCTCTCTCTCTCTCTCTCTCTCTCTCTCTGTCTACACCCATGCTGTTCGTCTGTCTGAGAAGCTATGAAAATAAGAAGGGATTTTCCAACCATCACACGTGACCTCGCTGTACACAACTGCAGTAAATGCATGAAGTTGCAATGACAGGCGGCGGGGCGTAAACTGAGTACCGCTTAAAGAGAGGCCAGCGGAGACAATAAACTCTGCTTCCATCGTAATCCAATGTCGTAATATCGAGTATAAAAATGGCCATGAGTCTGTAATTGAAACTAAGTCTACGCGACAAAAGACCCGATTGGCCCAAGTAAACGGGTTGCATACTGGTTAGTTGCTGCCTTAAGTTCCACATTCAACCAAATGTGTCCCGCGTGTCAATCTGCTCAAAGTATCCGTAAGCACATGAGGCAGAACAATATTTCAGCTATCTATTGTGGATACGGCGTTGCGGTTGCGGCCGGTAGCGCTCGCGTTTTCAGCAACAAGCACAAGATTTATTGAACCCAAACTAGCGGGCGGTGGCAGGTCCCGCCCAGGCGGTCGGTCGGCCCGCCTCGCCCGATCCCGTCGGACTAGAGAATATTCGCGCCGACCCCCCTCTGCGTGACCCATCTATTCTACGACAATTATTATTTTTATTTTTTTATCGCCTCCAACTACAACACACGGAGCCGCGCAGCGCCGCGCCGCCGCATCGTCTGCTTTATCGGAAGAAAGGACGAATAACAATGTGAATGAGAACATATATGGGGGGACACGCCGCGCAGGACAGGCAGCGCGGTGTCACATTAAGAAAGCACACACTGTGATGTTTTCATATTCAGATTCGTGCGGGCCAACCTGCTGCAAGCCGAAGGGGTCCGCGGGTAGGGACGCACGCACGCACGCACACACGCACGCACGCACACACGCGCACACGCACACACGCACGCGCACACGCACGCAAGCACGCACACACGCACGCGCACACGCACGCACGCACACACGCACGCACTCACGCACGCACACACGCACGCACACACGCACGCACGCACGCACACACGCACACACGCACGCACGCACACACACACGCACGCACGCACACGCACGCACGCACGCACGCACGCACACACGCACGCACGCACGCGCAAGCGAGCCGCATCATTCTCGCCTCTGCCGGGCCGCCGGCCGGCCTTCGGGGCGGCCCGGGCAGGACAGGCCAGGCCGAGTGCAAGACGGCCACAAATCTTGTCGAGTATAGTACTGTACCCACGTTCCATATAACACTAGCGCCACTCCCCTGGCCCGGCCCGGCCCGGCCCCTCTACTTCTTTCTCCAAACAGCGTATTTACAGCGTATTCATCGGCCCCTCTCCCCGTTCCATCTCAGCTTCCCTCAGTGTCTCGCGCGGTCCTTTCTTCCTCTCTCTATCTATCTCTCTCTCTTGTGCATGCACACTAAATCCTTCAGAACGATTTTATTCGGAGTTTATGATTATTTTGGACAAGCTCAGCTTTGGATTTTTTTTTTCATACTCAAGAATGAACGATTATTCCTGAAATTTCCCTCAGTAATCGCTTGAAAAATTTGTAATAGATTTTTTTTTAATGTTTCCTGAAATTTTTGCACGAAAACAATGAGAGACCGCAAGAGTGTGCTGACGTGTTATTAGTGGAGCAGTCGCAGCGACGTCTCGGAAGTGCTGCACTTGTTCCTAATGATTAGGTGTCGCCGGTCGCACGCCCCCGCGCCCACGGGAGGTGTGTCGCCCCTGGGGCCGATGGGCGGGGCGCCGCGCGCCGTCCTGTCCGCCTCCGTGCCACCACGCCGCGCCACGCCATTACGTTATGGAACAATGTGAGAAAGTACAAATCGAGCCGGGCGAAGCAGCCCGGCTGAGTGTTTCGAGGAAGGCGCGCGCACTCACTATACAAGTTCCCACCTACAGATGAAAAGGGTACCTCACTCTATTTAGGCAAACACTGATACGGAGATTTCATTGGGGTTGGGAGTAAAGAATAAAAAATGACCGCGGTCTCTAAAGAAAACATTGATTTTTACTAGGGACGACAAAAAATTGGGGACGAAAGAAACTAGAAAGTTGAAAGTTTCAGTCTTGCATTAGACATGCCAACACATGCACGGCAAATCTGAAGTCTGGGATTCCCAGGTACTTTTTGGGCGTTTCCAGACTCGAGTCTGGCTGGAAACGGCAAATTATTTCCAGACTTCTCCTGGGCGCGCGGCCCTTTTCCCAGGCAAAACCTGGGAAGCGCCTCTTTTCCAGACTTTACCTGGGTAAGAATTACCGTTTCCAGCCCCTCGCCTGGGAAGCCGTGGGCAAGTCGCGGAGTCTGGGAAAGAGCCGCTTGCCAACGGCTTCCCAGGTGAGGGGCTGGAAACGGTAATTCTTTCCCAGGTAAAGTCTGGAAAAGAGGCGCTTCCCAGGTTTTGCCTGGGAAAAGGGCCGCGCGCCCAGGAGAAGTCTGGAAATAATTTGCCGTTTCCAGCCAGACTCGAGTCTGGAAACGCCAAAAAGTACCTGGGAATCCCAGACTTCAGATTTGCCGTGTGGATATCAAGAGGCATTCCCTTATAAATGCTACAGTTATTTAGCATAAAAAATGCCAGAAATTATCTTTTAGCCGGGAATACCAAATATAATTTTGGCAGGAAGAGACCATGGCGTTTACTGCTGCGCATAAGTACACGGTAGTGCGTGGGAGTGCGGCAAGTACTTCATATTTTATAACAATAACGATGATCACTACGACGCCACTGTGATCACCGTTGTCAGCCTGGCCCGCTGTTTGGCAGAAGCGGTGTCCGCAGCGCCAGCAACTTCCTAACCAGGAGTCGACGCACATTGACAAACGGTCCAATTAGTTGAGTCCACGATTCAGCGACTCGTCGCGAGTTTCCTCCTGCTCCGCCCCGCTCCGCCCCGCCTCCCTCCACCGACGTGTTTCCGCGTCTCTCTGCGCTGCCACCCACGGCTCCTGTCTGGCCTGACTCGGCCCAGCCCAGCCCCTCCCCTCCCAACTTCCCTCTCCCAATATCTCTCCGTCCCAGGGGTCCATTGGTTGCACCAGTCCCCTTGTATATTTTTTTTTTTTTTGCGCGCGCGCGGTTGTCTCTTGCACGATGGCTCTTTAAATTTTACTGCGGTATTTTCGTGTGCGTCTATATCTGCAATCTACTAACTTAACATTTTTTTTTTTCAAAGCTTCGTGCACCCTTATGCGCTATCTCTTGTATTTCTCTCTCATCCCCCACCTCTTTCCCTCCCCCTCCTCCACCCCCCGTCGTACTAATCAGGGAAACAGTCGCAAATGACAATTTATGGTGGTAGTTCAACTGTGCGGGCTGAAACGGAGACGCCAATGAAACGTAAGACTTCTTGACTTGACGATTTTAACGCAATAACACCGCGCCGATAAACCGTGGCTGCGCGGAGCTCGCCTGCCTAACCACGCCACGCCCCTCCCCGTCCTGCCTTGACGGCACCACCGCTACCTTGTCGGCTGTATAACTGTCACCCGCCCGACCGCATCCGCCTATTAAGATGACGGCCGTGGCCGCCCTGCCCGCACTCCAACCACCCGCAGGTCACTATAACTTGCGTGTTCTATCCCGCTGATTGTTTGACGGCTATCCAATCAATATGCAAGACTATAGAGAAAGGTGTAGGAGGGAAAGTCATACTACAAGAAAATCGGTATTTCTAGATTTTGCAAGCGACGGTTCCAGTATTATAACACAGCTATGAAGGTGTCCTCTTAAATCAAGAGAATGTGTTATACTTTCAATACTCTCCATGAAAACCGACACAAAAACTTGTATTGTTTCAGAAGAAGCGTAAAATGGTCTTTCGACGAAACGAGGCGCAAGAGCACCATTTTCTGGGCGCACAAAAGTTTGCGGATTTATTTAGTAACTCACCCTCTCAGGAACTGTTAGCTTCTCTCTTTACACATATCGATCATCGCCTCCACAACATTCTTCCCCTCTCGATACGATCACTGCCTATCATAGAGTTTAAGCTGTAAGGCAGGCAGAGGGGTAGGACCGCAGCGTGCGCCAATGACAGTCGTAAAGACCGCGATATGGGCTCGCAACCGAGCAAAATATGGGCTTGGGTCGTGTAGGGAGATGAGAGGGCGCCGGCGTGCCAGCCTGACAGCGCGCGGGTATAGGTGGAGGGGGAGGAGGAGGTGTAAAAGGCTCTCGCCATGAAACGCCGTCTAGTATCACACGCGCCCGCTCTTCCCTCCAGAGCCAGCCAGGGCTCTCAAACTTTCGTACGGCGTCGTCAAAAAGCCAACACTGTAAATCGCAGATTGACGGGGCGACGCGACGGCACGACACAACGCGCCATCACGCCCGCCACCGAACCTTTCACACTTGGAGACCAGACACCCAGATGTGTACCCCCTCCTCATCGCAAGGATCACGGGCAAAAACCCCGTACCTACCACACCTAGAGCGCTTGTCATCATTTGCCTGGATTGACCTCAACAGACCATCATCGAGGGGGCCTCAACTCACCCAAAATTTGTACACATGATTTCAAGATTTCACCTGATTTCACATGATTACACCTCTTATAATTGAAAGAAATAATTTGGAAAGTAAAGACAAGCGTATTTTGAGCTTTATGAGCCCAAAATACGCACTCAAATCAATTTTTTTTCGGCAATGGATACACATTTTTTGACAATGATTTCGAAGATATCAGCGATTGTGTACACATGATTACAGGAGTTGAGGCCCCCTCGCAGACCATACTTTTCTCCGTTCTTTCTTCTTGCAGTGATCGTCGCGAGGGGCTGTTTTCGCACCGAATCAAGTGATTGATGGCGACCGGAGGGAATACATAAAACAACCTGCTATAACACACGCCTACGCGGCGCACAGGAAGTACCGTGAGATGGGCCTTCTTTTTCTTCATCTTCTTCCTGTTATTATTTTTTATTATTTCTTTCCCTCGGCAGCAGCAGCAGCCTCTCTCTGCTGGACAAAGACAGTAAAGTGTCAGCCGGGAGGTCGAGCACGACACCTCCTCCTCCTCCCCTCCTGCTCGTATCCTAAGTCACCGCTATCAGTGTACAGCCATCTTGCCCGCGGGCCTAGCCGGGCGGGGGGCGGGGCTGCACGCGGGCGGCCGCGAGTGAGACATCGCGCAGCGCAGAGGCCGCGCCCGGCCGAGGCGGCTCCCGTGCGCGCCCGGTAGGGGCGGGGCGGGGCGGGGCGGGGCGGGGCGGGGCGGAGTTGTGTAAGCGCCCCGGCGCGGCCCAGCAGGGAATTCACTGCAGGGCATTCACTGCGCGAGGACGCGGCGCGATGGTCGCGACATAAATTAAACTCGCGTCAAACGACGCTAAAGAAGACGCGACCGCCGCGGCTCTTCGGTATGCGGGAAACGCGTTTGGGGAGCAGGGTCGCGCTAAGTGTCTGTCTGTGTGTGTGCGTGCGCGCGCGAGCGTGTGTGTGTGTTTGTGTGGAGTGACAGAGGGTGAAGGCGACCGCGATTCGAGTTTGATAGCACGCAAGCTAGAGTACACCGGCAGTCTAGCCTGGCCGATCAAGACTCCCCCCGCCAATTACGAGAGTTAAGGTGTTGCGCGCAATCTGCGAATTTATGACGGCACAGTGAGGTGAGATAGTTGCTGCAGTGTAAATGACGGCACGGCACTGCTAACAACGAACTTAAAAAAAAAGTCCCCAGGTTTTAAGACGAGATAATGCACAAGAAAAAGAAATGGGACATATGTCACACAAATGCAAAATGTATCGTTCCGGGAAGACAGCATTTATGGTGTGTCCGCGGTTTCGGCCACGTTTGTGATGCGACCTCTTGTAATGCCGCATACAACACGGAAAAAAGTATTCGTTGCTTCAACTCAAGTTTGAGTTGACTTGGAGCAAACTTAAATAATTCGTTGTGAGAGCGAAATATTTGCTGTTTCAATGAAGAGTTTGCTGGAACGAATTCTCCGTTGCACCAGCGAATAGATCGTTAAAGAAGAGATTAAATCTAATTGCTGAAACGAAAACCGTTTTAGTTGAATCAACGATCGTCTTCGCTCTCTCAGTGATGTATTCGCTGCTCCAACGAATTTTGCGTTGCATTAACGAAGACTTAAATGAGAAAACGAATTTTTCGTTCTCACAACCCAACAGGCGTTAGTTCTACCCATATCAATTTATGTGTGAGTTGAGTTGGATCAATTAATGATTTTTTCCCGTGACCCTGGAGCCTCAACTTTTTTGCTGGTAATTTTGACGCGTAACTTTATTTCCAAACTGTTGTAGAACTAAAGGCAAACCATTTTCAGGCGAGGGACAAGCGCTCTACCCTGCAGCCAGCATGCGCTGCCCAGCTCTTACAACGTGGCGCGGACTGGTAAACCGTCAATATAACTTATTGCTCGTCTTTTGGTCCTTGGAATGAGACGAGAAGCCCGTCCCGCCACTACGGTCGCCCTTTCCTCGCTGCCGCCCTACGGCCTGTCTCGCGGCATAGGGACAGATCGCCGTCCAGGAGTGCCGTGTCCATCCATTCGTCAGCGCCGACAGTCACAAGCAGGTGTGAGAGTGTTCGAAGGGCGCAGGGCAACGCGCTCGCGTTCGCAGAACGTGGCAGCAGTTACGAACACACAAAATAGGAAAAGGCAATTTTGTCCCCAGAAATGTAGAGATTTTGTGCAACATCACTTGCTTAGGACAAGTTGTACACATTTAAAGGTCCAATACGTACGTATCTAAACTTGGACAAATTGTCTCAAAAAGTTTGACAAATTTGTCCCAAGCTACTGATCTGTACAAAATCTCAAAATATCTGGGGGGAAAAATTGACCTTCCACATTTAGGGTGCAGTTACCTTACGGGGCCTTATAAATTTGTTGCTCTTGATCCTGTATAGTTCTTTAAAATATTTATAAATATATGTATGGAAGTCACCTAGGACGCATTCCGTCCGCTTGTTTTGGAAGAGGTGGTGCGTATGGCCGCTTTGAACCATACAAAAGAAACGCCTAGATGCGTCCACAGCCGAACGGGTATGGGTCTTTGCCCGACAAGCAAACACTCAGACTCAACTCGCCGCTGATCGCCGTCTCTCTCAGCGTCCCCCCACCCCTTTCCCTTCCCCCTCTTTCTCTCCAAGCACACAGAGAGGTGCGTGCAGTATTGGGAGAGGGCAGAGTCGGTGGGAAAGCGTCACCCAAGTCAAAAACGAAACAGATAACCTGCATGTTTTTAGTAATTTACGCTGATATGATGTGCATTAACTTTTTTTTTTGACACACCTTCGATATGCCATGGCCAAAAAGTTGTGAATTAGTTGTAAGAAATAATACCCTAGTTGTAGGATTATTTTTAAAGAGAATGATAAAACCAGAGTAAAGATCACAGAGTTGCCACGGCCAAGGTCAGACAGATAAACTCACCCGTGGTCTGCTGGCCTGCGTCCCACCACACCACATGGTGCGTCCGGAACGAAAGATCTCCAGGTCAGCCCTAGACCGCACGTACACTGGCAAAACTGCACTGTTCAAATAAAGCGAATGCATCAGCCACACCCAAGAAACTGTTTCTTTCAGATAACAAAATTCTAATTAAGCTAAAACCAACAAAATTTTTGTCAAAGAAGAGAAAGATTCTTGTTAATTTAACAAAATAAAACTCGACAAAAAATTCTTTGAAGTGACTTTTCTTTTGTCATCCTAACGAAAAAGATTGATGTGGATTATGATGCGAACTTTTCGTTCCTATGTTTTTGAACAAGACAATCCGAACACTAGCTTCTTGTGCTGACTTACATAGAATACTAGCTTGCCAACTTGTTTGAAGTTCCAAGAGTGTGAGCTGGGCGTAAAAACATAAGGTATTGTTATGCAATGGCGACGTAGAAAATGGAGATATGAGGCGTAAAAATGAAGCTATCCTAAAGACAAGCGTCACGGATGGACCGTGCTGATGCGCCGCTGCACTGCAACATTAGTTCCACTGCGGTCAGTCGTCAGTCGACCATGGAGGCGACAAAGAAACAGAGTACATGGTTCAGTACTTCGACTTCGATGGGCAGGCAATCGTTTTCCAATAACTCGGCGTCACGTGTCAGAACGGCAATAAAAAGCTTTTAACAAGTTATTCCCACGGACGATTTTTATTATGGATAATTGTTGATCCATATTACATTAAACCTCCCCCTCCCATCCATGAATCAGGTATCAAACATGGATAACAGATTTTAGGAGGGCTATAACTGCCGGTTGTGTTGTCCGAATAAAAATTTCGTAAGTGCTGGTTGAAGACCGTTCAATTATCTGCGAAGAAAACCTTGAAATTTTTCACTCGCTCAATACGATAATTCGAGCTCGCGCATCCTAAACATCTATATGATCTATGTTATTGGTACCGGATCCATGATTGGACGGTTTCTACTCTACGCATGCACAAAATTCCCCGAAAGTCCGTAAGAAAATGAGAGTGCTTGCTCCCCACGTCGCTCCCTCCCCCTGCTGCTGGTCGCGGACTGATTCAGAACAGCGCTCTCCCTTCCCTGTCCTTCTCGCACTCAATGGGTGCGCAGCACAGGTGCGAGAGAGACTGAGCGAGGAGAGCGCTAGCTCTTCCGAATCAGACGACAGCAGCAGTGGACGCGGTGAGCTCGCCTCGCCTCCGCTGCAGCGCGCGCGCGCCGCACAAACAAGCTGCACATTATGATGCACGGCCAGGCCCAGCCTGCCCAGCCCAGCCGCCCGGGGCGGCTAATAAGCCGCGTGCCGCGCATCGGGTGGCGCGGGGGGCGTCGCTGTCAATCACCGGCGCGCGTGGGGGATGAATGATGGGGAGGGGATGAAAGGAGCGGAGCCGGGGAGGGGCGCGGACAAATGGAATTCCAAGTTATATGGGAAGACATGTGACGATATTGTCGTCACTCGCACAGCGTATACTGTTCTCATACGCAGCATGTCGGGGTGCGGCACACAGCGAATGACAGTGTGGCACACATATAGACGCCTGATCGTGGAGGGCTGTATATGTGTGTCATACTTTGTACCACAAGTGACATGTGACATCCTTAAGCTTTAAGTGGAAATTGTATCTTTTTTTTTCTAAAGTTATTAAGGAATTGATTTCTTTTTGTCGCAGGATCCTGCGTTGATTTAGACACTTTTGCGCAAAAAAAAAAAAAAAAAAAAAAAAAAAAAGCATTTGTGCAAAATGAAACCTAGGTTTAAATTTGCACAAAAGTTTCGACAACAAAAAATGATACTAATGATAATAAAATTGCAAGCACAGCGAACTGTGCAAAGTCGTGAAAGTTCGTTAGCGTTTTTCAAGCGTTCGAGAATGCGCTGTTATATTTGACGGCTCGTTTCGCCGCAATTTGCGGGGCGGGACGGGACAGGAGCTCAGCACGCGTCGGCAGTGCGGCAGTATGGACAGAGTCGATTACCGCCGCTTTACCTCCTGGCGCTGAGTACATGGCTCCCGCCGCACTGCTCGCCGCAGACAGGAGTTCTGTTGAGTTTGGAGAGGGGCACCTAACAGGGAAACCAAATCACTGGTAAAAATAAAATGAAAAAAAGTAAACTTTTGCATGAAATATCGGAGGAGATTTTAAAGTTTGACTCCTATATCCCATGCAAAAGGCAATGAGGAGGCCACTGGAAAAGCAAATTTGTGACTTAGCATCTTTACAAAAGTGGTCGCAATTTTTCCGGGAAGTGCTTGGAACGGCGTTACTAATTTCCTTAGGGTATTACTACGTCATGCTTTTGGTAGTTTTAATCGCATTGTGATGGCATCAACCCCTTAACACCCCCTTTAAAAGATGCAAAACGTAACAAGTCACTTTTTTTCCTTTTTGAGTGGGACAACGGGAGGGGGAAAGTGGGGAGGGGGAAAGTGGGGAGGGGGAAAGTGGGGAGGGGGAGGGAGAGTGCACGGGAGCAACGACGCGTGTAAGGCGGACGCGCCGGGCCCTGCTGTGCCTAGAAGCCTGCCTGCAGGTACGTTAAAAGTATCTAAAGTTAGTTAATCTAGCCCGACCACATCACACAGGTCCCACGCCCCCCACGCCTCACGCCAGCCTTCCCACCACCTCCCCCGGCGCATTCTCGCACTGTTTTGAGTATTATTAAAATTTAAACTCGCATTCCGATTTCAATTTATAGATCAGCCAAGAACAAAGTGTATCAGAGCGTGTCAAAACGTGCTGGAGACACACATCGCCCACAGAGACGCGCTCACTTCGCATTTGCATAATGGAGGCTAATCGCACTGATCGCCATCGGCCGCTGGGCGGGCAGGGCAGTGCCGGGCAGCAGGCCACCCCGTGCTCCGCGCGCGGCGCTGTCCTTGTGGGTCCCGGCAGCGGAATTGTATGACATCTTCCATGGAAAATGTTCCAGTACCCTGTAAGACCATTTTTCACAATGATCGAGGCATAGATCAAAACAAAAAATTTACCGCGTTACTATAGGATACCGTAACTAACGAAACCCTGCAAAGTTTGTTCGGACGACTTCCATCCGTCAAAAACGGTTTTATCACTCGATCGCCCACACATCCGAATCACCAATGGAGGTCTCTCAGGAATTTTTATTTAACTTTTTTGAATTTGGCTGATTAAAAGTTATCTCGAGCAGCGTGCCAGAGAGGGCGGAACTGAAATTTGTACTCTTATATCCGTCGTATGCATTAATTAGCGCGCGTATTTCGAGAACTGACGCACGGCGGCAGTCCGGCGGAAAAAGGGGGGCGCGGGGGCAGCACCGCTATACCCCACTGCGTTTCTGCGTCACCGTGCGTCTCGAACACACGAAAATATGAGCGACAACAAGGAGGGGGAAGGGGAGGAGAGAGAGAGAGAGAGAGAGAGAGAGAGAGAGAGAGAGAGAGAGAGAGAGAGAGAGAGAGAGAGAGAGAGAGAGAGAGAAACCAGGCGGGGGGGGGGGGGAGGATATGTCCAGCGAATCATACAGGCAGCTCGTTGAGCCGGGGGGTGACAGACAGTGCTGAGGCGCTGCACTGACATCGTAAGAGCACGGGTGGCGGAGCGCCCCCGCCCGGGACACCCAGTGGTGTCTGTCGCGCGCACACCTCCCGCTGTCCCGCCCCACCCAGCCCCGCCCGGTTGCATGCGGCGTTATGGAAACCATCCGGCTCGTGTTTACGAGTGTGTCGCGTCCCGTATGAGCAGTGCGACCGAAATAAATTCCCGTGTTGATTTGAGGCTTGCGGCGGGTGGCGCTCGCGGGGCGCCGACGCCACTGCCGCTCCGCTCCGCCTCACCCCGCCCCACCCCGCCCCACCCCGCCCCACCCCGCCCCACCCCGCCCGCGGAGACCCTCGGGAAGATGGGCCCACAAGGGAAGGACACCGCTACAGAAATGATGTGGTATGTCGCGTGCCCACGCGGAAACCGATCAAACCTGGATCTTCATAACGCCGATCGACAGAGCGATTGCATTGAGATTTTGACCCCGATTTCGTCGCTCCTCCACGGGCGACGTTCAGTAACATCGCTCGTTTAGAGTCGGTTTGAGGCATCGGCCACAAATAAGACTCAAATTAAGTATCGTTTCCGTGAATTATGCTTCATTGAAGCGATGAAGACATGCGTCACTCTCTTTGGGTGGGGAAAGTGACTCCAACTTTTACAGATCAAGATTACATCGCTAAACTAGTAAGGGGTATAGTACGATTGTTCACAGTAAATCTTAACTTTTCCGCCACTAAATCAGTCCAAAAGACCCACTGAGTCAACCGCACCTTGCAGTCAGGATCTAAAATACATAGATACCGATGACAGTTTCAGATCAGTGTGTCCGGCCCGAGTAATGCATGACGCCTGCTACACGTTTTTGAGCGGTGCCGCCGCGCCGGCCGCGGACACACGGCGCCACCTGCTCAGCTCCGTTCTAATTTCCATCGTTATCAGGCCGGGCTGGATCGGGCGGGGCGCGGGGGCCGCGACGATAGACCAGACGAGCCGAGCGAGACCCACGCCTAGCATTTTTAATCGCACCCATTTTTGCACGGCGCGCGGGAACACAAGGCGGCGCCTCCTTATTCCAGCTTATGCGTTCAGCAAGAGGCGGCCGATTACATCGCCCTTTTAGTACTGCCATTATTTCATCTTAAGTTTTAAGAGGAATTTTAAGTTTCCGGAATAATGAAAATAAATATTTGTAAATAGCATCCACGGTTTTCTAAAAAAGAAATAAAAAATAATGTGAACAGGAGTATTATTCAAGCTTTTTATGGCAGTAATGCAATCATCAAAAGAACAAGGCAGGAGAAAAGCTTGCTAAAAAAGTTGGCAAAAAAAGTTTTAAAGATGAAGATTTATATTCCATTAGGAGCAGAGCCAATATTACTTATACACGAACGCCATCTTCTACTCGGCAGTCGTGCATGCGTATAGGGAAGTCCCAATGCGAGTGCAAAGGTGATAAATATTGCACGGGACGGGACGGCTCAGGGCCTACACGTGCACTATTTGCAGTATCGAGCTAGAAGCTTGTTTGATGTCGTGCCACCGTGACTAATGTAAAACCCACCATACACGCAAGACGGGCATCACATCTCTCATACACTACCGAAATAATAGATTAAGAGATCATTTCACAGTTACTGATCTACACTGTAATGTAGAGTGTTACACTGACATACAGTCTCCTTACTTCGTTGCTCAGCTCAAAACGCCAATTCTTTGATAGACGACGAAAGTGTCCAACACAAGTTGACTTGTATGTGCCCGATATAAAAAAATAATGTTATTGGTCAGAGCCGACTCGGCTCCATGACGAGTCGAGTATTACCATAGAAACAAAGATTTTAAATCGAAATTTCTCAAAATTGGCCACCAACTTTGAGCTAGCATTTCAGCAGTGAACTAAGGAGATCGAGTTCTACTTCTCTGCCAAGTCTTATCAAAATCCTATAGAAAAATCAGGATTTAGGTAAGGGGCCGTGCTAATAAAAAAAAAAACGATTTCAGGAAATCCTGGTAGGCACGAAGTAAATTAATGTTTTTGTTCCACTAAATTCCTCGGTATAAGATGGTTTATGTAGAAATTTACTTTAAAAATTCTAGCCTTATGGGTCATGTTACTGAATTTCTTTTATCTCAGGGTCACATGCCAAATTCCAGCTTTCTAGCTGAAACGATTTAGAAGTTAGTCTCTCAGTAAAAATCGTCCGATCAGCTTGATTTTTGAGCTGTAGGCTCGTTGTGCAGTGGGCATTCGAACACTGCTTTCACATTTTTATTCTAAAATGTCGTTCGAAATTTTATTTTTTGAACTACTGTGCATGAGTAGAATCAACAAGTCCCCGGCCCCGCCGGTCCTCATCCCCTGCGCGCCGCGCCGAGGGCTCGAGCAGCCTCAACAATGGCGACTCGGCTCGGCTCCCCTTTCCACGCTGTTTTCCCGAGACAAGTCGAGTATTACCATAGAAACAACGATTTTAGATCGAAATTTCTCAAAATTGGCCACCAACTTTGGGCTGGCAATTCAGCAGTGAACTAAGGAGATTGAGTTCTACCTCTCTGCCAAGTCTTATCAAAATCCTATAGAAAAATCAGGATTTAGGTAAGGGGCCGTGCTAATAAAAATCGGATCCTGAGACAAAACCATAAGGCTACTTCGTGCCTAAAAATATCGGATCCTGAGACAAAACCATAAGGCTACTTCGTGCCTAAAAAGATTTTCACGCGAGGGGTCGACCACTTGAAATTTTTGTGTACATGGAATATATTCCACTTGGAATATCTGGAATATTTTGTGGAATATGTGGAATATTTTGGGAATATCGCGTATATGTTCGAATATTTGGAATAGTTTTGGAAATATTTAATCTATTATTTTATTTTTCTGTGCAATGGAAAGGGTAGCGTGAAAACATGGAAAATTTTTGCGGCACACTGGTAAAACTAAGGCGTAACCTTACGCCCTTTCTCAAGCGTACTGTGATTACGCTTGACAAAGGGCGTAGTAGGTCTATCCGCTCCAATTTGCCCTATCTAAATGTATGGGAGAAATCCTGTCCTACGCCTTATTTCAAGCGTAACCTCTTCAAGCGTAACTGTACGCCTTTTTCAAGCGTACAGTTACGCCTTAGTTTTACGAGTGCAGTAAACCTCCCGAAGGAGGTTGCGGTTCCCGCCAGGCACAGGGCTTTAACCCCCTGTGGCAGCCAACTGCTTCGGTGTTCCATGGGAACCGGCGCTTTGCTGACTGCGATCCTATCGCGCAATTCGACAGATTTGATCCCCGTACCACCATTGGCCTACCCCTAGAGGTACGAGCGGTGTCAAGGGCGTTAGACTTCCTGATCCCAGTTTCAGAGGCCTTACCTCAGAGGGGTACGCGGGATTCGAACCCACAACCCCGAGTGCCGACACGTAGCCAGAACGGGAAGCGACCCAACGCCCAGAGCCACCGAGCCAACGGCGGTGAGACGTGTTTAATTTCTACTTAACTTGCCTTGGAGCAGCTGCCAAAGGGAATGCCAAGCGCGAAAAACACTTTCCCGAGTGGGAGTCGAACTAGTGACCACTCGGTTCGGTGTTGCGCGCTCTACCAACTGAGCCACGACGTCCTGATGACTGTGTTGTCCGACGGGTTCGAGTTGTATTTGCGCTGTCCGCCTGGCTGGAGGCTGGGGGATAGGGCAAATACGACGCGAACCCGTCGCACTGCACAGTCATCGAGACGTCGTGGCTCAGTTGGTAGAGCGCGCAACACCGAACCGAGTGGTCACTATTTCGACTCCCACTCGGGAAAGTGTTTTTCGCGCTTGGCATTCCCTTTGGCAGCTGCTCCAGGGCAAGTTAAGTAGAAATTAAACACGTCTCACCGCCGTTGGCTCGGTGGCTCTGGGCGTTGGGTCGCTTCCCGTTCTGGCTACGTGTCGGCACTCGGGGTTGTGGGTTCGAATCCCGCGTACCCCTCTGAGGTAAGGCCTCTGAAACTGGGATCAGGAAGTCTAACGCCCTTGACACCGCTCGTACCTCTAGGGGTAGGCCAATGGTGGTACGGGGATCAAATCTGTCGAATTGCGCGATAGGATCGCAGTCAGCAAAGCGCCGGTTCCCATGGAACACCGAAGCAGTTGGCTGCCACAGGGGGTAAAAGCCCTGTGCCTGGCGGGAACCGCAACCTCCTTCGGGAGGTTTACTGCCGCAAAAATTTTCCATGTTTTCACGCCACCCTTTCCATTGCACAGATAAATGAAAAAAAAAAAAATAGATTAAATCTGTGAAGTATTGTCTGTGTTTATTGGGTTAAATAGAATTCGGAAAATCGGAATATGTGGAGCAGGAATATGTGGAATATTGCTGGAATATGTCTGGAATATTCGGAATATTTGGAAAACTTTTTTTTGAATATTTGGAATATTTCAGAAAATCTGGAGTATGTTGGAATATATGGAATATTTTTGGAATGTTTGGAATATTATTGGAATATTTTTCAATGTGTACATGGAATATCCAAGTGGTCGACCCCTTGTTTTCACGGGTACCGCATCCACCCAACATCACTACAGCCCGCCGTGTCCAGGCGGGGCGTGTCGACGCAGCGCGGTGCCCGCCTGACCCACAACCGATCCGACGGTCCACAATTGATTTCTGAAGTCGTGATAACAATCGAGCCTGGGCTAGCGCTGGCGCACAGCGGGGGCGGGGCGGGGCGGGGGCAGGGCGGGGTGAGGTGAGTCGGGATGCGTGGGCAGGGGAGGGTCGGGTCAGGCCGCGTTGGGTCGGGCTGCAGCCAAGGGGAGGATACTCTGTGACCGTTCCTCACCGTCAGTATAACGTAACACCTCCGTTGCCGACCGAGTCACAATACCCCGACCCTCCTACCTACAATTATGGTTTGGCACCTGTAAAAATCGAATAAAGTGACATGATCGGTGATGCTTTTCTTGATGAAACAACTACAGGTCAGATTTACAAATAACGCGCGTCTCTCATCTATGACAAAGATCCGGGTACAACATCTGGCCTGTTGTCTGCATGCTCAAAAAGAAAAAAGAAAAAAGAAAAAAAAATCAGAATTTATTGACGCGACAGCATGCCTTGCAATCAGTGGCACTTGTCTTGTATATTCTTTTAAGAGAGGAATAAGGATACGTCGCAAAGATTAAAAGCCGAGAGCTATGCGTTTTGAGGACCGCTTTACTCCATAACAGTACATGCACTGTTGAACCAGGTAAGACACGCTACTATTTTTAAAAGAACAGAACTGTAGAGGAGAAAGGAGCGTGGAAGGTACACAGAGAGGCATGGGGAAGAGAACGCTGAGAGAGATGGGAAGGGGTCAAGTCGGAGAGTTAATAGTCAGCATGGAAAGTACTCCCCGCTGACACCTTAGATCATTTCACGGTTTCATTCAGTCTCGTCTCGTCATATGCCGACACCGCAGTCAGTACACCTTCCACGGTAGTGCTCTGATGGCCGTAACTACGGGACGAACTGTTAACGCAGACCTGCAGCACACATTCAAAAACATTCAGTGTGCGACTTTCCGAACCCCCCCCCCCCCCTTCTCTCCTCCAAAAAATGTCAAATTTTCTCATGATAGTAAAATCACAGTCAACGTGCAAAGGGTAAACTAGAAACCCCAGTGTGTGAAATTACCAGAAGAGTTCACACCTTTACTTGATAGAGGGAGCGAGTGTAAATTCACGCACCTGGGCGTGGCGATCAAACACTATGACTTCCATATCATGGGAATTTTAAAGGGGTGCGGGTACCAGTCAGATCCGTGTCAGGCTGGTTTCGTTGCCCCCCCCCCCCCCCCAGCACGCCGCCCCGAAGCCTCCCCGCACCCCGCCGAGGCCGCGCCCGCCTGCTACCTTGAAGCGCCTGGCCTGCTCGGCCGGCCGGTGACCATGTTATCATTTAGGATAACAGACAGGGTAGACAAACAGTTTGCCGCAGTGGAAACCCTATCGCAAGCGCAGCTCGGTCAGTCATTCATGCGCACGTTTAACAGAAATCTATATATATATATATTTTTTAAAGAAAAAAGAAGAGAAAATATACTTTACAGAAAGCAGATGGCCAGGAATATGGTTTTGCAAATCACCGATTTTGATTGCGGCTCTTTTCGTTTCCCTTTGAGGACGACGAGCTACCCCACTCTGCTGGAGGCCTCGGGCTGTCGCGGCGGCAGCGGCCGGGCCCGGCTGCTGCATTGTGCGCGACACAAGTCGATCGAGAAATCATTCCTGGACATAGTTTTATAGCCCCGCCACACCTGAGCGCGCACAGACCGGCTACCTGTGTGCGCCGGGCGCGCCGCCCCACCGCGCGAGGAGTACACCGCCACGTGCTTAGCTTAGCTTATGAACCTGGTCTCAAAAGACCTGTATTTCCAGAGAAAAATTACATTCACTGCAAACCCTGGAATCCAATTTCTCACCCAAAGTGGGAGAGGACACTTTTCCATGCTAAATTGGAGTGAGAATTTTTAACCTCACTCTTTTCGAGCGAGATATTTTTTGGCCTCGCTCTATTCGAGTAAGGATTTTTCAACTTCACTTACTTTGAGCACGAATTCTCACTTTATTAGGGCGAGGTCTCAAAATTCTTTCACATAAAGAGCGAGGAAAAAAATCCCCACTCTCCAGAGAGTAATAAAATTGCCCTCAAATTCTCACTCGTCTGGGGGCGAGAATTATGACTCGTAGATTTTCAGTTTTGACTCCGATTTTATTGCAGATTTGGTACACAAGAGCTAACAGTCCCCCCATGATGCTCCGGTCCTAAGGTTTGATAGCAGAGATTGCGTTTTAGGATTGGTGAATAAGCAGAAGTAAAACGTATAGCTAGCCCGTTTAGAATTTAGGCGATTCAAAACGCAGCACGGAAGCCGAAAATATACATAGTATAGTGGGACGTGGGGCACGCGCCCGCTGCTGCGGGGCTCAAACGTGACCGCACTGTGATACTCAGCTCCCCCCACACACACACACTCCGAAAGAAAGAAACGTATTAAAAAATTTGCCTTCGTTCAAAAATAGCTGAACATAATTTATTTTCTTTAAATTGAATCAAATAAATCATTGGCTCATCTACAAAAGAGCGATTTTTTTATTCACTCACTTACCAGTGAGCGAATATTTTTCACCTATCTGCAAGCGAGCGACATTTTTGTACATTTTAAGGTATGTGAATTCCTTCCGTTTTCATTGAACACGAAATTCACGCGACACGTGCTCGTGTGCGATAATCACACACTTGAGCTCTCAGAGTTTTTTTTTTTCTTTTGAATCGGCGTGCGACAAAAACGGTGACCGGCAGCGGAAGCAGCCGCAGTCGCCAAAGGAAGGAGCCGGATGGTCATTGAGGGCCGCACCGCGTCAAGAGGGTGACCGGGGTGACCCCACAGGGCGACAGGACCCGCAGCGAGGGGTACCTCACCTTGATAGTGGGTGTACACTGACTAAAAAGTCAATGGACTAGAATTGATTTGCTGACTAAAACTGACTAAATTTTGACTTTTCCTTCCAAAAGAAGTGACTAAAAACAACGAAATTTGGGCTGCTCTGTCGCCGGTGCGATCGTCTATAAGATTGGAAATGACTAATCAAGATTAAAAGTGACTAAATTTTGACTAGAAGCGACTTTTTTAAAAACTGGGTGTGACCGATACCTTTATTGTTGACAAATGAGCATTTGTGTAGCAGAAGTATGAGAACAAGTCACACAATGGACGTAAAATGCTCAATATTTTAAGACTTTTTGTGACTTATTGACTGACTGACTGAAGTGACTGGAGGTGACTAAATTGACTAAAAGTGACTAAAACGTGACTAAAATGTGACTTTTTTTCGCCCTGTACACTAACTTTTCGAGGTGATGCACCCCTCGACCCGCAGGCGGCAGGCCGCAGGCCGCAGGGCGACAATTAGAGCGTCCTCCCCGGCCGGCCCGCGAGCCGGCCCGGCCCGGTCCAACCCTAACATGAGGACGCGAGCATTCCCCTCCCTCGAATTCGCTGGAGTGGCGTAGTAGAGGTCGGTGTAAAGCTGTTGCGCTAAGGGTTCATAACTTTAGGCTGCAGTTGACTCGCTTAAACTTAAACTTCATCCCCAACCTTTATAATTCCCCGGCTTCCTGCCACGCTGCCCTTACCGCGCTGTATAGTCTTCTCCTTTTAGAGCTCCCCTAGTTTGCCGAGCTGACCGTAAATCACCTGCGAACCGGAGCAGCTGTCACAATGTGTTAGTTGTTCACCGTATAATTACCGTACACTACATATTGGTGCGCTGCGGAAAAGTCGCGGGCCAAACCGAACGGCACATCTTACATGGATTTTCTGCTCTCGAAGTCAACTGTGAATTTTGTCTTTCACATTAAAAAAAAAAAATGTTTTTCCTTTTTGTGGCAAAGAAAGAGAAGAGTTCACATTTCAACTGGTCTCACCACAATCAAAAGGTATAAAAAGAAAATTTGTTTTTCTCAAACTAAAAACGTAGATAGGTTTGGTTCAAGACGCATTCCATTATTTAAAAAGGAAATGATTTGAAAGGAACCGTGGCCACATGGTGGTCTTATTACATTAAACTAAAAACCACAAATAAAATACACGTCTGCCACATTGGCCAGTGCCACATCATGCATGCCGTTTCAGTTTGAAGGCGAAACTCGCTAAAAATCTTTCGTGCACCACGAACCTTGAGTAACAATCAGCATGGTGACTCGCCCAGACGACGACATGGTGAAACACATCCTTAAAATCCAAGTGAGGGTCGCACTGAAAGTACGGTGTTTACTTGCGGCAAAACGCGTCCGCACCAACCGAAAACACTCACACAAACACGTGCGTCCGGAGGTGCTAATCCAGCGCGTCACTTGAGCTGGCTTTTACTACTCCTCCAACAGGAATCGCCAGAACGTCCCATACCGGCGAGAGCACCCTCGACGTGCGTGTCATGTCTCTGCGCGGACCGCTTTGGCGCCAACGCGGGCGAGCACGAGCACGGCGGCAGTGAGCGGGAGCACGAGCACGGAGGTGGACCGCCTGCCGACGCGAGCAGCACCGGACTGGGGAGGAGAGGAGGCGGCCAGGCCAGAGGCAGCCAGAGGCTCGAGCACAAGCGCGGGCCGGGCCGGGCCGGGCCGCCGGCCGGCACCATCCCCCCACCCTCCCCCCAACTCCTCTCCCATGCCTCTTCAATCACCCCTCAAGTAAAGTGATGTCGTGCAAGGGAGGAAGTAGGCATGTCGACGAGAAACCCGCACCGATGAGACTTTATTAGGTTTTACTGAATTTTCTTAACGAATCAGTGCAGCTTGACGACTGCCCGGTCTCGCTCCCAAGAGAGCACACGCGTCTATTCATGCAGCACTACAGCGACTTATTCTGATGTACAAGGTCACGAATCTCACAAGAGGTAGACCTCCACCAGACGAAAAAAAAAAAAAAAAAGGACATTTTTAGTAAAATTACGTCCGTTGAATTCCGGGCATTCACTTTCACTCTGTATTACACTCTTAAAAAAATCAGCGCAAAATTCTGTACATTGTTACGCAGTAATTTACATATCACTTACTGTACAAACTTTTGTATCTGATACAGAAAATACTATATCAATTTTACGGAATTTGGATGATTCGTACATAATTTTAAAACAAAATACAAAAATCTGTATCAGTTTCCTGTATCACAAGTGATACGTTAATTACTGCATAAAAATGATACAGAATTTTGTAATTTTTTTTTAGAGTGTACACTGAGAAGGGACAACTGTGTCTTTATTCTCCCCCCTTTTTTTTTCTGCTAACATTTAAACTGTGTGCAATACAATACATCGTCGTTAGCGTTAACTTCCAGTCCAAGCTATCCGAAATGTGGTAGTAACCGGCGGTCATATTACATCGATTACATCTAACGCGGTATAGCTGGAGGCTTTGCTCAGTTGCTTACGGTGGAGATCATCGGTCATCACAATCGCTAGAACAATAGACAACACACTTTGAAGTTTTTACTAGGAAAATTTGCTCAGTAACTACTAGGCGTTTTGTGCTGTTATAACTTATCAAGAAAATCTATGGTATTATTGCACGTTTTACCTAGTATTACCAAACGTTTTTAATTGTAAAATTAAATTAGTCGAAACGTTGCGAAGCATTTGGCTGCTTCGTAATGCTACATATTACACAATAATATAGTAATGCTTCGTAATACGAAGCATTTTCTTTGCAAGCCCTGGCCCTATGCCTTACGAAGAAATTTGTTTGTACACTACGGAGAAAATGCTTCGTAATGCGAAGCTGCCGAATGCTTCGCAGCTTACGAAACGCTTTACGAACAATTTTCTTCGCAAGGTATTAACAGTGTTCTAGCATTAAGATAACGGTGAAATTAAATTCTAGAAAAAGGTTTAGTAATAGCACTACATACAAATTTCTTTTTAGGTTACGACAGCACAAAACGCCTAATTAGGCAAATTTCCTAGTAAAACGCACAGCGTGCACTACGCATATTCCTCGTTAGTGTTTACTTTGGGTAAGGGGTGAGCCAGGTCCGGCCTACCTCTTTTCGTACGGAGTTAGGAAAAGAGGGAAGAGAGAGAGAGAGAGAGAGAGAGAGAGAGAGAGAGAGAGAGAGAGAGAGAGAGAGAGAGAGAGAGAGAGAGAGAGAGAGAGAGAGATAAAGTTTGCAGAATGCCAGAGCAGCCCACAGCCCAGACGTAAAATAAGTTGCCGACGCGGCACGGCGCGCGCTGTGCAGGAGACGAGTAGGAAGGGTGGCCTACTCCTCCGGCGGCCACTGCGGCCCCACCACGTTGACAAGGGGGCCCACGGCCTACGGCAAGAAAAGTCAGAATCTTTAGCAGTTATTGTATGTTTGTTCTTAAAGGGAGTGACGTGACACGTGGACTCCACGTGCATGCGTGGACATCACGTCATGGACGTGGATTTGTCTACGGCATTTCCTACCACGAGTACCTTTCCTTTATCTATCACGTATACGGCAGGTATATCCAAGGAATGACCATAAAATCATTGTTGAGGCAACAATATAACGAATGCGTATTCACTAGAATTCTGGTGAGCACAATCTTCACATTGAAATCTCAACCATGATTTTATGGTTGTCATTGATAACCATATGATGGAGTGGTTGGAGGCTACAAGGTATAACGCTGTATTTACACGGCACACAACGCACTGCGATGTCTGCACCGGACTGCATTCTTCTAGAATTAAAAAAAAGGACGAAAGATTCTTTTTTTTAAATTTTTTTTATTATTATTTTTCTTTATTTTAAGTCATCTTAAAAAATACAGGTAACATTGGGAAACCGCAGTAGCAGTTGTGCCAGAAAAGTAGGAAAAACCCGCCCAACACACCACACAGAAGTGAAAGGCGGGCGGTATTCGCGCCTGCCTACTAGGCAACATCTACATGCGTGAGCAGAGGAATTGCCTAGTAGGCAGGCGCGGATACCGTCCGCTCTACACAACTGTGTGTTGGGCGGGTTTTGCCTACTTTTCTGGCAACAATGGCACACACTGTAATTAGGTAAGAAATTGATGACGTGATGAAGTCGGAGCGAGCGGCATTGCAGTCCTCTTTAACTGGAAAACAATCGACCACCGGTCATATGGCTATTATCAGAGGCAGACAGACGTCTGTCCGGAAACAACAAACTCCTTTCCTCGTGGTCGATCCTCACTCGAAAAAAAGGAAACACCTTTTTAACTTCGAAAAAATATTTTCTACACACGAAAAAATAATGCGCGTCCGAGCAAAAATATTAGGGGTAAAAAAAAATTAGCTGAAAGGGCGCAGCCAATTTTTCAGCTACGGTGCTAATTTCTAAGCTACGATGCTAATTTTCAAGCTATTTTGCTATTTATTTTTCCGCGGGTTTAAGTGTTCAGCAGCATTGCTAATTTTTAAAATTTTAGTTTTGCTGAGCGACTTTTTTTTTAGCGTGTACGACTGCCGGAATGTAGACGCTGAAAATCTACGAGTCATAATTCTCGCCCTCAGACGAGTGAGAATTTGAGGGCAATTTTATTACTCTCTGGAGAGTGAGAATTTTTTTCCTCGCTCTTTATGAGAAAGAATTTTGAGACCTCGCCCTAATAAAGTGAGAATTCGTGCTCAAAGTAAGTGAGGTTAAAAAATCCTTATTCAAATAGGGCGAGGCTAAAAAATGTCCCGCTCGAAAAGAGTGAGGTTAAAAATTCTAACTCCAATTTAGCATGGAAAAATGTCCTCTCCCACTCCCATTTTGGGCGAGAAACTAGATTCCAGGGTTTGCAGTGGATTATTTTGTGGGCAGGCAGCAGGAACAATGACACCTATGAGAAATCCTCCGAGGGCGGGCGCCGTGCCGTGCAGCACCAAACTGGCAAAACTTCTGTATTTCTCTGAAAGAATAAAGCCAAACTATCTGCACGACCTCATCACAGTATAACAAATCAGACAAGCGTTTTTCGGATTCCTCACAAATTCAAACTGGAGGTAAATATAATGAACGTAGAGAGAGAGAAGAGTATGGGAGGGAGGGGATACAGGAGGCACTTCAGGCTATCCCGGAAAAACCGGTTTCCAGATCCAGCAAGACTGTTTTGCTTTTGATTGCTGCTTATGGATGCGCGGCGGGTGAGGTCGGGGATCTCAGTCAGTAAGATACCGCGGCTGAGAGAGGCCGCGCTGCTCGCTCTACCGCAGCACGATCAGATGTGAACTCGTCTCCACCCCACACCCGCACCGCAGCGACACGGTCGCACCATGTGGACGCTGCCTATCCTCGCCATCTGCCTATTGGAAATACATCTGTCGGCAGGCGTGGTACTACCAAAAGGTACGTGCGTAGTGAACAGAAAAGAAGGTAGTTTACGATTAATTAATTGACAAAGAGACCACTCTTCTGAAAGTTAAGTGACCCACATGCACCTGATTTCCGACACTACCTTACGGCTAGGACAGAGAATATCCTTCCATATTTAAAATTTACACTAGCTGATTCGCATTGCTAGTCAACTGCATAAGATTGGAGACATAGCCAAGGTCACAGCGCAAAAAGGGGGAGGGGAAGGTTACATGTTTATCAGATATATATACAAAACGACGGCAATACAATGGGACAGATAGCTGCGAACAAGGAAATCTAGGAAATTGCAAAATAACAGACTAAAAGTTATTCTTGAAAGAAAGACAAAGAGACTGACATGAATGTACATAATAATTACTGTAAACTAAATACTCTTAGAGCCAGTGATCGGCTGCTAGAGAGAACGACAGTATACGTGTAATTGAAAATATTGTGTATTTCTAGCCGTGCAAGTAAGTGACTGTTTCTTCCATTAAATAGCAGTGTTTCGTCTGACGTCAGAGGAAAACCCAGACCGGCTGCGGCTCCCTGCCGTTCGACGCCGGGTCGAATGGGTTGCCTAAGTAGCAGGTGCTCATTCGTCGAAGGGCTTAGAGATGATGCACTGCACAGGCTTTAATAATTCCAACAAGACCAAATAGCAACAAAAAGGGAAAATGTGACAAAAGATCGACGCTTCATCAACAGATAAGGAATTGCACTTTTAAAAAAATTACTTGGTTTACAGAATGCGGAATTTCGTCTGCTAAAGGAACTGCCTTTATCATCAATGGTAAAAATGCAACTGCAAGTGAGTTTCCTTGGCATGTGGGTCTCTACCTCATCTCGCAAAATATGTCACAGTTTTGTGGAGGTACACTGGTTCACCCACGCCTCGTAATGACAGGTATGTTGATATTTTTCTGATTAGATTACAACGTTTCCACGGTTAAAACATTTTCGATATTTTCGAGGATAATGATGTCGTTTTTGAACAACACTCTAAAGATACGACTTTTGTCGTATGTAAACAATCAATTAATAATAAGTAATTTTTTATAGTGAGACAATTTTTTTTTTTGTACGATTTCAGCAGTAAATTTAAGTTTTAGGTCGTGAATGTGCGACTTTGGTCGTACATTTACGGCACAAATCGTGAGTTATCGTCTATATTTACGAACTTATTAACCGTTTAGTGTCTGAAGAATGTCACAGAGAATTTCCCCCCTTTTTTGGCGTTAAGTTTTTACCAAATCGGTCCACAATGACTGCCATCGCTATCAAACTGTGGATATGTTTTAGTCGTTAATTTACAACAAAATTTCTGACAGTGTATTTTGTTTTACCCTTTCAATTACATATCACAGCGATAAATTTCTGTTAATTTTCAGCTGCGCACTGTATGTATACCGACAATAAGCTAATAGACCCGAAAGACTTGAAAGTTTCCGTGGGAAGCGCAGTCCGCGACTGGGAGGCTAAAGTTGAAGAGGCCCAAAAGCGTTCGGTGAGTTCATACATTGCTTGGTAATGTCTTCAAACCATCCACACATTCATGAAGCGTGAAAACAAGATGTGCTCAACAACCTTACGAATTCAACAACACTTCAGCTCTCAAAACTTTAGCGCATGAATGTCTGGGAGTGTTGAATCCATTAAGAATCAATGTACACTGTCAGAAAAATCGTACCAAAGTACACAAAAGGTACGATAATTTTCTGGTCAAGTCCTTGCCTGCTCTGAGTGTACTTGGCTAGTACGGTCTTTTGAGGTACGAAGTACACCAGATTTATCTTAAGATTACTGTACTTCGTACCTCAAAAGACCGTACTAGCAAAGTACAACCAGAGCAGGCAAGGACTTGACCAGTAAATGATCGTACCTTAACGTGCTTTTTTCTGACAGTGTACATCCATTAAAATTTTTCATTAAAAAAAAATAAATAAATAAATAAAAAAAAACAGTCACAACCTACAAAATTTGAAACACGCCACCCTTAAAATTGCACAGGTTTCGAGGATTTTCCCTCATCCTCATTTCCGCGGCCGCAGACGATTCTATGCCGATGACATTGCGCTAATAGAGCTGGAGTCACCTGTTACCGTAAATGCATTCATATTGCCAGTCTGCCTTGACTGGCAAGGGAACAAGCTCGGAAGTCTGAAGAAAGGTGACGTTGGAAAGGTATTTGTATTAATAAAAGATTTTTGAAAAAAATTGAAAACTTTAATGTTATGGGCAAGATTCCATACAGGAAACCAATACGGCAATCTAACCTAAAATAACAACTGTGTTACAGGTTGTGGGGTGGGGGCTAAATGCTGACAACAAACCAAGCCCGTATCTTCAATCTGCTGAACTGCCGTATATACCATTCAACGAGTGCGTGGATGCAGTACCAGCTGACTTCCTTCCATTTCTGAACTACGACAAATTTTGTGCTGGCCACATAGACGGTACGTAATGAGCAGAATCATGTATGGAGAGATACTCAGAGGGGTCAAGGTATATCGTATAACACTCTCCGTAACATTCAAATTGTAGGAGCATCCGTTGCCCCCGGTGATAGCGGAGGCGGTTTAGCATTTGAACGCAATGGTTTGTGGTATTTACAAGGAATTGTTTCGGTTGGCGTCACGCAAAAACTGTCCTATTCCGCATTTACAAGGGTTGATGCCTACACCGAATGGATTAATCAGATTGTGGAGGCAATATCGTCAGCTGGTAAGTAAAGTATGCAACAAACTGTAAAGAAATGTTATTTTTAAAAACGGACCAATACGTGCCAACAAATCTTTGATAAATGTGTTACATTTCAAAGGTATCCGCTGGGAGCTGATGTCACGCAGTCAAACCTTGCCACAGGGTGCTTTAAAGGGTGGTTTTCAGAGAATTGACAATAAGGACTACCCACACTACGTTGGTCGCATTTTTCACAAGAATGCTATTATTCCCGCCACTGTCACAAAGTACGGCGGCCCTTGGACAGCATATGCAGTTGTAGACGGCAAATCACGGTCTGACGAGACTTTTGAGGTTTGTACACCACAAGAGCGCAGTTATCGTCACGATCGGTCACGATGGTTATGTTGCCATCGTATTGCTGTCAAAAGGGAATGGTGCAGTATCGGACCAACCGTTTGTTCATGCGAATAAGCGTAACATCTTATCGTGTTGTATAAATGTTTCTAGTTTTTCCGCCCGGGGAACTTTTTGGAAAATTAGTAGTCAGTCGAATGGAATAAACTGAAGGGCACTGACAGCTATAATTTTGCTTTTTACTGATAGATAAAAATTATTATTTTTGCTATTCAGGTTGCTATTGCGGAGGAGAAAAACACTCGTTGGCTTCCTGGGGCCAAAGGAAAAGTTCCTGTGGGTGCAGCCGCAGCAGGCGTGTCTGATGATGGTGAAACGGTATACGCATGTCGAGCCTTCGACCAAGAGCGAAAGCAGGGCAACCATATCCTGATGATGACTCCGGGCGCAGTAAGTGACAATCAAGCAATAAGTTTTTATTACTTCTATTATTATTATTATTATTATTATTATTATTATTATTATTATTATTATTATTATTTTAATTATTATTTGGTAGCAGCGCTGTTACCAAAGCTGTTGCACGGGCAAAAACCTGTAGATCTTGAGCTGTGTTGAACACATTTAGAAGCTAATCGCTAATAATCTCTTCATTTCGTTTGAGGTATTCACTGCAAATGCAAGAGTGAGATATCTCATCAAAAAGGAGTGAGACTTTATCCTCTTGCCTCATTTAAGTGAGAGTTTAGGATCCTCGCTCTTTTTGAGAAAGAATTTACAACATCACTCAAATTAAGTGAGATAAAGGATAAAAATCCTCACTCAAAATGGGCGAGGTTTCCCAATCCTCGCTCAAATAGGGCGAGATTTTTGAGACTATTTCTCTAATTGAGCAAGAAAACCAAACCTCGCTCGCAAAGAGTGATAGAAAATTTCTCGCTCTCCTGAGGGCGAGAATCCTCGCTCTGGTATTTAAAGTGTTCAAAGACTGAGACATTGGCCACCAGAATGTACAAAGAACTGTGTTAGGCAATTCCACATCAAAAGTGGGATTTTTGAACATCTTCTAGTATTGAATGCTAGAAGACGTGTGCCACCACAAAAAAAAAAAATTGCGCAAAGAATGTCATTACTAATTTGAGAAATTTTCTAATCCTTTCTAGATGCAACCAAGCACTGGCGTCTGCAGTATAGAGTTCCACGGGGTAAACAATTACACAACATATCAGATACTTGCATCGGTACCTTGACGTTAAAAGAAGACTGCTGTGTTCATAACTGTTATTTGTAAGACTGAAAGTTTGAAAATCGATGGTAAATAAACTAAATGAGGAGAGCATTTTTCACATAATCGCCTATCTACAGGAATGAATCTGAACTCAAAAAAGTAATCGCGCAGCTGAAATTAGATGATAAAAAAATAGCAATACTTAAAACAGAAAAAGAAAAAAAAAACAATAGCAGGGTAGCTAGAAAATAAGCACCGTGGCTTAAGAAATAGCTTCTCCTATACAGTTAAAAAAAGTACACGTGCAATTTTTTTCTCATACGCGAGTATTTTTTTCCAGCGTGTAGGCCGGGTTGAGGCTGAGCCGTATAATTCAGAGGCGATGCAAAATTTTGTACATTTTTAGAGACGGACAGTAGCACCATTTCTCTCTGTGTCAAGCACTAATTAGAGGTATTAAAAAAAAAGTGTTGGAGAATCCCCTCTCTTTAGATACACGTCTGGAGGGTCATCGAGGAGCACCCCACGATAGTCTCGAACTGCTTGAACCGGCAACTTCCGAGTAAACTCTCAACGGTTCGAGTTCTTAGACTCAATGGGATCCTGAACTCGAACCGTTGAGATTCGACCCGGAAGTTGCCCGTTCGACATAAGACATAAGACACGGTCAAAAATAAAGATAAAAAGCTGGAATGAAAACTCGTTCGACCTCAAAAGGTCAGGGACCTACAGTAAAAAGTGTTGACTCGATATCTTTATCTGTTTTTGAAATATCGCGTGGACAGCCTTACAGACAGGAGCCAAATTGAAACGGTGAAGTATTAGGCTTTGCTTTCGCATCGCACGGCAGAAAAAAAAAACTTCCACACTGGTAAAAACGGAACCTTATTTCAGAACGCACATCTTTAAAGAGCGACTCAAGTTTTGCGTCACTTTTACGCGAGTTGTCTTATCACCGGAACTAACGTTTAGGCCGTTGTACACCGACATTACCAGGCTTCCTGACAGAAGCAAGACTCCCATCGCAATATAAAAACAGCAGGCAAACAAGGACGACACAGACTTACAGCTCAAGCTTCCGTTAAGAAATCATGAAGTCCTTCATATTTTTCCCGGTGTTTGGCCTCTTGCTAGGTGGGTGTAAGTAAAATCTAAAAGAGGTATCTCTCATTATAACATGTTTGTTTTATCGCACATTTGACGATCACGGAAAAAAATTCATTCGCTGTGACAGCTAATAAATTCGCTGATATGCGCTTAGTGAATGTTTTCCTTGCGGCAGTGAATGCGTTTGTTACGAGAGCTAAAGCACATTAGCTGAGCGGACCAATGTAGTGGCAGAGAATTTTTTAAAATTATTGAACAGTTTTAACGGTCCAATCCAGTCCCGTCCTCGAGGGATCGGCCATCTTGCATTTCTGGACGATCTTTATTTGAAACTGAAACTTACTCGAGCGAGTGTCGAACCCACGACCGTCTTGTCGCCAAGGCCGACTCGGAGCCACTGAGCCACCCGAGCGCGATAGCGTAGAAAGGGAAGCCAGTGAGGTGGGAACGCGTCGACGTGAAAAGTGGGTCCCCGCATTACTCCACACAGCTAATCTTATTCGACGGGTCAAGCAGTATTCAAATTTGCCACAAGCGAATATAGATTAGTCTATATAACAAATGAGTTTGAGCTGGATGAAGAGAGACTTTCGTTAGCGCAGTGATTTCAAATTATTTTCCGACTCGTTCCGTGTAGTACCTAATATGTAAGCTGGGGCAGACTAAGTGAAATTCGGGCTGGGAGCTAACCTGCTATAGCTAACACAAGCAGCTGATTGTTCGATCCCACAACTAAGGAGTTAGCTGACACACACGATAATATTGGTTGAGCCGCTACCAGCGAACATATTAGTTGTCCTAGCTAATTATTCGTTGCGACAACAAACGTATTTTTTTCCGTGATTGAACTTTAATGCGTCTTAGTCTGTGCTTCATTGTTCAAAATTACTGGATCCTAAAGCAATCGATTTTACTGGAACAGTGGTAATGTGCTGTGAAAGCTCCGAACCTGAACCCTGTCCAAGTGTGTGCGGACTGATCTTCCAGCCAGTATGTGCAGTAGACCAGGATCGACGTCTAATTAGAACATTTGCAAACGACTGTCTGCGTCGAGAAAGCAACTGTAGATTTGGCACAAGTAAGATATCTCGTACCTTTTCCAACCACGAACTCACCGATGCCGATAAACAATGGATGCTATGGGGCTCAAACGACTAAGAGAGAACTTGCATTGCTTTGCAGGATATGCACGTCTTTTTGAAGGAATTTGTCGGTTGGATTCTATTCGTCCAAATAACAATTCATAAGAATGTCAAAGGTAAATTTCCATTTTCAAAATGAAACAAGAATTCCTTTTCTTTAAGCAGTCTACACTTTGATTTGTTGTCAATGTTAATATTTCGGGACAGTTTTGCCATATAACAGTGCGCAAAGCGTTGCTCTCTGCGCCTGTTCCTTTATCAATCGAAGAGTGACTCTCCAAGTCCCGTAGAAAAATATGGGTATCTGCTTTAAAGACAGTTCGGTTGAAGCATTTTTGATTTCATAGAAACCCTGTTCAAAAAGGTACATATGAGTAACATTGTTACCACATGAATAAAATAATATCATGTCTCTCCGTCATGTCAAGAAACAAGCAGTCTCATTTTCCTTTAACTTACCGGAGGGAAGGGGCACTTTCTGTTTGGGTCATTGAAAGTAACGGTCATTAGCCTTTTCCAAACTTCAGGGTTATGGAGAGGAAATATTTTGCAGAAACAGCCAGGCCTCATAATGAATGCATTTTCTTTCCATCCGCCGCGAGAACTCCATGATGCCCAGTTGAGATCAAACTGTTGGGGATCGAGCACAAGAAAGCTAAACAACACTGTATACTTTGCAGTCTCATTTTACGCCAATATTGTCTCAGTGAAAAGTGTTTTTATGCTTTCAAATACGGGAAAATTTTAACCTCTGGGAATTTAGCAGATATCGGAGATGAGGAAAATGTATTACAAACAGAGAGGCAAACTTCAGCACAAAAAATACGTGGTACATTTAAACGCAGCGCATCTAGACAGCAAACATTTTTTATTTTTTTTTGTAAAATGGCAATCCATTTCCGGAAGCGATTTCTGGCAATAAGATTTTAGGTTTAGTGTCGTATTTCCAGATACAACAGTGTATTGAAAGATAACATGCTAGCAGGCAGAGCAGGGACTGATATGATTTTTTTTTTTTTTTTACACTGGCACACTCTAAATATTCTACAAAGATTTTGTTTTTGTATAATATAAATAACACTATGCAATCGTATTATACAGGAAATTCCTTGTATTACAAAGACAATTTGGCTTTGTATTACGATTGCACAAAAATTCTTTGTAATGAAGAATTTTCTTTGTGAGGTTTTATGAGTGCGCGCAGAACATTTAATATGGAAATTAGTCAACTAGCGTCCTCCGCATGTGTCATAGAAAACCCGGGATTCTCTCCGGAAAAAAATAGGGCAGTTAGCGGGAACATGTTTGTGTGCGCTGAATATGCTTTTCTGAAACGATAGTTCGCAGCTTGTAACGAAAAAGATTTCGAATCCGAAAGTATTACACTGGCTTAACAAACTAGTTTACACGGCTTTGTCACTTACATCGTACGAATCATCAATTGTGAAGAGGGTTGTGATATTGGCCCAGAAAACCCAAGAGTCTACATTATTTCGATCTCTGTAGCTGCGCCAGTTGAAGTCCTTGAACGGTGATTCAGCCATGCCTGGAGGGCAGAAGTCTACGTGGCCAGGAATGATACGAAAGGGGCCCTGCACATAAACTGATAAAACCTCTAAGGCAGTACACATGGATCTATAAAATTGCTGAAACCAGCAATGCTGTCGAGGAGGCCCACTGCGTTTGTAATTGACCCTTGAACAGTCTCACCGTACGCTCGGAACGTGGGTCGCAATGGGTGGCGGAACCGTGGCGGTGGTGGATATGTTCGTGTCACATCCCTCTCGAGTCCTTTAAAATAGAGGCGATCTCGGCTTCTCACTTTTGCAGTCCATCTTATGGACTAATGCGCCTAGAAGGTGGCAACACCACAAGTCGGATTTTATTTTTGAGATTTGAAGTCTTTAGAGTGACTATCAATGACATTTCGCATCGCCACTCCTATAATTAGGAAATTTACAATGTCCAAGCGTTGGACTATAAAGAAAAAAGAAGCTACGACTTGCGCTGCTGCCAATTTGTGGGCGAAGAGAACTATATCTATGATAATTCAGTAAACCGCATTTGCAGGGATGGAAAGGGATGTAAAGGACACATCCACCCCTGTCACGGCCAACTGTTCACCACCATTACCACGGTGGGGCCATCTGTTAAGACCTCACTGACCGCAACATTACTAATATAGCGAGATGCCGCCGTAGACGATTCCTGATAGTACACCATCAGCAACAATGCCAAATAAACAGCGCACTCAGTTGGCATGGTGGATATCAGCTGTAGACTGTCGACGTTCTTGTTTACGTTTAGTTAATGGCACGTTGTGTAGAATCAGGCTCATCAGTCGAGTCACTTCGGGATGAGGTAATAAAAGCATTTTTGACCTTTGTTGGTCCAGTACGAAACGCTCGGCAAAAAGCAGCCCGAGCACGCAAGTAATGGGACATTGACCCTGGTCGGTTTCGGCGTTGCTTTAGTAGCCCACAGACAGCTGACTGGAAGGGGGCCTAGCCCATTAAATCTTTTTAAAAGTGAATATTTCGAAGAGACGTAAGGGTGTCAAACGAGATTGTTTGAAACGTGCGACTTATCAGCATAACAAAAAAAAAAAATAGAATTGCAGGTAGCTATTTTGTTTGGTACTGAGTAAACACACACAAAAATACCGGACGCCATACAATAAACTTAGAGCAAAACATGCATATACAAAAAAAGATACGTAACTGAAGTAGTTAATAATCAGCGTTACAACATAAGAGATTACTGCAGTAAAATAGCTTCAAACTGTGACATGACCACTGCGTATGTTATTATAATATTCAGCATCTGTGAAAAATACAATGGGTAGACTTGAACCCCTTTCCAATTTTATAGGTAGAGGAAAACAAAATTCATGAACCACGTAGAAACACATGCGATTCAGCTGATAAGAAAAACTTACTTCTTTAAGTGTAGAGACATCAAAATTATACATTCCCAGGACACAAGCACTACGGGAGTTTTCTTGACTCCTGATTTGAGCGATCAGCATTTCAACCTGAAATGAGAGAGTACTCTGGTCGATCGGGAATGATGCACATTTTTTATACATAATTTTGTACAAATTGTGCATAACTATGCACAATTTGTACATAGTTATGCATGAAATCGTGCATATTCTTATGGTTGTTTAAAATCTTGCATGTTTATGCACAACAAAATGCATAAGGGTTTAGTGTGTAAATTGCCATCACCTCCCCTATATATCTACTTTGGTTTCGTCATACCTCATCCCTATGATCACGCAGTATGCCTTCGCAAAGGAGAAAGGTCTGAGCGGCTTCCCGTAAGCTTGTGCGCTGCAAAGCAAAGTCCAAGTCGCAGGAAAATTAGTCCGTAGAACACTTCAAAGTAGCAAATCAGGACCACGGTGAAAACAAGCCCTGGGATTCCCAGGGTATTTGGAGACCAGGAGATCCCCTAGAAATGATTTCCAGAGGATCCCCTGAGAAATCTAGGGTTCACCCTCGAATTCCCAAGGGATGCCATGGAAATCATTTCAGGGGCATTTCCTGATTTCCAACTACCCAGGGAATCCCATGGCCTGATTTTGAAGTGTCGATAGAACTACACTGGGAAAACGAAGGCGTATCTGTACATTTCAAGGAAGCATACCGTTACGCTGGAAGACGTTACGCTTGAAGACGTTACGCTTAAATAGAGCGTAGGAAAGAAATTCTTCCATTTTGATAGAACAAATAGAATCGGATAGACGTGTTACGCTTAATTTCAAGCGTAATCTCCGTACGCTTGAAAAAAGGCGTAACACTGCGCCTTGCTGGTTTTACCACTGTATGGACAGTGGTCAGAATGTTTCGAGCCATATAGATGAAGAGGGCTCTATAATCTAAATATATACTTTCCTCTTTTTCAATTAGTTGTGATAAGATGCACAAATGAGCGAACATAAGAAGATAGCCAACTACCATCACAGCTGGGCCTACTGCTCTTGAAGCTGAAAGGTCATATCTGCTTTGCATCTGCAATAAATTCCAATCAAACCATACCTTTAACAGAGACGCGATAGAGGAGCACGTCTAGAATATCTCACTGCTGAAATGTTCTTACCTGAGGCTTTGAAATAATAAGCCAGTGGGATAGCCCCAGCGGAGATATCCAGAGCATGAAGATAGTGAAAACTAGACGTTGTGAACCACTAACTGAATCAATAATAAGCCCGATGTCATGAAGATAACGCTGCCGCACTCTCAATGAACGAACTGTAAACTGAAGCCTTCTCCGATTACAATCGAGTGCCTGTACATAGATATAACGCTCTCACATGCACTTTGCAAATCCAAATGTAGGACATTTCTTGACTGCATGACTAAAAAGCCATGCAGTCGTATAAGCGCAACTATCTGACAGCAACACGTGCGCATGAAGTTTTCCCCCATAACAGCATCAGAAAACTTCAGGGTATGAGTAGCGACTTTGTTTTTCCAGCGTAAAAATGTAGAACTGGATTTCATACGGTTTTGAAGGACATGTTTTTTGATTGAAGAATATGAAGCATATTTCACTATACAAAATATTATCTGAACACTATTTTAAACAAGACGCTAACCAAACTTGTTACTCGTTCTTTACCTGCTTTATATATACATATACGGGTGAAGAACGAATATTGTTTTTAGTAAGACGTCAGGCTTTCGGCAGGCGCGTATTAATTGGGGGCGGGGGGGGGGGGGCGATCGCCCCCCCTGTGGCCTCTAGACAGCCGCCTGAAAGGTAGGCAAATTGTGCTACAAAACCCCTGTATGTAGGCAACCTGAAGGGCACCGCCCCCCTGTCGGTCGGACCTTAATACGCCCCTGGCTTTCGGTGAGGCCTATAATCAGCACGGGCAACCGGCACCGAAGCTAAAGCATTTCAAGGGCTTCTCATTACATATTTGTGATGAGAGTAGTTTGCCTCACATCGTCATAATATAGAATTTTTTTTAGTTTAAAGGGTTAAATTTTGAGAACATTTAATAGATTGCTTAATCTGTTTTCTTCTATGTCCTCCATTTCTTCATTCTCGATGCGTGGTGGGGGTAAAAACAAATGAATGTGGCACTGCAGTCCTTGCCAGGCTTGCCACTACGCCGCGCTCGCATCGCATAAAAATCGCACGCCTTTTTAATGATGCATCTTTTCAGCGAGTTTTGAGAGAAAATAGCACAATTTACTACCATACGAGGTTCTATTTCTATAGTGGACAGAAAAGACGTAAAAAGACGCATTTGAAATAGCGAAGTCAGCGCCTCGGCCTAGAGCTCGAGGTTGGTGCTGCGGTGCAACGGCGCGAAACTCGAAGAGTACATTCAAAACCTCTCATTTTCGGCTTCTTAAAGCTCAAATCGCACGAAATCAAGCAAATTCTCTCGAAATCGCACAGTTTTCGATAAATCGTGGCATCGAGCAATCCTGAAAATTCTTTGTCCTTTTATTAAGTGTTCTCAAAACTTCACCCACACAACTTAGAAATTTTTTTATCATGAAGATGTGAGGAAAATACTCAAATCATAAATATGTAATGGGAATCCCTTGAAATGCTATCATCATGACGTCCTTACCAAACGCAATACTTGTTCGACACATTTCTCCAACACAATTTAATACTCTCTCAAAAACTAATCTTCTTAACAAACATATATTTCATATCACTGCAAATGTTATAACTTAGGGGATAGAAAAGATACCGAAAATGACAAAACTTAAAGGTAAAGAACGAGTACATTAAAGCAGTGCTATAGTGATGCTTCTCTAACTTGTTTTTTTTTCTTTGAAATGCTTGTACCTCAGTGGTTTTCGTTTGAACTCTGTTTGCAGATGGCGCTTTCACAAAAGACATGACGCATAAACCATCTCTTCTGGAACGATAACGATGTCATTAGTTTTGGGAAATGTTCATTATTACAAATTATTAGGTCGTTTTTATCGTTGACGTCTATTACGACAAATAGTATGACACATAAAGTAGAGCACATGCCTGAGGTCAGCAGCAAGAGCTTTCAGAACAGCAACTGGGTGCAAAACCAAGAAGTATGACAGCCCAAACAGCAAAGGGCCAATAAGACTGAGAGCAACTCCCATTATATCCTGTTTTCAGAATAAGAAAAACAAATTACAACACCACACGGCAGCTGGTATTCTAGATAGGTCGTATTCACTAGCTGGGTGTGTCACATGACTTTACGTGGAGAAAAATACTGCTGAGCGGTATTATTCAAGGAATGTGACGTCACGTTCGTTTCAACATGAATTGTGTCACGTTCGCTGGAATGTTGTGCCAAATTCGTTGAAACGTGAATAGGCAAAGCCAGGCGCATCAATCCATGATAAGTCACGTTCAAACGAATGTGACACTATGTTCTAAAGAGTGTGACATTGAAACGAATGTGATGTCACCTTCCTTAAATAACAGTGAGGTTATCAGTCATGTTCTCCACGCTGAACTTAATCGAAAATCCGACACCCACAACGAGGAGCCAGATGCCACGACTGAACACGTCATGAATCAGATTTTCCATCGAAGCTACTGACTTTCACCTATAAAACAGAGCTCATTATCAGATAAAGTCTACGACCTCGAATTACAGACATCTTCGTCAGTAATAACGAAACACATATTGTGTTCGTAAGTAAAAACATACAATTTGTTTGCAATAAGAAGCCAGATGTTTGTTATACGAACAACTGTTTGTATTACGCACAAAACCATGTTACTAAGACGTGGGTGCAAAATCCGCTTCAAGTTACGAAAGGCGTGTTTCTAAAATGTTTACAATGTCACTGTGAAAAAAAAATCGTAAATGTTGTAAAGTTACAACTTCCAGTTTATTGTTTCAATAATTTTCTTACACCATTTCATGTATCGACTTAGTTTTCTTTGACGAGTAAGAATTCGCTGTCGTAAAAATACTGTTTTACGACAGTTTTCGTGATCGCACATCACGAAAAAAGTCGTAAATTTACGAAACATTTTCCAAAATGTGTTAGGAAGACGAATTTGTTGAGCAAGTTGTGATGCAAGTGCAACAAGTGTAATAAGTAACACGACCTGGAGAAATGTCCGTCCGTTGCTGGAGATGATGAACAGCATGTAGCTGGCCAGTGAGCACAAAGACACGAGCATGCCCAGGAGCCCCGTGCCCAGCAGGTCGCGCCACGCGTCCCGCGATAGAGGGTGGCGAGTAGTGTACAGGAAGACGCACTGTGCCAGCTCGCACCAGGCTGTGCGCAAGTGCGCGCACGAGAACCGCTCCACCACCACTCGCACCACAATCAGTGCCACTGTGACCGTGGTGTAGCCAGCGCCCGTCGATTCTGTACGGTGAGATACGACAGTAAGCCCAAAAGAAACGTTCGTGCCAACTCTAGTCGACTCTAGTCTAGAGATCCGCCCGGCCCAAGGGGTATGAGTATGAACGACTTTAATTTCTACTGCACACAAAGAGTTCAGTAATAAACGGATAGTTGCGACAACTTTATGAATTTGGGTACTCAAAGTACAGTCGCAGTAAACCGCCCTGGAAATCCAAGTATAAGAATAAAACACACTTGCAGATAGATTGTTTTTCTTGTTGAACAAAAGAATAGGAGCGGGACATCGTTTGGACATTTGTAGGTGAGTGAATAAGGTATTTTACTGAACTGAAACCGGAACCTTTTGAAGAAAATCACGCCCGCTACTTCTGCTTCCTTTTGCGCTCACTAGCTGACGGCGAGTGACATCAGAGTCAACCAATCAGAGTTCAGGAAGAAACAGAACCGACTATCTCGCTCTTCTTCTTTTGGTTCCTGTTTCACTCTAGTGGAATACCCTATTACCGAAAGGGTAACCTCCCTTCAAATCCTGTGAAACATGTTAGCCAGTTATCCACGGTAACCCTGTTGTAATCCCTCCCTGTATTTGATCAAATTTAGCAAAAAGTTGAAGAATGTCTTACGGCTAAAAACGATTCTACCACTAAAATCTGAAGTGGACGTCTATAGATGGGGTCTACCGGTAGACCATCTACGGGTGTTGTAATGTCGAGAACATTTTTATAGATGGCCACAGATGGTACATAATACATCTCTACCAATCTATGTCCACTGGAATTGTGACACACCAGCAAGGCCACATTCTGTGCGAAAAAATCAGTTCGTTAGCTTGCGAATCGGTGAGAACGGTTTTGTTTGAAAAACGACCAAAGGCTTCACTACGGCGAAGCTTTTACTTTCTTTCCAACGTTTCTCTTTATAAAATTAAAAAAAATAAAAAAATCGAAGGGTTTTAACAGAGCTACACACACACTTGGATTTTCAACTCTCTCACTGGGGGCAGGCCAGGCCGGACCACAACTCACCCACGACGGCAATCCTTGTGAGCACGTGGTCAAGCACCTTTGTAAAGAGGAACAAACCAGCGCTGCAGGCTGCCGCCAGGTAGGCCCATCCCCGAGGCCAGGGTCGGGGCGGCCAGCCGCCCGTCACCGGCAGCACTCCCAGCGCCGCGCCCAGCGCCCACTGTAGGCGCCAAAGACAACGCGTGACGGCTGCCGGCACCTCGTCCATAACTTTGGCAGCAAGCGTGGAGGTGGAAGGTAGAAGAGGGCGTTAGGTCTTCGGTCTTCCTCAGCAAAGAGTGGACTCTAGATTGGCAATGATTGCGTGAGATTGCTTCAGAAAAAGATGTGGTCTCCAAAACTGGTTGACATATGAATCACATCATGCACCGGCAGAATCTACCGAGTATATTTTAGATCCATTCATCTACATAATTTCCATAGAAAACCGTCAATTTTCAATGTGGATGTACTAGTTGTTTCTTTGAATGCGAGCAACAGTTTTGCTTGTGTACGTATATCCCATGGCACAGTGAGGTGTCGTGCCCCTTGCAGCCCCTGCGATTATGCCCGCAGCACTTTTGCGCGATCAAAGAAACATCCGATTTACTAGGTTCTCCGAGTTACGGTCCCATCGCCGTGCAGCCTTGCGGGGACGAGACTGAGTGCGTGCCAGCAACCAACTGAGAAACATCGGCGTAGTTCTCTTCCGTCCCGCACGAGGCCGGTCGTGCTCTGCTGTTCTGGCCAGCCTAATCGATGGAGCTGGTTAATTTCATTGTCGATATGGAAGGAAGGCAGCGGAGGTAAGTGGGAGGGAGCCTCTCTTTCAATTCGGCTGAGTGTCGATGGCGGTCGATACAGCACGCGGCCAGAGCAGGGGCGTATTAAGGTCCGACCGACAGGGGCGGTGTCCTTCAGGTTGCCTACATACAGGGGTTTTGTAGCACAATTTGCCTACCTTTCAGGCGGCTGTCTAGAGGCCACCGAATAGCTCCGCCCCCTTAATATGCGCCTGGGCCAGAGGAATGAGAAGGAAAAGTCGATTCCCTAAAAACACTGCTGCAGGGAACGGGTGGAAGATGAGTGAGAGCAAGGGTCTATTCGTGTTGACACTACGGCGCACTGTGTTTACCGTGCGAACTGGTGTGGCTGCTTCGTAATTGTGAACGAATTCCTTTGTCTTGCAAACTAACGTTTTGGAAGCATATGAAGCAGCCAAAGCCTTCGCAATGCGAACAAATCCTTAGGAAGGATTTATCAGTGCACCCAGCCAGCACAAAACCGGCGTTCGCATTTTGTACGAGGGGGCCTCCACACCAAAAACTCAGGACCCTTCCATTCCCTAAAACCGCAATAGATTGAAATTACGCCGAATCACGTACATTACACGGCATTACGTCCAGTTTGCAGCAAAACAACCGATAAGCGCTCTTGGGCGTCTATTCGCACCCATGAAGTCCTCCTTTAGGCTGATACGCGTTTATTACACAGCTCACTCACAACAGGTTCCTCCTGAGTAACTGGCCTTCTCTTCTAGGTTCTGCCTGCTGTTGCCCTCCTTTGCCCCGCCCCGGCTAACAGTAGCCCTCGGAAAATGTCCCTCCACAATCCGAACAGACCATTAAAAATGCGGACTTGTGACAAGGATGCCATTTCATTATCAGGACGGCGCGGACATTTTACGCTGGCCGTTATCGAAGCAGACGTTAAAATAAGTGACGTTTTGGAAGTCTACATTTTCCTGTGGGCATTCCTTCCTTGAACCAAAAGGGCCCCCCACAAGTGTGTGTGTGTGTGTGTGTGTGTGTGTGTGTGTGTGTAGATGCCCCCTCGAGTTTATACACGTTAACACCACGTCGACCGATGATATAGCGAAAACCAAACGCTCACGACACACACTTCCACGTGCCTCATCACTTTGATGTGCCACGAAGTAGGCAGACACTATTTTGCAAAACCGCTTCAAAAAAAAAAAAATAATAATAATTATAATAATAATAATAATAATAATAATAGTAAAAATATTAATAATAATAATGATAATGATAATAATAATAGTAATAATAATAATAATGATAAGTTCAATCAAGTCCCCAAATTAAGACATGACACAAAAGTCCTCATGAAGATGGCGTCCCACTCAATGATTGCAAGTCTAACGTTTCGTTGAGCTGCTTAAAATTATGTCACACAGTAAACATGCACCTACTTGTCACATATCCTTCACGCAAGAGGGTTTTTTTTTCCTCGCAGTCGTATAGGGAACACACTAACTTGATTTATATTTTTCATTTGTACAAACCTTAACAATCAAATATTTTGCACATAATTGTGTGTGCATTTGTAAACTTTAGTGCACAATTTTGCACAAAATAATGCAATTTTGTGCACAAATTTGTGCGAAACGAAACACGTTGTGGAGCACGGTTTCTGCTACTAAAACGTGCTAACTTATAGATAACGGCCCACGACGATTACTGAGTCAACGTACCACGCATAAATACGCGGCCGACACGACTGTCGTCGTTACACCGAAACGAAACCATGGCCGGTAGGTTCACTATATGCTTTACTCTGCACGCAGCTCTAACTGTTCGTCTCCTTCTGCTTTCTGCACTGGGTGTAACATAAACATAATGGCTGCTAAAGTTCTCCGAGATTCCTCTTTGAATTTCTTAAGCTCCTAACGTGAGCATCAGTGGACGCTCCTTAATATAACCCGAGATTCCTGAACATTAATAAAAGTTTATAAAAATTTACCAAAATTTATCTGTTTGACGTTCAACAACATTATTCGATCGAAGTTCGGAAAATGATACACTCAAACTCAAGCCTATAATCTCATTCTACAATGTTAAGGATTTGTAACGTGTTCAAATGTCCGCCTCTCCGTCCGTAAGCCCAACAGTGCCTGGCAGTCGCCTCCTTCATGGCTTTGGTGTTCTCCGGGCTGCGATACAAGGAGCCCGCGCAGAGCACAGCCGCTATACCAGCGGAAGTTGACTTCGTGGTGGTCGGGGGCGGGTCGGGCGGCGCCACTGTGGCCGGCCGACTGTCGGAAGTCTCCAAGTGGCAGGTTTGTGTCACTTTATTCGATACGATGGACTAAAGGTAAAAGGGTAGACGCAGTAGGACATCCGTCTGTCTGTCCGTCTGTCTTTTTTGTATTTTTCTGCCAAGCAAGTATAGCCTTGGCCTCGGACTTATCGGCCATTCTACGAACGTATGCAATATGTAAACAGTTTGTGTCTGATTTTGTGTCGTAATTATTGAAAAAAATCTAGTGCAAAATCAGATATAAACGCATAATCACGTACATGTGCAGTAAGAGTGTACACTTTGTCTCACGCACATAAAGATGTGTGAACGGAGAAACTCAATCCACCGTCAGGTGCTTCTACTGGAAGCGGGGCCCGAGGAAGCGACAGTGGAGCAGGTGCCCGCCTTCATCGCCCAGACCTTAGGTACGGACAAATACGACTGGAAACTACAAGTGGAGAAGACTGCAAATGACATTACAGGCACTATCCCAAGGTATGTCGGTGCGATTGAAAAGAGGGAGACTAGAGGAAAATTTTGCTATTCCTATTTTAAAATAATACGGCGTCGATGCTGTTCTTTGGAGATAAAACTTTTTTGCTATGTCAAAAACCTTCGTTTCAGAATTCTTAGTGATAACAATAGACCCTATTCGGTCACGACATTTAGAGAAGAATAAGGAAATCAGGACCGGAACCAGTATCAAAATCTCAGCAAGTACCCACGCAATTCCAAATTAAATGTTGTAGAGGAGGTTCCCAAAGACAACCAAGCATAGCTGTAGTGTTAAAATTTAGAATTAATGCTTCTTTGGAGTACTGGTTCCGGTCGGGATTCCTTTCTTCGTCTCCCAGAGCCCAGACCAGATAGGGTCTATTGTTTTTTGTTTTTGTTTTTTATTCATAAAAAAAAGAAGCTTTTGATTTATTGAAACAAAATCTTTCCAATACCAAAAAGAGAGGAATATAAGGCTTATCAAAATAATCAGTCCTATGCGTTAAAAGTACACGGGGGGAAATTTAGCCAAAAAAGCTAATGCATTAGCTCGTATGGCCTTTGCAAATAATTTTAGCTGTCTTAACTAATTTTCAGCTGTAACAGCTGAGGTATTAGCTCTCACAGCTGTCTAGGGAAAAAACGCACAAGCTGTGATTGAGAATATCTGAAATATTACAGCTGAAAGTTAGCGGTGACAGCTAATATTTTTAGCTATGGCCATACCAGCTATTGCATTACCTATTTTGGATTTGTTTTTTTAGCAGATTATACAAATGTATCAGCCTGCTTGTACTGTCAAACATGCAAACACCGAGCAGCCTGCAGAAAGCAGCGCAGCCAGCAGAGAGCAACCAGCAGAGCGAGCAGCCAGTGTGGCGTAGTATTATACAGGGGGGGAAATGTCGCGCGGCGGCGGTGGCTCCGCGCGCGCCCCAACCACTCCACGCCACCTCTCTGACCGCCGGGCCGCCGGGCCGGTGCCCGCTCCCGCCCCGCACCTCCCACTCTCCCTTCCCAGCCCAACGCGACAGCGCTCCACTCCCCTGCGGCCGGCGACGCGTACACTGTAAAAAAAAATCACGGTCACCCATACGGAAATATAACGTTAATTTAGATTACGGTGTCTCCGTACATTCGGTTCCGTACCCTCTTTCCATAAGAGCCCATGTAAAAAAAATGTGGGTACGGTGCCAAGGTACGGAAAAGTTCCCGCTAATTTTATGTCCGGCGGTTTCCGTTTTGGGTACGGACTGATAACGGCGTTCCGTACCCCTTTCCCTATGCTAGCCCATGTAAAAATGGTAGGTACGGTGGCCAGGTACGGTAAATTTCCGTTATCCCTTTCCGAAAAATGGGGTACGGAACGCCGTGACAAGCTCCGTATCCAAGACTGATTTTTTACAGTGTAGGGACCGTAGGGACATCTACCATGCGTTATCATCTACTTTCAAGTTCCGGCCCTCCGGAACTTTCGGTCACGGTCGCGTGGTCTGGTTTTTAGCAGATGATAATTTAATCCTGGCGTCTAGGGGAAGCTTTTCGTTCGGCAGTCCCCCTTTTTTGCTGACCTCTATATCCATATATATCGGCATTTTTTTTTTCGTGTACAACCTAAAGCTTAGCGGTTGGAGTCGGTCTGATTCTACACAGGTTTATAATATGACTAGGTTTCAGCTCATAAATCACACGCTAGGGGCATTTTGAAGTTAGAGATTGTAATATTAACTTTCTTAGTTGAGTTTTAGCGATAGTATGTCTCTACAGAATTCGAGAAATATTTCTGAGGTATGCCTATTGATTATAACTTGTTTTTATTTTATCATAGATAGGTCAGATATTTTTCTCAGCCTAAACATACTTTTACTTTCATTTTGGACTTTCACCTAGGCCTTCAAAAAAGAATTTGGGACATCGGAGAGCATGGTATTTGTGATGGGAGCTCATGTGTGGTCAGGTCATGCCGCACACAATACGTCCACCGAAAGTGCGGCGGGTTGCGGCTGAGCTCTATGATTTTTCACTCCACTAGCAAAACAGTAGGTTCCTGAATGCACTCGGCTGGGTGCTTCGCCTGTTCCAGAGCGAAGATGCTTGGAGGCTGCAGCGCCCACAACGGGATGGTGTACCAGCGCGGCGTGGAGGCGGACTACAAGTGCTGGGAAAAGGCAGGGGCCAAGGGCTGGAGCTTCAAGGACGTCCTGCCGTACTTCAAAAAGTCGGAGGACAACCTCGACCCAGACGTAGCCAAGAACAGAGCCTACCACAGCACCGGCGGCCCACTTGGGGTCATGCGCGCGCCCTACAAGGACGCAAACGCTCACCTCTTGCGGGCGGCGTACAAGGTGAAAAATATCTTTTTTTTAAATATCCATGCAGAAATGCAAAATATTTTGTCGTTTACTTATTTGCAAACCGTGTTCTTAATTTGCGAAACCCAATTCTTTCTTATCAAAAGAATTCCAAGTTGATGCGTGACAATTTTGCACTGTCGTTTTACAATCATTTCATTGTATTTTTTTGTAAAATCCGAGGGGTCGACCACTTGAAATTTTTGTGTACATGGAATATATTCCACTTGGAATATCTGGAATATTTTTGGAATATCTGAAATATTTTTTTTTTGAATATGTAAAATATTTTTTGGAATATGTGGAATATTTTGGGAATATCGCGAATATGTTGGAACATTTGGAATATTTTTGGAAATATTTAATCGATTTTTTTTTCATTTTTCTGTGCAATGGAAAGGGTGGCGTGAAAATATAGAAAATTTTTGCGGCAGTAAACCTCCCGAAGGAGGTTGCGGTTCCCGCCAGGCACAGGGCTTTAACCCCCTGTGGCAGCCAACTGCTTCGGTGTTCCATGGGAACCGGCGCTTTGCTGACTGCGATCCTATCGCGCAATTCGACAGATTTGATCCCCGTACCACCATTGGCCTACCCCTAGAGGTACGAGCGGTGTCAAGGGCGTTAGACTTCCTGATCCCAGTTTCAGAGGCCTTACCTCAGAGGGGTACGCGGGATTCGAACCCACAACCCCGAGTGCCGACACGTAGCCAGAACAGGAAGCGACCCAACGCCCAGAGCCACCGAGCCAACGGCGGTGAGACGTATTTAATTTCTACTTGACCTGCCCTGGAGCAGCTGCCAAAGGAAATCCCAAGCGCGAAAAATTCTTTCCCGAGTGGGAGTCGAACTTCGGACCACTCAGTTCGGTGTTGCGCGCTCTACTAACTGAGCCACGACGCCACAATGACTGCAGTGCGACGGGTTCGAGCCGTATTTGCCGCGTATCCTGCAGCCTCCAGCCAGGAGGACAGGGCAAATACAACTCGAACCCGTCGCACTGTACAGTCATCGTGGCGTCGTGGCCCAGTTGGTAGAGCGCGCAACACCAAACCGAGTGGTCCGAAGTTCGACTCCCACTCGGGAAAGAATTTTTCGCGCTTGGCATTTCCTTTGGCAGCTGCTCCAGGGCAGGTCAAGTAGAAATTAAATACGTCTCACCGCCGTTGGCTCGGTGGCTCTGGGCGTTGGGTCGCTTCCTGTTCTGGCTACGTGTCGGCACTCGGGGTTGTGGGTTCGAATCCCGCGTACCCCTCTGAGGTAAGGCCTCTGAAACTGGGATCAGGAAGTCTAACGCCCTTGACACCGCTCGTACCTCTAGGGGTAGGCCAATGGTGGTACGGGGATCAAATCTGTCGAATTGCGCGATAGGATCGCAGTCAGCAAAGCGCCGGTTCCCATGGAACACCGAAGCAGTTGGCTGCCACAGGGGGTTAAAGCCCTGTGCCTGGCGGGAACCGCAACCTCCTTCGGGAGGTTTACTGCCGCAAAAATTTTCTATATTTTCACGCCACCCTTTCCATTGTACAGAAAAAAGAAAAAAAAATCGATTAAATCTGGTAAGTATTGTTTGTGACCCTTTTTATTGGTGTAAGCCCATATTTTCACGGTTTGATCCTTGCAAGATAGCGCGTCAACTAAGGTAAATTCGAGTTTTTGAGGGCCGCTTCTCCGGCTGCGGAGTTCGGAGACCAAAACTAATGGTATTCTCTGGCAGTGCCTCGACAGAATAAGCATTTACAGAAAGATGCGTTCATGTCCATACGCATAGCGTAGGCCTTACCCGGGGGTCTAGGGGAGAATGCTCTGACTACTACATCTATATGATGTAACCACCGTAGATTATGTTGGAATACCGGGAATAACTTACTGTTGGATTAAATAGAATCCGGAAAATCAGGAGTATGTGGAGCAGGAATATGTGGAATATTACTAGAATATGTCTGGAATATTCGGAATATTTGGAAAATTTGGAATATTTTTTGAATATTTGGAATATTTTAGAATATCTGGAATATTTTTGAAATGTTTGGAATATTATTGGAATATTTTTTAATGTGTACATGGAATATCCAAGTGGTCGACCCCTCGGTAAAATCTTTGATAGTAATTCAGTATTGAAAGATACAGATTTTTTGAATAATGGAAACGGTGTTGTGAATTCATGATTAGTACATTTACGACATGCCATTGTCACATGTCAACTTTGGAAATCTTCTTATGAGAAATGTTCTTCCGAAAATTTTGAGTACTTGGCTTTCATTCTGACAATACATTGAACATTTTTATTTATATTTTTCAAAACCGGCGATAAAAGGAAGGTGGTTTCGCGGAAGTTGACCTGAACGGGGGCCACGACGAGGGCTTCGGCTGGTCCCAGACTACGGCGCGCCACGGCGCGCGCAACAGTGCCAACACCGCATTCCTGCAGGGCGTCCGCGCCCAACGTAAAAACCTGCACATCGCCACCGGCATCAAGGTCAAGAAGGTCAACATCAACGCCCAGACCAAACGCGTCGAGTCAGTGGAGTACGTCGATAGAAAGGGCGCATCTCAAGTCGTCAAGGCCAGGCTCGAGGTGCGTTTGGCCGAGGATTATTTTGTAGGGGGAGCGGGTAAAGGTTAAATAACATGAAAAATAATTCGTTCCACCATTTCAATAGGTCATCCTTAGTGCAGGCACTTATTTTTCACCCCAACTTCTCATGGTTTCGGGAATTGGACCAGCCGAACAGTTGAAGAAAGCTGGAATTCCAGTGATCGCCAACTTGAATGGGGTCGGAGCCAATCTGCAGGTACTATCGCGAGATAAGGACACTTGCAGCCTCATTCAAGACGTTTCAGATGAAAAGAATGAGAACCTGTTCTTTACTTGCAGGATCACGTTCTTGTATCAAGCCTTCCAACAATAACTTTCGGCAAAACTGCAATTGTCCCCACGGCACAGGAGATGCTGCAGCACGCTAAGCTGTTCAAGAAGGTATGTCAGCTTAGTTACTATCCATACAACGCGGCATACGACAAAAATTTGCGCACGCTAGGGTTCCCTCTGAAATATATTTCCGATGATTTGAAGGGAGCCGGACCTCTCACGACAAACGGACTCAACTCCATGGTCGTCCGCACGCGGAGCGCCTTGCAGCCGTCGTCTGACGCGAGGCCCTACGTGCAGGTGCAGCACGCCGTGGGGTGGCAGGGCCGCAACCTGGTGCCTTACTGCGAGGCGGCGGTGCCCACCGTCAACACCACCACCTGCTACTACAACAAGGTACGGCTACGGCTAATACAATATGAGGAAAATAAGGAAAGGCTTCTAAAGGTATGAAGCCGAACGAAGTTCAGAGGCTTTGTTTATTTCTTTTCCGAACTTACTTCTCACAGTCCTGACCTGCAGTCTAGGACCCGGCTCTTTAGATAAGCCTTGCGCCCGAAACAGGATTAAAACTTATTTCATTCAAAAACGCAAAGACAGATTGTTAACTGATACATCTTAAAAACTTTCTCACGATTGGTTGCTGTCATAATAGTCCACCACCAAGAAAACTAAGAAATTTGCGGGCGAAAGAAATGACGCCTCTTACGGAGGTCTAAACACTTTCCCAATGGATACCAGCCTCAAGGCGACAGCTAACGACCTTGTCCGCAAACCTAGGTGACGGTGTCCGTTGTCCTGCTGCACTCCAAGGACGCTGGAACCGTCCAGCTCAACGCCACCAATCCCTACGGACCACCACTTATCTATCAGAAGATCCTCACTAGCGACCAGGTAAAAAAAAATATTAATGAAAATAAAAGGAAAGCGCTTGCACGCTGACATTTTGTCCCCAACGGTGTGAATGTCGCGCACTTCTCGGTGCGTACATTTTCATTCACTTATTTTATCTCTTTATGAAGTGCCTTCAACTTGCGTAAATGCACACATAAGAATTCACACGGAAAAAAATAAGTTAGCTGTGGTAGCTAATTGGTTTGCTGGCAGCGTGACAGCAAATGCCTGAACTGTAAGTGCCAAAGCGTCAGCTGTGAGAGCTAAGCGTGAGCTTCCAACGATAATCCACATAAGCTGTAACGACTGATGCAAAATATTTTATTTTTTGAAAAATATTTTTCAATTTTTGATGACTTTTATTTACTGTTTACACTGGCAGTGGCGTCTGTCACTCCGTCGGCTCAATTTTCTAGAATCAATTAGGAGCGATCTGAGTGGGTGTTGAACCCTCGTCGTTCTGCTTTACACGCCAACTCGGAGGCACTGCGCCACTGCGCGCGATGTGACTTGGATGGAGCGCAAAAAATCAAGAGGGAACTTTCAAAAAATCGCACTTCAGGTTCTTGTAGCTAATGAACGTTGCTGGTCTAGGCCATACATCAGCTGCCCTAATCAATCCTTGATAAGCCAGGGTAGTGACCGAAGATTAGTTCAGGGAGCTAATCTTAAGCTAGTTCAGCTGAGATATATTTTTTTCAAGGTAGTTAGCTGCTAGACACAACCAGCCTTAGGAAACCCAACGAAGAAGAATTGTTCTGCGAACAAAATGGCATTTAGCAACCAGAAACAAGTCTTCTTCTTTCTGAAATCTTAAGAAAAGGCTGCCACAACAAATGCTTATGTTCTACGAGCAAATACATTTGCTGTCACGCTGCCAGCAAACACATAAGCTGTCCCAGCTAATGTTTAGTTGCAGGAGACAACTTATTTTTTTCCGTGCACCCAACCCTAGGTGAGCGACGACTTAGTACTCTCGATCACTATAGAACCCCTCCCTCAACCTACTTTTGGGCTATGCTGGCAGGATGTCCGAGCCATTGCCTCCGGCGTCAAGCAGATCACCGACAAGCTGGTCGCGTCCAAGTCGCTGAAGAGTGCGGGCGCCAAGGTGGAGCTCCCCGCCAAGGGCGCTGCGTGCGGCAACCAGAAGGTTGGCAGCCAGGCCTGGCACGAGTGCTTGGTGCGGGCCAACGGCGCCGCGTCCTGGGGCCACGGCGTAGGCACCTGCAGCATCGGCAGTGTGGTGGGTATCGAGGACGAGGCCATGTGGTCAACCGAGGGGGAAACAACTCTGAGTTTTTGTTGTTTTTTCTTAATTTTTATAGAACTTTTGGAATTTCTGCTTGAATTTCATACATTTTTTTGTGAATTTTTTTTTTATTTGTCCTGATGTTTTCTGAATTTTACCGATTTTTTTCAGAGTCAGTGAAGAAGTTTTCTGAATTATTTTGTTGATTTTTTTCTGATTTTTTTTCGGAATTGCGAGGTGTACAAAAAATTCAGAGTTGTTTTCCCCCTCAGTTAAATAATCGTGCGATGATTTTATCACCAGAATGCTTCTCTCGGCGAAAACATCGAAGGGGAGTAAAATATCATGGGAGAGGGGGAGGGGTTACAATCATCAAATTGGTGGTGAAATTCTCGTACAGCGCAGTTAAAACCATCGCGGGTAAAATCATCGCATGTCCCTCTGTACTACTGTTTCCGGTTCCAGGTGGACAGCCGGCTGCGCGTGCTGGGGGGCGTGCGCGGCCTGCGAGTGGCCGACGCCTCCGTCATGCCGTGCGTGCCGAGCGGCAACACCAACGCCCCCTCCATCATGATTGGCGAGCGCGCGGCCGACTTCATCAAGCAAGACCACGGCGTGATCCGCGCTAACCGCGGCAGGGCGTGAGGCCACGACACTCGACTCCACACGGAAAACCCAAGGGAAGGGTGTGAATAAATGTCTCATATAAACACACGCGTGTCGCTCAGATGTGGCCAAATTGCTGACAAAATTCATACAACTCCTTCAAAATAAGCTATTTTCAAGCAAATGGGTTTCCAGTGTAAAAGCCACCCCCACCCCCCCCTCTCCTACCTATTTTCAACCCCCTCTTCTCTGAATAAAGGGGTGCCACTTCGACACTAATACTTGAGCAAGAGAGGAAATCGGAAGCAGCGAGCATGAAAAACAAAGGCTTTGTGTCGTGGTCCCAGAGGAGGAATAGACCAAGGCGGTTAGCTATTAGCTGTTAGCTATTAGCACTGGACTTGAAACTCTTTCTAACTATAGTAGCATTTCAAAGGTTATATGAGTATCTCAAAATGGTATTTCGATGTTTCAGAAATACTAAAGAGCACCCTCTTTCTCTCTATCTGAGCAAAATTTAACAGTACACCGATAAAGAAGTATTTTCGTTTTAACATTTAAGACAGCTACATCAGAAATCGAATCACTGGGAAGCACAGCATAGACTTTGAACAAACTGCTGCTGCAGCAACCAAATTTACCAAAATAATATTCAAACCATGCATTGTTTCGTTGTTGGGTTTAAAGCGTAAAAAGACTTTAAAACTTCAACCAAACTTTGATGTTTTATCTTCAGTAGAATGTGACGAAAAATGTTTGATTAAACATTAAAAAACTGTTCTTTGATTTAAATCACTACTGTCTCATCCAATACTGTCAAAAAGGAAAACATATCCACTAATCTAACTCAGCATTCATATCGTGATAAGGAAACCGTTCAGATGTATCTTGTGGCAGCCTTAAAAATAGACCAAAACACTGGGGAATCAAGCACAGGTTCAAAACAAAATTGAACCAAATATAAGGAAGTAATGTCACAGCTTGTAACTCTCACTGGTCGGAGCAGGGTAACATAGTTTTAACACTCAGATCACACTTCGCCCTTTCCCAAACAGTAAACATTGACTAGGTTATATGGTTATGTCACTTACCAAATAAGAAGTCCAGAAGTAGGCAGAATCGATTTTGGCTGTCGGGGCTTATCCGTGAAATTCATGTCACAAATTCAACACAGTCAGAATCACTTTGAGAAGAACTTGAGGCACTAAACCCTGCCTCCGCAACCCGTTGGTGTAATCACTCGAACCCTCACTTCTACGCAAAGACGTCACTTGAAACTTCGAGTGGTAGCGTCAGCAACTCTAATAACAACTTGAAACTGAACATTTCATCGAAAAAACGTCGAATCTTTAATGTCCATACCGTAAAAATATCGTAAAACAGCGGGCGTGAAGATGTTCGCGCCGCTCGCGTAGTTCGCGCGCTGCCACTAGGTGGCGCTGCTTCTGCATTGCCAGCCCTAGCCCTCCAGAAGTGAAGTTTAAACCGTTCAAACTCAACTTTTCGCGTCGGTCAGCAACCAGGAAACAATGGAGTACAACAATTATATCATCTCTGCCAACACCTAAAACAGATGTCCAGTCCTCCCTAAAATATCAGTCTGAAATATTTGGAAAAAATACTTTCCGAAAAATTGTTTATGCTAGTGCATCTCCATATGAATACGTTTGTTTATCGAGATTTCTTGCAGCGCTGCGGGACCTCAGGTCAGGATACGATCCTGTAGCTCGGTGTCGGCGATACTTCAGGCTTCGCTGATTCGGCGCTACCCCCTGCCAGAGCTCCTTGAGCCGGTACTCCTTTGGCGGGTAGGAGTATTTCCGTATGGCGTGCACCTCGGCGTGAGGGGCCGGTCCGCGGTAGCGAGAGGGGGCGTTGTTCAAGTCTGGGCGCACCCCTTTCGTTGAATCAACATTTTTGGACCGTTTCGCACCTTTTTACAAAATATTCAGCCAGGTTTAGTTTTCTGGACTCGTCGAACTCGACTGCACTCGCTGCACTGCACTGCCCCCGCTGGCGCCTGCAGAACACTCCGCACTCCGTGCCGTGGTATCCTGGCCCAGGGTGGACTCGTGCTGCCGGGGCGCTCCCACGCCGAGTGGCGCCCCGGGCTCCGCAAGGCCGGCCGACACCTGCCCGTTATTCCAGCCAGCCTTAGACGGGCCGGGCCGAGGGAGCTGCAGGTGCAGGAGTCTGATGAGCCTGCGTTGCTAGGCTACGCTAAGGACGGGGGCCCCTGGGCTGGGCCTCCTGCCACCCCGCTCCGCCCTGGCCGCCTCAACCCGCCCCTCCCCGCCCCCGCCCGCCCGCCCGGGCCGGCGGCGGCCTGGGCCGGGGCCGGGGCCGGGGCCGGGGCCGGGGCCGCGGGCACCACATCACTCGGCGCGGCGCAGCGCTCCGGCCAGACCCTCCCGGCTCTCCTCTCCGCACTGGTCGCCGCTCTGGTCCAGCTCAGCCCCAGCATGACGCCCTCCTCCGTGATCCCCGGCGTGGCGCGCGCCGCCCTGGCCGCCGCCGCGCTGCTGCTGCTGGCCGCCCCCGCGGCCGCCGCGCCCGCCGCCGCCTCCAGCACGACGAGCACGGCCGCGCCCGCCCCCGCGCCGCCGCAGCCCGAGATCACGCCGCTGCAGCCCGGCGAGGAGTTCTACGACCAGAGGCAGAACGGCTCCGAGAACTACCGCATCCACATGGACGGCATGGTGGTGGTGGTGGCGCCCCCCGAGGCGCTCATGTCCGTGGCGGGCGCGGCGGGCGCGGCCGGCGGCGGCCAGGGCGGCCAGCTCGAGCAGCAGCTGCTGGACATCGTGGCGCAGCAGCAGGCGGCCGGCGTCGAGGACAACGACGTCAAGCCGGGCAAGCCCGGCGCCAAGCCGCCGCAGAACTGCGTCGAGGGCACCCCCGGCTGCAAGAAGCGCCGCCCCGGCTCGCTGCCCGCCAAGTCGTAAGCATTCGCTTCCCCTTCAGCCCCACCCCCACCCCCACCCCCCTCCCTCCACCCGTCACCCATCACTGGAAACTCAAAGTGTGTGGGTATTGCACACTTTTCGTGTATGCAAGGCAAAAGTCCAGGAGTGAATTTGCTTGAGAATAGCATGCAACTGCAATGACAGGTGCGTGGAAAAACTTTCCCACACGGAAGTGTGTGATATTCACACACTAGGTTCTCTGGTCATATTGACGACGTAGACTTTACATCGTCTTTATAAAACCACGTCGAGGGGCCTCCTCTACCTACTCGTTGTGTGGCCGTCTGTGGCGATCTGCGATCGCGTCTCATTGTCGTTGTCACACGCCGGGTATATCACGGAGACTTCAACGCGTCGTGCGCCCCCCCCCCTCCTCCTTTTCTTTTCTTCCTCCTCGGTCTGAATCTGACAAGGTGACTTTCCCATAAAACTGATTTCTCGTTCCACTGTGAGTCATTGCAATCTGCGATCAATTTTACTTCTGACCCAGCTGGATGATTTTCACCTTTATCGATTGAGAAGATTGTGGGAGGAATCGCCATGTGACATAAGGGAGAAAATTGATCTCAGATTACTTGTAGTTCAAAAGAATGCTTCAATCAAGTTTTACAATTTCCACAGCTGACGACAGCACCGCACTCGTTCACGCCGTGCGGTTACTGTGAAAAAATATTCGTAAATTTCGTAATTTGTGAATACGACACAGAATTGTAAATCTACGAGCGCAGTCGTAATTTTACAACAAATTCTTACTAGTCAAAAAAAAAAAAACTAAGTCGACACATGGTGTAAAAAAAATATCGTAACAATACATCTGGATGCTGTAACTTATTTATGACATTTATCATGCAAAAGTTTCCCGTAACTCTGGCGAATATTTTTCACAGGGTGCTGCTGTCGGCAAAGCGCTTCCGATTCTTCGCTCATCACGCTCACTGGTCACATACCCCTCGCACGCATCTTTGCCCTTCTCACGTTCTGTCCACCACACTCTGTTTTGGGGTTCACTTCATTTCCTTTCAATGTTTTCCATAACATCTGTTCATACTGACTTTTCGCCACCTCTCTGCATCAATCAGCAGGCAGTAACACCCGGGCAGAATGAAAAGCAGGCCCGTAAGCCTTCGCAAGCGGGTATTCACGTAGGAGTATTTTACCGAGTACTCGATACTGCAAGGTATAACACGGTTTAACGCTGTTATTCCTAGAAAATTCGTCCATTTTCGAGCATGTTTTTTCCAACTTTTTTCAGTTCTTAATACCTTTCTTACCGAGGAACGCCAGAACCAGGTGCATAATGAGGGTGAATACCCCCTCGGACCGTCGGGTTCATTATCGAGTTCACACTACTAACCCGTGCATCGCCTCCCATTGCCATCCGCCACCCCCGTCCCGGCGCCCGAGCCCCGCGGCCCGGAGCCTGGCGTGGCGCGCGCGACCAGCGCGACTAACAGTGCAAATATACATGCCTTGTGTGTGTGTGTGTGTTCCCAGATTGGTAGTGTGAGCCGGACCCGAGGGCAGCCACGGCAAAGCCAAGGGCCGGACACCAACAACACCTTTAGGCTCCTCGCAGCTCGCGCAGGTAGGCAACCGGTGAGGCACAGGTGTGGAGGCGACGGGTGGTGCAGGGCGGGGAGGGGAAGGGTGCCCGACAGGGGGTATCGCAGCCGCCCAGTCCCGTGGAGCCTAAAACATTAGAACGCGAAGCATCTCTCGGAGAGCCTTAGCTGCTGCTGTTCTATTCTATCCTCCTTATAAGACGTTCTGTATTTATTCTCTCAACTGGTGAACCCCAAACCACACAACTTCCGTTTTGCACTCGGCTTTTGCCTTATCCACCCTTTGCTAAAATTGTACCAGCGAACGAGATTTGCTTGTTAGGATGACATGCTTTAATTCACGCGCATATGTTCTGTTCTCTCGAACGAATTCCAGAGGCGGTTTTTCATCAGGGCTCACAGTACTGTTGCTTCCCCCTTTCTTCCCAGTGAGTCTAATGGCTACATCGCCTCTGCTCCTTTCTTTGCTTCGGACAACGACGCCCCGACTTGGCTCTCCCCGCCCGCCCCCCACTCCCCACTCCCCTTGCCTCGGACTCTGTATCTTTTTATAGTGAGCACTTTTTACCCCTCTGGTCTTCCTTACGGCAAGTAAGTTGCTGCGGGGAATGACCAGGAGACGGCCTCCTACAAACGTTCTTGACCAGGTAGCGCTGTGGGGAGGATTTGCAAGGTTACTTTAAAAAAGATTGGGCACGAAGTGGCCCTATGTTTTTTTTTCTTTTAACCTTTTCTTTAGGTCTTGGGGTGGAGGGGGGTACTTTTTATTCTTTATATGTATTTGTTTGTTTTTTGTTGCTGTATTTTTTTAAAACTTATTTGAGCAGCCAACCCAACAGTCTTTCAAGTTTATTCTGCTTTCTGCGAATCACGAGTGCAGTGAATGAGATGAGCGGATTGATAAAGTAATCCGAAACGGAAAGCCGTTGCCACGCAGCTTTCTCGGCGAAAAATTGCTAAGTCTAGTTGGACGGGTGATGGGGACAAAGACACGGGCAGCGCAGCAATCATGACTTTAAGTCTAGCGATTCTACTGATCAAGTTATTTCATCAAACTAACTTTTGACCTTACATTATTGCTGTTGTTAATCGTACCTTACAATTATAATACTGTCCTTGAACGGCAAATGTTCTTTATTCTAGACTATCTGATGGGCTTTCTGGGCGAGGGCAGGGCGGGCCGGTGCTCACTAGAGGTTCGGTGTTGCAGGCGCTCGCAGCTGCACCTCGCCAGCCTGCTGCTGCCCCTGCTGCGCCGCCAGCAAGTGCACCAGAGCTAGCAGCGCTGATGACTACCTGTGATCCCGAGTGTGCCATCACGTACCGCTCGTCCCGTATTTAAGAATTATTATTATTTTAATTTATTTCTTGTCGTAATCTTAAATGGTGTGTTTTTATTTAGATGTTGACGAGTTATAAAGGTGTTTCTGTATGTTCAAACAGGGAGATCCTATTTATTTTTATTTTTTTCCCTCGTTGCACGTAGGGTGGCAGGCTATGTAGTCCCCACGCATATCCTGCTATTTCCGAGAGTGCGCAATAAACGCTTCATGACTTTTCTACGAACATGTCATTAGTTCTCCTTCTCCCCACCGCCACCGAAAATTGTTGGTCGCAGCGGCAAAGGCCTCTTCCCTCGAACACTCCGCAGGTAATTTGGCGCTTATCGAAAAAGAAATGCAGACGCACACTGAAGTTTATCATAGCCTCGCATTTGCAAATACACTCCTTTCTAAGCGAAATGCATACTGCTTTGTCCGCAAGTCTTCGAACCGGATTTTCTCACACTATATCTATTCCAAAAAATAAAAATCTAAATGGTTCAGCGTAAACTTCACCGCAGGATGAAACCTCCAGGCTGAGACCAGAATGAAGGGAAGGGGTGGTAAACGAACCCGACGAGCTTGCCATCATATTTTTGGGACAGAATTCAATTTTATTCGTCAATATAGGTGTCAACCATTAATAAATGAAATTATTGAACAAAACTTTACACAAAAAGAGGCTTTTTTTTTACATTTTGTTTGAAAATTGTCATTGAGTACAGATGAGTACAGCCTGATGCGTACACACGAGTACAGAAGTGATCTACCCGATCTTCCCCTCGGATGTGACGTCCTCCTCAGGCTGTTGCAGGTATCTCTGTGCCGCCCTTCTTCTTGTTCTTCCTATTTCGTCGCGCTCACGCCCGGCGGCGGCGCGCCCCCCGGGGCCCCGGGGCAGTGAGTGTACACTTCCTCTCCCCTCGCCTTTCTTCTCCAATTGCCTCACTGCTCTCCGTGCGCAGGGAGTGGCGGGGCGGGGCGCAAAACACACTCGGTACCACGGGAGAGCACTGACCCCCGGCCCAGGTACGGGTACAGGTACGGGGATAATGATACAGCGTGATGAGACGGGACAGGACGCGGGGCGGGGAGGGGCGGGGTGAGGAGGAGGGGGGCGGCGCGTTATTTGAAACCTGTCACGTGATTTGGCGTGAAACAAACGACGACGACGGTGCCTCTGCAGGGCTCCGTGCGCGGGGTGCGGAGCTCTCGCAGAAGATGGCGATGGCCAAAAAAGACCTCCAACAGGACGTCATAAGTATATGTTCATTTGAGGAGGACGACAAAGTATTGCGACCTCAGGTTGTCACCGGTCGTGCACGCAGTGGGTGGTAACTAAGAAGCTGGTGTTGGTCGCACTGGCACACACTCACTAAGTGTGTCTCGAGACTTTTCGATTCCGACTGAAAAAAAAATAATTTGCAACTGCGCATTAAATGTAAGTGTTTAGCGATGAAGGTGGCCTCACATTTATCATTTTCGTCATATCCGCCTAGGTCCGTTTCGAGTTTTTGAACAATTTTGTTGTACACTCAATAAGTGCCAAAGGTTGTGTTAAAATGTACAACAGTTTATGATTTCTACACTCGAAGAGAATTTCAACGAAAATTAATCGGCAAACAGACAGAGGCGGGTACATCGAAAATGTTGAGTATAGGGCCGACCACCTTCACGCTGTACTCCATACTTCACACAGGAATTATTTAGACTTTTTTGTTGTTACACAGAATCAATTAAGTCGAATGAAGTAAACTCAAAAGTTGGCCATCTCTTGGTTTCCATTTGTTGTCCTTTTTCTAGTCCGCATCTTAAATGCTAGCAGTTTGCGACCGAGTAGGAGGGTAGTGAACACACCAGCAGCGCAGTAGAAAACGTCGAAAAATAAACGGATGAGTGGTTTGGGGAGGGGTAGGAGAGGTAGAGGCAGATAGGTCGCGTGGAGAAATGGGAAAGGCCAGGAGGGAGCAATGTGAGAGTCTAGAGGTGAGAGAGAGGGAATATTTTGTGGCTGCCAGGAGAAGTTGGGTGCTTGACCTGATGGCATGGTAGCGAATAGCCGGGACAGGCCGGGGCAGGCCAGGGCAGGCCAGGCCGCCGGAGCAGCCTGCGGAGCCGGCCGGGGAGCCTGCCGGAGCGGACGACTCCCGTTAAACCGCACTCCTCCCCGGGGCCGCTCCGGGCCCCGGCCACTCAAATGTCCATTTCCTACATGATTTGTGCGTAGAGGGGGGGGAGCGGGGACCACCTCCGCCGCCGGGATTCGAACCTGTCACCCCGGTGGCGTGGAGAGGTCCGGGCCGGGCCGCGACTGCTTTCGCTGTTTATCTGCCTCGAGTCGGACTTGTCGTAAACGCGGGCGGGGAATGGGCTGTGGCGCATTGCGAAGTGCCCCGTCCTGCCCCGTCCAGCCCCGGCCCGGCCCGCGACCCGCTGCGAGAACGGCTCCGCGTGGCGGGGCTGGCGGGGCTGGCGCTGCGGGCGACGTGCATGCGACCGTCATCAATCTGCCCGCCAAAGTGGAAGGGGGCCATCCGAGCGTGTACGGTAAAAAGGAATAATAATAATAATAATAAAAAAGGTGACAAGCGTTTCAGGTGACAAACTTAACAAAAAAAAAACACATGTATATATATTTACAGAAATTCAAAGAAACAGCGGGTTCCGACGGAAACAAAAAGTGCGGAGCGGTTTGAAAGTTGCATATGCCGCGCGCACCCATCAGTCGACGCCGCAGACAAGTCTTATCTCTCGCTTTCTGCGCGTGCTCGCTGTTCAGTGGCGCCGGCGCCTCCGGCCGGGGTAACAGACTCAAGGAGGGCGCCACTGGGGATCCGCTGCACGTGTGCGCAGTGTGCGTGTGGGTCACGCCTGGCGCTGCTGTTGAGTCGCGGCAAGCAGGTAGGGCAGCAGTAGCTGCATCTTCTGCGAGTGGCTGCAGTAAACAAAGAAAGAAAAAAAAACATTGCATCACTTCCAAAACCAGCGAGTGAGAGAAAACATTTTCACCTTGCAATGCACACTGGAAACCCATGTGTGTACAAGTATATTCATTGTTTGCTGCAGACTTCGATGTCTTCAGCAAATAGTGTGCTCATAAACATGTATGCAATAAACTGTGTGTACATGCCCGTGTACTTTTTGCTGGATACCTTGGCATTTGGCATGTCTACACGAAAAATCACTCTGCAATGAAGCGTTTTCATTCCAAGGTATTTAGCAAATAGTGTGTACATTGGCATGTACACACTGTTTGCTGACTTCGACATATGCAGTGAATGACGAATACTTGCACACACTTGGATTTCCAGCGCGGTCGTAATGTAGGGGAGGAGGGGAAACCCCCTTCCTTCACACGAACAGGTATAACTTAAATAGTTTGTGGTACAGCTACAAACGCATCGAACACTTAATTGTGAAAAGGGCGCACACTGGTAGGGGCCCTGGTATGTGTGCAAATTGTCAATCATACACTCATTTGAACCCCATAAAGTATGCGATATTCCCTGAAAAATTCTCGAACTATAAAGCATTTGCTGAAAAAGAAAATTACACGCTTTGCTGTTCAATTGGTAAACAGATTTTTCCTTTTATGAAAAATTTCTTACATTTACAAGAAAAATCGCGAAAGAATAGACACAGATTGTAAAATTACGGAATTCTTTTGTAAAGTTAAAGAACTCTTCTGGAAATGTACACGAATAAAAAATGAATTCAGATCGTTTAACAAAATTCACAGATATTTCCTCTGGGATTTTTTTTTTTTTAACTGTGCTCCTTTACTTACTCAAAGTATGCAAATGACAGTTTATACACCTTAAAGTGTGTAAACATTCAAACACTTCCAATTTCAGGTGTCTATGTAAGGAAATTCTTTCGCCTACGGAAACAATTACATATATGGGAAGCCCACGGAGTCCACTCTTCAGGGCGGTGACCTACTTTTTGCTGGAGCGGACCAGGTCCTTGCAGCCCCTGACGGCCACGCTGTACACTGTGCCGACGGGACACTTCCCCGCCGCCGACCAGCCCAGGCCCCGGGCCAAGGGCAGCGGCAGCACCTCGGCCATGTTGGCGGCCTCGGCCTTGCCGGCGCCGTCCTGGTCGTGGCCGTCGTAGGCGAGGTGCGCGCCCAGAGGCCCGAGCACGCCCAGGGTGGCGAGCTGCGGCCCGCCCAGGCAGAACTTGAAGAAGATCAAGACGAACACCGAGATGAAGAGCACGGTGGGCATGGGGCTCTCCGCCATCCTGCGAGAAGACGAGACACGGGAAGATGTTTTAATTCCCCTCGCCGGTGGAGAGTGGTGGCGCGGGGTGGGGTGGGGCGGGGCGGGGAGTGATTCCGTGGCACCGCGGAGGTGTGGCGGTGCGCAACCGTTGTGCGGTCGCGGCGTAGCGGCGTAGCGCGCGCGTGAGCTGCATGTGCCGCAGGTGGGAGCGCCTGGTGGGTAGGCAGGTCTGTCGTGCTCAGGAGCAGGTTGGAGTTGCCTACCCTGGAGCTCGCAGGCGCCCCGACCCCGAGGGGCTGTGCACTATAAATTCAGGCGCGCACCGATCTGGTTTTCTTTCAATGATTTCTCTTGATTTCTCCTGATTTTTCGTATTTTTTTCCACCTGATTTTGTTTTTGTTTCTTTCTTGATTTTTTTTTCTGATTGTTTTACTGATTTTGTTTTAGGGTGTACACTGATTTTCTTTTGAGTGAAGGAACCCTAGCCCGGCCCTCGCCGTGCACACACACACACACACACACACGTACACATACATACATACATACATACATACATACATACATACATACATACATACATACATACATACATACATACATACATACATACATACATACATACATACATACATACACACACACACACATTCGCTCTGCGCGCAACTACTCGCTTCCGGCTCCGTGGACCCGCCCGCGACTTTCTCCAATGCAGACAGGGCCGGGCAGCGGCCCAACCGGTCAGGGCATTATGTGATGTACGCCCGGCCCGGCCCCGCCCGCCACCACTCAGAGCAGGCCCGCCACCTTCTAGAACAGCCGAGACTTCAGATAGGTGATATTTTTTTTCGCAAGTGTCTTTTGTTTTTTCATGTTTTGCTCGCGACATTCCATCTGTGAGCCTGTTTCTTAAAACTTCGCTGTCTAAAAATATACCAGCATTTGATGGAAATTCACTTTTAGTAAAAATTAAATTACAGAGCAAAGGAAATGCCATGTCCGAATATTTCTAATCTAACTGCGGCTGACAACAGTTTTATTCCAAATATAAAGCTTCCAAGATAGCCGTAAAAATATTAAAGTCCATGTATTTTTCTTCAAATATTTTTTTGGGGAATCAAGTGTTCAAGAGAATGCTAGATTTTACAAATCAAACAATTTAGCGACGAACCGACAATGTGCTACTTGACTGTGCAGTGCGTGACAGTCACAGCATCCACGCGGTATTCAAGTTTTTAATGCGTACGCCGTAAACCCGCACTCGTAAACAGCACTTGTTGCACACTATTATCAGTGCTGTCTCGCACATATAAACGTTTCCAACGGCTCACTTTGACTTGTGAACGACACCAGCCCGCTACGCGCAAGTGTCATGCGCTGTGGCAGAGAGTTTGGACTGGCGGTGCGGCGCACCTTCCTTTCCGCCCCTACTCTATAGAGCTCTGCTGTCGAGCTGATGCACTATACTTCACCTTGCTGTGCGATCCCGGAGGACACTGGAGCTTGCAGGGGAGCGCAGGAGCGGCAGCTGGGCACGGACTGCCTCTCCACCGCGCCCGGTGGCGACCAAGAGGCCAACGAAAGCGAAAGTGGGGCGGAAGTGGGGGAGGAGCGCGTCGGGGGAGTGACTCCGGCCCCGAGTCCCCCAGGCTCCAGGGCGCGGGCCCCGGACTCTGATTGGGTCAGATCGAGACCGCCTCACTGATTTTATATGTTTACATGTTTCTTTTTCCTGTGCGGGGTCATTATTTTATTGGTCAACAGCCGAGAGTGCGTCGTACGACTGTACCCCTCCCCTGCCAAGAACCCCCTCTTATCCGACCTGAGCGCCTTGCATAACGAGCTGGACGACAAGGAGCGCCCGCCGGCTGCCGGGCTTTTGTTACCCAACTGCAGACTCGTCTGGAAGAAGGGGAAGAAGGGAGAGGGAGGGGCTGAGAGGGTTGAGGGGGAGGGGGTGAGCGGGAAGTCAGGTGTGTGAAAATGTGAATTTATTTAAAGAAATACCATATAACAATAAATATTTAAATAAATAATAAAAACAGAATAAATTAGCGAGAGTCCTGTCGAAGTTGACTGCTTGCGGTGTGACACGCAAGGGTTATTCACAGCGCTCGTGTAGTCCGTGTCGTGTGGCTGTTCGCAGCAGGCGCCAGCCCTGGACAAAGAAAGTTAAAATAAAATGCAGACGAGCTGAAAGGCTTCTAGATGCATGTGAGGTTCGATGCAAAACGAGGGGCACATTCTCTATTCCTTTGTAGAACAATGTAGGAGGTTCACCGGCTACGTAATAATGTGAATGTCACGCACGCAAAAGTGCTGATGTTCCTTGTCAGGACAAGTGTCCGAAAAGTCACGAAACAAGTGCGAGACCTGAGTTTCCTGTGTTCGTACTTAAAACCTCGACTTGCACACTGTTATTCAATTACTGTGACGTCACATTCTTTTTCGTGTGAAAACTGTCACATTCTTTTGAATATTAATGTCACATTCTTTTGAATGTAACAATAAAATTTAGCACGCATATTTTGGCCGATTCACATTGAAAAGAATGTGACACTGCATTTTAAACAATGTGACACTTTTCACATGAAAAAGAACGTGACGTCACAGGAATTGAATAACAGTGCAGAAGAGTGAACTTCGAGGTGAACTTGCTATCATCGCCAACACGTAGATGTGTAAACTCGTCATGGCACCCAATTCCGAGTGCTTACGCACCACGCCACGGTGCCGCCCAGCGTTTCGCTATAAGTGTCAGCCATGGTAGCCTCACGTTCCCCGTGTGTGGTGCCTGTGAGCGATTTCTTGAACGCACCCTCAGTGATGAGGTCAGTCGCGGGGGACGGCGTCCTCGCACACCCCCTCCTCGTTGCGGACGCGCTCGGGTCCGCACTCCTCGATGCCCGTGCCGATGAGGTGCACCTTGGAGTCGATCTTGGCCACCTCATCGTCCTCCTTCTGGTCCACCTGGTTCGTCTCCACGGCGGGGTTGCTGGCGGCTTCGGCAGGGGCCACGATGACGGGGGCGGGCGCGGGGGCGTCATCCGCGGCGGCGGCGGCCAGGACGGCCTCGGGCGCGGCGATGACCACGGCGGGGGCGGCGGCCGGGGCCGCCTCCTCCACGGCGACGACGGCGGGGGCGGCCTCGGGCTCGGCCTGCTTGTCGGCGAGGGCGGCGTTGGCGCCGGCGGGGTGCATGGGCAGGAGCGCGGGCGGCGCGGCGGGCCGCTCGGGCGCCACCTCGGGCACGGGCACGGCCACCAGCATGGGCACGGCGGCTGCGGCAGGCGCGGGGGCGGGCACCGGGGACCGCAGCGCCACCACGGGCGACTGCGCGATCAGCACCTCGTCCGCGCCCAGGGTCTCGCCGATGGCCTGCACCTCCGGGTGCAGCTTGGCGAGCGGGGACTGCAGGATGGCGGCCGGGATGGGGATGGCCACGGCGGCCAGCTGCGGCGCCTGCAGGGAGCGGACGGACTTGCCCTCCTTGGTCTCCTGCAAGGCACGGGAAATTCAGAAAGACAGATAGGCGCTTACACCTGCCACCCTTCTCATGTATCCCTTCCCTCCTCCTCTTTTCTTCTCCCACTTCTTCCCCTTCCTCTGTACATCTCTCTTTCTCTCGCTCCTTCTCGCAACCCAAATAGTCTGTGATCTAGATGAAAACATTGAATTTAAGTGAAGCATCTCCTTCTTTGATAGAGCTTGAATAGCAGGCATCTATCAGTCAGCATGATATACAGTGTAATAGCGACACTCTCGTTCTTTTTGTCCACTGCACCCGCGCTGCACACCCACCTCGGCGGTCGCCACGTCCTCGCGCTGCTTGAGGCCGTCCCCGGGCACGGCGCCGTGCAGGCCCTGCGGCCGCAGCCGCTGCGGCACCGCCTTGGAGGCCAGGTCCAGCAGGCTGATGCCCGTGTTGCTCAGCTGCGCCGAGTTGGTCGGCGCCAGCACCACGAAGAAGTTCTGCAGGCGGGCGTCGATGTTGGAGTCGCCATCCTGGCGCTGGTCATACCTGGGGGGACAGGACAGGAGAAGAGAGCGGTCAGAAAAAGGTGTGAATCAACGCGTTTTATAGGCGTGGTAACGATTGTAAGAGCGCGATGCCATTGCGTAGCCGCCACGAAGTGTCAAAAGTGAGTGCAGTAATGCCTTTGCGAAGGCATGATACCTTTAAATCCCAGGAAAGGTGCTAATATTCGCACCTTTTGTTTTCGGCATAGGGAGGAAGCCGCGGGCCTGCTCCGTCCGACAACCCAGTAGCCGAGAGTTCATTCCATCAATAGGCTGGCTTGGGTCTTTTATGGTTAGCTGTATAAAAATCATTGTAGACCGTTCAGTGTGGGGAGCAGTAGCCGGCCGGGCAGTGTCCGCTGAGAGCTGCGGCGGAGTCTGTGGCCTCAGAGATGTTATGGTTTCGTCCGCACCATCGTGTCAATCACACCATCGGGCGTAGCCTTTCCCTCCACAGCCTGCGCTGCCTTTATTTTTGTCGAGAATCAGTTCATTGCCAGCCGACGCTCCGCTCCGATCCGCTCGGCTCCGCGACGGGCTCCGTTAATAAACACGACTGTACATAATTGGGGGACCGAGAGGTTGGAGGGCAAAGATAAGCGCTTCCGGAGGGTGACAATGTTGTGGAATAGTTGTGATAGTCAGAAAGGGCCCGGCCGGGCCGGGGGTACCTGACCTACGGATACGGGGAAGGCGCGCCTGGTCAAAACTAACCCGAAAGAGCATCAAATTAGCCCGCGAGGGAGCGACTTGTGTTTCTCTTCATTGGGCGTTTCGATCCAGAGAGTGCATCTGCGACAACAATTCTGGCCATAATGACAACCAGAACTTTCTTTTCTTATTCATGCACCGTTGTAAAGTGAGGGAATATGACCGTCTGACTGAACTTGAGCTCAGCGCTCATGCCGGGCGTGGGGAACAGACGGGGGAAGTCCCTGCCCGATACGTTCAAGGCGACACGTACACTACCCTCCCTCCCGCCCCACCCCCTCCTCCGCCGCACCCAGCCCTGACTGGTACGAGATGTATTCGGCTGGCCGGACACTGACTCGCTCTGCACCGACCCGCAGGGATACGCCCATAACGGACCCGCTGCGCTGTAAGCTGGCCTTGTAACGGCTCACTTCGTACACCTCTTTGCGAGCCACATCTCCTCCCCCTCCTCACTGGACCTCACGGGAATGACCCCCCCCCCTTCTCTCTCTCTCTCTCTCTCTCTCTCTCTCTCTCTCTCTCTCTCTCTCTCTCCCTCCCCCCTCTCTCTCTCTCTGTTCCTCATCTCTTTCCCTTTGTCGATTTGGCTCTTTTATTTCTTTTCTTTTCGTGTGCCAGTAATGCAGTCTGCATGTTCGGTCCTATTTTTTTGACACATTAGGGGGGGGGGGGCTGTATTAAATACTTTTTGTCACGAGAATTCATAACCGCGTTCTCTGACAAGAAGAAGTGCGTTCAGGTAGCACATGTCACATTTGCTTTTCAAGTGAATACAAATGTGCACAAGCGCTGGTGAGCATTTCGTTATTTTTTTACACTTGTTGGTTTGCTAATGGCTATTTGTATATTTCAAAGCCACATATAAAACAGATCGAACATGTGTGAGGTATTTGCACGTCAACAAGTGCGTGAATATAGTTCTTCAGCAGACCCTTCCAAATGTGTGAAAAGAATCAATCACCTGCTCAATTGAATATTCCGTATAGCACATTGACGTCTTTTCAGAAAGCTTTCGATCATGCAGGAGCCTCCTACGACCGAATGGCATCGCACGGGATGCCCCGCCCAGGTGGGCCCGCGGGCTAGTGAACTCGTAACCTCAGTCCCCTATAGAGACGTCTTGGTACCTACAGTGGTCCTGGACACTCCGCTACGCGATGCGACGTCCTGCTGCTTGCAGCGAGGGGTCCTTCTCTATAAATACAAGTGCACACCGATTTTTCTGTTGTTACTAGTTTTTTTCTTGATTCTTTCTGATTTTCATGATCTTTTTCTGTATTTTTTTTAACCATTTTTTTGATTTTTTTCCCCAGATTTTTCCAGATTTTGTTGTAGTGTGTACACTAATCTTTCTGAGTGAAGGACCCCTCGGCTTGCACCCACCTGATCGGGGACGCGGCGGCCAGCGCGAGCTGCAGAGCCAGCAGGAGGAGTGCGGCGTGCTTGTTCATGGTCGGGATGGTGCGAGTCGACTGGTGGCCGCCTGGTCGCCTCCTCCACGGCCCGGTCCCGGTCGCGAACACAGACGGACAGAACGGCGGGGCGGAGCGGGCTGGGGCGTGGCGGGGCGTGGCGGGGCGTGGCGGGGACGGTGCGGGCGCCGCCGGACGAGGGGCGGAGGGTGGCGGACACTGGGACAGCCGAGCCGCCCGCTATAGTGGCCCCCGCGGACCCCGACGCCGCCCCGCACCGCCCCACGCAGTCCCGGCCCCGGCCCCGGCCCTGCACGCCGACAAGCAAGCGCTGTCCAGCCAACGGCGATGCGACGCCCCCCCCCCTCCCCCCTCCCCCTCCCTTGCGAGCAACCCCCACCCGGCCACGCCACGCCACGCCGCCATCTCGCCGATGAAACGGGACGCTCACCTATATTACACCCGGGGCCTCTCAGGTTCAAGTTCCGCCAGGTCAGGGCCGTGGCCGGGGCAGGGGCCGGCTCCAGGGCAGTGCGCCTCGTCCAGCCGACTGATTCAGAAGATCGTTCTCGTACCCCCGTCCTTGTCGCACCTATGGCGGTACCCCATGCATGAGGTGGCAGGGCGTCATGAGTGCGACAAGGATGGAAGCGCGAGAGCGATCTTCGGAATCAGACGGCTTGCGCCGGACAGGACGGCGCAGGCGGAGGCGTGAGCACTGGAGGGGGCGCCGGCCCGCGCCGCGCGGCGCCAGGGGGCCTGATGCAAACCGACTCCAGCCCATCTCTACAAAAACCATTAAGATGTGGATCAAAGTCCACTTTTATTGCCTGGGTAAGAGTTTGTGTGCCGCTTTTCCTGTTTTGAGACGTCTACGTCCAAACAACAAGTAAGTCGGCATTTCTCTGTGTGCAATCTGACAAGCGTCGTAATCTTATGCGCACTTGTGGCCCCCGGGGAGCGAGGTGGCCAACAATCGTTTTTACGAAAGGAAAAAAATAAAACTGGAATAAGAAAGAAAAACACAAACAAAAAAATTTTTCTGGACAGTCCTTAATTTGTTGCAGCAAATTATAAAATTACTTGAAACCGAAAAAAAAATGCTAAAATAAGAAAAAATTCTTGGTTGAAACATTTTGTCTATATTTTAAGCATACTCTTCTTGAGGTCAGTAAACGTTTTTGTCAGTGAGGTATAGCAACTTACATAAATTTTTAGGTTCGGAAAAGAACGAACTTGGAAGTATCATGTATCTTGCTCAGCAGGGTTCACTTTTTTAAAAAGTGTGAATGTTTTATTGTTGTTGTTGTTTTTCATATATTTTGCCAGTTTATTGGGATGGAAATTTGAGCGTGTTGTCCCCACCTCACCCCACCTCTACGACTTTCCCTCAGCAGAGACCTAAGCTTAAGATAGAAGTCGTTTCGTTTTAGGTCAGACGCTCCTTCTCTCCCCCGCTCTCCCTCGCCACCTCTCCACCCTCGCCTCACCCCCCCCCCTCCCTCGCGGCCCGCACTAAGCTAAACAGCAGCCCGTAGTCCTAATCAGCTGAGCGAAAGGAGGACCGTTAAATGCGCAGCTCGTAACTGGACCAGTGGACCAGGAAAAGGGGGAAGGGGGGGGGGCCTCATCCCGACCACTCCTGCGGTTGTCGCGTCGAGGAATTCACGTCATTTTATAACTTTGCAAGGTTTGCATTGCAGTGCGGGAAATCCACATGTGCGCATGTCGAATTTTCTTTTTAACGCGTTTTTTGACTTGGAAATGGCTACGGCTCGGGAAGTGTACATCAGCCCATTAAAGTTAAGAGAATAATCTTGTCGCACAAAAGCATACGGAAAGCTAACTTCACCTGCAAGTGAGCTAATTTCGTTATCTTAGGATTCCTCAACGAGTTAGACTTAAAGCATAAAAGTGTAATAAAAAGGGTATTCAAGAAAGCGTCGAGTAAGAAGAACAAAACCGGAAAAAGAGATGTATGTGAGTTGTCCGATATAGTTTCGTCCGACCTTTAGGTTTTTCCCGAAATCCGAAAAAGCGCTGTCCGACCTGATTGTCTGACCTCCGCCACCATCGCTCCCTGTATCCGGTTTTGTTCTTTTTACTACCTATCCACGCTCTCTTGAAATGCCCTATTGAGTTTGAGGAATTCAGGGGATTAAAGGCGGGTATATTAAAAACAAAAGTTCTTTATAAGCTTTTATTTCTTTTTTTATTTTTTCTGTTCTTTTTAAATACGATGAGAGTAACGCGTCAAATTACGCAGTTAACAAAATTTTATATGAGGCTTTATTTGTGTGTGTTTGTGTGTCCTACGAAGCGACATCTGCCGGACAAAAACCTATACCAGTCTCATTTTTCCTCTGTTGTAATGTTTTACCTCGACGGAATTTATGACTCGCAGCTTTTCAAATCTGTAGTAAACTCTATTGATTGGATAGTGTTTCATTGCTCTCATTGACCCCGGAGAAGTGATTGCCCGCTAGATCTGAGCAAAACGCATTGTCACGCTCTCGTTTTCTGTTTCCTTTTCTTTTTCAGGCGTCTTTCCCAGCTCTAGTTAGTCTCTCTTGACTGGATAAGAGTCTCTAGGAGACTGGTTGATCAGTTATCCAGAGGTCAATATTTTTCATAATCCCCACTGTGAGGTAAAACTGTTATTCAGGAAATGTTACGTCAGATTTGTTACAATGTAAATTGTGTCGCGTTCACCAGAACATCGTGCTTCACTTGTTTGGAATCGAATCAATCCTCGATTATCAGTCGATTATCAGCTGAATGTGACACTCTTTCTCAATTTGCCTGTGAAGATTCACATGCAAACGGATGCAACACTACATTCCTTGAATAACAGTGAAGGCTTACGGCTTGCTCTCCGGTACAGAGGACAATTTTCTTAACTGTTGACCATCTGCAAAACAGAACTAATAATTCGGGTCTAGCATTTCAGTTTTAAGTTGAGGTGTGTTGGTAAGTGCGTCGTGTTGTATCTGCCCGGTCAGCCTGCGTGACAGGGCCATACCCGGTCACTCTCAGTTAAGAAGCTGCTGACGCAACTGACGCAGCTGGCGCAGCTGGCGCAGCTGGCGCAGCTGACGCAGCTGACTCAGCTGAAGCAGCTGACTCAGCTGAAGCATCTGACACAGCTAGCGCACCCCGATGCGCCGCCCCGGTCTGCGTCGCAGTCACTCCTTCGGGTGATAAGAGTCCGGCTGACTGAGGTGCAACGGGTGAAACAGAAATAACAGTGATCGGCGACGACTCATCTTCTGCAGATGCGACATGACCATCTGCAGCTGCCACAGTCGGGGCTAGGGCTGCGTGAGGTACGGCAGCTGCCGAGAGGGCTGTCAGTGGTGCATCTGCAGCTGGCGCAGCTGGGTACAGGGCTACGTGGGGAGTGGCGGCTGCCGAGAGGGCAGGCTGGGTCGCATCTGTTGCTGGGGTCTGGGCTGTGTGAGGAGCAGCGGCCGCCGAGCGGGCAGGCTGAGTCGCATCTGCGGCCGGGCTCAGGGCTGTGTGGGGTGCGGCGGTTGCCGAGAGAGCAGGCTGTGTCGCAGCTGCTGCAGCTGCAGCGGGAGCCACTGGGAGGGCACCGACGGGCGTCTTGGCGGGCGTAGCCGAAGGAGGGGTCGCATCACCAGCTCCAGCGCGGACATCTGTAGATGCGGATGGAGAGGCTGCCTGCGCGGCTGCGGGTGCAACGGCTGCCGATGAGTTGGCTGCGGGAGGAGCAGCCGCAGGTGGGGCGGCCGCAGCTGCCGGGCCGGAGCGGCTGGCAGGTCGGCGATGGCCGTGCCTCTGGGAGTAACTGTACAGAAACACGCCGTAGTATTATGAGCGGCATCACGAGTACTTCTTTATCCTCGGATGGTTCCGGGGAGATGTTACCGAGGGGGAAACAACTCTGAATTTTGGTGCCGAAATTTTGTGATTTTTTCTGAATTACGCGGTGTAAACAATTTTCAGAGTTGTTTATACCCTAGCAAGTTACTCGGCGTCACGGACGCAGGCCATCTGCAGATGGGGTTGGGACACTCACAGCGGTCGGCGGTCGCGCCTGCATCTGCCTGAGGCGTCGCGGTGGTAGCCGGCGCCGCACCGCCGATGCGCCACGGAGATCTTGACCGGGGCGGCCGGCCTGGCGGGGACGGCGGCGGGCTTGGGCGGGGCGGCGGTGGCCTTGAGCGGGGCGGCCGCGGGGGTGGCGACCGTCTCCGTCGGCACGGCGGTGGCTGCAGGAGCGGGGGCGGACACCGAGTCCTCCCGCCCAGTGCCGACGGCCTCTTCAGGCTTGACAGCCGCCGCCGAGCGCTCCTGCGATCTGTCGCATGCGAGAGTGGAGGAGACCAGATATTTACTTCGAAAAGCAGAAAAAAGAATAGTACAGTCCGCCTGGTCCAGCGGGCCGATTCGAGCGCGGGTCCGAACCTGGTTTCCGTTTCCGATGTGCGCACGCTCGGCTTCTTGGTTGAGCTGGGCGGTGGCGCGGCCGTGGTGGACGTGGTGTTGGACGGCTTCGACGGCGTCACCAGAGGCTTCTCCGTCAGCTGCGAGTAATCGTAATCGTAGTCGCCGCCGCCCTGCAGATCAGATCAGACACACCAACGTTAAGAGGGGGGCGACGCCGGGCAGGACGGGAAACTTTTGCAGCATAGGTCGTATTCCGATGCGGTAGTAGCAGGGGTAGCGCTCATTTGTTGACCGCCATCTTGGTGCCCAGCTTAACACAGGGCTCTTATGGGAGAACCCCTTTATGATTTCTTTAAAAATAAGGGAGACAACGCAGACGTTTGAAAAAAATTACCTATAAAGTTAATACTAACTGGTATGCATACAATTTTTTTCAAAGGTCTAAATTGTCTCCCTTACTTTTAAAAAAACCATAAAGGGGTTCTCCCATAAGAGCCCTGTGTTAAGCTGGGCACCAAGATGGCGGCCAACAAATGAGCGCTACCCCTGCTACTACCGCATCGGAATACGACCTATACGCGTGATACACCTGGGAGAGGGAAACCCAAATGTGTGATTGGGGCAATGCACACTCTTCCCGGTGTACGATATTCACACACTTGGTTTTCCAGTGCGGCTAGACCCACCCCGCCTCAGGGACCGGCGGGCCTCTGTGTGCCACCCTGCTCCGTTCACATCCTCGCTAATTAACCTTATTTTTAGAGGCGCGCCACGCCTAGGCACTGGCCGGGCCGCTGCCCCGATGTGAAATAGCTCAATCATCACGCATGGTGCACATCCTGTTGGACACTTGCCCGTTGACAACGGGATACCTTGTCGGGGCACTCCGCTGGCTTGGCGGGGACGGGCAGGGCAGGCTTGTTTGACACCCGTCAGGACATGTGATTGGTCACCCTGCCCAGACCAGCCCACCTGCAGCCTCCTAATCGATTCGCATCTGCCGTTAGATGGCTCGGGGCGCGGAACTTATCCTCGTTTCTTTTTCCTCAGTTTTTTTCCCAAGTGATGCGGTTTACACATAAAGAAGCGCCCTGTTGACGTGTGCGAGGGGGGCTAATGCTCACTAATGGTTGACGAGCCAGACAACGCGGCGCGCCGCAGCGAGGCGTAAGGGATTTCACGGAACGTTATCGTAAGGTAGGAGGCGGCTCAGGCCAGCCGGCCGGTGGCTGTGGCTGTCCTAATGGGGAGCTTCGTGTTCTCGGCAATCGGGATGAGACGTCCTGCCCTGTCCTCATTGTGCTCCAGGACCTGGTGGATCATTAAAAGGGAATGTCCTGCTCTGCTCGGCCGGAGGCGGCACGAGCCAGGGCGCACTCTCATTTGCTTAACGGGTGTGCTATCCTATCCTTTGGTAACTTATTTTGTGAATTTTGTGGCACTACAGATATTGTGTGAAAATTCCGCACTACAGATAGTCTGTGGTGCACGTATTGACTGATTCTCAAGTTATTACGGAGGATTGTTCGTTTTATAACGCCTCATGCGTCTACCTTAACCCGCTACTCGTTAAATCTGAAAATTTGAAAATTCTGCTGGCTACATCACACACTCCGGTCATCGCTTCCCGTCTGTACCCTCCCCGTGCTTTTGACTTTAGGGCTTGGCAAAATCACAATTTCAATTTCACCTGCTTTCAAAATTTTCCGGAAAGATTGGGAAGCAGCCAGTGAAGTGGCCATTGTTGTTCTGACCGAAAAACTATAAGTCGGAGCAGCCGGCGTATGCCGAAGAGCGCTCTCCTCGCTCTGTCTCTCTCTCTCTCGCGAAGCCCCTGAGTGCGAGAGAGACAAGGCGAGGAAAGCGCTCTTCGAAATAAGTCGGAGCAGAGAAGCCGCGCCGGGACGCGCCCGAGGGCTCCGCCGCCTATGCGCCCCATGCGCTTCTGCTCGCCGAAGAATGCAATCTAATTTCACCTGAGCCCAGCGTAGCTCAGGTGAGGTAAGGCGGGGCGCTGGGCTCACTGAGCGCGCCGCGTTGCCCGTATTGGCGCTGCTTCGCCTCACCACGCCACGCCACGGCGCACCGCGCAGCGTGTGCAGCCAGAATGCACCCGGCGTAATGAATGCAACGGGCCTGAGGGAGGCTGCGTCCGCAGCACAACGGTCCAGCGCGCCCAGCAGCCCCTCACCTACCCCGCCTCGCCCGCACACAGCAGCAGACGCAGATCAGTTGCTCTTATATTCGGACGCGATCAAATGGAGCTCCCGTGTGCGCCCGGGAGGAGGAGGGGGAGGGGGGGGGCGAGGAACTGAAAGTTAAGGCCATGGCCGCGCCAGGGCGGGGCGGGCTAGCACAAGCCCGACGTTGGTAAAGGGGGACAGGGCAGGATAGGGACGGGACGGGCGCCCCTTTGCAATCGTTGTGGCTCCGGTCGGTGTATTTTGTCGCTGCTGCTCGTTCGATGCCTCTTCCACCTTTCTCGAGTCTGCAAGATACTGTACTGTCAAACGCCTTTTTTATTTTCATTCCTCGTAGCAGCAGGGGGCAGCAAGAAGTTTTACATTATTATTCAAACATGGTATTTCTCGGCCGACGCATGTCTTATTCATTTTTTCGTCCTCCTGCATTTACGACAGCTCGCATTCCAAAAACCGTGAGCAGCATTCCCTCATGTCACACTTACATTGGACCATCACGTCCAAGGTTATCCATCCCGAGTGCTAGCTCAAGCGACTCACAAGCGGACTCGAGGAACCTACATAAAACCCTTCGGAAATAATTTTCAACATCACTTACTAGCTAGATGTATGCCAGAGCGCCAGCAGACGTGGTCTCGCGTAACAGGCTTCGCGATAACGCACAAAACTAACTTAGGCTGCGGCGAGGACAGGAACATTTTTTCCGGGAAGTTCTCTGTTAAATCGGGGAAGCACATTTTCATTGTCATTTTCATTAAAGTGCTTAGGTAAGGTATGGTGAGAAATAACATATTGAAAACGCCTTCTCTGATTCAACCGGGAACTTTCCGGTAAAATTTTAGCTGCGAGCCTTTGTTACATCCCTCTAGGCCTGGGACGCTTCCTTGTACGCTAAATTATGATTGTAGTAGTGTTAAAAAGACAGAATGTTGCGTTAGTTCGTCATCTTCTCACAAGTTATTAAAGCCTCTTTTTACCGTGGTCATGACTATATTACGACTATATGTAATGTACTTGACCGTGACCGTGACTGTGACTAAGACCACGGTGGCGACCCGCCGACTTGCAGCCCTCCCGCCCGCACCGCTGAGGTCTCGCGTATCTCTCGCCTTCACTCCAGCTGTTCTGTTTTCCTTTCCCAACCGGTTTGGAGATATCTGGCCGGGCCAGGCCGAGGAGGGAGGGAGAGAGAGAGAGAGGGAGAGAGGAGAAAAGAGAGAGGTGAGAGGTAAGCCGGCCAGTCGCCTCGTTGCATATCCTGTTTGGCGTAGAGATGCTGTGCTGCCCCTCAAATGTGGGCTACGAATGCAGAGTCAGTGGCCAATCCCACCCGCCGCCCCGCCGCGGCCTGTCCTGCCTATGTCCTCGTTTTCCACCCCACGTGTCCAAGTCATATTTTTGCCGTGTCTAACCTGGTTACCCACCGCGCACCCCGCACCCCACCCTGCTGCCGCCCCGACGGATGGCGTCTTTAGTGCCTGTTAAATTGATGATTATGTTCCCTGCCACCGAAGTGCTGATCAGGGAGCGGTAAGAAAGAGGAGGCATCGCGCGGAGATGGTATCCATCGTCTTTTATTACGGGTCATTTACACCCAAACAGAGCAGCTGCCAAGTCATTGCGATCCATCAGCGAAGGGGTAATACCTGGCCGTGGCCGGGGCCGGGCCGGCGGGGGGAGGGGGGGCCACCTATACAGCAGAGCGGAGCGGGCGCACAGAGTGATACGAAATAGTGACGTGGCGGGGCGGGGCGTGAAGAAGAAGCAGAGCGCACGCAGGAAGAGCTAATAATGACGATGTAAAATGAAGCGGGGCGGGGTGGCCGGCGTGAGGGACCACGGCCACGGCTCGTGTTGGGGCTTCACCGCAGCAATTAAAATAATAGTCAGAACAGGAGGCTGGAAAAGAAAGGTGGGCAAAACAACAACAACAACAACAACAACAACAACGTGAGGGAGGGGGAGAGGAGTGCCTCAATGGTAGGACCACGTCGCTTGGCCTTTGTTGTCCACCTCTCTGATCGACTGCCTCGCGAGGCGGGGCGGGGCGAGAAAATAGGAGAGACTCGCGCTTTTGACGGCGCCAAATTGAAAACATGAGGGGCTTGTGAGGCAGACCGCCCGCTCCGCTCACAGGCTGAGAGCGAGCATGCGAGGCGCGTACCTCTCTCATCGGGGTTTACGTTTACAGAATATCATTTTATTGGGGCCGCAGAGCTTCATTACGTGACTCGAAACAAGGAGGGAAAAAGTTTCAGAATGAGTGCTGAACGTAAGAAACGATGGCGTACGTATATGTGTTCCTGACGAATGGTTCGCCGTGGGTTTCAATCACCGCCCCCCTGCTTCGCCCCGCCCCGCTAAGCCTCGGCTCGGCTCGGCTCAGCTCAACTCGGCTCGCCGGCTCGGACACGCCGCTGACCGCCACCACCATCGCTCCCAGCGGCTAAAACCAATTTGTGGTTGACGAAGGATGTGCGTGATCGGGGGAGGGGATTTGTGCTATAGGAATCGCGATCTTAAAATAATGCCCCCTCTCTGAGGAAAAAAAAATAGAAATAAATAAAAATAATAACAAAAATTGTGTTCTCGTACGTCAAGTTTTCCTCCTTTTTCGTGATGTCCCATCCGGTGGTATCCTCCGGTTCGTTGACCGGATCGGCTCGGAGCAGCGCGGAGTCTGACCCTGCCCGTCCAGGCCGCTGCCCGCTCCGCGCAGGGCTGGACCAGCATCATGTCATGTGGCCCACGAGGAATGCATTGACAAGTCGCACGTCAAGTCCGAACCTTCTCATCTCTCTTTATACCCCCCCCCCCCCCCAGCGCCCTCACCTCCGTCTGAGGTTGCTCTCTGCTTTAAACTCACCAGGTGGACAGTTCATCCAAAGTTGCTGAAATTCGATATCCCCCACCCCTCAACTCACCACCACCACCACCACGTTCGGTGGAGAAGTAAAGTAGGACTATGAGACCAAAGCGCACTAGATATCATTGGGTGTTTCATTTCTAAACCGGATTGATAGGTTGGTGGTCGTGGACGCGACTGACAATGTGCCAGGTCTAGACTTTCAGTCTGGAATAGACGCGCGATAGAGATACGCAGTGCGACGACTTTATTACGATTTTCTCACACCGGGACGCATCAATCCGACTTCCCGCTGTCCCCATCACACGGGGTCATATTTTCGTCCTCCGGCCGCGGACTCGCGTCCGCCTCTCACTTACCCCCAGGCCGGCGAGAAAGCGCTCGTCCAGGATGGCATAGATCTCCACGTCCTTGAGGTCGACCTGCACGTTCACGTTCCCCGTCTGCCGCTGGTCGTAGCGCACGGGGGTGGGGGCGGGCGCCGGCGCGGCCCACGGCGCCAGCAGCAGCAACTGCAGCAGCGGCAGCAGCAGCAGCGGCGGCAGCGGGGGGAGCAGCTGCTGGGCGAAACTAGGCGCCATGTCCTACTCTGCAAGTGGGTCCCTCTGTAGGTCCCTGTGGGTCCTTCGTACTACTTGTTCCTCCCGGGCAACACCAGACCGCATCACACACTGGCCCGGACAGGACCGGCACCGGCGCGCCGGCCGGCCCGGCCCCGCCCGGTCCCCGCCTCCCTGCTCCTGCTCCTGCTCCCGCCACGCTCCGGCCGGCGCCACGCCACGCCACAGCGCCTCCCCGCCGCGCTCAGCCACGGCGGCGGCCACGGAGAGGGTCTGGACGGGCTGCAGCGCCGCCTCCGCCACCGCCGCAACCTCCGCCGCCGCCACCCGCGCCCCCGCGGCACCTCATCTCATCTCTCTCCCCCACGTGCGACGGTACTCTCCCGTTTTTGCGTGGATAATTCCACTGCCTGCACGAGCTGTCATCCCAGAAGAAAGTCGTCGCCAAAATAATATGGGCCCAAGTCGTAAAATTTCAGTCGAGAAATGCGACTCACCGAATAGATCCTATTCCGTCTCTACATTATTTGGAGAAGAAAGAAGAAAATCAGGACCGGAAACCAGTATCAAAATCTCAGCAAATTACCCACGCAAATCTGAAGTGAAAGTTGAAGAGGAGGTTCCCAATGACAATCAAGCATAGCAACATGGTTAAAATTTCGAAAAAATTGTTATTTGGAGCACTGGTTTCTGCTTCTCTCCTAGCTCAGATCGAATAGGGTCTATTTGGGTGACGCTCCACACTAACACGGCGTCGTATCGGTTGTGTGACCGTTCTGCTCGGCCCCTGCAGTACCGAGGATAGGCAACCCGTTTACCAAACGCACGCCTGTTTGACAGAACTGCCTACCCACCAGGCGTCCGCAGGAGATAGGTGTATTTTACTGATCCCACTTTCGAGTCCTCACAAGGTTAACTCTACAGCGACGGTGTGAGAGTTATACCTACGTGTGCTTGGTAGTCACTTTCCCCGACTTCTTGCTTCTCAGTCAGCTATAGTTTGAGAAAGCCCTCTGCTGGACCAAATTAGAAGAAAGCTCGTGACCAGCCATGCAGCCATTGCAAGCGAATACATTTGGAAATGTCTTTAAATATTGAGAGAAGTTATATGTGTCGCCCAAACGGATGGACTCCACGTTCTCGTTAACTGTGTGGCAATATAACAGCTTATGAAGAATTATGTTTTTTTTTGCTCGTTCTTTTTTTCTTCTTCACAATATCGTAAAATAAGAAGAGAGACACCGCACATAAAAGAGAGCTGACACATCGCATTCTGCCTAATCTCGTGCCTTAGCTGGGTTTTTCCTCCATAAGGCGCGTCGCTTTTTTTTAAGCATGAGGTAGCCTCTTTTTTTCTTTACTCGCCTTTTGGAGAAAGGCACTCAGCACCTTGTCCTAGCTGGAGCTGGAGGTCGATCCTTGTTTTATATGCCGATCTTATGGATCTTGGATGTGGATGTGAAGGCTTGCACGCCCAGGACCAAATTTGGTCATTTCAAGTGTTGGCTATTTGAATAAACAACTAAGACATTTCCAAGTGGCCTGAGGGTGGAGCTCGAGACAGGGCTGGAGCTAAAACTGGGGTTGAAGCTGTGCCTAGGACATCAAAAAAGAAACTTCAATAATTTTTGGATGGTTTGGGGAGACTAAAGAATTTTTTTTATTTTTTTTTTAATAATAGGATACTTATAATTGGAGATGAAAACTAGCTTATGTATTTAGCGTAAAGCTTAAATATTGGAAAACTACGCTAGTGGTAACTCAGTAACACCTCTCCAGGCATCCCCAACCCGCTCCCTTCAAAATTTTTTTGCGCTTGATTCCTTTTAACATCCTGAACATCCTGTAGGGAGGGCTGGGTCTAGCGTTGGAGCTGAGAGCTGAGGCTGGAGCGCCACCGGGCCCGGTCAAGGGTCTGTGAACGCGGTGTTTGGTGATGTGTTTGGAGATTACCGCGGCATGGACCGGCTGGGCTGGAGGTGAGGAGCGGCTCGAGCGGCGAAGAGAATCAGAAATAACAATCGTTGAAGAAGCGCTTCTCTCACGCATACACGCGGCGCGGCGGCCTCTTTGGACTGCTCCGGACTCGTTGGACGTGTGCAAGAAGATTTGTTCTTGAGCTACAAGGAGTATTCTTCTCGTCGAACAACGTACACCATTATTCCGTCTCATTATCATTATTATTTGAGATTTGTACCTCCACCCTTCAGCTGTCTTAAAAATGTTCTTCTCGATGCTCAAGAGAAAAATACTAAATGGAGATGCAAGTATAAGGAGGCTTATTTTCTCCCACAATACATACTACGCTATCGCGTATGAGGAGGAGCCGGTCTTCCCGATTTGGTTGTGAAAGTTACGAAGACAAGGACACGGATGCTTGTAGCCTCTGGGTCATCACTAGGAAAACCTTGCGAGGAATTTGGCTGCTTCGGAAGTTTGCAAAAATAATGTATTCGTGATTCTTTTTGCAATTTACAGAAACTCGTTTCCATTGTGTTGGAAAGCAGCCACAACCATCGTTCTCACGCTTCTTTTTTTTCAGTGCGTATGTTGTGGATGACATCCTCGAAATGGTGCTCAATTTGTCCTTTCTTCTGAACATGTCCAAGAATCTCTTGAGCGAATATAGTTTAAAACTATTTTCAAGTACACGACCGTGATGCATAAGTTTGTAGCACCTGTGCGGTTGCGCCGCCCTCCCTCCCGCCTCGCACTGCCCCGCTCGCCGTCGGGTTCATCGGCATTGCCAGGTGCACACGCCCCGCCCGCCCCTCCCCCCGCCCCGCCCCGGAGCCCGAGCCCCCCACCGCCTGTGGTTCACCGCACCCGCAGACACAGGCGAAGTGTTTGGAGTAAAAGACAATCATCTCCGGGCAGAGGGTGGGCAAGCGCTGGAGGTTGCCGGGCTCCGATGCTCCGCGCTTTGCTTACCGCACCTGCGGTGCGAGAGTGCGAGGCGCCAGGCCAGCAGCTGGCAGCGGGCCGCGGGGTACAAGAGGCCGATGGGCTGCCTAGCCTGCAGGCGCGCGCACCAGAGTGCTGGAGGATGGGCTGCCTACCGTACAGGCGCGGGCAGGCGGGAGCCGGAGGTCGCCCTGTGAGACCGGCTGCCGTCTCAGCAGAGGCCCAGGGTGCGTCATTAAAAAAAAAAAAAAAAAAAAAAAAAAACTATGAGGTGTCCCCTTGTCTGTTTTAATTTCTCTCATCTTAGGAAACTATACAACTTACAAACTTAAGTTATTTTGGTAATACTCCCGGGCGCGGTACAGGAAGGCTGCTGGAAATATTAAAGGTACAACCTCCCTTGACTAGCACAATGAAATACATTTCGTGTGGTTTTTGGTGTGTAATACTGTCCGGTCTTCACTTCGCGCGCCGAGTCCCTCGCCTAGCTGGACTTGCGGAGGACCAGGAACACCAGGGAGACGAGGAACAAGGAGAAAGAGACGGACACCCGAGCGGAGCTATTCCTAAAATCAAAACAGGGCCGGTCAGCTTTCCTTGATTATATAGGTCACTCTCACATTTATTCAGCGCAAAACACAAAAATGTTGCTCGAAACAGAAAAAAATAAAAATAAAATGAAAGCCACAAATATCAAAAAGTTACATGTATTAGGGAGATATCAGAAAGCAAAAACACAAAAAGCTCAAATACGCCATAAATATACAAAAATAACAAGTTAACAATACGAGGGAAAAACGACTAAGGTAATCCGGCTGACAGCTGATAGGTAATCCGGCAGGGTGTAATCCGGGTAAATTCGAAGTAATGAAGTGTAACCCGGGTAAATTTTAGGGTAATCCGGGGTAATCCGAGGAAAAAAGCACCGTTATCCGGGGGACACTTCAGAGGTAATCCGAGGTAATCCGGGGTAATCCCTAATCCAGCTGACACGAAAATTGACAGTCGTTTTCCCCTCATAACAATACCAACAAAAAATTAGAAACGCTAAAAATTTTCTTTCTTAATCCACGACTATACGTACCCATTCTCTTTGATGTGGAGCGACTTCCAGAAATCACTCTGGCCAAAGTCCCTTTCCTGTGCCATAGCTACATTTCCAGGACCAGAAATCCTGAGGAAGTTCAGGACGTTGCTCTTCGACTTTGGCAGAGGTGTCCAATTAGCTCCCCTCAATATCGGCATTCTGAAGAAGAGAAGCGATTTCCAAATTAGTAACTATTTCTAAACATAACTCGGTGAATCGGATCATCTCTCGCTCTTAAGGGGCCCATTAACGGTGCCGATAGACTCACGAGTTTTTGGCGAACGAGACCCAGAGCCCCAGGAACTGGTTCCGCATGTCCAGGTCCTCCGGGGTGCGCATCACCCCGCTCCAGGGGAACTCGATAATGTACTGGAAGTCATCCGCGTGTGACACTCCTGCGGACAGCCGCACAGCCCACTGATTAGGAGGACCGCTCTCGGATCTCTATCCTTGTCTCCCTCGCTGTCCATTTGTCAGGACTCGGCGATACCTCGCGAGTTATGGACAATGGCGGGTGTACGAGGACAGGTGACAATAACAGGTGGTCACCAGACAACGCGGCAATCACAAAAGGTTTTCGAAAAGCAACGAATCCACTCACCGACATCGGTCATGTTCCCACCGCTGAGGGCTCGAGTCAGGCTGAACTCGCCGCGGTACTCGAACTTGTACATGTAGACCGGCGAGGAGTGGGAGGACGCCACGGCTAGCGCTAAGTCGTTGACGCCCGCGAAGAAGAGCCTGTCTGTGAAGAGCTGAGGGGGGCAGAGGGAAGATGTAGCTTAACCTTGACCCGCGTGACTCGGGTGCAGTTCCAGGAAGGTAGAAAAGACAAGCGAGAGGACCCTACCAAACTAAACGCGCCGAGGAAAAACCAACCCTGAAATTTTTCGCGCAAATCAGAGAAATAAAGAGAAATTTAAAGAAATGCATCAGAAAAGAACAAAAAATTCTGTGAGATTCAGAGAAACATTAGGAAAATTCATAGAAATTTAAGAAAAATTTCAGAGAACATTGCAGAAAAAAAAAAAAATTAATAAAAATTCACAAAATCTGGACAGCAAAATTCAGAGTTGTTTCCCCCTTGTCTACACGTCTGAAGGATCGCCCTGCCGGTATATACCCACCTGCACGAGCTCTTTCTGGCTGTCGTGCAGGGACGCGTTGTGGAGGTAGTGCTCCCTGATCTGCTGCACGAGCGCGGCTCTCTCCGCGTGCGGCACGCGCTCGTCGTGGAGGTGCAGGATCATGGGGGCCATTTCGGCCCACCCGTCGTCCAGCTCCTGGACCAGGGTCTCGTTCATGATGAACTCTGCACATTGGACAGCAGGCACGTTAATCACAAAGCTGCTGCGTGGACGGATAAGGGTGAGTGGCTGGGATATTATGTTGTGCCGCGGGTGGAGATCGATTTGAAAATGACCCAGTTTTGTATTACTTTGCCCCGTCGAAGCAAGGCTCGGATCGGATGATGCACGATAATCACGTCGGCCACTGTTTCGCATGGGTGGAAAGTACGGCAGTTATCTTGCGTAAAAGGCCTGCGGTCACTGAACCCTGAACTGACGACAGCACTGATACAAAACCTTAGGTACAAAACAATGCCATGCTGTGGTTATAATGATAGTGGACCCCAGTGTTCCGAATCGCTCGATCTGACCCGGACTGGATGTAGCCATCATTTAACAGAATTGGGAAACGTCTTAAAGACGTTTGGAAAAGCGTGACAGGCGAGTTTGAAATTATCAACAAAAACAAACTGCTCGTTCATTCGCAGGTGAGGTGCTGATCCACCGGGATGGAGGGCTTGGGATAGCGACAACCCCGGCCCTTAAATCAACCACCTGGTGGGTAGGCTGTCAGAGTGATACGATTCCCTCGATTGGGCCTAAGTCTGAGCAAGCACCCTCTTGTTGTAGCATGTGAAGCCAGAAAAGTAGGCAAAATTCGGCCAACACACAGCTGTATGGAGCGGTCGGTATTTCCGCCTTCCCACGAGGCAACAGCCACACGCTTGTGCAGAGGAATGGCCTTACTAGGCAGGCGTGAATACCGACCGCTCAACACAGCTGTGTGTTGGTCGGGTTTTGCCTACCTTTCTGGCTACACTACTTACCACTGAAACTGTGGAGTACTCCACAACCGAGGGGTAAACAATTCTGAAATTTTTGTACAACTCGCAATTCAGAAAAATTCAAGAAAACTTTTTAAAAACTCATAAAAATTCATTGAAATTCAGGAAAATTCTAAAACTTGATAAAAATGCACGTAAAATTGAATCAAAAATCCAGCAAAATTCAAAAAATATTTACAAAAACTCACGAGAATTCACAAAAATTACTGAAAATTTCCAAAAATTGACAAAATGTGTTCACTAAAATTCAGAGTTGTTTCCCCCTCGTTTGCAACACCTCTAAAGTGTTCATGTACCGGCAGCAGGGAAGAGGCCGTCCTCCTTGGTGACGCTGAGCAGCATCGGCACGTCCGACGTGGCCTTCCCGTCGGCGAGCAGGCGCTCCGGCTGATCCGGGAGGAACGGCTGCTTGGCGTGCCGGTCCACCACGGGTGCGAACGGTGAGAACGGGTGCTTCCCCCAGACCTGTGGAGCCAAGCGAAGAGTGTGAAAAACCGTATCCAACCGGGTCATCTGGACTGGAAGGTGATATAGTTTATTTTACAGAATCTTTGTGCTGGAACTGAGAGGCAAAAGTGGGAGCAGCACAAGAGCGATCGACAACTGCCGCGTGGAAAGTTGATGATGCCACCGTCCTCTGTTTTTCATAGCATCACGAAACGATTCAAGCACTCCTACGCATCGCATCGTATTCCACATATCTGTTGAATCATTGTTGAACCATTAATGGTTCCGAATTTTCTGATTCCAGTCCAGCTTGTTGCCTCCGGCCCGCAGGGATTCAGAGAAGTACCCATTTTTGGACTAGGACTTCGGCGGCGCCTACCTCCTGGAAGTGCTTCTGCAGCTGCACCAGCTCCGTCGCGTCCTTGGCCTGGAGACAGGCGACCATCTCGGCCGTGCTGGGCCGGGTGCAGTTGGCCAGGCTGGCGACGCGCATCGCGTTGGCCCGCGCCGAGGGCTGCTGCGCCCAGGGGTTGAGCGGCGACCCGCTCATGCCCACCACCCTGTGGAACAGGCCCTTGGACAGCGGGGACAGCGTGTGCATGAGCGCGCTGGCCGAGCCGGCCGAAAAGCCCACCAGGGTGACGCTCTTGTTGTTGCCGCCGAAGTACATGATGTTCTTCTGCACCCAACGCAGGGCCTCGACCTGGTCCAGCATGCCTGCGTTACCGGGTAGTTCCTCGTCCTCGAAGCTCAGGTAACCTGCAGCAAACAGTTTCTACGATGTCAGTGTCTCCATTCTGAAGGGTTCGGGGTATTCTTATGCACCAGCGCAGCGCAGCGCTAAGCTCAAAAGTGTCCCAGTTCCTTTCTCTGGCAAGTGTTAAAACTAGCGTTACACTCGTTTAAAATCGCATGTTGGCATTCGGTACCTGGTTATCAAGTGTTGCGGAATGAGTACAACTGAAGTGTCTCATTCGAAATGCAACGATATTTCCCACGAATCGTACAACAATGCTCGCCACTTGGTCGTTTGTGGCAGTCAAACACCTTTTCCTTCCGTAAGCGGAAACAAACTGAGATATTTATCTTACCCAGCAAGCCGAGACGGTAGTCCACGTTGACGAGCACCACGTCGTAGTCCATGATGTACTGCAGCCCTGATCGCGGCCCTTTCCCGAACACGAAGCCGCCGCCGTGTAGGAGCACGATCACGTCGAGCCCAGCGTCCCGGTCGTACTGCACCAGTGAACCAACTACGTATTACTGGAGGGTGGAATGGACCCGGCGTCATAAAGCACCTCTGCACTGGGGTAATACAGAGGGGTCCTTCACTCAAAAACATCAGTGAACACACTAAAACACAATCAGTAAAAAAAATCAGAAAAAAAGGAAAAATCAAGAAAAAAAATCAGAAAGAAAAAGACATCCCAAAAATTAGAAAATATCGAGAAAAAATCACGAAAAGCCAGAAAAATCGGAAAAATTGGAGTACGCTTGGATTTGTAGTATAGGACCCCTTTGGTAAAACACAACACTCGTAACGTACTTGATTTTTTCTGAATTTTTCCTACATTTTCTAAAATTTCTGTTGTTTTTTCCCCCTAGATTTTTCTGAAATTTCAGAGTTGTTTTTCTTCGGATAGACCATGTCCGAGATGCGCGGGCCAGCCGCCGCCGACGTGTCTGTCGGGCTGGCGCTGGTTCGGCCCGGTGTAGCTCGTGTTTTGCCGTACACCCAGTGCAGTTAAGGAACGCAGTTCAGTCATTACGTTTGGCGTGAAGATCTGCAGCGTGAGGCAGTCCTCGCTCCCCGCGACCGTGCCAGGCATACGGTCGATTTGCAGGCAGACGGGCGTCGACGAGTTTTTGGCATTCACCACCGTGGGGATGGGGAGGGGCACAGGAGGCTGGAATGAAGAGAAAAAGAGGGCTGATGTATTTGCACTGGTATGGTTCACGGGGAATTTTCCCCACTTTCACTTAAATTCGACCACACTGTAAGTTGCGGTGGATATTCACCGCGAGATATATTCACCGTCGCTTACAGCGTGTTATAAAGCGCGTGATTTCGCCCTCAAAGCACCTCAGTTGTCCGTCGCGTGTGTACAGGGAAGCTCACACTCAAGGTTTCGACAGCAATACTCGTTAAAAAGTGAATCACACTTCGAGGTGTGGATTATGAGCGGTCTCTTTCCGCAGCCATACGTCTTATCGTATTCCGACATGACTCGAGTTGCGGGAGGGCGCAGTGAAGGTGCGAAATCTCAGTGAGACATCATCACTGCACCACCCCCAGCCCCCAGCATCGTCGTTTCACTGGAAAAACTAATGTGACATGAGTCACATCAATTGACGTGACCAGTTTATGTCACATTTCAAAACGTTACCAAATTCTCGGTCACGTTTGGTAATGTGACATCCGGTGCCACGTGTTATGTCTGCCTATAGTAATTACATGGAGGATGTCACATTACAAACGTTACCGAAAATATGGTAACATTACGTGATGTTACCTTAACTGGTCACATGTGCACATGTGACATGTGTCACTTTAGTTTTTCCAGTGTTCTCTCTCGAAGGGGTTCAATTTTACGAAGAGCGACTGGATTTGAGGGACGGATTTGTTAAGGCAATTCCAATGCACGCAACAGGTAAGGTAGTCATGACGCCAGTTACACCTCGGATAACTTTCAAATTATTCTTCCGTAGAGGAGCGGGCTATCTCTTATCTCCCACTCAGAATTGAGGCTGAGGCTGCGTTAATAGCGGGATGAGGCAGGGCACGCGGTACACACATGATGCTCACAGGTTGGCAGAGATTACGGGAATTAGAGTGGATATCGCTCTCCTGCAGCTCACTCAAAGTCTCCCTCCTCAAAGAATTTTAGAGCTTCTTTAATTTTATATTTGGGGCAATGAAAACGAAATAGTATTCGACCACAACGAATGGCTCTTTTTGAGAATCACCAAGCCATTCTCCACTCAGCCCGCCGGAGGGGGAGGGGCTGCAAACAGGTTGGCTATGCGGAAGTTGGGCCAGAGGTCAGCGCTAGGCGTCATGAGCTCACCCGAACTAAAGACAACTGCTTTTTGCTGTTAGTTGAAAAACCGAAGTATTTCCTACGAGGAAAAATACCCAGCTTTTTTCAGTTGGACATCTGGTGGCCAAAAAGGCCCGTCAAATACATGATGCCCCATACGACATACCGGGTGTCCCAGCGAACACACAGCAGTGTTGCGGGACTGCCTACACACTCAAGCCGTAAGGCGCCGTAGCCCCTGCAGCTCTGGCGAGTATGCAATCCCGCAACACCGCCGTGTGTTCTCTGGGACACCCGGTACATGGTTGTAGAAACCGACCGTCTGAAAGTGAAAGTGTTCAGATCACCGAGTCTAATGCTATACAGTGCATGTCAGTTGAATACTTGATAACACGGAGTCGTTTGCAGGAACAAATTGACACCGTCAGATACGATAAAAACGAAGTCTCATTCTAAAGGCATTTTTGTCATCTCGCAAGGAAACTGCAAACTTTCACAAAGTTCCCTGACCAATTCAGCTCACCGTGCTCTGCTGATTGATGCGTCTCCTACACACTATTAGATACGACTAGACACTGATCGTAGTTTAGGAACAAGCGTCAAAACTTGAAGTACGCTCCTTACTTAGAGACAAATTGTCCAAAATTCTGTGTGATACCACTCTCCACTCCACGACGGGAGCGCTGCCCCTTTTCCCCTACACCGCACCCACCTTGAACCTCCTCTCGCCGACGGGCGGCTGTGCGAAGGGCACGCCCCAGAAGGCCGCGTAGTCCCTGGGCGCGGAGCCGTTGCGGAGCCCGGCGCTGCGGAGCTTCTCGCCGAGGACGACGGAGCCGTTGTCGTTGAACACCATGGGGAAGTCGGCCACGAGGGCGCGGGCCGCGGGCGCGAGCAGCGCGACGGCCAGCAGCAGCAGCAGGGCCTGCACGGCGTGCAGCGGGAGCGGCGCCATGGTCAGTGCGGCTGCGGTCGAGGAGGAGAGGTGCGGGATGGACCGGGACGGGCTCACGGGAGTGACAGCGGCAGCCCCGCGCCCGCACACCAGACTATAGGCGGGCCCGGCCCCGGGCCACCCACCCCGGCCCGGCCCGGCCCGGCCCGGCCCGCTCCGCCACGCCACGCCACGCCTCCACCGACACCCTGACATCGGCCGCGGCGGAACGTGGCGTGGAGGGTCGGGGCGGGGGTGAGGTTCGAGGAGGGGGGGAGGGGCGGGGATGTGGACCGCGGGAACGCGCTGACACGGAGCTCTGATAAGACAAAGCCGAAGGCGCGTTCATTCTTTACCGCAAGACTGTTTTCGCTGCGCCGCGCCGCGCCGCGCCGGCCTGGCTGCTCCCCCTTTGTGGCTCTGAGGCTCGGGGCGGGGCGCGTCCCGTGTCCCCGCGGGCCCGCCTCTGCCTTACCCACCCAGCAGGATGGTTCCGAACAGCGGTCAGTACTGCCCTCTCTCTTACTCCTTATGGCCTCACCGCATGGGTGCGACAAGGACAGAGAGACGAAACCACTGTGCGGAATCACTCTGCAGAGCATCCAATGCGATACACTCAGTTGAGAGAGGACGAGTCCGTTTCCACGCCTTCGCTGGTGTGCATCCCATACGCCCACGCCTGCCGAGGCGCGGCACAGTGGGGCAAAATCGAAAAAAGAGGGTCATAATTCCAAAGTGCTGGAAATTGCACAAATATTAGTACAGGGGGGTTTTCGAGTGTGCTTGATTGATTCCCGGTGTCCATTTGCACCTTCCGGGTCATCCTGGGGGGTGTCATCGGGGACCTCATGAGGTCGCCGATGACACCCTTTTTGATAATTTGTATCCTGGGGTTTTCGAGGGCGCCTGATCGATTCCCGGTGACCGTTTGCATCTCCCGGGTCATCCTGGGGGTGTCATCGGCGACCTCACGTCATCGGCGACCTCACGTCATCGGCGACCTTATGACGCCTTATGAGGTCCCCGATGACACCCCCAGGATGACCCGGGAGATGCAAACGGACACCGGGAATCGATCAGACGCCCTCGAAAACCCCGTGATGCAAATTTTCAAGAAGGGCGTCATCGGCGACCTCATGAGGTCCCCGATGACACCCCCAGGACGACCCGGGAGGTGTAAAAGGATACCGGGAATCGATCGGGCGCCCTCGAAAACCCCGCGGAACAAATATTCAGTGCTCCACCCCCATGTGAATCGGGTTGATTTCACACTAAATCTCGCAATTTGTGCGATTTGTTCAATGTTTGAGAGCGATTTGTAAGAAAATCGCTAAATTTCGCTAAATCGGCCCATATGCCTTTTGAAGAGGGCCATTAGTAGAACTCATTTCCGTAGCCGGCATGATGCGCAAACGTGCGCAACTCAACTTCTGTCACTGGAAAAGTGTGTCATACGCTGATTTTCATACTTTTTCAAAAATTGTTAAAAATTGAACATGGAATATTTCGACAAATCCGCTTATTGTGTCACATGCCTCAGACCTTCCTCTTTCCATTGATGTATATAATTGATACATTATGTCATAGGACAGAGGCGGAAAATCGATTTATGTGAACCCCTTGCTCACACACCGCGTTGACACTCGAATTTGGGCATCTTTGTCGCTCTTTTTCAAACGGAAATCGTCCAATGAGATTACTAAAACGTACTGCATCAGGTGCTCTGAACCTTTCTGAACACAGATCGACTGCTGCCTGGACTGAAAACGCATTTTAGTCATGTACCCTTTTTGACCCTCTTTTTTCGATTTTGCCCCACTGTGCGCGGGGGCCCGTCATGTCATCACGCCCTCAGAGGGGTGGAGCCACGCCCCGGCAGGTGGTGTGGGATGCACGCCAGCGAAGGGGTGGAAACGGACTCTTTACTGAACTAGCAGAAGCCCAGCAGCACCAAGCCTCCTGCAGGGGCCAGAGGGTGCACGAGCAACCCTCATAATAATCTGGAAGTGGAGGAGTGTGGATCACTAAGGTGAGGTGGGCAAGCTTCCTTCCACTTGTACAAAAGCAAAGAAGTGGGTAAGCCTGCCTGCGGAAAAAAATCACCAATCCTTTGTTCCTCTTTTGTTCCCTTTCCTAACATATCTTGATTCGGTTTGTTCCCTCATGGTAAAGCCCTTTATTTTTCTTTTCTCTTTTTTAGAATCAGGGTAGGCAGGGTCAAATGAAATCACAGTGCCAAAAATAGTGCACTGTCTATCTGAATAAGGCATTTTCGGCTTCTCGCAAGGAGACCACGAACTTAGAATAAGGTGCAAAAAAACGGAAGTCGACCGGACACTATTTATCATTCCCTTTACGTTCAAGAAATTTCCAAAACTCACTTAATTGAACTAAATTTCTAAAATATTCAATTTAAAAAAAAGGTATGAATTGTTCGTCACTATCTTCAATGGAGAGGAGACTTTAAAAGTATCATGGCCTTCACTAATTAATGAGTGAAGGGTTGCTTTTTTTTTCGGTCAGCCCGAAAGGGGGTATGCAGGGTGGTGTAGGGGTTACCCGGGTGTTTTGATCCGGGGGAGACCTATTCCCTGGGCAGGCAACCCAAGACTTTTTTTCAAGGAAGATTTCAAAGATTTCTGATGATTGCGCAGTACTGTGGAAGATTCCAAGGATTGCGGATGGATTGCGACACATGAGAACACTCGATTTCAGGAGTTGTGGCCCTCTCGATATTGCCTCACCGGAGGGTCCCTGAGTACACTTACAGCTGAGGAGATAAAGAAGAAATAGATACAGTTAAAGAGCATCATCAGCCAGTCAGTCTGATAGGAATAGTTTTATCCTTGTTATTACACAGTGCTGTTAAAATTTGAGAGGCTAAACACGGTCTGGCATGGTAGTTTGATTACGTTTCTGAAACATTCACCCGGAACGAATATGCTCTGAGGTCCCCCAAAATAAGCGCGAGATGTTTTTTTCAAGGTCAAGTCCTTACTCTCTCAAAGTTTGTTTTCTATCATTGGTTTCTTTGTTCAAGAGCAGTCTCGAACTGTCAAGGATTTTCTCGCTTTGTGAAAGATTGTATTCTTTGTCTGGTAGCATAGTGCTTGTAAGCTTTTCTCCCGAAGTCTACACGACTTGTGAATAGCTCCCCACCCCTCTTCGGATATGTACTTAGTACTCAATCATTGGGTTTGCAGAGTACATCCAGAATTCTCCCCGTGTTTGCCTTCACCTCTGTCTGCATCTTGTCTGATTAATATGACGAGACACAAATGTCACATTACATCGAGGCATCGTCGTCGTACGTAGCACCTTAACAAAGTGCCTCGCCCTCGGCCTGCCCTGGCCTAGCCGTGTCGCAGCGGCCCCCGAGCCGCGCGCCCACGCATAAATTGGCGGTGCTTGGAGGGTGAGAGAGAGAGGGGGGGGGACGGGGAGGGGTTAGGCTTGCTTCGTCGCCCCGCACTCGGCCAGATCACGCCCCGCACCCCAGCAGGCAGCACCTCACCATGCTAGGTACCTCCGCAAAATTAAAAGTTGTAGCAAACCCTCGTAGTTAGGACGTTCATTAAAATCATGCGTAAGAGACAAGTATGTCACGTTTGAGATCACCGAAATTCCCGTGAGCACAACCATGATGCTGGTGTCCTAACCATGATTTTAAAGCTGCCTCGTGTTCCGGAGCTGACGCTTTGCTTTTAATTTTTCTGAGTGCTGAGTGCCACCCGGAGGCGTATGTTCCGACTCGTTTCGATTCGTTTGTCCTCTTCTTCCCCTCAGGAGGGCTGCTCGTGCTGGGCGCGTTGGGCGCGTTGGGCGCGCTGGCACCGCCGGTTCGGGCCAGCCCGCCCGTGTTCTGCGAGCTGCCGGGTCAGGGCGTTCTGCGCGGACACGTGCCCGAGAACGCCACGTTTTTGGCATTCGAGGGCATTCCCTACGCTCTCCCGCCTACCGGACCTCTGCGATTCCAGGTAGGTATATGCAGCGCCACCACATGAGTCAGACGTTGAGGTTCAGCTCTCGGCGTGAGCATTCCGCGGTCTTTTGCTCCTTTGCGCAGCCCCCACAGCCGGCACCGCGGTTCATGTACCGGGACGCGCGCAGCCAGCGGCCCCCGTGCCCCTACCTGAACGACAAGGGCGTCGTGGGCGCGGAGGACTGCCTGTACCTCAGCGTGTTCACGCCACAGGTGCGCCCAGCCCCGCCCAGCCCCGGCCTGGCCTCGGCCGAGTCAAACTTTTCCGCTTTGTGTTTTGCGAGCTGGGAGCTGACCCCCAATGTGTCTGGCCTTCGGCCTGCGGTAGGTGGACGAGGAGCTGAAGCTGCCCGTGCTGGTGGTGCTGCCGGGCGACGACTGGACGCGAGGCTACGCCGGCCGCTGGCGGCCGCACCGACTCATGGACCAGGAGGGCCCGGGCATCGTGGTGGTGACGGTGCAGTCCAGGCTGGGCGCACTAGGTGCGGGAAGGGCGGGAAGTTTTATTTGCGAATGGCAAGAATTTTTTTAGGTCTTCATTTTTCATTGAGTTTTTCCTTAGTTTTTTTTTAACTGTCCTAATTATTATCTTCTGCATTGCGCGATGTACTAAATTATCGTATAGAACCCCTCGATGATGATGGGGATGCGTTTGCGTTGACAGGATTCCTCTCGACGGGAGACTCCTCCGCGCCGGGTAACCTGGGCCTGAAGGACGAGCGCCTCGCGCTGTCCTGGGTACGGCGACACATCAACGCCTTCGGAGGCGACCCCAACCGCATCACCCTGGCGGGCGTGGGCGCCGGGGCCGCGTCCGTCATGCTGCACGCGCTGTCCAACCCTGGTGAGGAGAGGGCACGGCGCGGCCGTCAGGGGCGGGAGAGAAATAGAGAGGGCAAGACAACACGCGCTGTTTGGAATCGCCCTGCAGAGAGGCTGACAGATTAAACCGCGCGGCCAGGCTTGTTCCAGAGGGCCATCGCGGTCAGCGGATCGGCGCTCAGCCCGTGGTCCCTCACGGAGAACACGCACGAGTCCGCGGACGTCCCGACCAGGCGCCTGGCCGAGGCCGTGGGCTGCGACTGCCCCGTCCCCGTCAGTGCGTCCGTGCTCGGCGGCGGCCCCGGCCCCTCCAACCTGACGGCCGTTCCCGTCACCTCCTCGGCCACCAACGGGACCGGTAACGCCACGTTGTCCCTCGCCGTCAACGCCACGGCCTCGGCCACCAGATCCGCCAACCTCACCGAGATGCTGGAGTGCCTGCGGGCCAAGCCCGTGGCCGATATCGTGTATGGGACCGCCCGGCTGCAGGTGAGTAGGTCCGCGGGGCCGGGCTGTGCTGGGCCGGGCCCCAGGCTGGGTGTGAGGGTGAAACATCACTGAATTTTGGCGTACAGATTTTGAGAAATTTTGTGAATTTTTTTGTCGAATTTTTGCTTGAATTTTAAGTAATATTTTGTGAATTTTCAGTTTTCCATGATGTTTTTTTTTTTAATTTTACCGATTTTTTTTCTGAATTTGTATGAATTTTTATGAATTTCTCTGAATTACGAGGTATTCAAAAATTTCGGAGTTGTACCCCCTTCGGCCGATTAAGACGGCGGACCTGGACCGGCCGAGGCAGCGTGTGGTCCGGTCCATGTGATAGATGATGATGGTCTTGCGCAGGGCTGGGCCGGGCTGCCCGCGTCCCCGTTCGGGCCGGTGGTGGAGCGCGCCGCCGACGCCAACGACTCCTCCTTCCTGACAGCCACCCCTGCGCAACTCTTGGCCGAGGCGTCCTCGGGCGTGACCGAGCCGCGCGTGCCGCTGCTGATCGGGCTGTCCCGGGGCGAAGGGCTGCAGCTGCTCGCGCCCTCGGGAGGTACACGCTATTCCTGGTTCAGTCAAGATGCTTCAAATTAAGCGATGGAAATCACCAAATTCCAATTATTATTATTTTTTCCGAAAACCACGGTTTTAGCGAGAGAGTTCTTTCATTGAAAATATCGTGGCTTTGTTTTTGTGCATTGGGGAAAACAGTGGCAAGAGAGCGAAAATTGTGTCGACAGTCTGAAATTTTGGTGACTGACAGCGGCTATGTTTTATCCGTTGTTGTTTCTTATTTTTATTTATTTTTTTAATTTTTGCGGTTAAGTCATGGATTTTCATTCCCCGAGGGATGAGATTTTCTGAGATCGGTTGTGCTGTGCTGGGCGCAGGTGTGCTGAGCAGCCCGAGCCTGCTCGCCGCGCTGGACGCGGAGTGGACGCGGCTGGCGCCCGGCCTCCTCGCCTTCAACACGACGCCGGCGGCGGACAGGACCGCCGCCGCCGAGCTCGTCCGCCGTCGCTACCTGGGCGTCGTGACGCCCGCCGACGCCGTGGACGGCCTGGTGCGGCTGCTGGGCGACCGCCACGTGGTGCTGCCCGCGCTGCGCGCCGCCAGCCTGCACGCCGCCAAGCACCCCGTGTTCCTGTACCGCTTCGCGTGGAACCCCGCCCAAGGTACGCTACGCCACAGCCAGCGGGCTGCTGCCCCCACTGACTCGGAGATGCTTTGCACGGACACAAAGGAATAGAATGAGTCGCTCGGACCAAAGTTTTATAGTTCACTTTAAGACAACAACTCCTTTTTTTTTTTGTTCCGAACGTCGACGCTTCAGTGAGCATGCAGAAACAAATTTTCGTAACCAAGGCTATAATTTGGTTGATGGCATTAGAAGAACAAACAACAAAAACGTTTTTGATTTGTTTTCATTCTTGTAACCAACTTGTTAACTTCTGCGACCAAATTATAATTTTGGTTAGAAAAAAAAAACAAAAAGGTTCAGACCACGAAAGCCTCGGCATTCGGAGAAAAAAAAAACATTTTTTGCTGTCTTAAAATTTACTCAAATTTTGGTCTGAGGAACCAATTTCTTTTCTCTCCGTGTGTTTGCCCTACGATGTAAAACGGCACGTTTGGCGTGTGCAGGTGCCTCGCCGCTGGGAGGGCCGCCCGGCGGCAGCGACGCCTCGATCCTCCTCATGGAGCCGTCCGCCTCGGAGGCGACGGCGAGCCCCGCGCAGCGGGCCATGGCGATGGACATCATGTCCGTGTGGACGAGCTTCATCGACAAGGGGTGAGCCCAGCCAGCCAGCCGGGGCTTCAGTCACCGTCGTGCACCTAGTGCCCCAGTCACAGCCAGTGACCGCGCGTGTTGTGACTGTCCTTAATCAACGACGCCCAGGTTATGCGGGGCGTCGCCCGCTGCGCCGCGGGCGGGGCTCCCGTGGGGCACCCGGGGGCGCCGCGAGGTCCAACCACGCGGGGCGTGGTGTCGCATAGCTCAGCCAGTGACGTAGGGTTCTGTCTTTAAAAATCACTGTTCAAAGCCGAGAAAAATCACACCAAAGTAGAAAAACATCATTTAAAAAAAAAAATGCAAAAAGAAATGAATCAAGACGTACGAATCCAAGTGACATAATCAGACCGGAACTACAAAATCAAGCAGAAATCAGAAGAATCGTCCACTATTTTCACCTTCTGAAATCAGAAATATCACTTAGAAAAAGGTTGATAAAATATTTTGATGATATTATTTGATTGTTGATCACTGTATATATCTTGCACAAAACAAAGCGGGGAACCAAGTTTTTTTCCCCCCTGAAGCATTTAGGTGAATTACCTTAGGATAAGCTCGGGTCATGATATTTATTTTTATTTTTTTTTTTTACTGCTCCGTTATTGGATTACCGAATTGGCGGTCAGTCATATTTTCCCCTAGTGGTTTCCCCCTCGTTATCCCCTTGCCGGTCTCTCTTCTGTCACAGCGTGCCATCCGTGGGCAACACCACCATCCCCTCGGCCTCCACGGCCGCGGCCGCGGGGGCGCCGCTGCCGTTCCTGGAGCTGGTGCGGCCCGGCGTGCAGCGGCTGGGCAACTGGTCCGTGCAGGAGACGGCCGCCTTCTGGGAGGGCCTGCCGCTCCTCGAGAACCGAAAACCGAGGTGAGGAGAGAAGACGCAGTGACTATATAACCCCACAGGAGGAGTTGTGACAGAACGGTTGTGACAGAAAACTCGCACGGTGCACGGTAAAAAGGATTTTGGTTGAAAAAAAAAATACTGAAAATAAAATAAAAATTATTAAAAGATAAGCTAGCTGACATGACATAATATTAAATGCTAGTTCGGAATAGTTAAGATATGTAATGCCATCTGCTTAAAAAGTTACGCATCTTTTAACAAACTTGTTTGGGTAAGAACCAAAGCCTTTTTCGCGTGCATCGCAGTGCTGCGTGCTGCGGGTCCGCCTACCTGTTGCAGCCGTGAGACGCCTTGTGGCTTTTTGAGTAGACAAACCCGCAATACTGCTGCGCGTTCCCTGTTACAACGGAAATACAGAAACTGAGAACCGATTGCCCAATTCGCGAAGCTCTAAATATGCGCGTGACTTTGGCAGCGCTGCCGTCTCGGGCCAGGCCGGCGGTGTGTCTCCGTCCCACTCGAGGAGGTCGGGGAGCGGCAGCTCGAGATCCGAGTGGCCGTTGCTGGCTGTCGCACTCTACGTCACCTGCGGTCTGCATCTTGCGTCACGTTAGGTAATATTGAGCTGGATGAAAGAATAAACGTCAAGTCTTTTAAGTAAGTAAATTAGGAAGTAAGTAAAGTGATCGATGACTTCTTACGACGTGCACCCTGCAGAGCTTCCGGAGCCCTCGAGGTCGATCATTTGAGGACGGCATTCACGCATACCCACAAAAATGAAATGTCGTAGACAACCACCATATAGTAGACGAGGGACGAAGATGTATGTTATGGCTGAAAAGTCGTTTGCCAACCAACGCATGCACGATTATCTGCGATGTCTACGATTGTTACCGCAAACATAAACCGTGATTGTCCCTCGTCTACTTATAAAAATACTATGTGCAATTGTGTACCTGATGTAGCTATATGCGCATACTTAGCGTATCCAGTATTTCTTACCCGACTTATGAACGAATTCTCACATTGTTATGCAAAAAGTTGAAAATACGTGAGTTCGAATTTTGTACGTAAGTTAATCATGCGCATAGGCCTACGTAATAATCCAAAATGTTAAATAATAATGTACCATATGATAGTTATTAGAACATTCCTTTTAGAAGGGTGCAGATATTATGCTAATTTAACATTGCAAAATCGAGAGCAATAATACGTTCGTTTGTAATCTGGTTTATTTACAAGGACAACACAGCTTAGGTGGACAAATGGTGTTTGTGGTGATGCGTTCGAATATTCGTGGAGCGTTGGATCACAGCTCGTCGCGGGCGCTGTCGGCCGCGCCGGCCGCGTTCTCTGCGAGAGGGAGGGAGTGCCAGAAGGACGACTGGCCGAGCTCGCGCGCGGTGGTGAGGGACACCTCGGCGTTCCTCTCCAGTCGCATGATGTAGAGGTCCTGCGCGGCGGGGTCCAGCGGGACCCAGCCAGGGGAGCCCGGCAGCCCGGAGGGCACCCTGCAACAGGACAATGGGTGCAAGGTGAAAGTGTGTGAGCTTTGCGCGCTCGAGCAATGTATCAGACCCGCACCTAAAAAATAAAAATAAAAGTTGTAACAACTATCGCATGGTTATTTCTAGGGACACCATGACGTGATGGTTGAGTTGACGTTAAAATTGTTGTTGGAGCTATAATTAAGTTCCAACTACTTGTTAATTTTTTCACCATTGTGATGTTTCTCCCTGAAGTAACCGTACGATGGTTGATACGACACTCCATTTTTTCTGGGTGCGAAAACGCGCTGCCATCAAGTCATCCGATACCATCGAACCACGCATGTGAAAGTGCTCAACTCCTGTCGGTCGGACCTTAATACGCCCCTGGTCCTGGCCCTCCTGAGGCTCACCAACGACCAAACCTAAAAGTGTTCAACTAGTACACACAACTGTGTGTTGAACACTTTTAGGTTTGGCCGCAGGAGGGCCAGGACCAGGGGAGTATTAAGGTCCGACCGACAGTGCCATTAAGGTTGCCTACATACAGGGATTTTGTAGCACAATTTGCCTACCTTTCAGGCGGCTGTCTAGAGGCCACAGGGGGGAACGCCCCCCCCCCCCCGGCCTCATAATACGCGCATGGCCAGGACCGCTCACTCACCCCGTCCTCGCGAAGGTGGTGAGCACACTGAGGAGGTGCTTCCTGACGGTCAGCTCCAGCTCGGTGCCCCCCGTCGGCAGGCACTCCCACTTGAGCAGGTAGCCCAGGTCGTCGCCGTGGCTGACGCCCCAGTCGCTCTCGTCCTTGGGCTTGGTGATGGCGCCGCTCAGACTGTGCTCACCGCGGAAGCCGAACACGTACAGGTACACGGGCTGGCTGTTGGCCTGGGCCTGCTCGCGGGCCGCCTGCTCCACGCCCGCGTAGAAGATACGGTCGCCCACCATCTGCGGCGAAAATTTGAGGAAAACGTCCACTAAACAGGATTGCTAGTTTTTTTTTGCCTGACTTTCTGGCAAAACTGGTACGGAGAGCTCACCGCGATGAACTCGCTAGTGGCTGCGCTCAGCGGCCGCTGCCCAAAGTAATGCTCGCGGACGGCGCGGCTGACGGCGTCCCTCTCCGCCTCGGTGCCGGCCGTGTCGTTGTAGTCCAGCAGCAGCGGGGCCAGCCGCAGCCACTCTCGGTCCAGCCGCTCCAGCTTGTGGGCCTGGCCGGCGCCCAGGTACTCTGGGGAACGGAGAGTTGGAGAGAGTCGTACACACCAAACGGTACAAAAGAATTTGGAGCGAGGCGTAGAGGGGAGAAAAGTAGGCAAGCCCGAATGTGAAGTGTTTTCAGTTACTTCCGATACGCAAAACTTTAGGGGAAAAATGAAAAAAGAAAAAAAAAAGAGAGAGAGAAAGACCAAAAGTTATCAGCGGAAGCTAAATTTTTCGCATTTTTGGGGAAGAGTTGTAAACGTGTTTGATATACCAGCTTATCTCTTTTTTACGCGCGTCATGGTGTTTGGCCCCCCAGTCTGCCCTCTCCAACTCACCGGCAGCGTTGAACAGCCCCTCCTCCGAGGTGACGCCCACGATCCAGGGCACGTCGTTCGCCAGGCCCTGGCGCAGCACCTCGACCGGCGCCCGGTCCACGAAGGCCCCCGGCGTGCCGGCCGGCTCGGCCACAGGCGCGAACGGCGAGAAGGGGATCTCGTCGTCGGCGTCCTGGAAGGAGAGCACGGCGGCGGCGATGGCGCGGGCGGGCCGGTGGCGCAGGCAGTCTACCAGGTCGCGGCTGGCGGCGGCGGCCGGGTCGGCGGGGCAGCCCAGCAGGGCGGCGAGCCGGCGCGCCTTGGCGGCCGCGCGCTCCTGCTGCGTCCAGGGGTTGAGCGCGGAGCCGCTGAGCGACCAGCCGCGGTGGAAGAGGCCCGCCGACAGCGGCGACAGGTAGTGGTAGTGCACGCTCGCGCCGCCCGCCGACATGCCGAACAGGGTCACGCTGTTGGGGTTGCCGCCGAAGGCCGCGACGTTGCCCTGCACCCAGCGCAGCGCCAGCGCCTGGTCCTTGAGCCCCATGTTGCCCGGGACCACGTCGTCCTCCGTGCTGAGGAAGCCTGCGGGGCCGCGCGGGGCCAAGGATGGACCGTTGTAGCAACCACACGAAAATAAAATAAAAAAAATCGCTGTTGCAGTCAAAAATAATCTGGCTCCGACTCAACTAATTACTGTCAGAGCGGATTCCAAACTATTAACTCAAGGAGCTTGGGCGCGCGCGGTCCCACTGAACGATACATCTGACACAGGGCACACGTTTGCTCCCACAGCTACTAGTTTGCTACAAGAGCGAGCTATTTGCTCTAACCGCTAAGAAAATTAGTTCAGTCAGAGCCAATGAACACATATTTGACTGCGACATAGCGATTTTTTTTTCCCGTTCAGTGACGTACCCAACGGGCCTAGGCGGTAGTTAATGGTGACCAAGACGACGTCCTTGTCGAGGACATAGTCGGGTCCCCAGTCGGCGCTACCGCCAAACATGAAGCCGCCGCCGTGGATGAACACCAGCACATCCAGGAGCGGTGCGCCGGGCGTCGGAAGCTTTAGAAATAAAGAAAGAAGAAACTGATTAAACGCTGTCTAAATGTTTCGGCTGCAACGTCTCCCATGCTCTGCTAGTATCAATAATTAAGCGGTGGGTTTGCGATGCGTCGACTCACCCTGGGAGTGAATACGTTGAGGTACAGGCAGTCCTCGTCGCCGACCACGGTCGAGAAGGGGTAGCGGTCGAACTGCATGCACTTGGGCGGGAACTGGGTTGCGTCCCAGACACCCTGCCACGGCTTGTTCGGCTTAGGGTCCTGTGGGGCAAGGGGCGAAAGCAGAGAAATTTGGGGGCATTAAATAAATACGATAAACAAGTGCAATGACTTTGGGTGTACAGTAAGCGATTGTTTCCAACTCGGTGCTCCTTGTAATCTGAGGTGAATCCGTCTTTAATAAGGCAACTCCAAAACCCTTACACATTTGTACAAGTTCGATTGGTCGTGAACACGAAGAGGTCAACGGAAATGGAGTGGAAATTTAAAAAAAAATCACAATAACTCAAGCACGTCTAAGGCCTGTCTCCCCTCGCTCACGGGTCACGGCAGCAGCAGAGTAGTCGTTCTTACCCTGAAGCGGTACTTGCCGACGGGCGGCCTGGCGTACGGGATGCCCTTGAAGGCGAAGAAGCCCCTCCCGCTGCTGCTCTGCGCGGAGGCGCCCCGCACGGCGCCCTTCTCCAGCTGCACCACGGGCTGCGCGGGCTGCGCGGGCTGCGCGGGCTCCACCGGCTCCACCGCGGCCGGCACCGCCACCAGCAGCAGAGCGCAGACCAGCGCCGCCCGCGAGACGGCTGTCATTTTGTCTGCGAGAAAAAAAAACGAGGATGGGTATCGGGTACATTTTCCGGCGTTTACGTTCCATGATGTGTCTTGTCTTTAAAATGTATACTTGGGCACCCACGCGTTGAAAATGTGCATTAGAAAAATAAGAACATTACAACGGTAAATATCTGCATTCCTTCTCAAGTACATTTTTAAACACACATGATTTTTACATGGGTTTTGACAGAATAAAGTGTATGACGGGTGTAGTTGAAGGCACGATAGCAACAGGAGTGCGCGTCCTCAGACGCCCACCGTATAGGCAACCCATCGTGCTTCCGGGACCCGTAGGCTTACCGTAGGCCGTGGGGACGCACAAGGACACTTGTCGAGGTCTGCGCTGCGGTGCGCAGCATAGATTTAAAAACGCACTGAGAGGGAGAAAAGGGCAGAGAGAGATTCCTGTGCCACTTTATCTATTGCATAATTTTGTCATCGATTTTCACGGCGTTGACGATATGAAAGAGACAGATCGGATATTCGACAGTCAATGTCGTCAATTTTCGAAAATCCACCGAGTTTAGGACCTCTTTCGTACAGATCAGTTGACGACGTAAAAACTAATTTCAGAAAGATTCGCCAAAAATATTTTCTATTTCCCTGGCATTGCCGGACACCTTGCCCGACACGCAAACTGCACTGGTTTCTGACTTCCGCTCTCGAGGTGTTTCCCGTTCGCTGCGGCAGTTCAACACCAACACAAGTACAGCCCGTGCAGTCGTAGAAAAATAAACCCTGTCAAAGGCTACGGTTCAAAATTATATCTCGACGCTACACACTTCTTGCACTATGTCCTGGCACAAACTAACTCCTCGACACTCGAGCCCCTCCCTGGCCCCTGGCCCCTGGCCCCGGGGTACGAGCCCTTGGCGTGTAGGCAAGCCGCACAACAAGCCGCCCCAAACGTGGAGGAGCTCAGCTCAACCCATTCCCACCTGTTCCAACCGAGGAACTCAAAATTAAAAAAAAAAAAAAAAAAAAAAAAAAAAAATAAAATAAAATCAGAGTACACCCTCCCAGAAATCACTTCAAAAAATCCTAGAAAAAAAAAAAAAAACAGAAAAATCAGAGAAAATGTCAAAAAAAAGAGGAAAAACAATCAAGAAAAAAGTAAGGAAAAATCAAGAAAAATCACGAAACAGCAGAAAAATCACAAAAATCGGTACGCTTGAAATTTTAAGAAAAGGAACCCTCGGTTCCAGCGCCGGTTGAGCCTGCCACCTGCCACGGCCATTCGCGGTTTAAACGTTCTTTAATTTTTTCATAGACAAACACACAGCGAACCAGGCTGAAGGACATTTCCGCTGCCGCGCGATTGTTTGCGTACAAAATTATTTCCCCTAGTCCCAACTTTGAATCTGACACACGGCCGGGCCCTGGGTCCCGCAAACTTGGCCATGACAGGACAGCAGGCTTATTCCGGACAGCGTCTTTCTCTCTCTCTCTCTCTCTCTCTCTCTCTCTCTCTCTCTCTCTCTCTCTCTCTCTCTCTCTCTCTCTCTCTCTCTCTCTCTCTCTCTCTCTCTCTCTCTCTCTCTCTCTCTCTCATAGACAGCTCGTAGCTCGTGTGGCTCGTGTGCGCTGCTGCGGCCCGGTCGGCCCTGCCACTTACCGGAGCGCAGCGCCGGCGCAGGAGTACAGTGATTTGTGTTGTTCTGGGGGCGTGGCCGGCGGGGCCGGCGCGGGGCTGTGGCGGTGGTGCAGATGCTCCCCGCGTGGCCTCTGCCCCCGGGCAGGTGCGCGGACGGGTGGAGGTGCAGGTGGCTCTAGGGCGGCAGCTGAGGTTCACCGCGCAGCGCAATGCAGCTTCTGGGCAGATGCGTCGTGACTGCAGCGGTTGTCGCCACCGTCGTTCTCTCTCAGCAGCCGGGCCGGGCCGCTCCCCTCGACTGCTTTATGCCCTTAATGGCAGAGGTGGGGCGGGGGCAGGAGCGGGGGAAGATCTCTCACATCTCTTTGCCCGGGATAACGCGGCCGGGCCGGGCTGGGCGCGGCGCAGAGGGGCACCGGGCGGGGCACCCAACAACAAAGTCTGTCTAGATAAGTAAGTCGGAGCCCCCCGCGCCGCGCAGTACAGCACAGCGCAGGAGGGCCAACGGTACGGCGCGCCGTACGCGTCGTAGGAGTGGCCTGGCCCTCGCTGTTTGCTCCCGTAAGCCGGGCCGGGCCGGGCCGGGCCGCCGGGGCCGGGAGCGCAGGGCGCGCCGCGCGGCGCGGGCGGGGTGCGTGAACTTTACTTCCCGCCTCTACTCCCGAAATGTATTCAAGAAGGCCCAGCAGCTCAGGCTCGACGCTCGACGCACGCTCCTGAGGTGCGTCCAGATACGTGGGTGCCTTGGGTGCCTTGGGTGTCTCGGTCGTTGTCGGCTGCTGGTATGAGAAAATAGCGTGCAGATGAACTGCCAATAACGGACCGGTGCGGTACGAGTGCGGGGTGCGGGTGCATGGCTTGCCTTGATATGCGAAGAAATATTAGAATACAAGTTTTGAAGTTTGGAATATTAAATGCCATCATGTCAGGTAATCAGCTGTCTGAGGGGACACAATGCACTAATCGCAGATCAATCTTAACCGCAAATTATTTTCTCATACCAGCAGCCGACATCGGCCGAGACACCCAAGGCACCCAAGGCACCCACGTATCTGGACGCAGCTCTGCACGCGTGAGGAGGCGTGCGGGCCACGCTGCTGGCTGGGCGGGGACGCGCTCGACCGAACTCAGGCTGAGCTCCGGAGGGAATTACCAAGAAAAAAAAATCCCGCAGGGTAACCATAAAATGATGATTGAGACAGGAGTATTGCGGTTTGGGCCGATTACATATGTTATTATATATGTTCTTGCTCCAGAACAATTTTATTTAATTTTATGGTGGTCTCGATCTGAGCTCACTAAACGATGGTTGCAAAATCTTCTCATTTTCCTGGGTTTACACTATGGGACCCCAAGCTCCAGGTTCACCGCGCTCACTCACTCCCCTGTCAGAATGTCGCAACACCACGGGGGGCGCGCACCCCGCCCTCTTTCCCTCCGCTTGCGGGAGCGGGAGCGTGATTTGAGCGTGAGCGGAAGAGACAAAAGACGGATAGGAGGGGGGGGGGGACGCGCGAGAAGCAGAGCCGTCCTGACCTCTGCGCTCTGCTGTCGACCCATCTCATCCAAACGACCTCTAGAATTATCTCGTCGCCCCCAAATACTCCTTTCAAACGGCCCACCTCCCCCCCTCACATAAAAAAACTGAGCGCAAGATTCAAGATTTGACAGCAAAAAAACAATCAAAAGTCAAACAAACAAACAAACACATACGGAAAAGCCTATGTTAGTCGTAGCGGTTGACCGTTTGACTTCGAATTTCGCGGGCGCGCATCCTCCCGCGGCGGGAGTGCCAACCTGCACTCCATGCAGGCGCGACGTGGCGGTTGGGCTTTATTATTGAAAAGAACAATAAACCTACGAATAGAAAACAAATATCATTATTTCATAAATATGGGACGATATTGTCCTCTGACTGAGGCATCTGGTCGAACAAGGTATCGGGGAGCACGCATGTCATGTTTGTTTATGTCGGAAAGTCAGACACACAGGAAGACAAGGGGTGTGAGTGCGTGTGTTGTCATCGTAAATCTCTACCTTTAATGCTGTTAACCGAAAACATGACTGGTTGCGCTTATTCTATCGTTGGTCAATGTAAGTCGATTAGCATTTTATCACCAACGCTGAGGATCAACAAGAGTGCACATGTTGTCGCTAGAGACGTGTTGAAAGAAGAATATGCACCTGGTTGTCTGCTTGCCAAATGATTTGCATGACCCTGACGGCTACAATGACATTGTATTTGCTATCTTTCGCTCTTTAAACTAAAATTGTAAAATATGTTACTATCGCCATGTATCCATAAATCGTGATTGCTGTTTGATTGATTTGAATATCGATACCCAGCTTCCATTCAAACGATGTCACCTAACCTCTCGTGTTCGCTCTAGTTACAGCGGTAGTCCTAAATTCCTCTGAAATTATAGAAAACTACACAAAGATTCAAAGGATTATATTATTCTAAGAATTTTTAATCTTTTTTGAGATTGTCACCGGAGCAGTCCACTCGATACAGATTACTCTTGCTTATCACTACAGCAGCTCTAATATCTTATCTCTCTATTTCAGGAGAGACAATTCAGTTCAGCTCACATGTCCACCTGGTCCACAAGCTCAGGCCGGCGCACAGTATTTGCCCCTGGTGAGACGCCCCACTTATGTGGACAAAATTTTTCGTGGAACAGAGATCTTTACCATTACGCCATCCCAACGGTAAGCAATTGTTTCATCTATTTTTTCTGTAGATGTTGGTTGTCCTAGAGCTTTTTGTCACAGAGTTTTCCTTCCTTGATAATTTAAATATCCAAATTCCCCTAAGTCAGAAAGACCAATTTGATACTTTTACCAACTGAACTCCCTTTGTTTCTGCCTTTGCAATATGATTCTTCGTGCGTCACTTGTTGCAGTCTCATAAAGTTACCTTTTCTCTCTGAGAACCCATATTGAGCTTCTTTGTGGCCAAAGCTCAAGATTTACGCGCTTGTTGTGTCCGTGAAGGGACTTGAAGCTCTCTGCGCAGTTTGCTGTCCGTTCTCTCCCTCTCAGCTCATGGAGGTTGGGGTGAAATATACTTTTGGGTTCTCATTAGCATGTTATTCTTTGGCATGCCTCTTGAACTGCATGGCCAGCCAAGGTTGAGGACCCCTTCAGGCTAAAAATGAGTGCGGGGATGTGTCATTTGGATTGTATGACTGTAATTCCCTTATTCTGCCCAAGTTACTTCATTGGTCACATTTATGCCCAGTGGCATCACCACCAGTTATTCACCAAGCTCTTATTCAGGTTGCAGGATTTTACGTAATTTTAATGTCAAAGCAATGTCTCATTAACCCTCCTATGTCATTATTACAGCAAATTCTGAAATATAAAATGGCATGGAGTCCTACTGGTAGTGATGTCACTAAATGCTAGTTTGACAAATTTACAATGAATCTTTTGTGACTTGGGTCCCTGCATGAACAATGAACACATTAGGTTGTCGGTTAAGTTACTTTTCAGATCAACTCCATCATCTGCTCCGCAACTGGATGTACCCCTCTTCGCCTTTGCCTATTTTTCTGCATTTCCCATGTCACATTGTATTATGTCCATCCTCCAGCCCTGCCTAGCCCAGCCCACTGGTCCAGCAGAGCTGGGTCCTGGCCTGGCTCCACTCATGTGCCGTTGCGTGCTTGTGCAGTCGTTACGCGTGCGTGGCGTTGGCGTGCCGTGCCGCTCGGATTACCTCAAAGTAGGCGGCATGACGTGAATTTTAGCGAGCGGTGCGGTGCGGTCGGGTCGTACGGGGTACTTGACGGCCATGTTTAGGGCAGGCACTGGCCGGTCATTCAGCTACGGCGGAGCGGGGCGGGACAGGGCGGAGCGGGGCAAGGGTAATCAGGTGACCTGCTTCAATAAATCAATTCCAACGTGACGATCTTCAAGTTGCTCTGATCACTGACGCGACGTGAGGCGTCAGAGGGGGGCGCGGGGAATGACGCGTATACCCCGCATCGACAAAGTGTATTGGAGTAGGACCTCCTCTTTTTGGGATCATTCCCTTTTTTCTATGTAAGTGGACCACAGCTACAGTAGGGGAAAAGCGCCGACCCCGAACTCGAAGTGAGCAGTCTCTAGGGTGCAGGCACGTAATGGGGCGATCGCCCCCTGTCAGCTCATGGATCCGCCTGGAGGTAGGCAATTTGAGCTACAGACCCCCTGAAGGTAGGCACATTTCTATACATCGCCCCTCCTCTTCGTTCCCCTTATTACGTGCCTACTAGGGTGGCAAAGATGCCCCGGTCCCTGCCTCCTCTCATTCCCCTCTCGGATCGGAATTCGAGGATTCTGCGAGGTCTCCGTCGGGAAGGTGGACCCAGTGCTGCGCGGACCGCGATTCTGAGAGCGACCAAAAAAGGGGAGGGGGGGGGTGCTCTCTCAGGGATCTGGCAGTCTCTGTATGCAGGCCGGGCAGACCCGCGCGGGTCGGGCGCCCCACCCGCCCCTCAGGAGGTCGGTTTGGGACAGAGGAGGTCCTATGAGACCCACCACTCCACTCCACGCCACGCCGGGCCGTGCGGGCGGGACAGGAGGGGCAGTGCCGCGCGCTTGGTCTGGGCTGGGCTGGGCTTGGCACCAAATCTCCCGGCCCGCGGCCCGTCCTGGCTGGTCCTGGCCTACCCACGTTCGCGTTGTCCCGAGGCGCCGCCCGCCTGGCCGGGCCCCGGGCCTTGGCCCTGCCTGGCCTGCTCCGCCACGCCCCACCCCACCCCGCCCCGCCCCGCCCCGCCCCGCCTCGCCCCGCCCCGCCTCGCCCGGCCCGGTGATTCGTCTCGGCCTTGCGGCCGCGGCGCGTCGGCGTCGGTACTGCCGCGTCGCGTCAATTCGCGCATAGCGCCGGCCCGTGGCCCGTGGCGTCGCGGTGCGGTCAGGCGCGGCGCGGTGGCGCCTGTAGCACATAGCACCGCAGTGGCGCCCGTGTAGCTGCCGTGTAGCGCACCCCAGTGCAGCGGAGCAGAGCTGAGCGGAGCCTCCCGGCCTCGCGGGCCATGCCGGCGCGGCGCCAGAGCGGACCCGGCAGCGGGGGTGGCGGCGCCGGGGGTCCTTCCCCCGGCCAGCAGGGCGGCACCGGGCCCGGGCCCGGGCGGGCCGGCTCCATGTCGGGCAGGAGCAGGACCCGCTCGCAGACCCAGCCGTGAGTGTCAACCCCCCGACCCCGACCCGACCTGCTCTCTCAGAGTCCTCAGGGGTGTACCCGCCCTGCCCCGCTCGGTCTGGGAGGGGGATGATAGTAGTGATAGTGAGTGACGCTGTTGTTGGGCCTGGTTGCCTTTGGGGTCGTCGGTCTGAGGTGTCAAAGGGTTCGCTATGCCGGACTGTAGCGTTTAAAATGAATGCGTTTTTCTGTTGCCCCCTTAAAAAGAACTTTATAATTTTTTTAAAAAAAAAAAAATATATTGTGCTTTTGTTACCTAGCTCAGCAATTATGCAGGACGTTTTAGTTTGTCTTTTCTTTCTTTTTTTTTCTCTTTTTCTATCCCATGCATTGCATATTTTATTAGACTTTTCTTGAGGTTGGAGCTTTTATGTGGACTTAAATTTGAACAAGCTACATATTAGTAACAGCAAGAATTTTTTTTTTTCCTTTCTGTAAGGTTGCTGTAATTGCCTGTTTGAATATGTGTTAATTCGTCAGCTGGGTCATGCTAAGTTCATAATCGTTTGTGTAGCCTCATATTAATTGCGTGTAACACTTCATTTTAACACAAAGTTTCACTCTCAGTTTTAATACACCAGGAGATTACTTGTGAAGCATTCAACTGGTTCTCTCTCCATCCATCCATCCAATTTGTCTTACCATTTTATTGTTTTAAGTTTTGTTTTTTCTGATATGGTTGCTGTGTTTTTGTCTCTCTGTCCAACCTTTACTGATTGAGTGAATCATATTTTGTGCAGTGATTTCCCGCTCGACACTATGAACGCAGCTGAGGAGGTAACTATTTGTTTTTCACCTACTTCATGTAGGATGAAATGTCTTCCCAGCTGTCTATTTCCTTTATTTTGGGCTTAACAGGGGCAAATACTCATGCTCATGCTGTTTGTGCTCTTTACCCAAATAATTATTTAATTAACTGTTTACCTCTGTGTTAATATTTTGGTCTGCTTACAAAAATGTGTCTCTTGTTTGACCTGGAATCTTTTTAATATGGGCATTGTACTTTGGCAATTAATGTAGGAGGAGATTCAGACTTCCATGGTGACAATTCTATAAAGGTGCTCTTATAATATTGGATTATTCTTGTCGTTTTGCTTTCTGCTATGCGAATGTATTGCCTCTGACTATCTTATCCTAGTGCATAAGTCATATTCTAAAAGGGAAAGGTGAAATATTGCATGGAATGAGGGAGTGACATGACGTCACACTTCAAACATTGTGAGAGCACCTAAGCATAACATTGTTTTCCTATATCTGAAATTAAAAGAATCTAGTTAATTTTAATTTTTTTTATATTATTCTATTTTGTAATTCAAAGAAAATTTTTATTTTGATCATTGAGTCTGAAATCCTGTAACACGACACTAGCCTAAGCTTATTTCCCCACCCCACCTTTTTTTTTCTTTTCTTCATATTGTGTTCTACATATTGGTTTGGTAAACCTGTGATGCATTGTTTTCTATTTTGTGTCTTGCTTTGAAGGAAAACTGTGGTGGTGGTTATACACTGGGTAAAAAAAAAAAGGAAGTTGATTTTGAAAGGATTTTGAAGAATTCTATTATGTGTCTTTTTCTCATTTTTAGCACATTGAACAATTTAACCTTGAAGTATAGTACTGCACTTTCTCAATAGTGCATTTTAATAAAAATATTAATTGGCCTGTTGCATGTTGGATGTGCACTTTGTGCGCACTGTGTTAAATATTGTTGATGCTACTGATAACTCTTCACACTCATCTAAGTGAAATGAATGTTTCCTGTGCTTACAGGGGAGGATGTCACAGTCTGGAGATGGACTACATACACCGGGGTTCCTCTCTTGGCGGAAACTTCAACTTTCCCGAGCCAAACTAAAGGCTTCTAGCAAAACTTCGGCTCTTCTGTCAGGTTTTGCCATGGTATGTAGATGTGAAGTGATTGTTATGGCCATTTGAAAGGAGTTATATTTTATCTATCTATCTATCTGTCCTCTTTCAAGGTTGCTATGGTTGAAGTGCAGTTAAGTGATAATACAAAGGTTCCACAAGAGATGCTGATTGCTTTTGCTGTGTGCACAACTCTCTTGGTTGCTGTTCATATGCTAGCATTAATGATAAGCACTTGCATACTTCCTAATATAGATGCAGTGTGCAATATGCATTCAATCAGTTTAGTTCATGAATCCCCTCATGAAAGACTTCACTGGTAATAATAATTCTAAGAAACATTGTTTTCTTTATCTGATTTACTTGTATTTCACTTGCATCCTAATCTTATTACGTTTTATTCCCCTTAGGTATATTGAGACAGCGTGGGCATTCTCTACCCTTCTAGGCTTACTTCTATTTCTCTGTGAAATAGCAATCCTGTGTTGGGTTAAATTCTATGATTTTTCTCAAATTGCTGCGTGGTCTGCCTGTATATTACTTATTCCCGTTCTTATCATTTTTATGGCCTTTGCTTTTCACTTTTATCGATCTCTTGTTAGTCACAAGTATGAAGTAACTGCCTCTGGAATCAGAGAGTTAGAACTTTTAAAAGAACAAATTGAAGCAGGGGACCTCGAAGGAAGATCCAATGGTATCAACAATCTACTAAGCTCCACCCAAGTTGTGTGAATATGTTTTGAAAGTAGCCTAAAGAAAATTATCACTTAAGTTTTAAATACCGATTGTTGATTGCCCTTCAAAATTATCTATCTAACAAAATGTGTTTTTGCAATATTTTTAAAACTAAGATATTATATTGGAATTCTGTAGTACTTACAGTTCTATTTGTTGTTATTTTTATGTCAACCAAAATGATTGAATTGTCAAAGTCAAACATACATCAAAAAGGGCTTTCATTCAGTTTGACTGAGGCATCCATTCCAATTGTATTTGTGTCTTTATTCTTCCCCCTTTAATTTTTTTATTTTAAGGGGATTGCCATGGTGTTGTGCAAAATTTTTGTGTTTCTTTTGTTTTGAACATAGTTTTACCTCTTGCAAATGGTTGAAGGGCTCATTTTTATTTATTGATAAATTTATGAAATTAAGAGTTGTCCCCGTTGACCCCTTCGTATGGTTTTGTGCCAGTGAATTGTTAACTGTCTAGTTACGGTGAAAAATGACACAGAAAATCTTATCAGTGCCACAAAATATTACAGTGTGACTAATATAATAATATGAAGTGTGTATTAACCAAATGATCAAACCTGCCTTTTGTAACAGGTTTGATTCTGTTTCCCTTCTTTTTATTTTTACTATTCTGTACTGTTCTTTCATGGAATAACTGGTGAATACTTTCACCCCTTTGTTCTTCCTCCCAGTAACATCTTGCTTGCCATTAGGAATGTGTAATTTGAATGAGCAAAAGACTATGTCCTGTTTTTGGGTGATGTCATTACACAGTATTTTTTGATTTTGATGTATGTATTTTCCGTTATTGCTCTCTTCTCATGCGTTTGCCCACAAAGCGCTTACCCTGTTAAGTATTCTAATTTTTAGTCAGTAAGTTAAAGTGTTGGATGAGGTTGGGTATCCCCCACAAATATTATAGAGAGAATTGGAACCATGTTAGGTTTGTTTTATCAATCTAGAGGGCTTTGTAATGAGTGTTGCATTGTAAATGCTTGCCTCTTTGACATCCTCTCCAAAGCCAAAACTTCTTAAAACTCTAAATTTACTTTCTTTTTGTCTTAGTTGATAGTCTTCCCCCCACCCAGCATAATGATAGATTCTGTTATTCTTGCTCAGAAAGACATTAGTTAGTATTGTTAAAGGTTACATAATCTGTACTAAGATCTTTTAAAAATAGTTATTTCATTTCCCCATTTTATTGTTTGTGATTAGTAATACAACTACTTTAGCATTTACTAGAGAATCTCATGTATGTATTGGGTTTTTGTGTTTTGTTTTTTCTTTCATTGTGCGTTTGTGGGTCTTCACTCTTACTTCTTAGTATTGAAAGTCAGCCTGAAAGTATATGATGTATACATTTGAAAGCTTTACACTTAATTCAAGTCAATTTGCTATCGATTTGTAAAATCAAAGCTCAAAATTATTTGGTGTTTGGTGAAAGTCATTTTATTGTTTTATTGTTATATTCTTAAGTTCCTGCTCTAAAAACTTACTGCAAACTTTAAATAGGTAAATTTTATATACTTAATAGGAGTGTAAGTTTGTATTTCTGGGTAGACTGCTTTATTTGTCTTCCCTTGAACTGAGTTGTGTAAACCCATTCCTGCATTCCGAAGGTATGCTTCGATTCATTTGACAGAAGAAATGTGTTTCCTAACTTACTATTATATCTTTAACCCAGAATTGAGCAATCATGACTAATTGATAGTGCTTGGTAATTTGTTAAAGTTTGGATCTGTGATTGATTGTGTTGTTAATTAATTTCTTTTTGACTTTGTTTTTATGATAAGGGATATGCATAGCATGATATTACATAAAATTTTATGCATTTGTGTCATGTTCAATTTATTTTTGAGGGGGCCAGTATGATTCAACAGTTTGTTGTGCAATTCAACATCATCACAAAACACCTGAAGCTGTTGGAAGGATTTTTTTTCATCTTGTAACCATGTTCATTGTTGAAGCACAGTTGACCAGTTTGCCTTTCATTGGTGACCAGTGTTGCTCTCTCTGTAGTCAATGTATGAGTACAAATGCTTTTCTGGCCAAAGCTCTTGTCCGCTATTCTCCCAAAAGATATATGTAATTGTATATTAAAAACATCTTAAGTTCTTCCGTACTTAAAGACAAATGTTTTTCACATTAACGGACATTGTGTTACAATCCATTTGTGTAGAAAATAAAATGGATTGTGTTTCTTTTATCAGTTCTTCTACTGGTCTGTACAAGTTTTTCTGGTTTGTTTTTTTCTTACTGATGAAATATTTTTAGAAATGAAGAGCTCCTGTGTAGGAGAAAGATCTGTAGCTGAAGCTTTCCTGGCACTCCTTTTTATTACTTCAATATTACTTACATACAAGCTCTGAATTGATTTTATGTGGTTGAATTTATGATCATACACAACAACCCAATATCGTTTTCTAAAAAACTAATGGTCTAGTGGTCAAACTTGTTTGTAATGTAAAAGTGGTGTGCACACTGAATTGATTTATAATAAGGCTTTCTTTAATCCAGGACCAATTGCCTTTAACTAAATAGCCAGGAAAGTTTTTTTCTTTTTTTCTGTTTTCATATTTCATTCTTGATGGCACTGGCATTCAAATTTCCTTCCAGCAGGATATGTGTGTGCTATAAGGACTCCAATATGTTCTGTGATTGGTAACAATAAAATAGTGTTCTTTAAAAAAATCCTTCTTTCTACCTCAATCTAAAGTGGTATTACAAAAAGAAGTTATGACTCGGACCCGTTGTTCTGTGCACTCTTTGAACGAACCCTTTGCAGTGCTTCTTGTTGGCTTTCCTCTGCCACGGCATCGGGGTTCACTAGCTCATTCTGCGACACGGGCACAGAATCAGGAGAATGAGACGTAAAATGCCAATCTAGAGAGCAGTAAGTGCAAGCAGCAATGCGAGTAACTCACTGGCGGTATTTTGGTTGCGGAGTCCGAGTCGGAGGAGGGCCGCAGCGTGCTCGACACGCAGACGTCCTCGTCCCAGACGCCCTCCTGCACGAGCCCCACGTCCGCGTGGAAGAGGCAGCCACGCCCGTGCTTCAGCCCGCCGTGGAACTCACCCTCGAAGCAGTTTCCGTTTGCTGAAGTGATCACGGCGCGCAAGACTTAGAACCCTGCCCGCCGCACACACTAATTAAAAATGCTCAACTGGCACTCACTAAGTGTTAGACACTTTCAAATGCTTGGCAAAACCACAAAAATGTTGAACATATTATGGTGGTCACGAGCAGTCCAAGACTTGACGCCCCATACGAAATTTATGGGCTTAAGTAGGGATCAAAAGGTGTTGAAACCACTGCTTACTGCTGTGCTCAAACAACTTGTGTGCGCCACAGTTGAACACATTTGAGCAGCCAGTACCAATGCAACCACACTTACGCTGCACGAGGATGCCGTGCCCGTGGAACTTGTCGTGCAGCCATTCGCCGTGGTAGAACGCGCCGTCCGGGAACCACATGCGGCCTTCCCCGGTGCGCCGTCCCGCCTTCCAGCAGCCCTCGTACCAGGCGCCGTCCGGCCCGCGCCCCATGCCCCAGCCCTGCGGTCCGGTCCGAGTCATCGCGGGAGGGGAAACTACCTGGCATGCTTCTCATTTCATATTTCATTTTTCAGTCCAGAATCACCTACGTGCCGCTTCCCGTGCCGCCATTCCCCGCTGTACACGAGTAGCAGCGACCCGTCCTCCTGCCGCCTGCTCAGCACCCCGTGGCCGTGTCGAAGTTCGTCGGAGAAGTCGCCCTCGTACAGGTACCCGTTTCGTGTGAACTCGGCACCTTTGCCTGCATAATGAACGAATCAATTTTGTAGCAGGTGTCCACCAGTGTTCACTTGGTACTGCATGGTGCTATGGGTGGGCGGTCGGCATAAGGTTTACTCACCCTCTCTGCGGTTGTTCAACCAATCGCCGACATGTCGGTCGCCATTCAGAAAATATACTGTGTGCCTGGAACCAGATTTGTACGTTATCTGCTCCTTTCTTTTCCAATCGGGACAAGCCTTGAATCTCTTCAGAAACGGCATTTTGGTTTCCTGTCTTTGGTTGTTGTTCCCATGGAAATATCAAGAGCTGCAACGAGCAGCAAGCAGCAATGTCCACAATAAAATTCTCATACTCTTGTTGTTTCCGCTTCGCTCTTGTTGCTTGCTCTTGTGTGTTTGATAGTTTGATTCAATTTGGGCTAAGTTGTGATAAGTATCCTTTATGGTGAAAGTTGTGGTGCATTTGTGATCATTTAGCGTTAAATTTTTTATTGTAAGTATGACTCTAATTCTGTTAAGTAAATCTTGAGCTTATGTGTGATTTCCGTCCTACTTCTTCATCCTCCTAAAGGCAAGTGTCACTATGGATGAGAGTCCGGGAAGTTCTGGTCCAAATCTTCAAGAAGAAGGCGAATTGTCCAATGACGCTGATTGTGATGACTTATTTGTCGTTGACAGCACACCCTCAGTAGCCAAAAGCTATCGTGACACCCCTGTTTATGATACGGTCGGCAATTTTCTCATTCATTTTGACTCATTGTTTGGACGTATAGGTTATGGTTTTCTATGCTACTTCTGATGATGTAAACATTCGTTTTTGTTGTCTTTCAGAAATTTAGTGAAGTTTTACAAGTTAAAAAGAAGGAAGATGTTGATTCAAAGCCGAAACGTGCCCGAGCCCCCCAAAATTCATGTTGGAATTGTAATGGGGAACACTCACTGCGGGAGTGCCCATCACCTAGAGACTACGATGCTATCAATCGTAACCGAGTAATATTCATGAGCAAACAGGGACCTCGACCAAAAGCCAGGTAAAAAATTTAGTGTATTTATCTGATACAATTTACAACCTGTAAAACTTTGATTTATTATTAATTCAATGTTGTCCTGTTTTTTCAGCCGATATCATTTGGATGAGGAACAAAAATTTCCACACATTGTAGCTGGCAGAATAAGTAAGAAATTACAAAGGGCTCTTGGTTTGCAGAGAAATCAGCTGCCCCGTCATATTTACCGAATGAGAATGTTAGGCTATCCCCCAGGATGGGTGGAAGAAGCGAAAGTGACTCATTCTGGGCTGACATTGTTTGATTCACAGGGTGAAGGTATGGCAGTGTATTGTCAACAGTCTTATGTGCTATACAGTTTAGTTACCTGCTCTACACATATGTCAAATTTTTAGAGGTGGCAGAGTCTGGATTTGAGCAAGGAGAAATTCCAGCTCAGGGAGCTAAAGACAAGTTTGATTTCAAGAAAATTGTTGAATATCCTGGATTTAATTGCCCCTGTGGTCCAGATATTATTGATGTAAATATTTTTTGGTTGTATAAATTAGTGTTTTTTCTTCTTCTTTTTTTCTTTTTTTACTTTTAGCAATTTGTGCACTTTCTTCTATTTTTTATTTTAGGAAACTGAAAGATTAAACAGCAAACCTATAGCAGAGCGAGATAGCATTAAATTTATGAAAAACATGTGGCAGGGCAAAGCTGTGACAGCTTACAAAAGAAGGAAAATGAACACTTCTGATTCATCGAGCACCCCTGGTAAACATGACAAAAGAGGTTCTCTTTTGCTTCTAGATGATATGGAGTTAGATTCTGAAGGTAAAAACTGTTATCAACACAGTTACTAGGACAATATCTCTCCTATTTTGCTCTTTAATTAATTTCGTCCTGTTTTTTTCAGACGGAGCTTCTTCTGATGATGGTGGGTAATCAGCTGAGCTGCATTTACAACACTTCAGCTATTTCTTCATTACATTGTACTTATCTTAAAATGTTTCAGAAGGTGAAGTAAAGGGCAATGGTGCAGAATGTTCATCTACATCAGCACAGGGTGATGAAATGGAAGTTCCAAGTCCATCCACACCCTTAAAAGTACTGTTTTTTTCCTCCTTTACTGAGCTACAACCCATTTTATTTTTGTATATTATTTAGTTTATTCTGATTCTTCCCAATAATGTTTCTAGGCTGTTAAGAGAAATAGACCTCATTCTCCTGAATCTTTGGACTCAAAGAGGCTGAAAGTTGATGAAACTGCTGAGCATAATAGTGATGAGGACAACGAAAATAGTAGCCAAAATCTTAGTTCTACTTATGAAGATCCTACTCCAGCTACACCAGTAGTTGAACAAAATACTAGTAGTACCTCTGCTCCGAGCACTCCCATTGTGGGGAGTGTTACATCGGTCTCACTCGGAACACCTGTTCTCGTCAGGTCTGAATTCACATCTCTACCATCAGCCGACAAATTTGCAAAAAATATTTGTGATGTTATTAACTTTGAGAATTTGCCTGATTCAACTGGAAAGTATGAAAAAATGTCGGGACTCATAAAAAAGGTAAGGTCATTCGTATCTAAGCACAATTCGGAAGATGATGATTGACCTAGATATCTCATATTATTCCATTATGTAGCAGATTTGTATTACAATTGACTGGCTAGTAATAAGGTGTACACTTAAATTGTTACTTTAGGAAGTCTTTTCCTTTGTTTTATTAATGTTAACAGAAATTAAACTTTTTAAACTGCAATTACAGAATTACCTTTCTTTACTTGTCATCTAAGAGAGAATACATAACTATACTGACTTTTCAGAATTAATTTTGAGTATGGAATTCATGAAATTGAAACGTTTATAGTTTGGTAAGCATAACAAATTGCGAAAACAATCTAGATGGGGATATTAAAACCTTCCACTACGTTTGCGGCCGGTATATTTTGTATCTGCTCGAGTGTTTTTTCCCTGCCTCCTTCTCCTCTCTTTCTTTTCTAAAATCCATTCTCTAGAATTTTTCAATGACTTTCCTTTGGAACCTCGAGCTCTATCCAGTTGTTCCCTAAGGAAGAGCAACAGGTGTTAAATATTATTAGTACAGTTTACGTACCTCTTTAACCAATGTCAATGAACTCACCTCTTCTTGCTATATGACACTGAACTAGACTCTCCATCAGCTCCGAGCGCTTTTGGTAAAGGCATGTTACCACCAGTCATCAAGACAAGAAAAAACTTTTTCGCTTTTGTACTGTTGGGATAGTCCACAACAACACCTCCATAAAAACCAGCTTTCATAGCCTGTGATGTTATTAACTCAACCTGATTTGAATTTTCTGGATAGAATTGGAATACTGCTCTGGCAGTCCGACTCTGAAATTGGATACACAATTTTACAATGAAAACCGATCAAGAAGAATAAAAAGGAAAGACACCATGTGATGAAATTCATCGCGAAAAACCATCTTACCAAGCATGAATTTAGTGTACTAAAGAATTTGTATAATCGCTTCACAGGGTTGTGGTGTGTCTTGTCAGCATTACAGAGCCACTGCAGAGCACTTATGCTTATTGCACCATCAAATGTGCCTGCCCTGAATGGCATTCCTTCACCCATGTCCCCAAGAATAAGATCCCCTTCCACTTCACGGTCTTGAGCAACATCTGGGAAAGGAAAAAAGATTATCATAAAACACCTCAGAGCAATTAAGAGTGCTCCCTCTCTTTTGTGAGACCTCCCGTCCTTACCAAGCATTGCAGGAGAAATGTCAACTCCAACCCAATAGTGTCCTTGCTCATCAAGAACTGATCCACTTAACCCAGATCCACAGCCAATGTCCAGCACAAAGCACGGTTCATCCTCAGGAAGGGTAAGTAATTCTAAAGCCCGCTCACTCATTTGCTCCTGAATCTCAATGATTCGTGAACTGCAAAATAAGGGGTGTAAGAAAACAGAGGCTATGGCACGGATGTACAAAAGAGGACCCACATTCTGGCATCAACGAAAACCTTACTTCTGAGAATATTTCTTGGCTTCATCGTCATTATAAAACTGAAATCAGTAAAATAAGAATTCAGTCAGGTTCCGGAAAGTAATTTCTTTACACTGATACTAGGATAACCTCACTCAGCACGAGGTTCACGACAAAATCCAGCTGAACTCGAAAAATAGGAGATACTAACCACTTCGGGAGGTGCCAAATGTTCAGGTCGCCTAACAGACGCCATGTTTTGATTAATTGATCGTAAATTAGAACGTTTACAAACGCATAAACCTCAAACAATTCGAATGTTGTGGTTAAGTTGACGACTGTTGACGACGACCACAGACTAAGGGATGAGAAATATATGCTAATGAACAACTAAATTTGGCGCGACCCGCTTGAATGAATGTCGCGGCCTCAAACGTGTGGTAATTAGTGGATCACTGATTAGGGCACTCAACGGTGCAACATTTGGAACGGTTGACAACCTGCTTTAAGGAAGTACCAAGCGTTGTCAACATTTCTAAAATTAAAATTTTACAAAAATATATTTATTTGTCAACAGTTCCAGAGATCATAGCTCCGTAAAGGGCAGACACAATTTGCAAATAAGTAGTGCCAGTATTTTTTTTTTTTTTTTTTTTTTTTTTAAGAAATAAACGAGGAGGCATTACAGGTACGGGCAAGATTTTTATTCTTAAATAGACGATTAAACAAATGACAGTGACAATATATACAAATGATAATGACAAAATACTGTGTTCTTAATTCTGCCTTGCAACTAAACCTAAAGGAGCACAAGAATATCATCGATCAACTTATTGCGTATGCGCTTACAGCTACCATTTGTACTTAGTCCACTCCAAGACAGCCCTTCTGCCTCCCGGAGCGTCATCCTAAACTCTAGAGTCTTAACATTATTAAAATGCAATTTCCCCAGCTGGACTCCCACGCGGCGGGGGCGAGGCGACGCTCTTGTTCCCCTTGTCTTTGTCGCACTCATCAGACAACGGTGGCATTCCCCGCGGAATACACCGCAGCCACAAGTGCGACAAGGGCGGGCGGGTGGTGCCTGATGGGTGATCCTTCGCATCAGTCGGCACAGCCGCCCCGAGATACGGCGATGTGGGCCTTGCCTTCCCCCACGGCGTGCGGTACGGCGCGGCCCTCCTTGCGGCCTTGGGCTGACCTCGCGGCGGCGCCCTGCAGGCAGGGTGATTCCGCTCAGTGGTTTCGTCTCTCTGTCCTTGTCGCTCTCACGGGGCACGCCCACAAGGAGCAAGAGAGAGGACACTTTTGAAAGTTGCGCGGAATCACCCTGCTGCTGAGCTCGGTGCGCTGCGCCACGGCTTCGGGGCTGCGTCCACGTCGACGGCCACGCCGGTCCGGGGCCGGCAGCGGCTCTCAATGACTAGCATCACTAGGCAAGCCTATCGGACGTTATTGGCTCTGGCCCAAATCAGAACGGCGGCCCTTTGGCCCTCTCCTCCCCGGGCTGGAAGGGCGCAGGGCCGGGCCGGGCGGGGAGGAGCCCTCCCTCTACCGGCAGCCACAGCGGTCGGCGCTCAGGTCGTACGACGTGAAGAGATCGACGTTGCCGCTGCTCTTCTTCATGAGCAGCGCGATGGGCTTGAAGCGGATCGGGACGCACTGAGGGTCCGGGATGTTGACGCCGGCTCGCTCGCCCCTGGAAACAGACAAGAAGCGTGGTCGCGTGAGGTGGGCGCTCACACCCAGAGGTTAGCCTGGGTTAGCCAGGGGAGCGGGAGCAATTGCAAAGTTATGGAGCTCAACGATATTCATGGTTGGTATCGCCGAAATTCGGTCGTCACCACCATCTCTTATCGTGGAAGTTGCATGCTAGTGCTCTGCTTTCAGATGTGGCTGTATTATTGAAGGCGTGCTCCACAGAGAAGGCCGCTTTCGCCAGTCGCGGACATGAGCGACTCGGCTCGACTCACCTCTCCTGCTTGATGAGGTTCCTGGCGATGGCGTTGGTGCTGGCGTTGAAGCGCTTCTCGTACAGCACCGGCGGACAGCGGCCCACGCAGAAGTTGATGTCGAGCGTGCGCGGCGCCACGATGAAGTCCCACTTGAGGTCGGCCACGGACACGGTCCACGCCTCCAGGTGGCAGAAGGCGTCGTCGGCCTCGTCGGCCGCGTCCGGCACCACCTGTTCCCCACTGTCCGGCTTGAGCTCCGTCCGGGCCGCGTCTACGGGGAGGAGGAGGAGGAGGCCGTGAGAGCGGGCGAGACTTATTGTGAGAGCAGGTGAGACTTATGAGCGTCCCACAGCCTGCCGTCTGATTCAGAAGATCGCACTCGAACCTCCATCCTTGTCGCACATTATGACGGCACCCTGTGTTGGGTGGGTATGGCGGGGCCTCATGATTTTGCGACAAAAACCGAGGCGCGAGAGCGTGATGATCGGAATCAGACGGCTGCGTTTCTCTGAGGGGGACACTCACTCTGCAGCGGGTTCTCGCCGGAGGTGTTGGCGGGCCCCTCCGTGGTGGTGGAGGAGGACGAGGAGGACCTGCGGTGCGACCGCCTCCTGCTGCGCACGCGCGGCGGGTGGACGAGGTCCTCGGGCACGTCGCTCCATATCCGCAGCCCGGAGTTACCTGGACAGACGAGCGTCAAACACGGTGTTTAGTTTCAGAAACCGCGGTGAATGCCTCCCACCCCCTCTCCTGTCGCGCAATCGGACTTTTTTTTTTTTTCCTCCCCGGAAAATGAGCGAGATAAGCCCAAGGCCGCGGATCCCGCGACATCCCTCCCCTCTCTCTGCCTGTTTCTCGAAGCGACAGCAGGTGGAGAGGCGTAGCAGAGTTAACAGTATCGCAGATTCGGAGAGCGAAATAGAGTGACGGGTTGAGCGAACCACCGACATTCTTGACTGCCCCTTCGCATTCTTCCGACCATGAGAGTTCCGATACTCGTGCGGTTTGATTTCGACTAGAGTCACCTGAAAGTAGGCAATAAGTTCAAAGAAGACTGGATCTGCGCCTGCCTATAGGCAACACAGTGGCACAGATGCGTGGGTGTGGCCTAGTAGGAAGTCACATATTTGACATGAGAGAACCAAGCCACAAATGACCCATGCAGCTCGCTTTACTCGGCTGTGGTTGGCTCTCCTCCTTTTCTGTCAACACTAGTTTCCACCAGCAAATTTACTGTCCAATCATAAGCTATTTCAGATAAAAGAACATCAAAAGGGCGCATGATTGGTCAGGCGGTTCCCCCTTCTACCTGTGCAGAGCACTGCGGGATGCCGCTCGCCCAATCACAAGCCCCTGTTGTCATTCGTGCCTCTCTTTCTTTACCCGTTCCCTGAAATAGCTTATCCGCGTCGCGCACCCGGCCACTCGAGACTCGAGCATCCGTAGGTTTCCCTCTCGACGACCAATCTGTGTCCGCGCCGCGGGCCCGGGCCGGGTGTGTCGGGTCAGCCAGAAGCAGAGTCGTGCAGAGTGCATAGCATACCTCGTGAAGTGGCGGCGGCTCCCGCGGCGCCCTGGTCGTCCCCCCAGTCGAGCGCCCTGACGAGCAGCGGGCCGCGCTCCCAGCCCGCCACCTCCAGCGCGCCCGCCGCGCCCAGGGGCGCCGGCCCCGGCCCCGCCGAGGACACGTCCACCACGAACCTGCGCCAGGAGCCCTCCGCCCCCTCCATCTGAAAGAAATGCCATGCAAAATTTAAACACGGAGTTTAAGAGGGTGGTGGGGGGTGAATAAGGTTTACTGTACTCTGAATAATCCGAGTGGGTATGAACGCTGCTCACTAGTAGGTGAGTGTATTTTGTTTTAGACTTGTCGTGGGTTTGAGATAAATATATTCACTATCCTGCGGATTCAGATTCAGTGCGAGTAACGGCGCCCCCACAATGGCCGTTACCGAGGCGGAACGCCTGCGACAAACTGGATAGGCCAACCCGCCAGGCACTCGTGTGAAGGTGGCGGCCTACCCGGAGAGCACAAGCGCAGGGGGAAGCAGAAATTAAATTCCTGGTACCCGAAATTTCGTACCGTCACCTCCCGATGGGTTGATTGTGGGGGCACCTTAAATGTCCATTCTCGCACACCTGTAGGGATTCGAAAATGGCGATGGCTTATGTTTCCTGGATACTTTCTCGGACTTCCAGTGTACCGAATGTGTTCGTTTTCATTCCCGCATCTTGGTCCCCGCGCGCCTTATAAAAACATTCCGAATCGCCTATTCCTTTCAAGCGGGTCACCACAGTACGACGGGGTGCGATTCCCCCCCCCCTCCCCCTCCCCCAGGGCGCTACGTCAGGAGAGTGGCGTGATACGGAGGGAGAGTGGGTGCGGGCCCGGCGCGCCCGGAGGCACGTCATCGTCAGCCGGCACATGGCACACGGGCACGGGCACACACCGGTCCGGTTCACCCACCCTCCTCCGCCGTGACCCGGCCCCGGCTCGGCCGACTCCTGCTCCGGCTCCCAGTGACGCGTGAGGTGAGCCCGTTTGGAGGCACGTGTCATGGCTTTTTATAATCTCCCCTCGCCCCGCCCCGCCCAACGCTGCCGCGCCTCGCCGTCTCGGCAGTGGATGGCGGAATAAAAAAAGGCGGGCCTCGCGGTCCTATCCACTCTCTGCTCGTTGACGATTACTGGATGTGAGCCAGTGGCCGGCCGGCCGGTCGGCCCGCGCCACGCAGGTGCCCGGCCCGGTGGTGATGCGCTCGCGTCGTTTGTTTGTTTGTTTCTGGGGCCGCAGTATACGGAGTGGCCGGCCGGTGTTGTGGGGACAGCAGACGGCGCGAGGTGGTGTTCAGACTCACCGCTTCGGTGACGTCCACGGCGAGGAAGGTCGCGTTGGGCAGCGGGTGCTCGGCGACCAGCCTGAGGTCCTCGGAGGCGCCCACGAACACGGACAGGACGGCCCCGGCGAGCGCCGCGGCGCCGGGCTGGGTGGACAGCACGAGCCACCAGCCGCCGGCGCCGGCGCTGTCGCTGTCGCCGGGGAACTCGACCACCATGGCTCCGGAGCGGCCTGCGAGGGGAGGGGCTCGGAGTGAGGAAAGTCGTTCTCGGCGAGATGACGACGTCGAAAGGGCTAGCGCGGCGGGGCGGCGTCCTACTCACCGACGGACACCCTGGAGGGCTGCACGCAGCTCGCGAGGGTCTTGTTGTTGAGGGCGGCGGCGGCGGGCGCGGCCACCGGCTGGCTGAACTCGTTGAAGATGGTGCCGAGCTCCGTGTCCCGCAGCAGGACCTTCATGAACAGCGGCACGCCCGCGCCGTCCTCCGGGTCGCCGGAGCCCCGGCCCCAGGCGGCGTCAGCCAGGTCGGCGGCCCTCACGGCGTCCAGGAGGGCCGCGGCCGCCGGCGCGTCCGGCTCCGGGGAGACGGTGGACTCCGGGGACAGCGGGTGGTGGTGGCCGTGATGGCGCGCGTGGTGGTGGGGGTGCCGGTGATGGACGGCGAAACCTGTCGCGTACAGGGAGAAAAGAGAGGGGTGAGTCCGAGCTCCTTACGTTCCTTGGTCTCGCCGCTCCACGCGGCCTTGTACCGGTACGCCGCCGTGCCCCTGTAGAGCTCAAAGGACCACAGCCTTCTCGAGCTTTGAAGGGCTGTTGACGGACCTTTGGTGCACTCTAAAAATTTATTCTGATTTTTGTATCGACTTTCATACAGTTTCCCGTATCAGACTTGCATGCGGTCGAGCAGACTTGTTCAGAAGATGGCTTATTTCCTCGCTCGGTCCCTCTCGCACTCATGGGGTGTGCCGTGTAGGTGCGACAAAGACAGAGCGAAGAGGGCGCTCTTCTGAATTAGTTTATGCAGGTGCAGCGGGCGGGCCGCCGCCACCGTCGCCTCGAGTCACTAACACTATGAATCGTATCCGTGGGGAAGGTCGGGAAACATTTAGATTCACCACTCGCCATTGACTACACGGCGCTGCTGACGACTATTCTTTTTTCCATGCCATCTTTTTTTTTAATTTGTTTTTCGCTGCGGATAGTGCTTAGGCCGCTCCGGAATGGGTGGCGTCACCCGCCAAACCTGCGCAAGGTCACCAATATTGACCTGATGGTACACGCCGCACCACGCCGCGCCGCTGACACTAGTGCCTTAGTTAAGATTCCGCACAGACACTTAGAGACGTTCATGACTTGCTATTATATATCGCGGCCCTACCCTGTTCTTCCCTTCCACGTGGCGCGGCCTCGCACCAGGCCTCGGTCCCACCCCGCCTCGCGACCACTCCAGATCCACACGAAAAAGTGATGCGTCTGCAACGCCGCGAGGCGACGAACTCCGCGATGAATCCAGGCCGCTGACACCGCATTTTTCTCTTTCGCGGTTGAAATCCGCTGCCCTGGCAGACAAGGTACACTCGTTCCTACCTGAGCCGCCGGGGGAGAAGAGCAGCACGGGCAGCAGGAGCAGCAGGGCCATCGGCGCGCGCTCCAGCAGGTCCAGCAGGTGCGGCCGGCGCGGCGGCCGGGAGAGGGAGGAGGAGGAGGCGGACGAGGTCGTCATCGTGGCTGCGAGGCGGTCCGGGACGGTACTCCACGCAGCCGTCGGGGGCGGCAGCGGCGCCGGCGGCGCGGCAAGTGTGACAGGACGGCAGGCGGCAGGACGCGCAGGTGAGCACCTGGCTCGCGGCGGAGCTGCAGAGACTGAGCGCGCAGGGCAGGGCCGAGCCGTGCCGGGCGTACAGCGCGTACAGGCGGGCGGTCCGGTGCGGGAGCGGAGTGAAGCGCGGAGGAGCGAGAGAGAGGCAAGGGACGAGACGAGAGCAGAGCGGAGATAAGCCTCGATACGACCAAAAACAAACGCGGACTGGGCGTCGCGGCGCGCGCCGACACCTCTTGACGATTTGACGGAACCGGCCGCCGTGCGGTTCGGGCGCCCCGCCCCACCCCGCCTCGCCCCGCCCCACCCCGCCCCACCCCGCCCCACCCGGCTCGCGGGCCGCCAGCCGCACCGGTCGCACCGCACCACCCCTCCCCCCGCCCCCCAACCTGCCCCTTCGCCCGCGCAACGCGTTGCGCCGCACTCCCGGCTGCGGCGTGCACGCACGACTCCGCGCTGCCCCCTGCCTCGCCCCCCGCGCCCCACCACCACCAACCCCTCCTTGACGGGAGCACCCCGTCCGCTGCACCTCGCCGCACCCGCACCCCGACCGCGCTGCGTCTGCCACGGCCACAGACGCCAAAATAAAATTGCACTTTGGATTTGGCGGATCGGGCGCGGCTGATGCGCCCCGAGCAGCCTTGAACTCCGTGTCCTGCCCGCAGTCATGTCCAGTAGGCTTTATCAGAGGAGCGCGCTCGTTTGCTCTGTCTCTCTCGCAGCTGTACGGCGAATCCCATGAATGCGAGAGGGACAGGGCGAGGAGAGCGCTCGTCGGAAGAAGTCGGCAGGACCCGCCTGCACGTCCCCGATGCAACCACAGCAGACCGCGTGGCCCCGCCCCCGCTCCCCTGACAAGGTCCCCAACTCAATCCCCGGTATTAACTGCGGCGTTGTTTACTGGACTGGATGGCCCGGACCTTCGGCGGATCGCCCTGGCCGATGCAGTAAACACTCGCCCCCCTGCCGTGTCTCCAGAGCCACCACCTCCACCTCCGTGCCAGACGCTCCCTCTTCCGCACCTACATCTCCCCCCACCCCACCCCCAATCCCCGCCCCACCACCACACCTCAGACCTGCTACCCGTCCCCGTGCCCCCTCCCATTTCCCCCCTCCCCCAGCTTTGTGGGATTATAGTACATGGAGCATTCAACGCTGAGATGGAAACAAAAAACGTATGGTGGGAAAAAATTGCGTCGGCATTTTCTGCTGCGTGGAACCTTGTCCAAGAAGGTGGCGGGAGTGTGAGACCCTGGACTGGCGCCCCGGGTTGGGAGGTGGGGGATGCGGAAGAGGGGGGGGGGAGGCACAGACTTTCCCCTCGAGGAGCAGGGCGAGGCTGGGCGAGGTGAGGGCGTTGCCGGGGGCGCCTGTGGATCGCCGGATAGGCAACCAGCTCAGCGTGCGTGCACCCCAGGCTCCTCTAGTGCAGCGCTGCCAGGCGCCCGCCCGGAAGCAGCCCGCGCCCGCACCCGGGCCCCGGGCCCTTGTGTGGTCCTACGGGACGTTCGACGTTCGGGACCCCAGTGGTTGGCTACGTATTCGGGAATGCCGTATGCAATAGGCTCGTAACCCCGGCAAGCGACAGCAGGGGCTCCTTCACTGGGTTTGGAGACAGCGTCAAGTATGGAGGTTGGTTTGTGTAAAACCTTTGCTCCTCAGTGCGGTGTTGCCGAGGGGTCCATTTGAGTGTCCGGGCAGGGCGGTGCGAGGCGAGGCTATCCCGTAACCCAATTTAGCGAGCTCTCATTGCAACAGAGACTGCATGGCCCTTGTCCGTGTTATGGCAATACCGACTGGGAGGGGCGCGGACGCGATGAAAATAGTCAATGTTGATACCCATGGAGCGCCACGCTACGCCACGCTACGCCACTCTACGCCACGCCACGGCATGCCACGCCATGCCTCGCCGACCCACGACCGCTCGGGCTCCGGCGTCGAGTGCACACTAAGACCACAGAAAAAATCGTGTCTTTCCATTTGCAATTGGAACAATCAATGGCTAACGTGACATTCAAGGAGATCAGATGTTGTCCTTTGTGAGAGGCAGGAATTAGAAAAAAAAAATAATCTTTTGATTACTGAACAGACTTCATTTTCTGCTAAACTTTTAACATTTGACGACACTTTAACAGCAAAGTTTGGAAAAATAAAAGTCTGAAAATCATAACATTAAAATATCAAGTAATATTTAAGATGATAAATCACTTTTAGATTTGACAGACCTGCTGCACAATATCAAAGCTTTATTTTAAAAATAAATTTCATACTTAATGAAACATTAAATAATATTTTACAAGGGAGATTCTTCAATAACATGTCGATTTTTTTTTTTTTTAAACAGATTTAAGATAATTGACTCATTGCTTAGGACAATTATACAAATCATATGATTGCATTTGCCTGAAAATGATGAGTGAGCAGTATATCTTTAAAATAAGTGAATATGAAGTACATAATGACAATTTCACGAACACTTTGGCACAGTTTGTACACTTTGTCTTAATCTGACTAGATTGTTTTGTCTTGATATTAATACTGACATAATCAAAAGTTTGTCTGTGAAAAGAGACACTTTTATGATTACTGACTAGATTGAAAATTAAATATAAACAGATGAAAGAAGTCATCACTTTTGTTTTTTCCCCCAGAAATGAAGGAATAGAATGAAACCTTAGTAAAAATAGCAGCCATGCTACTACAAAGTGAGCACCATGGAATTCATCCTACATAAAAGAAGATAGGAGATGACAGTCTGTATCTACAGAAATAAAGTAACTTAGGCAATGCCAAGCCTCTTCTTCATGGATTCAGGCATTTCTGGTGGGGGTGGTCGGGGCATACGGAGCCAGACTTTCACAGCATCGTAAATGAACCACTGGGCGGCGGTAAGGGTACCAATCATGATGATTCTGGGAACAAGACCTCCCCACATGCCTGGAAAGAAGTCATGACAAGATTAACTATATGTTTTAAAAAACTAAATTTTCCATTAAGTGGTTTGAATAAAAGCACTCAACCAACCCTTCCAACCAAGCTTCTTGGCAACATCCATGGCAGTAGCTGATTTGTCCTTGTTGAGCACAGACACAACAGTGTCAGCAGGGTGAGAAACAATAGCACAGAACACTCCAGCAATGTAACCAGCAGCAAATGTGACAATCAACTGCTCTCCCTTAGAGCATTCAGCGCGAGGTTTAGGGACAACGTGCCTGACAACCAAAATATCATTATTAAAGATAAAACACAGAGATATTAGAAGACAAATAACCTTTCATTTCTGACACAATAACTTACGCATAGAGCAATTCAATAGTTTTCTCAAATGAAGCAAACTTCATCATGGTGTAAGGGATTTGTCTCATCCAGAGTGGAACCAGGCCCTTGTAGAAGCCGTTGAAGCCCTCACCCTTCATGATGATGGGAATTGCTCCACGGAGTGTGCTGGAGAAACCAGGCATTGTCTGGATACGAACCTGAGGTGACAACAGTTGACAAAAGATTTAAGAATGTTGAAAACATTTATTCTTACTTCTAAGATCACAAAATAATGAGAATTACCTTGCAAGCTTCCCAGGGGCTGAGAGCAAAATCAGCAAAGAATTCAGCAGTCGCAGAGGCACCGAGATACAAGAATGTTCTGTAAGTGTATGCATTCTCTTCTCCAATAGCATTGGCGTAAGCTACTTTGAAGACTTCATAGAGACCAAATTTGCACATACCCTGAAGTTAAAAGGAACACAAAAGAATTAGGCTTGAAATTTATAAAAACTAGCAGAGGAAACTGAAGAATCTTACCTGAAGGGAATACCCAATCAAGGTGGGTGCCCAGCCCTTGGCTAGACCTCGTGTTCCATCTTCAGCTAATGTTACCTGAAAGGAGAATATGACTTTAATGCAGTGCCTACATGATACAAAGTACATCATACTCTTTCTATAAATTCGACATTGTATCAAGAATAAATTTTTACCTTAAATCCATTGATAACAGATTTGTATTTCTGAGGGTCGACTTGCAAACGGCACTTGACCAAATCAAGAGGGACAATCATTGTGTGGGTAATACCACAGGAAAGAATACCTCCCAATGCACATAGTGCAAAGTACTTGTTGGAACCAAACTCACAACTGTCTGAAATGAAAAAGTAAATAATGATATTTCATTAATAAGACAGACTTTGCAGTGGTCAGTGACAGATGTCTTGCACTTGTGATGGGTCATAGGTGAAGAACTGAAGGTCAGTCACCAAGGGTGAAAGAATCTGTGTCAAGCTCATTCTAAATCAAAGCAGGGCTGAGCAAGAGTGAACAGTAAAACTTGGACAGTGGCCAAGTCACACGCCATAGCAGCTGACCAGCCACAGCACCTTGCTCCTACCCCAAGTCTAATTTTAGCATACCCTACTCCCCCCAATTTTTGAAGATCCGTAGGCAAATCGTTTTACTTTCTGCACTTTTACCTCGGTTTTAAAAGAACAAATACAACAGTACCATGATATATGACCTCTAATATTAGATGATTAAAATCAATTTCATTCACTTCAGTTTTAAAATAGTTGGCAATGGTTTTAGAAAGTGACATTGTATAAACAAGAAAAAACATTCTGTTGAATTCAACATTAGCAGGCTCCTCTGTAAAGTGTGATGAGTTAAAATGTTTTCAAGAACAGAAAGAGGAGACAAGACATATTTGAAATGACCACAGCTTAAAACATTTAAGGAGAAAATGTGCTTTGACATTGAAATGTTGAAAGGAACTAGAGGTCACTCTCCTTGTCTTGAAATACAGTCTTATTTCGAGAGGATTAGAAATAAATTTTAAGCCTTCATAATAACAAGATAAAAATTTGCATGATATACCTCTCATAAATTTTCCACAATCTGTTTTTAAAACATTTCAGCTGGCACTAAAGGTATAATAACAACATTATGGAACAACCAATCAGGATTTCTCAATGTCATGTTGAGATAGGCTCTCACAAGCATCTAGATATATAGATTGAGAGTAACTAAATGGTCCAGGAAAGTGTTACCTCCTTCAGCGACGGAAGCTGCAGAAATTGATCTTCCCTTGACAAGTTGATTGGCCTCGCATTGAGCCGTGATGGGACTCCAAAGCGGGCTGTTTTTCGAAGCTTCAAACAATGATTGCATCATTTTGGAATGGTTCCTGTAACAGAAAATATGACAATGTACAATGAAGAACTTAAATCAACCAAAATCAAAAACAGAAGCAACAATGAATAGCGGGAAACAGACCCGCCCGCGGTGAAGCACCGTCTGCAAGTAAAGCAGACGACAGAGAGGGAGGAAGAGGAAGGAAAGAAAACTTTCCGTACAGCGCGACAACCTTTGGGCTGTGAAACATGTTTCTACCACCCCCGGTACCAACATTTCACAGGCGGCGGTACAGCTAAGAGATTACTTTCTCGAAAGAAATTCAAAAAATAAACCACACTCAAACTAAACATATTTCTAGTGTCCAGGCAGATTGAAATCGTTATCACCCATATCATCATTTAACCTTGAACCTATCAGCTTTCTGTGACATTTTACTGAAGGCTCTGCCAATTCACCTCCCTTTGGTGTCGTCTGGTACAGAGTTGGGAAAATGGTTGTGAGTCCATCAACGAAAATGTTCCTAAAGGTAAGGTTTCATATATCGGTCTTCCGCTGTATTTCACGTAATATGATTAATTTGGTTCTTTATTTGTAGTAGCAATCAAATAAATTGTTGTCGTGTTATTTCAGACGGCAGCCAATGTGCTGAATCGACGGGCCTTCTCAACCTCCAGGGTGACCTGTGCTCAGCAGGTACGATATGACGTGAAGTATCTAGTGTTTCACTTGAATTAAAAGCCAGCTACATTTAGCATCGACACAATGTGTCTCACATTTATAGACGCGCACTATAAGAAGAGTGTCTAGACTATTGAAACTTCCTGTCATATTGTCAGATAGGTTATGGCGAATCTTCTACTTGTGCTGACCATTGGTACTCACACCTGTTTCTTCTCCCTCTTAACTTGTATTACTTTTGCATCTGACGAAATTTGATTTTCTTAGGAAAATATCTCATGTTACAACTGGAACTAATTTCCCAATCCTTCTTTTAACCCAGTTTACAGTCTGGTTAGCAATATTCTTGAAGGGAATCTGTTATCTATGATTTGTACAAGTCCATGTTTTCATCTCTGTCGATTTTTTCTCTCGAATTTTGAAGTTTTGCTGTTCTGCAGATGACAGTTCGAGATGCTCTCAACCAAGCCCTGGATGAAGAGATGGAGCGGGATGAAACTGTTTTTATTATGGGAGAGGAAGTAGCACAGTATGACGGTGCATACAAAGTTTCAAGAGGATTGTGGAAAAAGTATGGAGACAAACGAGTTATCGACACACCCATTACAGAAATTGGTTTTGCTGGAATTTGTGTTGGAGCAGCATTTGTGAGTAGATAAATATTTGTTTGCAATGCCTGTCAACTGCCACTCTAATGACTGATCTGATATGCTTCTCATTCTCTTGTTTTTATATATTTCTGTTTTTTTTTTTTTTTTTAATTTTCAGGCTGGTCTTAAACCTGTATGTGAGTTTATGACTTTCAATTTTTCAATGCAAGCTATTGATCACATCATTAACTCAGCTGCCAAGACTTACTACATGTCAGCTGGCAGGGTATGACATTGATTTTTTTTTTTTTTTTTTTTTTTTTTTTTAATCTAATAACTTCTTCTTTTTTGTTCTTTTTTTTCAGCTTGATTTTTTTCTTTTGTTTTAGATAAAAGTCCCAATTGTTTTCCGTGGGCCAAATGGAGCTGCTGCCGGTGTTGCTGCTCAACATTCTCAGTGCTTTGGCGCATGGTTTGCCCACTGCCCTGGACTTAAAGTTAGTATTTTCCCCACACAGTCAAGTCCCAATTGTACAATCCCGCTCGGACCGCACTTTCGTTACGTAGTTACTGTGGTTTCAATTTAACATATTTTTTCACATGACTGAAAGAACATTGAGCCTGTGAAAAATTAAACTGAAACGTGCTGTTTGTTATATCGGAATAAAGGGGATTTTGCTGCATTCCTGAAGTAGTGTTTTTCTCCAAGATTGATTGAGGCAGGGGAATACTTTGTCCTAAAAGCTGCTTAACAAATCATGTTTCTTTTTATTGTAGGTCATTTCTCCCTACAATTCCGAAGACTGCAAAGGTCTATTGAAGGCTGCCATCCGTGATCCTGACCCTGTAGTGTTCCTAGAGAATGAAATTTTGTATGGTAACCAGTACCCCATGTCTGATGAAGCCTTATCAAAAGACTTTGTTCTACCTATTGGCAAGGCTAAAATCGAACGAGCAGGTATGTTGCTTTGTGTTGAATGCTTCGAAGTATGTTTGGAATGCTAATCAAAAATTTTGGGTGCACAGGTAACCATATTACTTTGGTGGCTCACTCAAAAGCCGTTGAATTGGCCTTGGAAGCATCAAATGAACTAGCTGGACAGGGTATTGAGTGTGAAGTTATCAATCTCAGAAGTCTTCGACCTCTTGACATCCCTACCATTGAGCAGTCTGTGGTAAAGACAAACCACCTTGTTACTGTCGAACAGGGCTGGCCAACCTGTGGTATTGGTTCTGAAATCTGTGCACGCATCATGGAAAGTAAGTACTCTTTTCATCGGAAAAATGTTGAAAAACTAAATTTTACCAGATTTACTACATATTTCAACATCATACTTTCAGGCGAAGCCTTTTACCACTTAGATGCCCCAATTGTTCGAGTCACTGGCATGGATGTTCCAATGCCTTACACCAAAACTCTTGAAGGATATGCCTTGCCCCGAGCAGAAGATATTGTTGTTGCTGTTAAGAAGGTTTTGGGTGCTGCACCCAAGTGAAGTTATGGTAAAAGTAAGGTTACCTACCCTCTGTAGGCTGCAGTAGGTGTCATCTAACTGCTCAAAGTTTCCATATGTAAGATGTTTGGAGCAAACAAGTCCTCTGGCAGCATACAGCAATGTACGTTTGGGATTGGTATTGGCTTCTCTTCTATGGAGGACTCTTGTATGAGCTGATTGCACTGTTACCAAAATTAAATTAAACAATAGATGTATTGAAATAGTTGCCATTTGATATTTATAGGGATTAATAGCTTTGGAATGCCTTCAGTTGAGGAAATGTGTTCTATTGCACCACTGCCATAATATCAGCCAGTCCGTATTTCAGAGCTTCTTTTACAAAGATACTTGTATTTTCCAATTTCTTTTTTGTTTTCTGGAGTGTATATTTACCTGCAAAAGCTATTGAAATGCTTGATGTAAGTTTTCTGGAATGTAGGAGCAGATATCCATCCAGCACCTCTGTAACTAGAAGTATCACGACTTCTAATTCCCTGGGAAGAAATGTTTTTTATTTTTATTTTAGAGAACTGGAATTGGTTCATTATTTAGTCCCTTAGGACCTGTAAATCTCACATTTATTACATGTATATTGTTTTTTTTTTACTGACCTTTTAAAAACTAATTAAAATTGTCTTTATTGAAATGGTCACATACATGGTATATTCATTATCTTGTGCTGGGTCAACCAGTTTTGTGTATAGAATCATTGAAAGACTCTATTGTAAAAAGATAAAAAGAAATTTGATAGTGTTTCATACTGTGTAAGCGTTGTCATTGTTTCTATTTGAATATTTTTGTTGTATCGCCCTAAGATTTCATTTCACATTGCTATAATTCAAACCCAATATTTTATTGTATGCAAATTGGTTTCAACTCCATAGATAAATGTTGCAGTACAAAGCTTGTTTGAACGGAGCCTAAGAAAGTTGAATAAAGCATTTGAGACTATTGTTATATGTTAATAAGTAGAAAGTAAATTTTCTTTTATTTCCAAGAGTCAAGATATTAAAGCTGTAACAGTGCTCAGAAGAAGTACTTTAAGGGGTTTATTTTGGAATGCTTGCCAAGAGATCTAGTCATTGATAGTATCAAGCGCAATGCCATACTGTTCCTTGCATTTCACTTTGGGACTTGATACTTTTGATTGACAGCCTATAAGAATTTGTAACCCAGCTAGGTGCAGGTTTCTGATGGAAAGCATTTTGCTTGGGAAGTAAAATATTTATTTTCCTATCTTTGTTTTTTTTTCTCTGATTTACCTTAGACAGTGAACATCATCAAAAATACCTCATCTGTTGAAAAGTCTGACATGAAATCAAAGCATAATCTCCCCTTAGAAAGGAACAACCCCTATTCATTTCTATTTATTTCAATTTAAATCGCCATGTACAAATAATGTAATAAGAAAGGTTTATGGTTTCAAGAATTTCCCAATATCCTCTTGGTGCATTCCAATAAATTTCAGAAGCTTGTGAAGACCTCAAACTTCAAGTGGTTAGAGTTGTAACAAAAAAGTAATAAAACGTGAACAAACTGTGCTCAAAGTAATTACTAATTATCTGGTAAAAATCTTTAAATAAAGTCATGTATCATTATGTACTGTTTTTGAGATACTTCAAATTGAAATTGGAGACATTTATATGGGTTGTAATACAAAATCGCTAACATTTTTTTTTTTTTAAATTAGCTGAGATACGTCGGCGGCATTTTCAAATGGACTTTTTTGCTGTCGTTCCCTCCTGTCAAGGTCCGGCCCGTCACCCCATCCACTTCCGGAGTGTGTAACGCAAAATTCTTATGCGCATTTCATTCGTTACTTATAATTTCTTTCTTTATTTTTTATTTTCTTTTATTTTTACATGCTCATCTAAAGACTTCCAAGCTTAGCATTCAAGCCGAAGGCCTGCCTGGTCTTCACGCCACCGTATCTAGGACTTGTACCTGGTAGTCGGGCATCGGGCAGGCGTCGCGGCCGCGCTGCTCCGTCGTGATCTCACGTGACTCCCTTCTTACCGAACAGCGCTCTCCTCGCCCCATCTCTCTCGCACCTATACGGCGAAGCCCATCAGTGCGAGAGAGACAGGGCGGGGAAAGCGCTCTTCTGAAAAAGTCGGCTGGTGACACGACACGCGCCGGGTGAGGCACGCAACGGCACGAGGCAGCCACACCACCGTCTCATGTACTTAACATGGGACGGACCGGCCGCAACTATCGGACCAACAACTTGTGACCGAACTACGAGAGGGCGTGCGAACTGACAGTCACTCGCGAGGGTGCGCGGGCTCCTGAGTGAGCCTTGCCTTGCACTCTCCGGAGACGGCCCGGCAGCGCGACGGCGGAGGTGGCCTTGCACCGATCGAGATTTTCGTCACCAAGAGGTTTTTCTTTTCACAAGAGAGGCGGGGCAGTAGAAGACATGGGCGGCGAGGAAGCCGCGCTCACGGTATGCTGCAAGTCCTAGAGGCTCAGACAAAAAATATCGCGGCCAAAGCTCTTCGCAAAAGACTAGATAATGGTAGATGTTTGCAAGATGGTGATTGACGGTTTCCATGCTCCTCTCCTCTTCACGACGGGGTCCTGGTGGTGCGCGGCGCAGGTGAGCGCCGTCCTGGCCCGCTGGGAAACGAGTCTCGGCGGCAAGGGGCAGAGTCTGCGCGTCCAAGTCTGGGACAGAATGAGGGGCACTGTGGTGGGTAGGCGGACTCCAGATTTTAGATGTCTTATGTATCGGAAATCCACGAGTTTGAATGTTGCTCACTTGCAGGAAAGTGCTTTTTATTATCATTTTCTTATTTTAATATTTTGATACACATGGTGATTGACGAACTATTCATACTTTCTAAATGAGTGCATGTCCATTCGCACACCTGCAATAAGCCACATACATTTTCGTATCGAAGGAAACGAATGGTCATTCACTCAAGAGTTCATCAGCAAAAGTGCCTCTCTCTATTAAACGACCGCATGGCGAAGCAGAGCACCACGGTAGTCAGTAGTGAGAGATATGGAAGGAAACTCCGCTAAAATGTATTCCTCTGGCTCAAACAACGACGCGACTCCCTCCACAACAAACATGACCGCCTCGTTTACGTGCAGCCCGCCGTGGTCTCTAGTTTCATCCTGATGGGCATGGTGCTGACGGCCGTCGCGTTGGTGAGCCGCACGCGGGGCGTCGTCTCGGCGCTCATCGACCTGGTGTACGCCGTGTCACTGCTCAGCTGCGCCATGTCGGAGCTCTTCTTCGTCAAGGTTAGTATATACCCGCTTAAACAAGCATTTTCCCGCATTTTCCATAATATTCCGATATTGTTTTCCTGCATGCCATAATAACTCTCGCATAGCGTCTGCCTGCCTCCGGGGGGTCGACGAGATCCTCCGCCAAATATAATGCGTCTGTGTGTTTGCTTAATTTATGTGGATCTGTTTTGCGTGCGGAGTATCGGAGGGAAGCTCAAGTCATGCTCGGACGTCTCCACGCGGTGGCCGCGGAGTTGGAGTGGGACCCGGACCCGGGCGAACCCAGTGACGGGCGGAGGGTGAGCTGAGCTGAGCAACGGTCTACCGCACGGCGCACAAAGCGAACCCCCGGGGTTCACTATCCCTAGTATGCCAATGTATCCCCCATCTCTAGGGTCACTATCCCAGGGATAGTGGACCGGGCGATACAACCAACCTAGAGACCGTGCAACCCTCTGCCGTCGGGGTACACCATCCCTAAAGTTCCGTTGTATCCACTATGCCGTCGAGGAAGGGGGAGGGGGGTGCACCAGGTCCGATGTACCCCCTGCCGTCGAGGCGATAGGGTACACCACCATCCCTAGGTCTGTTGCACCCCCAGTCTATAAGTATAAGTTCGGATAATAAAAAACGGAGTCTTTACTTCTCCCCGACAGCGCGTATGTCATGTACTTACACGCAAGATTCAATCACTGAACGGCATATTATTGTATTTTTTCCATCATTACATAACGGGTATTAACCGCCTAAAACGTAGATCAGGCGCATAGTGTATTACGGGTATAAATTCCCCCGGCCTCGGGGCGGGGCCCACTGACTGATGATCGCGCCCCGTGTTCTGTGCCGCGGCAGGAGGAGCAGGCCCTGCTGCAGGACAGCGCGCGCACCGCCCGCAAGTGGTTCCTGGGCATGCGCGTGTACGCCACCATGGCGGGGCTGTCCGTCACGCTGCCGCACTTCTACACGCTCAAGCCCGTGCCGGCCGTGTGGCCGAGCCTCCCCGTCCTGCAGGCGCCCCTCGCCATGGCCTTCGCCGGCACCAGCCTCCTCTGCTGCGTCGGCTACTCCGAGTTCCTCAACCTGCTGCTGGTCTCCACGACGGCGACCACGGGCTTGTTCCGCGCGCTCGGGGCGCGCCTGCGACGCGCGGAGGGCAGCGTGAGTAGCGCGGACCTCGCAGAGGACATTCCCTGCGGTCACCATGTTCACGTTGTCTTGATGTTGATGAGTGCAAAAAACTGTCTTGATGTTGATGCAAAGCTCCTGCCGACTGATTCCGAACATCGCTCTCGCGCCTCCGTCCTTGTCGCACTCATGGGGCCCTGTTTGCGCCCAGTGTTGCCAGAAAGTTAGGCAAAAATCCCGCCCAATTCACCTGTGCTTGATGGGTTTGTATCTCCGCCTGCCCACTAGGCAACATATGTGCAGTGCACGAGTGCAGGGGAGTTGCCTAGTAGGCAGGCGGGAGATACAGTCCCGTTACGCACAGGTGTAATGGGCGGGATTTTTGCCTAACTTTCTGGCAACACTGTTTGCGCCCAACATAGGGCACCGCCATAGGTGCGACAGGGACGGAGATACGAGAGCGATGCTCTGAATCAGTCGGCTGCTGCAGGAGGAGGAGCTGAGGCCGCTGGTGCGCCTCCACGGCGAGCTCAACAGCGCGGCCCAGGTGCTGAAGAACCTGTACGCGCCCTACCTGCCCTACTTCCTGACCGCGCCGCTGGGCGGCACGGCCCTCGCCACCTGCGGCTTCCTCTTCGGCACCTTCTCCTCCAACTTCCTGAGCCTCGTGCCGCAGATTTTCATCTTCTTCATACCGATGTGCCTGGCGGGTCAGTTTTGCGGCGATGATGACTATTATGTGATCGCATGACCGCCTTCGGATTTGTACCGAAAGGCTCTGAGTGTTAGTTTTTTTCCGCGCGCAGGCGACGCTTTGCAGTACGACAGCGGGGAGGGGCTCGCGGCGAGCGCCTACAACGCCGACTGGCTGAGCTGGCCGGCGCGGACGCGCAGGACCGCGCACTGCATCATGGCGCGCGCCACGCGACCGCAGGTCAGTGCGCCGGAAATCCAACAGCTGTAAAATTTTCACTCACTTGTTGGTGAGTAAAAATATCTTCATGAAAGTACACTTCGATGCGTAGCGGCGTGTATATTATTCTTAAGAGTGAGTGCCCCCCCCCCTCCCTGGAACAAAATCCATGGCTTTTTGATGTAGACACACATTTATGTGAGCGGGTACTGCGTTCAATTCATCAATGTAACCACTAACTTTGCGCTCACAAGAACAGAAATAGTTTGTCCGCCCGTTGCCCCGCAGGTCCTGTCCGTGAAGGCGTTTGGACACGCCGACTGCCACGCATGCCTGTCCGTCCTCAAGACGTGGTTCAGCTTCCTCCAGACGCTCACCAACCTGTCGGGGATCTCGGCCGACGGCAGCCATTAGATCGCAGCCTGCGTACTCTCCCGCGGCCCCGCGCGGATGTGCTTCACTTCGCGGGAGTCCTTGACGCGCTGCCCCGTGAAAGGTAGGGTGTGCGACGCAGCGCCTGCTGTGGTCATAGTAGTACAGCTAACTTCCAAAGGCAACGTATGTTTCAATCACTACTTTATTTTTGGCATTATGTGAACAACACAGTCTTTGGGGTAAAATTACACACGTCCAATAAATATATTGATGGCGAGATTATGTGCGGGGACACTGTCGGCCGCCGTGCCTTGCCTTACAGCGGCGCGGGCAGCTTGAGGCCGCGCTTCTCCGCCTCGGCCTGGTACTCCTTGCGGTACACGCCGGTGGGGTCGTACTTCTTCTCCAGCTTGAGGAACTGCTCGGGGTACTTCTCGATGAGGAACCTGATGACGCGCTCGCTGCCGGCCTGCTGCTTGGGCGTGCAGGCCGCGCACTTGTTCTGCAGCGCGTCGGGCACGGTCTCTGTGGCAAGCAGGTCGTCAGCGTTAAAGACAGCGCCGCGCAATTAGTGCACTGCGTGCATAATATGTATGTATTCCGTGCTGCAGAACAAGTACACATTGAAACCCAGGTGCCCAGGTGTACTACAGTAGTACTTGTTGGTACGCGAATGATTAAAATCGTACCCTTTTCCATTTAATAAGAGGGTGGACGCTCGTGGATATGCCACACCCCAGCAAGTGTGCGAAATTCATTGACTTGGTTTTCTAGTTTACTAGTTTGGTAAGTATGAATACAACACGGAGTCTTTTCTAATTTCCGACAGCGCACACATGTCATGTACTCACTCTTGAGCTCGGTGCCGTCCGGGGTGCAGGGGCCGGCGTCCATCAGGCAGTTGAAGTAGTTCTTGAGCAGGCGCTCGGAGCGTAGGATCTCCTCCAGGTCGATGTTATCGTACTTGGTGGTGTAGGTCTTGGTCTCGTCCTGCTGGGCGACCGCCGCGGCCACGAGCGCCGCTAGTGCGAGACACAGTACTTTGCACACGGCCATCTTGTAGGCAATCGGGAAGCTTTTGCAGTTGCTTGTGGAGATGCTGGAGGCTGGAAAACGACTGATGTTCCGAGAACCGGGTCCGGGGCATATATAGCAGAAGGGAGGGTGGCGGGAGGTGTGGGCGGTCTTACCTTCCCAGCAGCCGCGGTGCGCCGCGGCGCGCGGAGGTCAGGCTGACATGCAACCAAAAGCGATCGGCGCCCCCATCGGCCGCCCGAACACGAGTTAAAACAATCACGCAGTTGTCAGGAAAAATAACAATTAAAATTGTAACGCTGATACTTGACCCTCCCCCTTCCCCTCAATCACTTTTAATTCTCACGATAAAATGAGAGCCAACCAAAAATACAGAAAGTCAAAACTAATTTTCAGCTGCTGTCAAAATACGCGAAATAGTTAAATTGGTCAAATCTTCCCCGATCCAGCCCGGCCTGGCTGATCCGCTCACAATTCCTATTGAAACGGGGTATGCCAACTAATTGCTGAGCTAAATCTAGATCTATATCAAAATAAAAATCTGAATAGCTCAGCCAACATTTCACCGCAGGGTGGACCTCCGGGCTGAGCCAAGCGTGATGGGATGGCTAGCTTGCCCAAAACTGTTTTAATTACAATTTGGAAGCGCCGCAGACCTAGGGAGGCGCACTCTTAGCTCAGCCCAACTCGTGCCCCACGTGTGTCTACCTAGTCTTATTCAAATTTGGCTAGACAGTTTGAAATTAGACAAATTATTTAATGCCATATTTCAATAGAATTTTTCTTAAATTTTGAACGAATTGCTCGAAAACAATCGGCTATAGCCATTAAAAAGTGACCGAGGTGTCCTGAGCCGTATCAAGGCATCGCATCCTCGTCGAGACGGAGGCAAAGCGTCAGCCCGAGGGAAGGCCGCAGGCAAGCCGACTACCCCCTAGCGAGTTCCTTCTTCTCTACAATATCCGCTCCAGATGAGTCGGCGCCGGCGGCACCGAGAGCAACCACCTGCAGGCCTGCAGGGACTTCCCTCGCGTGCCCGCGCCCGTGCCACACCGCCAAGGCTGCTGCCAGCGCGCCAAAACATCGCGAAACGTCTGCCGAAACGACTGTGAGCGCAGCATCTGCGCGGTCACACGAATGCACCGCACAATTCCGCGGCCAGACAGTCGCGGCCGCTTGCGCTCTTGCGCTTAGGCGTGGGGGTCCCGGGCGCGAGGCGAGGCGAGGCGGGGCGCGAGGCCGGGGCAGCGAAGCGGCTGAAGGCACCTGACCGTTACCCTATTCTCACGGGAGCAGCGTTGACTTGAACCTGACCTCTGGTTTGGGCCGGGCCGGGCTGCCATCAGATCAAAGCGACGAGGTGGGGCGTTCATATTTTCATGGGGACGCTAACCGCTAGGCTCTCGGTTCACATACATTTCGACGATGCGAATAGGATTCCGTATCTACCTTCCTGGTCGGGCCCGGCGCGGTGGAGACGATTTTCGATGCGGCTTTGTTCTTTCCGCTAGCCCGAAAACACGGAGGAGAGTGCCCGAAAAATGACCGGTTAATAGGGATAGCGATTCGCGCGGCATTGAAATGTGCGTCCCGCCAGCCGAGATGGTTAACGCACCTTCCCTCTGTCCCCAATCATCTCGGCTGGCGAGACGTTTTGAAGGTTCAAATCCCGCTGGAACTTTTCTTTTTTTTCTGTAATTTCTTTTGGCATTTCCATGTCACTCGTTTACCGCCCAAGAGATGCATCAAGAGGATAAGTTATTTAAAGCATTATACACCTCGACTGAAACAAGGAATTCTGCTCCGTCGCCAACACCGTCGCTAAATTAAAGAAGGGAAAAATATCACTGCGGTCGGGTTTAAACCGAGGGTTTTTGGCGCAATTGTCCGATGCCCTATCCACTAGACCACAGACTTCTGCTGTCTGTGGCACTGCAAGCACCACATAGCTTCCGAAAATCTCTTGTTACCAGGAGCCGATTTCGAGGAGGTTACCTCCTCGCCTCTTCTGAGCTCCGGGTTGAATACGGCTCGTTTCGCACGATTTTCTCTCAAACATGCAGGCGCGGGCTGGCGTCGAATGGGTTGCCTACCAATAAGGCGCCGATTGAACAATTCACTATTTCTTGCGTAAAATGCGAATTTCGCCCAAACCAAGAACGGTATCGTGTCCAGGTCGACTCTAGTGCACCCCCAGACCAACCCCCGAGGGTGAAATCATCCGAAAATCATCGAAAAAAATGATGATCGACCGAGATTCGAACACGACAAAAGCGTCCCGACAGCGTAGTTGGTTTGGGACGGGGGACGGGTATGCTAACCACTACGCTGTCGGTTCGCACACTTCTTGCCGATGCGAAAAGGATTCCGTATCTACCGGCCTGCACGGGCCCGGCGCGCGCAGAAGAGTTTTCCTTTCCGAATAGGATTCCGAATTTCTCCCTAAGCAAGAACGGTATTGTGCTTCTGGCTACTGGTATATGTTTCGCAGTGCCTTCAGAGGATTCCCTGTGAATTTCAGCGTGATCTGAGACTTTCGATTTTTGGTCAAATTTCCAAAGGCTATAGCCTTTGCATTTTTAGGGATTTTGGTCCAAAAATATTTTTCCTCCAAATTGACGGGGTTTGTGCAGAGGGGCTCCAGTGAACCCAGAGACCAACCCTGGAGGATGAAATCATCCGAAAATCGGCGAAAAAAAAATTATTAGGTCGACCGAGATTCGAACACGACAAAAGCGTCCCGACAGCCTAGTTGGTTTGGGACGGGGGACGGGTGTGCTAACCACTAGGCTGTCGGTTCGCACACCTCTCGGCGATGCGAATTGGAATCCCTATCTACCGGCCTGGACGAGCTCCGCGCGGCGCAGAAGAATTTTATTTTCCCTGTCACTTTTTTAGGGCCCAAAAGATGCAATCGAGGGGGTAAGCTATTTAACGCATCATACAACTCGAAGGAAAACAGGTATTCTTCTTCTCTCCCAAGACCGTTGCTAAAAATAAGAAAAAGAAAAAAAAGAAAAATAAAAAGCAAAATGTCTTCGGCGCTCGGGTTCGAACCCGAGAGCTTCTGAGCAGGTGCCCGCTGCTCTAACCGCTAAACCACAGACGTCTGCTGTCAGCAGGACCGCAGGCGCTACATAGCTTCCGAAAATCTCTTGTTACCAGGAGCCGATTTCGAGGAGGTTACCTCCTCGCCTCTTCTGAACTCCGGGTTGAATACGGCTCGTTTCGCACGATTTTCTCTCAAACATGCAGGCGCGGGCTGACGTCGAATGGGTTGCCTACCAATAAGGCGCCGATTGAACAATTCACTATTTCTTGCGTAAAATGCGAATTTCTCCCAAACCAAGAACGGTTTCGTGTCCAGGTCGACTCTAGTGCACCCCCAGACCAACCCCCGAGGGTGAAATCATCCGAAAATTATCGAAAAAAAAACGATGATCGACCGAGATTCGAACACGACAAAAGCGTCCCGACAGCGTAGTTGGTTTGGGACGGGGGACGGGTATGCTAACCACTACGCTGTCGGTTCGCACACTTCTTGCCGATGCGAAAAGGATTCCGTATCTACCGGCCTGGACGGGCCCGGCGCGCGCAGAAGAGTTTTCCTTTCCGAATAGGATTCCGAATTTCTCCCTAAGCAAGAACGGTATTGTGCTTCTGGCTACTGGTATATGTTTCGCAGTGCCTTCAGAGGATTCCCTGTGAATTTCAGCGTGATCTGAGACTTTCGATTTTTGGTCAAATTTCCAAAGGCTATAGCCTTTGCATTTTTAGGGATTTTGGTCCAAAAATATTTTTCCTCCAAATTGACGGGGTTTGTGCAGAGGGGCTCCAGTGAACCCAGAGACCAACCCTGGAAGATGAAATCATCCGAAAACCGGCGAAAAAAAAAATTATTAGGTCGACCGAGATTCGAACACGACAAAAGCGTCCCGACAGCCTAGTTGGTTTGGGACGGGGGACGGGTGTGCTAACCATTAGGCTGTCGGTTCGCACACCTCTCGGCGATGCGAATTGGAATCCCTATCTACCGGCCTGGACGAGCTCCGCGCGGCGCAGAAGAATTTTATTTTCCCTGTCACTTTTTTAGGGCCCAAAAGATGCAATCGAGGGGGTAAGCTATTAAACGCATCATACAACTCGAAGGAAAACAGGTATTCTTCTTCTCTCCCAAGACCGTTGCTAAAAATAAGAAAGAAAAAAAAAGAAAAATAAAAAGCAAAATGTCTTCGGCGCTCGGGTTCGAACCCGAGAGCTTCTGAGCAGGTGCCCGCTGCTCTAACCACTAGACCACAGACGTCTGCTGTCAGCAGGACTGCAGGCACTACATAGCTTCCGAAAATCTCTTGTTACCAGGAGCCGATTTCGAGGAGGTTACCTCCTCGCCTCTTCTGAACTCCGGGTTGAATACGGCTCGTTTCGCACGATTTTCTCTCAAACATGCAGGCGCGGGCTGGCGTCGAATGGGTTGCCTACCAATAAGGCGCCGATTGAACAATTCACTATTTCTTGCGTAAAATGCGAATTTCTCCCAAACCCAGAACGGTATCGTGTCCAGGTCGACTCTAGTGCACCCCCAGACCAACCCCCGAGGGTGAAATCATCCGAAAATCATCGAAAAAAAAACGATGATCGACCGAGATTCGAACACGACAAAAGCGTCCCGACAGCGTAGTTGGTTTGGGACGGGGGGACGGGTATGCTAACCACTACGCTGTCGGTTCGCACACTTCTTGCCGATGCGAAAAGGATTCCGTATCTACCGGCCTGGACGGGCCCGGCGCGCGCAGAAGAGTTTTCCTTTCCGAATAGGATTCCGAATTTCTCCCTAAGCAAGAACGGTATTGTGCTTCTGGCTACTGGTATATGTTTCGCAGTGCCTTCAGAGGATTCCCTGTGAATTTCAGCGTGATCTGAGACTTTCGATTTTTGGTCAAATTTCCAAAGGCTACAGCCTTTGCATTTTTAGGGATTTTGGTCCAAAAATATTTTTCCTCCAAATTGACGGGGTTTGTGCAGAGGGGCTCCAGTGAACCCAGAGACCAACCCTGGAGGATGAAATCATCCGAAAACCGGCGAAAAAAAAATTATTAGGTCGACCGAGATTCGAACACGACAAAAGCGTCCCGACAGCCTAGTTGGTTTGGGACGGGGGACGGGTGTGCTAACCATTAGGCTGTCGGTTCGCACACCTCTCGGCGATGCGAATTGGAATCCCTATCTAACGGCCTGGACGAGCTCCGCGCGGCGCAGAAGAATTTTATTTTCCCTGTCACTTTTTTAGGGCCCAAAAGATGCAATCGAGGGGGTAAGCTATTTAACGCATCATACAACTCGAAGGAAAACAGGTATTCTTCTTCTCTCCCAAGACCGTTGCTAAAAATAAGAAAGAAAAAAAAAGAAAAATAAAAAGCAAAATGTCTTCGGCGCTCGGGTTCGAACCCGAGAGCTTCTGAGCAGGTGCCCGCTGCTCTAACCGCTAGACCACAGACGTCTGCTGTCAGCAGGACTGCAGGCGCTACATAGCTTCCGAAAATCTCTTGTTACCAGGAGCCGATTTCGAGGAGGTTACCTCCTCGCCTCTTCTGAACTCCGGGTTGAATACGGCTCGTTTCGCACGATTTTCTCTCAAACATGCAGGCGCGGGCTGACGTCGAATGGGTTGCCTACCAATAAGGCGCCGATTGAACAATTCACTATTTCTTGCGTAAAATGCGAATTTCTCCTAAACCAAGAACGGTATCGTGTCCAGGTCGACTCTAGTGCACCCCCAGACCAACCCCCGAGGGTGAAATCATCCGAAAATCATCGAAAAAAAAACGATGATCGACCGAGATTCGAACACGACAAAAGCGTCCCGACAGCGTAGTTGGTTTGGGACGGGGGACGGGTATGCTAACCACTACGCTGTCGGTTCGCACACTTCTTGCCGATGCGAAAAGGATTCCGTATCTACCGGCCTGGACGGGCCCGGCGCGCGCAGAAGAGTTTTCCTTTCCGAATAGGATTCCGAATTTCTCCCTAAGCAAGAACGGTATTGTGCTTCTGGCTACTGGTATATGTTTCGCAGTGCCTTCAGAGGATTCCCTGTGAATTTCAGCGTGATCTGAGACTTTCGATTTTTGGTCAAATTTCCAAAGGCTATAGCCTTTGCATTTTTAGGGATTTTGGTCCAAAAATATTTTTCCTCCAAATTGACAAGGTTTGTGCAGAGGGGCTCCAGTGAACCGAGTAACCGAACCCTGGAGGTAGAAATCATCCGAAAATCGGCGAAAAAAAAATTATTAGGTCGACCGAGATTCGAACACGACAAAAGCGTCCCGACAGCCTAGTTGGTTTGGGACGGGGGACGGGTGTGCTAACCACTAGGCTGTCGGTTCGCACACCTCTCGGCGATGCGAATTGGAATCCCTATCTACCGGCCTGGACGAGCTCCGAGCGGCGCAGAAGAATTTTATTTTCCCTGTCACTTTTTTAGGGCCCAAAAGATGCAATCGAGGGGGTAAGCTATTTAACGCATCATACAACTCGAAGGAAAACAGGTATTCTTCTTCTCTCCCAAGACCGTTGCTAAAAATAAGAAAGAAAAAAAAATAAAAATAAAAAGCAAAATGTCTTCGGCGCTCGGGTTCGAACCCGAGAGCTTCTGAGCAGGTGCCCGCTGCTCTAACCGCTAGACCACAGACGTCTGCTGTCAGCAGGACTGCAGGCGCTACATAGCTTCCGAAAATCTCTTGTTACCAGGAGCCGATTTCGAGGAGGTTACCTCCTCGCCTCTTCTGAACTCCGGGTTGAATACGGCTCGTTTCGCACGATTTTCTCTCAAACATGCAGGCGCGGGCTGACGTCGAATGGGTTGCCTACCAATAAGGCGCCGATTGAACAATTCACTATTTCTTGCGTAAAATGCGAATTTCTCCTAAACCAAGAACGGTATCGTGTCCAGGTCGACTCTAGTGCACCCCCAGACCAACCCCCGAGGGTGAAATCATCCGAAAATCATCGAAAAAAAAACGATGATCGACCGAGATTCGAACACGACAAAAGCGTCCCGACAGCGTAGTTGGTTTGGGACGGGGGACGGGTATGCTAACCACTACGCTGTCGGTTCGCACACTTCTTGCCGATGCGAAAAGGATTCCGTATCTACCGGCCTGGACGGGCCCGGCGCGCGCAGAAGAGTTTTCCTTTCCGAATAGGATTCCGAATTTCTCCCTAAGCAAGAACGGTATTGTGCTTCTGGCTACTGGTATATGTTTCGCAGTGCCTTCAGAGGATTCCCTGTGAATTTCAGCGTGATCTGAGACTTTCGATTTTTGGTCAAATTTCCAAAGGCTATAGCCTTTGCATTTTTAGGGATTTTGGTCCAAAAATATTTTTCCTCCAAATTGACGGGGTTTGTGCAGAGGGGCTCCAGTGAACCCAGAGACCAACCCTGGAGGATGAAATCATCCGAAAATCGGCGAAAAAAAAATTATTAGGTCGACCGAGATTCGAACACGACAAAAGCGTCCCGACAGCCTAGTTGGTTTGGGACGGGGGACGGGTGTGCTAACCATTAGGCTGTCGGTTCGCACACCTCTCGGCGATGCGAATTGGAATCCCTATCTACCGGCCTGGACGAGCTCCGCGCGGCACAGAAGAATTTTATTTTCCCTGTCACTTTTTTAGGGCCCAAAAGATGCAATCGAGGGGGTAAGCTATTTAACGCATCATACAACTCGAAGGAAAACAGGTATTCTTCTTCTCTCCCAAGACCGTTGCTAAAAATAAGAAAGAAAAAAAAAAAAGAAATATAAAAAGCAAAATGTCTTCGGCGCTCGGGTTCGATCCCGAGAGCTTCTGAGCAGGTGCCCGCTGCTCTAACCGCTAGACCACAGACGTCTGCTGTCAGCAGGTCTGCAGGCACTACATAGCTTCCGAAAATCTCTTGTTACCAGGAGCCGATTTCGAGGAGGTTACCTCCTCGCCTCTTCTGAACTCCGGGTTGAATACGGCTCGTTTCGCACGATTTTCTCTCAAACATGCAGGCGCGGGCTGACGTCGAATGGGTTGCCTACCAATAAGGCGCCGATTGAACAATTCACTATTGCGTAAAATGCGAATTTCTCCCAAACCAAGAACGGTATCGTGTCCAGGTCGACTCTAGTGCACCCCCAGACCAACCCCCGAGGGTGAAATCATCCGAAAATCATCGAAAAAAAAACGATGATCGACCGAGATTCGAACACGACAAAAGCGTTCCGACAGCGTAGTTGGTTTGGGACGGGGGACGGGTATGCTAACCACTACGCTGTCGGTTCGCACACTTCTTGCCGATGCGAAAAGGATTCCGTATCTACCGGCCTGCACGGGCCCGGCGCGCGCAGAAGAGTTTTCCTTTCCGAATAGGATTCCGAATTTCTCCCTAAGCAAGAACGGTATTGTGCTTCTGGCTACTGGTATATGTTTCGCAGTGCCTTCAGAGGATTCCCTGTGAATTTCAGCGTGATCTGAGACTTTCGATTTTTGGTCAAATTTCCAAAGGCTATAGCCTTTGCATTTTTAGGGATTTTGGTCCAAAAATATTTTTCCTCCAAATTGACGGGGTTTGTGCAGAGGGGCTCCAGTGAACCCAGAGACCAACCCTGGAGGATGAAATCATCCGAAAATCGGCGAAAAAAAAATTATTAGGTCGACCGAGATTCGAACACGACAAAAGCGTCCCGACAGCCTAGTTGGTTTGGGACGGGGGACGGGTGTGCTAACCACTAGGCTGTCGGTTCGCACACCTCTCGGCGATGCGAATTGGAATCCCTATCTACCGGCCTGGACGAGCTCCGCGCGGCGCAGAAGAATTTTATTTTCCCTGTCACTTTTTTAGGGCCCAAAAGATGCAATCGAGGGGGTAAGCTATTTAACGCATCATACAACTCGAAGGAAAACAGGTATTCTTCTTCTCTCCCAAGACCGTTGCTAAAAATAAGAAAGAAAAAAAAGAAAAATAAAAAGCAAAATGTCTTCGGCGCTCGGGTTCGAACCCGAGAGCTTCTGAGCAGGTGCCCGCTGCTCTAACCACTAGACCACAGACGTCTGCTGTCAGCAGGACTGCAGGCGCTACATAGCTTCCGAAAATCTCTTGTTACCAGGAGCCGATTTCGAGGAGGTTACCTCCTCGCCTCTTCTGAACTCCGGGTTGAATACGGCTCGTTTCGCACGATTTTCTCTCAAACATGCAGGCGCGGGCTGGCGTCGAATGGGTTGCCTACCAATAAGGCGCCGATTGAACAATTCACTATTTCTTGCGTAAAATGCGAATTTCTCCCAAACCAAGAACGGTATCGTGTCCAGGTCGACTCTAGTGCACCCCCAGACCAACCCCCGAGGGTGAAATCATCCGAAAATCATCGAAAAAAAAATGATGATCGACCGAGATTCGAACACGACAAAAGCGTTCCGACAGCGTAGTTGGTTTGGGACGGGGGACGGGTATGCTAACCACTACGCTGTCGGTTCACACACTTCTTGCCGATGCGAAAAGGATTCTGTATCTACCGGCCTGGACGGGCCCGGCGCGCGCAGAAGAGTTTTTCTTTCAGAATAGGATTCCGAATTTCTCCCTAACCAAGGACGGTATCGTGCTTCTGGCTACTGATATATGTTTCGCAGTGCCAACAGAGGATTCTCGAAAATTTCAGCGTGATCTGAGACTTTTGATTTTTGGTCAAATTTACAAAGGCTATTGCCTTTGTATTTTTAGCGAATTTGCATGTGTCAGATGAATTATATCTTGAGGTTTGGAGTTTCTCTTTAGCATAGTGTTGGGACCTGCCAAGCGATTAGACAAAAAAAGCAGTTTGTTTTGACCTCAAAAACCACCCCACATGCAAAGGTGATATTTCAATAAGTCACTTATTAATTCTGTATCGTATTTATATTTTTATACTCCTATTTCAGTGTACAAATAATAATACATTGTATTTATACGTCTAATTATACATGCATTTTTAATTACAATTTGGTTTTTGACTATGACAAGCATATTGCTGAATTGCTTGTGACATCTGTAGTTTATTCACTTCTCTCGGTGATCATTTGCTTACAGAAGTGCCTGTCAGTTAATTTGGTCTTGTTCTGTAACATTTCTGTCTTCAATGTCTCACTTGTAGTAGGAAATGTTTACAACAACAACATATGTTCTGCGAGACAAACTTACATGTTTTTTCCGATTTACTTGGGATAAAGTGTTTTCAATAAAGTTTTTATACTTTGACAAATAGCTTTATCAGACCTCATAGGGCTTGTTAAAACGTTTCATCATGCCAGGAATCTCAAGGAAATTTGAAAGTTTGATCAAGAAATGGGTAATCCAATGGTTAAAAATTCAAAATTTGACCCTGACAATTATCTCTGCTTAGTCTAAAATCTAGTTTTTGGTCAGAAAACCACAAAAGAAACTAGGTAGAAGAAATTCACAAGCACGTGAGGGCATAATAACTTAAGATGGTGAGCCTGTGAATTTTTTAAAAAAACAAGTTATCGCTATTTCACGGAATACGAAATCTCTTGGCCCTCACATCAAAATTAAATTTCAATATACAGCAGTTTGTTAAATAAATTATGAAACAGTTGCAAATTATTTCTCTTGACACATCTCTTTTGAAGATAATTCAAATGTTAGAAGTTTCCGCAGAAATTGAAACAAACTTCCATAACAATAAATCAATATAAAATAAATCACATTAAAACAAATTTACAATATGTATACCCATTCAATAAGATGGAACCATGGCGCAAATTATGGCAAGTAATGAAATCCAATGTAAGAGTTTAAGAAGTCCATGTTCTTTGATTTCTACCATGTAAATGTGCTATGTTTTCATCTCATGTGTATTTAAACATTAAAACCCCATGAAAGCAATATGAGTTTAACTGCTACTTTTTTCCAAATTCTTTGAAAAAATAAATAAGATTGGACCTCATAAGACTAGCAACATTATCAAGAATGGATTGCATAGCACATATATAAATGCACAAGCAAAATACCACTGTGACAACAATAACAACAAACTCAATATGAAACTATGCAATGACATAGTGCTTAAGTATCACTAATGTGTAAAACAGTATGAAGTCCATCTACTTATAACAACTTTAAGACAAAACTGTATCAATCTTACATACACTCAACAATCATTCATTTGCTCTATCATTCCCAACAGGTCAGTCAATAATTCATATTACATTCCAAATCAAAGCACCGACAAATTCAATTAAAATTACAAATTTATATACAAGAGCGTACTAAAGCAGGAAACTATTTCACAATAGCTGGACACAAAACAGGTTTATGAGAACAAGACTGGTTGCAACAATTTCTAAGACATTAGCATAATATTAGCTTACAGAATCTCATCCAGACAAAAATTACTATCAACCACTGTTTCCACTTTTGGTAAAATAGTGGCAATATCTACAATACATACAAGATACTTACAAGAATTACAAGTAAATACCAAACTGTGGTAACTTTCCAACATTTTTCTCATCAGACATAATAAAGATTTGCTAAGTAGAAAAGAATTTTCTTTCCATTTTCCCATGGCTTCATGTGCACAGTATTTAGGACAAGAAAACACAATGCTAGCTAAAATCAATGAGAGATTTCCCTTCCCCTTTATCTTTTTAAAACGAAGATGGACAGAGGTCTTACAAGTAAACAATATAGGCACTTTAAGACAGAATGAACAATTTCAGAAGCCAAATAAAGCAAAAGGCTTTTTATAAGAATTAAGTTTGCATACTGTTTGGTAGTTCAGGGAAACTAACTAATGGTTTTAATCTGTAAATGTCCATAATGCTATCACAGAGGTGTACATAGAAGACAATGATCTCTTTAGACTGTACTGATGAACACTCAAACCAGTCGTGTGAGTGTCATGGACCTCATTATGGAAAATATTTAAGGATTAAAGTAACCTTATTAATGGCAATATAGACAAAGAGAATAAGGTTGCAATCCTGTAGCCAAACGGCAGTCTATTGTGTCTATGTATTTCTGTCATATAGTACATATATACAAAAATAAATACAATATAGTGCTAAAAGGAATCAACAGCACATCTGAAGCCCACATAAAGTATTTCCTCAAGACACCATTTGATTTGAAGGTAATGTAAACCAATGAGTCAAGGAGACATCAGTATAGTGTTGCCGGCTCTCACTTCAAGTAACATTCCTGAGCATCCTAAGAGTAAAAGATTTCAATGCTGTAGAAAAATCAATGCCCAGAAAGGAAAAGTTAATTAAGTCACATCAATTTGACATCAACCTGACATGTAAAACATAATTTTATAGCAAAAGTCAGTTTTGATCAGAGTTTTGACTTGTTAACATCAAATTGACGTAATTATGGTTGAAGATTACAGTCTGGGAATAAGGTCACCATTGATAAGACTTGCATTGTGACTTCATCAGGTTTACTCAGAAATGAAAATGCTTCTCTGTGCATCCACTTAGATGGTACAATTATTACGTCTTCAGAATTACATCTCCAGCCGAGTTGTGACGCGTCGATGCGCTGAATCATCCTTGCACTAACTTACTTCTGTCCACACTGACCACTTCACTAGTTTACAGATTGGACCGAAGAGCGTCACGTCGGCCCCACCCAATGAGAAATGACAGTCAATACCTCACAGCATCACCAGCAAAAGAATAGAGTAGCTGGTCTCTCGCACCTTACGGGGAGGCATAGAGAGCAACAAGGACAGATGTCTCGTTCTTTGGCTGGGTACACGATATGAGACAACCGGAAAGATACCGCAGCGATGGTGATGGCGATGGCGATGTCGCCGCTGTCCACCACAGCATCTTCCTGATATCGCTCCGGTTTTCCCTTTCAGGTCAGGTCACTTCGCGTTGGGTGCATCGCCCCGCCGCGCCGCGCTGACTAAAAAGAGGCACGGCGGAGCGCGTAGTCACAGCACAGGGGAGGGGGGTGGGGAGAGGGAAGGGGAGAGGGGGGAGGGGGCCTATCACAGAGCCTGGCGCCTGGCGGGCCAGGGAGGACGAGGAGGACGGCGTCAGTGCGCTCATCTCTGGACGCCTCGGACCCGGGCAGGACCAGGTGCGGCGATCAGCAGCAGGAGCGGCAGCGCCAGCCAGGTCGCCGCCGAGGAGGCGGTGGCGGCGGCCGCGGCCCCGCTGTTGAGGCGCGACTGCTCCTGCGCGCCGATGGCGTTCAGGCTGTTGTCCTCGTCGGCGAGCACGGCGTTGTCGCGCGCCGCGCCCTCGTCGTCCAGGAAGGTCTCGTTGGCGTCGCCCGAGCTCGCCTCGTCGCCGGGCTTCTTCTTCCGGTGCGGCCGCCGCCGGTGGCAGGTGGGCTCGGGCCGCCAGGACCGCGTGATGTTGGGGTAGGTCGCCTCCGTCTCCTCGGTGCCCTGGAGACGAGAACAGAACAGGGCGGTCAGTGCGGGCGGCAGCAGCAGAGCGATTCCGCTGCCGGCACTCGTCGGCGCTCTCCTCGAGTGAGAGAGAGACAGCATTCTCGCACCCCTCGGTAAGTCTCCTTGTGAGCGAGAGAGACAGAGCGACGAGTGCCGGCAGCGCAATCGGTCCGCATGGGCAGGAGGAGGAGCAGAGGGGTGACGGCAGGGCACGGTTACGCCGCAGAACGCGGCCGTGTCACGGTCACAGGGCGTGGCGGCGGGGCGGGGACGGCGCGGGGTATGGCGCGATGCAGTGGGCCAGCTCACACGACCCTGGCACCGGGCAGACCAGGGAGGGCAGACAGGTGGAAAATTAGGAGAGGAGAAAAACGGAGCGCAAAGACACACAACAGCGTGGCGGGCTGGCGGGCTGGCGGGCAGCGGCGGGGCGGAGCGTAGGGCGAGAGTGTGCGAGCGTGTGTTGAGAATGAAGGGGGAGGAACAGATAGGCCCTGGGTGGGTACCCGGGGTGGGGCAGAGGGCACGAAACTGAGAAGCGAAGTAGCGGCAAAGGACGGGGGGCAGCAGCGGAGCGGGGCACCCGAGGGGTCCTTCACTATTAATTCAAGCCTCGATTCAAGCGTACTCCAATTTTTCTGATTTTACTGGGATTTTGCGATTTTCCTTGAATTTTTCTTGAATTTTTCTGATTTGTTCCGATTTTTTAGTGAGCACTACACTGTTTTTTTTTTTTTTTTTTTTTTAGTGAAGGACTCCTCGGGGGCACCCACGACAACCTAAAGGGAACCTAAAGAGCGGGTCACTCCCTCGAAGGACACGCTCGCACAGGCCCGCTCCTAAGTGCCATTCTGTTTCCCTTAACTTTAAAAAAAACCTTTTTTTTTTTTTTTTTTGAAGGTGCAGCACAGTAGCCACCCTAGAGAACCGCGCCGCGCCCCCTGCATTGAGCCCCGCCCGCCCGGCCCGCCCTTCCGACGTTCGACCCCACCGCCGTCATGCCAGGCAACCCCAGGGCCCGCCCTCACCGCAACCCCGCTCCGCCCCGCCCCCCTGCAGGTTAGCATTTCCAGGTTCGGCTTTCATTCTGCAAATTGTTATTAGGCGTTTGGATGGGAGCCAGGAGCCTGTCTTGGGATCGCTTCTGGGCGGGGCAGGGCAGGGCAGGGCGCAGGGCGGCGCAGGGCCCTGGGCTGTGTTATGTCAAGGAATGAATAGGAAGGGTGCACTCAGAGGAAGGGATAAACAGCCAGAGGGGCCTGATCCTGCTGGCTGGAGGTATTCGAACCCGCCACGCGCCGCTCAGAGAGGAGAACGGGAGGCACGGCGCGGCGCCGCGAGAGGAGAGCCAAGCAGGGAGCCACGAGCCACCGCGGGCCAACCACAAGGAGAGCAGCAGCGCGGGGAGAGCCACTGGGAGCGTCACAGGGGCGGAGCCCACGGGGAGAGGCGTCGTTGCGCGCGGAGGTATAGGTATACTCACAGGCAGCAGGGCGGGCCTCTTGGCCCAGCACAGGGGCTTGAAGGAGCCCTTGCGCGTCGCTTCCTGGAACGAGCCGAAGTGCTTCTCCCAGTCGTAGGTGATGAGCCTCGTCTCCAAAGTCATGTCGCGCAGCTCCTCCGGCAGCTTGATCTTCACCGGCGACGAGTTCCTGGACAGACAAGAAACAGCAGGGTCACACATTAGCTTCGTATTTTTACACGCCGTCATAAAAAAACGCCATGCGAGCGTTCCTTTTAGGCCTTACTGAAATAATTATGGCGGAGAACAAATTGCGCGGCTCCTCGCCGCCCTTTCCTTCCCGCAGGGTGACGGATAGAGGTTCGTTGATCGAGGTCGGCGGGCAATGGGGCGTGAGACCATCTCTCCCTCCCCCTCCCTTCCACCAGCGTGGCGTGGCGCGTCGCGAGGCCATTCAAACCGCCCGCCAAAATGTCACTTTCTAATCAGGGAGCGGCGGTCAGGTCCGGCCAGTCAGTTCCGTCTTCAGGAACCACCACCCCCTGGAGGGAGGGGGGGGGGAGACTTCACCGCCACCGCCTCCCACCGCCCTCTCGCCATCCGGCAGACCATTAATAACGAGTCACTGTTTGACCGGGGCGTTTGACATTCAGCCGTGGTGGCGGGAGGGAGTCCCACCCGGCTCGCGCCGCGCTGGGCCGGGGGAGGCACTTTGTCCTTATTAGCGCCGACGCGCTGAATCAGAGCCGAGGCCGTGAAAGGGTTGAGAACAGAAGGGAAGCGTCAACGCCCAGCGCCGCTGCGTCGCGCGCGGCCCGGCCCGGCCCGGCCCCGGCCCGGCCCCGGCCCCGGCCCGTGCACATGGACCTCTCATTCCGCGTTATGAGATTTATCCGCCTCTCTCGAGAGTATATCCCGACCGTTTCTCCGCTCGATCTCGTCCCTTTCCCGTGGCAATAATTTTTGTCGTCTTTTTTTACCCCTTTTGTGAGGTGGAGGAGACGAGCAAAGCCCTCTCGGGTGCATGTTTTTTTTTTCTACAGCACTGTACTTGGGCGTGGCGAGGTCCTGACCGGGGCGCGGCGGGCAGCGGGCCAATCTGCGCCCCCCGTGCCGTGCCCTTCCTCTGTCCCACTCCAACCCCCGCACCTCAGGCCCACCCCCACCCCTCTCTCCCTCACACTCACACGCGGCCCAAGGCGGTGCAGGCAGGGCGCGGCCGGCCGGCCGGCGGGCTGGCGGATTTACAAAAGAAGTTAGACACAAGTTGGAAAGTAGGCTATAGCAGAGGTAGGTGGAGGTGTGTTGGCCGCAGCCGCAGCCCCAGCCGCACCCACCCACCAGCTTGGCCGCACCTTCCCCTCGCCCAGCAAACTGATTCCGCATGGGACTTTCGAACCTCCGTCCTTGTCGCACTCACGAGGAACTGCCATTGGGTGGGAGAGAGAGGACTCACCGATGTGCGGAATCAGCCATCAGCCCCCTGCACCGCGCACGGGGCTAACTCGAAGACGGCCGAGGCTCCTCAACTCCCCGCCCGGTCTATACCTACAGAATGGAACTCCACCCGCACCAAACCGGCGCGAGAAAGGCTACCTTTATGCCTCGTCGTCGTTTCTGTACGCGGGTAAATGACTGTGTGCCTGCGTGTGTGCGCGTTTGTGTGTTTTGCGTGTGTGTGTGTGTGTTTAGGACGAAATTCAAAACCGCTCCACGGCTATTGCATGTCGTCCGGGCAGGTCGTAAACGCACACGCAATGGAGGGCGGCGACGTGCAGCACGAGGTGCACGAGGGGCTGCTCCCTCCCCACCCCCGCGCTCACACACGGACATGCTCGTGGTGGGCGAGGGAGGAAAGGGGGGGGGGGGCTGCAAATAAGAAGAGCCTCGGTATAACCAAACCAAGCCAACCCGGCCAACCCCAGCCCCCCACACCGACCATTCAGCCGGTGCAGCGTTGCACGGCCGCACGGCGCAGAGTGCATGCGGTGCAGTGCGCGCTGCACGCCGCGCCACGCCACGCCACGTCACCGTAAAGTGCGATTAAGTCGCACTCCCACCCCCTGTGCATATGCTGCACGCATTAGACGCACGCACACGCCCGCGTGTGAGAGAGAGACGAAGGAAGACAGAGACAGAGACGGAGAGGGAGGGAGGGGGGAGGGATGGAGAGGGGGAGAGAGAGGGAGAGAGAGAGAGAGAGAGAGAGAGAGAGAGAGAGAGAGAGAGAGAGAGAGAGAGAGAGAGAGAGAGAGAGAAGGGGGGGAAGGGAGGAGTGAGAGGGGGAGACAAGCAGGAGTAATAACATGACAGTGTGGAGAATAAGGGGGAAGAAGAGGAGGTTATTGGGGTGGAGAGGAATAGGAGAAGGTAAGGGTGGAAAGGGGGTGTGGGGTGAAGAGGGAGGATAGTTATGGTAGAGGCATTGCTGCTGCTGAGTTGGGCGGCGCGGGAGCAATTGGGAATACAGTGATGATAGCTCTGCGGTGAGGACGAGAGAGAAGAGACAAGGAGAGAGGGAATTGCAGCTGGGGCGCGTGGGGAGAGAGGGGGAGAGAGAGAGAGAGAGAGAGAGAGAGAGAGAGAGAGAGAGAGAGAGAGAGAGAGAGAGAGAGAGAGAGAGACAAATGCACTGCTAAGCAATGCCTCTCCCCTCCTCTGGAATCAGCTGCCTCCACCACCGGCACCACAGACGCGCGCACCTGGCGTGAGGTCACGAAGCTCTATGGGGAACTGCTGAGTATGAAGTACGGGATGACGGAAGGGTATAGGCAATACAGTGCCCCATCAAGGCGGGGCGGGCCGCGGTGGGCACGCCATCTTCGGCTTATCCCTGCATGCGTCCTTGCGTCCTTAATAAATTCAAATTCAATTCAAATTCTCCCTCTCTCTCTCTCTCTCTGTCTCTCTCTCTCTCTCTCTCTCTCTCTCTCTCTCTCTCTCTCTCTCATTCTCCCCCCCCCCCCCCGGCTATGTAGGAGCATCGAGGCGAGTGCGCAGCTCCACCCCGGTCCCGGATCTGCGCGGCCGGACCTGCTGCGCTGCAGGGGGCAGGGGTTTCTGCCAACCCCGGTGAGAAGAGAGAGAAGAGAGGGAGAAGAGAGAGAGAAGAGAGAGAGAGAGAGAGAGAGAGAGAGAGAGAGAGAGAGAGAGACGAGGGGGGCGGTAACGCTTTTGAGGAAAGCTACCCCGCAAAGGATATGACCAGCAGCAGCACAGTGAAGGGGCAGGGAGCAGCAGATGGCGAGGGCCCACCAAGTCACAACTCAGGGCAAACCGCAGGAAACAGACCTGGACCAAGATTCCGCTCCGCAGAGCTACGCAGAGCTGTGCCCGCCGCACCGCAGTGGGGAGGGTGCAGGGGGGATAAGGGTGCGGGAGGAGGGGGGGCGGGAGGTTATGGGAAGTGGGGGGAAATGTTTGGCCAAGTCTCTGCGGTAAATATGGAAGTCGGTATGGGAATATACGATAAGCTTGGCGAGCTATCCTCGCCGTCCGCACCCCTCACTGACTGCCGCCGAGCGCGCGCGCGCGCCCGCACACACACATTCACACGCTCACACACACTTACAATCACACACACACACACACATACCACTGGACTCTCGCATCTCCATGGCAGGGATGTCCTGACAGTCCATCCACCCATGGCGATATGCAGCCAACGGTGTCTCTCGACCCGATCGCAGGAGAGGAAGGGGGAGGGGGAGGGAGGAGCGAGGGGAAAGTAAAGGGAGAGAGAGATATAGAGGGAGGACCGTCATGGGACCCCCGGACCTCCCGGACCCCGCTACGCCTTTTTGGATTTCGACTGGACTCGCCCATGATCCTCCTGCTTTTGCCACCGCGCCACGCCACGCCACGCCACGGTCAGGGAAGGGGCACGGCACGGCGGACAACTTTAAATGGGACCCTCCCTTAGATTTCCAAGTCCCTCCCCGACCGAACCAATATGCTGAGAGGAAGGCCAGGCCGGGCTGGGCCGGGCCGGGAGGGGCTGGCGGCCAGCGCACACGCTCTACTCGTGATCACAAACACCCGCCCCGCCCCGCCCCGCCCCGGCCTCTCCTGCGCTCTCTCTCACACACATGCAGAGCTGTGGGAGAGTCTTCGGCATTCAGACCCGCCGAGGGGTCGGAGGGAAAAGGGTTTTGAAAAAGTTGGCATACACAATCTCCCGCGAGCACCTATCTCCTTCCTGCGCTGCTGACGGCTGGACTGGACCTGGACCATGTCGCAAACGACCGTTTCGTGCGAGGAAAATTGAGGCAGCCTTAGCGAGAGAGTTTTCCGCCCGCGCCCAGGCTCGCGAGAAGAGTACAGCCCCCTCCACGGGAAAGAAGAGATCCCTTCCATTTCCTTAGAGCCAAATAAAATAACTAACAGTGGAGCCAGCCACACCTACCTTGGCAGTCCAACCTGCTGCCCCTAAACTCGCGCTGCCTGAGCGGTCCTGGTCGGGGCGAGGCGGGCGGGGGGAGGCACCGCAAACCCTAGTCCGGTAAACTTCCACATTCCCACCAACTACTTGGCCAGAACACGTTGGCCCTCTCCACCCCGGCACCTCCCCAGCCCCACCCCCCTTTGATCTGCTGGCGCTAACGGCGGGACCGGAAATTGGATCACAATCGAAATGCAAACGTACGAGTGTGCGGCTGGCAGCAAATCCAGAAGGACTTGTGCTGCGCCCGGCCCGGCGCCGCGCGACGCTGCATCTGCTGCGGGGGAAGGGGTAGGGGGGGGGGGGCACAGGGAAGGTGAAGGTACAGGGGCAGGAGAGGGGAGGGGAGGGGGTTATCGGACCGGCTGGAGGCGCGCCGAGTACCAGAGGCGCCACCGGCACATACTGAGGGAGAGGTGAGGAGAGGGGAGGAACTGCCGAGGGTACCACTCGCAACTCAAGGGGTAGACGGAGAATTGGGCGGTGGTGGTGGTGGTACACGACGAACCGCAACTGATGATTTGGTTTCGAGCAGGGCAGCAGCGGCCAGGTAGCCGGACAGAAAGGGAGGGAGAGTGAGGCGGACTACGAGGACTAGTGTGAGAGAGGGCGAGAGAGCGAGAGAGAGAGAGAGGGTGGGGGGGAGGGCGGAAGTTAAACCGTCATCCCGTGATCTCGGTTAAGCGCGCAGGGCAAACTTTCTGTATAAACCGCGACATCGCCTCGTTGCTTCGCCAAACCGCAGCAGCCAGCGGCAAGAGCTGGCCGCCGGCCCACCACGCGGCGGCGGGCGGGGGTGTGGAGTGCCTCCCTGCCTCGTCCAGCCCGCTGTACAGCGTTCGGCGCGGCGGTACGGCGACACACCGCGCAAAACTAATACAACACTTGGACCGCACGAGACAAGCTCGGTGGTTAAGGTCGTGACAGATCGGGGGCGGAGCGGGGGGCGGAGCGGGGGCGGAGCGGGGGTGGAGCGCGGGTGGAGCGAGGGTGAGGCCTCGGGCGGAGCTCCGATCGAAAAGTCCGCCCGACAGCAGCACAACATGGGCTGGCCGCGCGCAAGCCGTCATGCAGTGCAGTGCCCGGGGTGTGAGTTATACTGCACCGCAAGGCAGGCGGTTTTCGCCGGGCCTGCCGCCGTGTAATTCAGAAAATCGCTCTTGAGCGTACCTCCGTCTTTGCCGCACCTATGGCGGTGGCGCCCAACGCCAGGGATGGTGGTAAAGGGCCCCATGAGTGCGAGAAGGACGGCGCCGGCGCCGCGAGAGCGATCTTCGGAGTGAGTCGGCGGCTGCAGACCCCTGCGGGGTGGGCAGGCCCGCCTCACGCGCACGCGCACCGGTACAGCCTGCCGCGCCCCGCAGGCGGCCGAGTGAGGAGTGAGGAGCGAGAGGTGGTGGGTTGTGGTTGGGGAGAAAATTATGGGAGCACGAGCGGAAAGCTGACGTCAGTGTGTGCGTGCGGGTGTGTGTAACTGTGAGTCAGGCTTAAGTAGAAAACGGGTAGGAAAAGGAATAAGGCAGAGGGGACGGGATAGTGCGCCGAGTAAAAAAAAAAGGAAAAAGGAAAAAAAAATGGTCGAGCATAAGCGTGAGACAGGACAGGAAGGAGCCGAAAGGGAGAAGGGGGAGGAGGGAGGAGAGGGGAGGGAAGGAGGAGGACGCTGGACGCCGAGTCGAGGTCCCGCGGGGTGCTCACGGCTGGTATATGGCCAGGAAGAGGGGGGGGGGATGGGAGGGGCAGCCAAGACGGAGGCGGCACAGCAGCGCGCCCGGCTTCGAGATGGAACGACTCTTGAGAGTAGAAGGAGAGGAAATGAAACTTTTTTGGCGCAAACTTTTTCGAGTTTTTAAATTTGAAGCGTTACAGATTTGTGCGACGGCGCGGCAGGGCGGGGGGAGCATTACTGCTGACTCCGTCGCACTTATGCCGAGCCACGGGATGCGTTTAGAGGGCTGGGTCCGGGAGGAGGAGCAGGAGCAGAGTGCCCCGGACCAGTCTGAGGCGAATAGCAGGAAAAGAAGAGGTTTCTTCTCGTGTGGCCTTTATGATTCTGACCTCAACTCTTTCCGTGTTGGGCCGGGCCGGGCTCCGCCCCGGGGTGCTTGGAGCTGGCCGGGCCGCGGGCGCGGACCTGTACTGATTGGCCGTGGCGCCGCGCGGGGCGGGGGGCGCAGGGCGGGCCGAACACAATCGGAAATAACGCCAGCGGGGTGTATTGACCCGGCCAACAATCATTGGCGGAGGGAAAACCAGGGGAAAAGAAAAGAAACTTGGCTCGCCTGGCACCGCAGCCCCCGCCCCCGCCCCCCCGCAGCTGCCCGTGTCCTGCCCCCCCTCCCCCCTCCGCCTCGGGGTCTCTCCAGCCACACTCGCGCGCGCACCCGCGGCAACGTTCCTCCTGATCATATGCACTTTGACGGGAGGAGCTGCAGCAGCACTTAGCGGAGCGGGGTGGGGCGAGCAGGGTGGACCTGAAAGGCGGAAAAAACTCTCAACTCTGAATTTTCGTGTACAAATTTTGTGACATTTTGTGAAACTATTGTGAAGTTTTCTGAATTTTAGTGAGTTTATATTTATTTTTTTCCTAGAAATCTGTTAATTTTTGCAAATTTTAGTGAACTTTCCGATTTCTTTCCGAGTTTTTCTGAATTTCTTAGAATTTTTCTTAATTTTTTCAGAGCTATTCTAAAAATTTTCATTTTTTAAAAATTTTTCTGAATTTTTCTAAAGTTTTTAGAAAATACGAGGAGTACAAAAATTTCAGAGTTGTTTCCCCCTTAGGTGGGGTGGGGTGGGGTGGGCAGCTACGCAGGGCGGCTGCGGCTACAGCTTTGTGCCACGGCGAGAAGCGCTCCGGGCCGCAGGCGCGAGGAGAACAGCAACCGGCCTGACCTCGTCGACGAGAGACGAGAGGGTTGCTGCGCTGCGCCCGGCTCGGGCGCCTCGAAGGTTACACCGCGTAGGGCTCCGACGGAGCAGCTCAAGACTCACGGGCGCGGAGAGGGAGAGAGAGAGGGAGAGGGGGAGAGAGATCGGTCCAGCCCGGCCCAGCCCAGGACGAGGACGAGGGGATCAGACCTGAGCGGCACCAACAGGAGGGACAGGGCTACATACGAGAGGGGCGGGGGAGGGGAAGGGCAACTGATTCCGCATGAGGGCTTTAAGTCCCCGGTACAAAGGCAGATCCACAATAGAATCGACTGTATAACGCGACTACGAGAGGGAGGGAGAGAGGGAGAGCGAGAGAGACGGGCGAGGGGAGCGAGCGCGGGAGGGAATGAGAGAAAGAGAGACGGGTAAGAGTGAGAGGGACATGAAAGGGGAGGAATCAATAACATTTTCCCCTGTCCTCCTCTCCGTCGCGACGATTGAAACGGTATACTTGCTAATTCAGAAGGGGTGAAGAAGGGTGCGAAAGAAAAATAACGGTAGAAATAACGAGTCGGCTCGACTGGACTTACGGCATGAGCTCCTGGATGCCGAGCGAGTGCAGGACGGTGGGCAGCGAGGGCAGCGAGTAGCACAGCGTCAGGTCCACCCTGGGGTAGTACAGGGCGAAGGCCAGGCACATCTCCTCGCGCGCCGTCAGCCCGCCCAGGGTGATGGTGGAGCGCGCCTCCGAGTTGTACGTGCACTCGGCGATCAGGTGGTCGCCCTGCAAAAGAGAGAGAAAAACAGAGAAGTCAGCAAGAGGTAAAATTACAGGCAATGTCATCCACTCAATAAAAGAACGAGATGAAGCCGTGCCGCAAAACTAAGTACTATGGGACTTATCATGTTTCCCCGTGGGTATACATGAGAGGCTCAACTGACGGACGGAGACCATTTAGACTAGCCGCTGTGGCAGCAGCCCTGGTTATACCAGCGGGAAAACAGGGCAGGACAGACGAGCACAAAACAGGAGAAATAGTGAGAGAGAGAGAGAGAGAGAGAGAGAGAGAGAGAGAGAGAGAGAGAGAGAGAGAGAGAGAGAGAGAGAGAGAGAGAGAGAGAGAGAGAGAGAGAGAGGGGGAGGGCCTCAAACAGGGGCAGCTTTGCCATCCCCGCAAGAATAAGGCATCCTTCTTTGGCCTTCCCTATTATTTTCCCGGCGGGGTGGGGCGGGGCAGCTCTCGTCACTAAGACGGGGCGGGCGGGGCGGGGGCGGGCAGCTTCAGCCTCCCCTTCATGCTCCACTCCAGCCAGCCGCGCGCCCCGCACCTTCCCGTCAGCTTCCTCGCATGGACCATGGACGATGGCCGCGAGATGAAATACCCCGCAACGTCAAGACAGACACAGACACACACGCACGCACGCACACACACACAGCGCGCACGCTTTATAATTATGAGGGAAAGAGAGGAGAGAAGTGTCCTGAGGGGAGATGCGGGCTAACATCGTATATGGCGTGGCATGGCGTGGCGGGGGGCGGGGCGGGGCGGGTAGGGGCGGGGCGGGGCCGGGCGGGGCGCTGTCGCGCACCTCACCAGGTCCGCTGAGTACTTTTCCCCGATCAAGTTGCAGCCGGGGAGCTCCAATTCTCCCCCCCCTGCGCTGCGGTCCGGCTGCTCTGCTCTGCTCCGGCGCCATGCGATGCTCAAACTTGGTGCTAATTTTCTCAGACGGATCGGGCGTGGTGTGGTGGAGCAGGCTGGGGCGGGGCGGGGCGGGGCGGGGCGGGGCGGGGCGGGGCGGGGCGGGGCGGGGCGGGGCGGGGCGGGGCGGGGCGTTCTGTTGTCGGTCGCGTTGAGTCGCGCCAGTCGTGCGGGGCGACTAGACGCGGCGCGATACGCGGGACGGTGGCGGCGGGGGAGTGACACGACAATAGCAACAAATGAGAGAGGATCGCGAAAGAGAGTGCCCTGCCCCGCCCCGCCCCGCCCCGGCCCACCCTGTCCCACTCCAACCCGCCCCACCCGGTCCTGGACAGGGCAGCGGTGAAGTGAGAGGGGACTGGCCATACGGCCGCAAACACTGGCAACTAGAGAAGCAGACTCCTGAAAGGGACGCAGTGGCGGGGCGGGGCGCGGCGGGGCGCGGCGGAGTAAGGCCGCAGGACTCGGCCGCGGTGGCAGAGCACGGCGGCTGGAGTGGCGGCGGGGAGCGCTGGGCGGAGGAGGGACAGGACTTCTCTCAATAGAAACGTCCGCGCAGCATCCCAACACACACATACAGAGACAGACAGATGCACACACACACACACTCTCGCAGCGGTATAAGGACGCGGCGGCTCGCACGCGTCCGCGCACACACACAATGGCACTATATGGCCAGTCAGGGGAATGAGCGCGCGGAGACACGAAATCCTGCTTAGCTGCAGCCGCGGGCCGCGGAGCATGATGCCATAGGGAGACGCAGCGCGGGGACGCAATAAGGACGGTGACGAGGACGAGGACACTACGCGCATGTCAGGATGTCGTACATTATTTGGGTTTTGTACATCAGATTTCTTTCTTACCAAACCGTTTGGTGAAGAGATAGTATTTTTATTTTGTTTCCTTCCGTGCGCCATTCGGTGATGTCAGGCGGCTGATGTGCGCGCCCCGCAGGGTAAACTACAAACGCTGGTAAGCGGCGCGCGGCGCGGCGGTCGCACGGAATTCGAGATAGCTCCCCAAGAGAGTGAATTCTTCTCTCCTCGGGCGAGAGGACGACGACGACGACCGTGGCGGCGGCGGCGGCGGGGCGAAGACGCCCGTCTTCCCTTCCACTTCCGGCTCCGCTTCTCATCGGGGGCGACGCGCGCGACAGGAACAATTAACGGGGAAGGCGGCTGGCTGCGGGGGGAGGGGGGGGGAGCTTCGGTGGAGAGCGGGGGAGAGATTGTGCGCGAGGGAGCGGGCGGGCGGGCGAGCGAGATAGACAGAGAGACGAGAGAGAGATATACAGTGTGTGAGCGAGAGGAAGAAGAAAGCAAGGCGCGGGGGGCTTTTTAATTGTTTTCCACTTGCGTGGCGAGCCTAGATTTCAGCGACATCCCCGAGTCGGCCGAATAGGGATGGAAGAGGAGGAGGGAGACGACCAGGATGAGGAGGAGGGGGATGGGGAGAAGGGAGGAGAGGTGGGTGTCCCACCCCGGCAGCACGAGGGCTGACAGAGGGCGACCTGCAGCCTGCTCGGATTCCCCGGCAGCCGTAGCCGCCCCCGCTGCTGCTGCCGCCACTACTGCCGCCCCCGCCCCCGCCGCCACCGGAAACTTGAGGCGCGGTTGAAAGGGCGGAAGGGAACACCTTGAAGACTCTCCCGGCTCCGGGCGACGGCCTGGCTCGGCTTGGCGTCGTCGAGGGACTCGGGGACGACGTCGCCGCGCCGGGGGAGAGGGACTTGGGAGGACCCCACCCCGCCTCGCCCCGCCCCGCCCCGCCCCGCCCCGCCCCGCCCCGAGGGGACCAGGAGGGCTCCTCGAGAAGAGGCTACTTCACGGCGCTGCAGGGGCCACGGGGCGCGACCCGAGGAGAGTGCGTAGCTAGAAGAGACACGTCAATGTCTCTTAACTTGTACGCCACCCTATCTCATTACACCAAACGCAACAGTAACCCGAAATATTTCAACATGTGTCTGAATCTGCTGTTATTTTAAGACGATTATCATCGTCCTCTTGATGTGTATCTTTATCTATACCGGGGACGCGAAATTGCAAGAGGGGGTAGTATGAAAAACCAAAAACCAAAACGCGAGCAAAATAGAGAAGGTTTTGTGACGGCGAGGCGCCTGGGTCGCAGAGAGGAGTTTACAGTGTTTTACACGCCGCACTGCGCGCCGCCCCCGCCGCCCCCGCCGCCCCCGCTTCCAGGGGCGGCCGAGCCAGCGCAGCGCGACGGAGGGATCCCAGGGGCGAAAAGCTTTGTAATTTAAATCTTAAAGTAAGGTACAGGGGTCGGAGGGGGTGGGGGTGGGGGCGGGGACAGGACGGGCGCATGGATACCTCCGCCCCCAGCTGCCCCGCAGCCCTGGAACGCGCGCAACAGCGGGGGGCAGCATGATTCCAGCGAGGCCGACAGAAACGCTAGGTGGATAGATGGATGGCCAAGAAGGAGCAATGAAAGCAAGGGAAAAAAAAAATACGACGAAAAAGGTATAGAAAAGAGAACTGACAGCAGATCTCATCCTGAGAGAAGGAAGGGGAAGGCGCGGTGGATGTGGGGAAAAGGGGGAGGGAGGGGGAAGGGGAGAAAAGTCGGGGAAGAGCATCGGTGAAGCGCAGATGCTGGGGCGGCTACTACTGAGAGGAAGCGAATGATCAGTTCCGATTGATGAAATTATGCCCAAGAGAGAGCAGCGGCGCTGTCTGTCTGTGTGTAACGTAATTAATCCTCTACTGGAGGGCTGATGGGGGAGGAGGAGGAGGAGAGAGAGAGACGAAAAGAAAGACATGGAGAGAGAGACGGACCAACATCTCAAGGGTTCCCAAGGATTTCCGACCAGTTAATTGTATCTCCCCAGAATGAGACAAGTTTCAATAGTATACACACCACTTGCACAGCAGATTGTGAGCAGATTAACAACTCGAGGGCGTGGCGCGAGGCGAAGGCCGCACCGCTAAACTGAGCGGCGCCATTCATTTGCGCCCTTCTCAAGCAGGCCCCCTGCGCCCTACCTCCTCTTCTTCAAACGAAAAATAATTGGCATTCGTATTAAGCCTCTTGAGAGAGCGCGAAAAGAGAAAGCCATTTAAAGAGCTAAAAAGTAGCCGCAAATTATGATCCCCTTACGAAAAGGAGAGAAAGACGGGGCATTACGATGGAGCAGGGGAAGAGGCAGTAGATTCTTTAAGTAAAGTGAGAGTACCGATAGTGGCTTTAAGGTGGAAGGTCAGAACCAGGGATAGCGGGGGAGGGGGAAGGGGAAGACCCAAGTTTGCTGCTTCCAACAGCTTTATTGCCGACAATATCGCCATGACCGCTCTATCTCCTGCGGCGACTTATGAGAGGGGAGGATGGGATCACACAATGAGATTGTCAGCGCGGGAGGAGCGGAGCGGAGCGGAGAGGAGAGGAAGAGGCCTGGACCAATGAGCCGTGAGCCACTCCCACGGCGGATAAAGTACCGCGGGAGCGCCCGGCGCCCGGCCCCAGCCGCTGCTACTCACCGGGTACACTTTGACGGGCTTCTTGAGCCGCCGGTACTCCTGGTAGTTGAAGTCGTAGTTGTTGTCCGCGGTGATGGGCTGCAGCTCCTCGCCGCCGCGGATCTGACGGAACCGGACCTTGCGACCTGGAAACCAAGCGGAGAGACCGTGGTAAGTGTGCTGCATACACTGTGTGCGACTACACACTGTTAAATAAAAACCTTGAGCAATGTTCAAAGGAAAAACACTACGAAATTTAGTACAAAATAAGGTAAATTTTGACGATTTTTTTCCCAGGCCACTGAAGTTCCAAGTTCTTCTGCTTTGAATAACCATAAAAAAAAAATATTTTTCTTATAATCTTAGAACAGAAATTAACGAAAAGTTAAAAACGGAGAGTAACTGTTACAAAAATATACGTAAATTTACGACTTTTTTTCGTAATTTGTGATGTAATTACTACACGGAGCGCAGTCGTATCTTTACGCCCGAAAATTTATACTCGTCAAACAAACTAAGTCGACACATGGTGCGACAAAATTATCGTAACATACAACTGCGATGTTGTAACTTTACATTTATCATTGAAAATTTTCCCATAACCCTTCCTAATTATTTTTCACCGTTGTTAAAGAAAAAAGAAAGAAAAGAAACAGGTGGTATACTGACCGATGAGGTGGGTGTGCAGCAGCGTGGCGAACACGTTGACGCCCTGGTCGGGCAGCGCCTGGCGCGTGCAGTCGGCGATGCAGTGGCCCTCGCTCACCACCTCGGGCCGGCCGGGCGGGATGATGTGCCTCCAGTTGGGGTCCAGCCCCACCGAGATGACGCCCGCGTCGTAGCGCCGCAGCGTCGGCGTGTAGAACACGCGCACGCCCGACGAGTCCACGATGCCCGGGTCGATGTTGGGGTTGTTGTAGTGCGTCTCCATCATGTAGAAGCGCGCGCCCGAGCCGGGGTCCAGCGGGTAGCCCGCCTCCGCCGGGAAGTTGAAACCCTGAGAGCGAGAGAGAGAGTTAGTTGTCATGTGCTCATGGCGATAACAATAACGCGCGCGCGCGTTTGAAAAAAAGGGAACGCGCGTTGGGAGCGGGGAAAACGTTTACGTCACCAGTAACAGAGGGACAGGCAAATGGTTTTCCCTTTTCACGCCGTGGCGAGGCGGGCGCTGTAAGTTTTAACGAGATGCGACTCGCGCGGAGACTTTTAACAAACGACATCGCCGATGATAGAAGAATAACCAAAAAAAAAAAAAAAAAAAAAAAAAAAAAAATTCGCGCGCAGCGACGCATTTTGCCCCTTTCCTCTCTATCAGACAATTTGTTTCGCAAAGAGGAAATCAAACACGAGACGAAGACACCTCCAAGGTGAACATCTCTGACACGTCCCGCTACGAGTGAGAACGCCGCCCGGCCCGGCCCGATTCGACTCGTCTCCTCCTCCCGCTGATTTTATTTATTTTTCTTTCTGTCCCTCCACAATGACCCCTTCTTCATCTTCAGGCTTCCCCCTCCCTCCCCCAGCCCTATCACCCCAGAGCATCCCGCCCCCTCATCCCCATTGTCCTTCCCCGCTCCCCAGCCCGCGTCGGCTTCTTTCCCGATTCTTTTGCAGAAAGTAATTCAATTCTTCGGAATGCGTGACGCTGCGCCAGTGATTCCACGTATATATTTTACAAAACTTTTCGTCAGCCCAAGTTAAGTAAACGCGCTCCAACTGATTGCCATCTTCGAGGGGCTGGTTGAGGAGGGGGGGGGGAGGCGTTCGAGACGCGTCGTGTCGCAGCAGCGCGGCGCTCGACATGGAAGGCGCGGCGCTTTATTCGGATGCGGACGCTCAGAGTGCTGGACAAATCCAACCCAACGGACGCGACCCGAAAACCCCGATGGCCTCGCCGACCCCCGACCGACCGGGGTCGCATTGGGGGGGGACGCTATACGGCTGAATCTCGCTGGAGACGCAGTGGAGCACGACCCGCGCAGAGGAGAGCCGCGGTCCGAGGGGGCCTCAACTCACCCCAAATTTGTACACGTGATTTCAAGATTTCACATGATTTCACACGATTAAACCTCTTATAATTGAAAGAAATAATTCGTAAAGTAAATACAAGCGTATTTTGAGCTTTATGAGCCCAAAATACGCACTGAAATCATTTTTTTTCGGCAATAGATCCACATTTCTTGACAATGATTTCGAAGATATCAGCGATTGTGTACACATGATTTCAGGAGTTGAGGCCCCCTCGCCGCGGTCCCGAGCCCCGGTTAGGTTGGGAACAACTGGGAACCCCAGTGCAGCCACACCGCAGCGCAAGGCAAGGAGGTGCCGGCCGAACAGCCTGCAGATGTTGCCGATTGTCGCATTAGCGAGTACATGGCAAACGCGCACACACACACACACGTACGCAGGCACGCCTGCTTGCATGTTCTCCGCATGCGGTCGCCTGCACGCAAACACAAGGTGTCTCTGCACGTGTACGCGCGCGTGCGTGCGCACAGCAGTTGTGTGTGTGTGTGTGTGTGTGTGTGTGTGTGTGTGTGTGTGTGTGCGCGCGCGCACGGATGCGAGCGTGTGTGTGAGGACTGTAGTGAATTTACTCGTTCAAAATCGAGACGATACAACCCAGAAAATGAAACATACAAAACTAGAAAATGACCTTGCAGAAACATTTATTTTAATTTTCGTTATCCGCCATGAGAAAGAGCGAGACTAAAAGGAATACAGTCAAGTGCCCTAATTTCGGACAAATTTAGCAGGTTTTCTTCTGCTTCACATAGGCATGATAAATAATGAAATCTCTGTTGCGATTGGAAATACTGTGTCTCAAGACACGTCGGATGACACCCTTGCCGAATTTATATTTTCAGATGGGAAGCTACAGCAATCATTGAAAGATTGTCCGAAATAAAGCCACGAAAGTGCTCTAATTTCGGACACGAGCATGTATTTTAGCCGAACTCACCAGGCTTCTTTTTTAATTAGGGTGGCATTGGTCACACTGTTATTCAATTACTGTGACGTCACATTCTTTTTCATGTGAAAACTGTCACATTCCTTTTAATATTAATGTCACATTGTTTTGGATGTGACAATAAAATTTAGCCCGCATATTTTGGACGATTCACATAGAAAAGAATGTGACACTGCATTTTAAACAATGTGACACTTTTCACATGAAAAAGAACGTGACGTCACAGGAATTGAATAACAGTGCACCATTTGTTGAATGACACTCAAACTGATTTTTTACCTCAACCCTGAGAGAGCAAAACTCTACAGAAAAATGGGGTGGTTTCGTGAACGCCTTCAATTCTGGATAAATGTGCTCTAATTTCCGACAAAAATCAGAGGGATGCGAAATTCTCCTATCTTGGCCGTTTTTGAGGTATCTCAAATCGGTGATTTAAGGAGAGACTTTTTTGAATAACACCTTGTTTCTCGATTTGTAAATTTTAACCTTCCAAGTCCTCTGGAAGATAGGAAATTGGAGGTAATTCGACCCACTTCGAGAGAAACGGTTCTCCAAAGTGCTGGCCTTTACAATGATTTTTTGCAGATTTTCAGTATCTCCAAAGACAGCCGAAATACGATGATTTTAGTATCGCTATGCACAAAGTCCGAAGTTAGGGCACAAGTCCGAAATTAGGGCATCTGACTGCACGAAGTATTTTCCATCGCTCAAAAAACCTTAGACTTCCCCTCCCCTCCCCCCTCTCACAGGATTGCGGCTGACACCCGCTGAGCTAGGGCGCCATTAATGACGAGGAGACATGACCCCCTCCCCCACTTTTTCCTCCCCAGCAGCCTTCAACTCTCGGCGTCATAGGCCGCAGTGGCGCGGTCGCGACAGCCCGGGGTGGGGCGGGGCGGGGAGGGGAGGGGCGGGGAGGGGAGGGGCGGGGCGGGGCGGGGCGGGGCGGGGAGGGGCGGGGCACGGCGGAGTGGGGCGGGGTTCCGCTACCATGCAGAAGAAGACACTCGCGGAGATCACACTCCCCCTCCACCTAATGAGGACTGCCCCTCAGTATTACAGCCAGTCGTTAGCGCCCCCCTCCACCAATAGCAGACGCCAAGCCAGAGAGACCATCCCTCGCATCCTCTCGGCAGCGCGGCAGCAGACGCTTTTCATTAAAATGGACACGGTTGGCGCTGGAGAAGAGCAGCGTAGCCTGCCGAGGGATTCCGAAGATCGCTTTCATACCTCTGTCCCTGTCGCACTCATGGAGCACTACCATGGGCAGCATAGGGCACCGCTGTAGGTGCAACAAGGACGGAGTGATGAGAGCGATCTTCTGAATCAGTCGGCTGGAGAGGGGCTCGCCTTGCCGGGGCCCGGCCGGGGCCGGGGGGTTGAGGCCGGCGCCGGCGCTTGGACGATCGTTCGCTCCATTCAGCTGATTACACAGGAGACACACGCCAGCCAGGCCGTCAATGCCTCGAGCTAGGCGGAAAGCGGGTCCAGCGAGACAAAGAGGAATGGGATAGAGAAAAGAGAGAAGAAAGAGAGTGGGAGAGAGAAAGAGAGAGAGAGAGAGACAGCATACCCAACGCCACACTCCCATCCTAACTGGCCCCGGCCCCCTCCGCGCCCCGCTGCCACCACTATACTGCGCCGCTGCCGACGTGATGATAGCCAATTACTAGTCTCGCCTCACAGAAATTCTCCTTGCGGCGGTTCACGCACACACACGCACACACACATGCTCTGCTCCCCCCACCCCTGCTAGTTGAGGGGTGGGGGCGCCCGAACCAACCAACTAACCCGCCCCGACCCGCCCGGGCCCACCCCGACCGCTCCGTCGAGGTGAGAGAAGTTGCGAGAGGGCGACACGAAGTGTGGTTCAGGCGTATGTGTCCTGCGCAAGATTGATTGTGGTGCAGAATCCCCCACCTCCTGCCTGCTATACAACCCCCAATCCACCACCTCCGTCTCACCCTCCCTTTTCCCCAACGCTCTGTTCCCTCTTCTTCCCCAATCCCGCCCCACCCCCCTTGCCGTACCCTATCCCCACGATCCCCAACCCCTACTCCCATCTGCGCCGTGGGCGGGTGTTGTAGTAGCTCCACTACTTGCCGGGCCTCTTGTTCAGGGGGGGTCGGCGGGGGTGAAAGGGGCGGGGGAAGGAGCCATATGAGGCTGGGGAGGGCGTAAAGTGTGATGTGTGACGTCTATTATTAGGCGTCGCGACGCAAACTGCCAGAAGGAGGGAGAGAGACGGGCGATATCGCCGGGCGACGGGCGAGGAGGTGCGATGGCAAGGGGGCTCCGAGGGGAGGGAGAGTGAGAGAGATAGCGTTAAGGAATGGGAAGTCTACTCCTGATGACAGGTTGCAAGGAGCGTAAGGGAGGGGTAGGGGGTGAGGGGTCGGGGCCGGCGCGGAGGGGGCCCCCACGAGGGGCTCGCAAAAGGGTGATGGGGCCGAGATTATCATAATGATGACTATAATGATAATGACATCAGAGTAAAGGGGCGTAGCGACAGCGCGGGGCGGGTGAAAGGAAGGGTACAGAACGGGGACAGTTGCAAAAGTGTCCCAGAGTAATGGGGCCAGAAAGTAGACCCCGCGACGACACCGCCGCCAGCACGGGGTCAGGCTCTGCGTGCGGACCCACGACAACGAAAAACGGGGAGACAAAGCCCAGAAAGACATTTATCCATAACGACGCATGTCTAACCCTTCGTCACTTCAGCTGGGTAGCTGGGTGTTTCGCTCTAAGCCGAGGGGGAATGAACTCGCGTAATAGTCTGGTCACTCTATCCGTAATAACGGTGTTATAGTGTGCGTAGTAGAAGCGCAAAAGAAGCATAATAGCCAATATTCTCCACATTTTACTCTTTTTTGGGTCGTTTGGGCTTTTTTTTATGTTGTTGTTGCAAACCTTGTGTTTTTGACTAATACGTAGCTTAATGGACGTAGTTGGGTCACGGATTTTAAGAGTATTTCCTCCTCGCCCTAAACGATGTGCACTTCAAGACTATCCGAGTTCTTGGGAAACACAACTGTCTCTCCGTTGAAAGTATTGAAGCGAACGGTCATGTGTTGCAGAAGGCTGGCTATAGCACTCGACACTCACCTCGGAGCCGACGGCCCACGTGACGACCACGTTGTGGCAGCTGAGGAACTCGCTGGGCATGTGCGGCTGGTAGCAGGGCTCGCCCTTGGCGCCCACGTGCTTCTCGAACAACGCGGCATCGCCGGAGCACTCGTATACCACCAGGTGGTGCAAGTACGCCCTGTTGCCCGCCTGGTGGATAGGCTCGTACTGTGGAAGGAAGAGGAGGAGGAAAACAAATGTATTTAATGCTTGCGATATTTTGAAATAGTTTTTACTAAAAATAGAAACTTACTCGTATCATGTGATGTTTCCGCCTAAGATCGGGCAGCTTGAAGATCTTGCACCAGTAAAGGGTGTCCTCGGCGTTCGGGAGCTGGACCTGGGGACCATACGAGAAACAACACGTTCGTTTTAATAAAAACGCAGAACACGATAAAAGATGGATGCATTCTAGCCACAGTCTCATCTCACACCCTGCAAAGATTTACTACGCCAGGTAAGGGCGCTGAGGTTTTTAGAATATGGTGGAATGGGTGGTTAACAGCGCGCATCGGCGCAGCTCTAGCTCGGGCTCATCGCGGCTCAGCGCCTGCGAAGCGGAGAATACCGTCCCGCTCGACACGCAAGTGGAGCGGGTGGCCTACCTCACGAGCCAGCAGGCGCTCTCCGTGGCAGCACAGCGGCAGCGCTCCCGCGCCTCCGTCCTTGTCGCACACACATGGGTCCCTGCTATTCTGAACAAAGAGCACCGCCATAGGCCATAGGTGCGACAAGGACGGAGGTGCGGGGTGCGCTCTTCGGAATCAGTCTGCAGCCCGGGCCCGGTCCCAGCTCGCAGCTGCTAGGAGCGATGTGGGCGAGAGAGTCGGTGGAGGAGGGGGGGGGGAGAATTCGGGTGAGGCTTGTGGGGTGTTATTCTCCAATTAGTGGATCAATCAATTTCCTTCGTAATTACTATTGTCCGGGAGCTAGGCAGGCTTTGCACGAAGCGTGAACACGGAGCAGACGAGGGGGGAGCAGAGAGAGAGAGAGGGACGGAGGAAAGGAGGGAGAGAGATAGAGAGAGGCGGGGGTAGAGGGAGAGGAGGAATGACATGGATACAAAAGAGCGCATCGCAAATACCAGGGGCGCTGTGTGGCAGATGTAATCAGCTCAACTCGTGTCGACAGCCCCCCCTGTCTTCTCTGCATCCCCGTAACGGAGCGGCGCATGTAACGATAAGTGTCCGCGTCGGCATGACACACCGTGACACGTGACATAACGTGACACAAACTCCCTCACTCTGCGCGTGGTGTACAGTGCGACCCGCGCGGCCCAATCTGCGGCGCGGACAAAGAACACGGCTTGTTTAAAACGTTAGTGACGCGCCGCCAATCGGGCCGGCCCGGCCGCCCGGCCACGCAAGAGATGAAGAGACAAAGGAAGCGAGACGAGAGGAAGAGGGAACAGTGTGTGTATGTATGAGTGAGAGAGAGAGAGAGAGTGAGTGAGTGAGTGAGTGAGTGAGTGAGTGAGTGAGTGAGTGAGTGAGTGAGTGAGTGAGAGAGAGAGAGAGAGAGAGAGAGAGAGAGATTTGGCAGATAGCTAATTCAGTTACGTCACGTAGCACTGAGAGGGTAGGATTTAAAACGGCAGCGGGGGAGGCCGGTTTGAGCACGGCAGGGCAGGGACAGGGCAGGGGTGAGGTTGCGGTGGGGGGGTCTGTTTGCAGTCCCGATCCTGTCCAACAATTTAATTCACATGCAGAGCTGAGGAGAGCGCTGCTGGCAGGTGAAGTGCACTGTGCGGGCGGGAAGCTTGCATGTGAGTCAGTCGTATTGATGAAATATATCACTCTGGCGAGGGTAAACGACCTTTTCTCTGGCTAACTGGATTTTCGTTGCGAAAGAAATGAATAACGGACCAATGAACTCATGTTTCATGTCTTTTTCTCAAAAGAAAAGAGGGAAGATCTGCATCCCACTAATCGGCCAGCGGCGCTATAAATACACGGGAGAAAAATTCGCCAAGCTGGATTTAGACGTGAAAAATTAGCACTACGGCTAAAAACTTGACACAGCGGAAAAATAAACGGCAGGGCTCCTAGAAATTAAGCACCTTAGCTTAAAAATCAGCTGTGCCAACAAAACTAAAAAATTAGTACACATACTAATTTTCATTTTCGTCGATTTTTGTTTGTGCTCAGATACGAATTATTTTTTGCGTGTATGAGTACCGGATATTTCTTTGAATGCGGGATTGCATACTCGCCAGCGCTACAGGGGCCATGGCGCCTTACGGGCGAATGAGGTAGTCAAACCCGCAACACTGTTACTCATTCAAAGAAACACCCGGTACGGCGACCGGAACGTTACTCGCTGATTAGCAGCGGCGGCAGGAAAGGAAAGGGCAAGACCCCATTCGAATACTGTCAGTCGAGCTGCATTTCAAACTTCTTAAAAAAAGGGAAAGGGGAAAAAGGTAACTGAAAAGTGAGACGGAATCTGCAAGCAGCTAAAGGAAACCGGCAGTGGCGACGGGAGCCGGGGAGGGAGAGAGGGGAAAAGGTCGCTGAGTGAGTGTGTTATGGAAATGGATCGAGGTACGGAGAAAAGTGTGCGGAGAGAGAGAGAGAGAGAGAGAGAGAGAGAGAGAGAGAGAGAGAGAGAGAGAGAGAGAGAGAGAGAGCGCGTAGCGGTAGGAGGGGGAGGGCTATGGGAGATGAGAAACATGCAATACTCGACGAAGTTCTGTAAACACGAAAGCGAACCAATCGAGAATCAGAAGAAAAATATCAAATCAGCAATCCTCTGCCCCGCACGGTCCCTCCCCTCAGCCAAGCAAGCTCGGATTGCCTTCCATCTTCGACGGAGGACCGATGACTGGGACATTTTTTCCCCTCCTGTTTCAGCAAAGCAAAGAAGGTGAAAAGAAGGTGTAGGAAGGTGAAGAGGGGGCTGGGGGAAAGAAAGGGAGAGGTCTGAGGAAGGAGAGAGAGAGAGACGGAGAGAAAGAGATGGAGAGGTAGACAGAGATGAGAGGGAGAGAGGGTTATTGAGGGTAGCATACATAAGACAAGCATGTCCCCCCAGGGTATAGGGGGAGGAGGGCTCCCCTCCGCCCCGGTCTGGCTTGGCGGGTGGTTTGGCGGCGCCACTGCTCCCTCGCATCGCACTGCACTGCAGTCTGCACGCTGCATATCCGCTTTCCGGTCCGGTCTCGGGCGCCAGATGGCGTGCAGGTTCGTCCCGATATAGAGTATCGGCTGCGCGATTGAGCCCATCCCGGCACTCCCCGCCCCGCCCGCGACACGAGGCCGGCTGGCCCCCCGCCTTAAAGGAGAGAAAAACCGGCCGACGTTCTTTTCCTTCATAGTGCGCAGAACACGATGTACTGATGTACTGGGTTCGGTCCATCGTACTGCAGAAATATACGCGCTGCAAAGTCAAGTAAAGTTGACGCGATGGCACACAAAACACACGGGCCAAAAGAGGAGCGAAAAAGTGCACAGGGAAGAAAAAAAAGAAAAAGAACGAGCGACACGCATAGATACGGCAACGAGGCGAACGTCAGTGACTACGAGAGAGAAGCAGAATAGCGAGCAAAAGAAGAAGAACAAGAAAGAAGCTAGCCGGGGCGGCCGGCGGGCACGCGTTAATTTGAAACGGCTGTACTGCTAACGAGAAAGAAAACTAAACTAAGCCCATTTTAATAAAGAGCCAGCACTGCGACAGAATAAGGGAGGCGGCGGGGGGCACAGCGCGCCGAGATGGTGAATCTCAGATAGGCTACAGCCCTGTGCAGCAGCTCCCGCTGCAGGCCCCCACCCGGCCAGCCGGGCCTGGCCGGGCCCGCGAGCGCGATGAGCTCAATAATTTCCGGTCGAAAGGGCTTATTTTTGCAACAACGGCACAACGGGCCTCGCGTCGCGCATTCGCCCGATTTTATTTCTTTCCTGGAGACGCATAATGGGCAAGTCCGACACGCGATACATTGTTGGCGTTATTGGCCCGGGGCAGAGAGGGGCGGGGCGGGGCGGGGCGGGGCGGGGCGGGGCGGGGGCGGGGCGGGGCGGGGCGGGGCGGGGCGGGGCGGGGCGGGGCGAAGTGTGGCGGGGTGAGGCAGGGCGCAGGCCCGACTGGTGTCCACATCTGCCGCGCACGGCTGTGCGGCCGCTGCACTCATTGCCACACATTTTTCATAGCGATGCTCTTTTGCAGCGATGTCGTGAGCGCCCCAATATTGCCAATTACTATTCATGGGCGAAAAACAATGCCTATCCTGCTATGCCCTATATGCCTTTTACTACTTTTGCCTCTGCCTCATCTCTCTCACTCTCTCTCTCTCTCCCTTTCATTTTTTTCCCCTTTCCGATGCTTAATTAATAAACGAATAACCTGACGCGCGAGCATGTCGCGTGACTCCAGAACTAAACTACAAATCGCGTTTAAAACTTCCTCCCTGAAATAGTCTTTTCTTTTTCCACGACTTTCCGCACAGCTTGCGCGTCGGAGAGAGAGAGAAAGAGAGAGAGAGAGAGAGAGAGAGAGAGAGAGAGAGAGAGAGAGGCATAAGGCGAGCGAGGGAAAAAAAGAGGGAGATCAGGAGAGAGTATGAGTGGGAGAAAGAGAGAAGTGGCGATAAGATTGGGGATAATGGAAGGAGGGAGAGAGGGTGACAGGACTAAGCTGTAAATGGGATAAAGAGAGAAGGAGAGGTGAAATGGCGACGCAGACGTCACACTCCGTCGGAAATTAAGGCGTCGTGCACGCATAGGCCCCGCCTCGAGCCGAGGATGAAATTAGGCTGACAACTTGGTGGTGGGGGGGAGGAGGGGTGGCTCTTAAGCTGCGTGCCACATACCGGGTCACGAGGGGAGGGGGGCAGGGGGGACTAAACCACCCTGCGGTCTAGTGGTGATTAAACGGCGAGAGGGGCGAGGGAAGGGGAGGGGAGAGAGGTGGGGGAGGAAAAGGGGGAGGGAGAGAGGGAAGAGGGGAGCGAAGGGGCTGCCGGGGGTGAAAACAGACGAGCAGCAACGACGGCATTCGAACGATACATAATCGTTAATCTCCATGCGTGCGCGTGTGAGCGCGCCTCGTGACTGCCATTCATTTGAGTCGTCATTGCTGCCTTAAAAGCGCGAGCACCACCGCGTGTGGTAAATGGCACTAAAATATTTTCCTCTAGCTAAATTTAAAACACGCCAAGGAGTACGATTTAAAAAAAGAAGAAAAGGGCGGAAATAACAGCGAGGGGAGATGGGAAAAAGTAAGTGGTTTGTAGGGGCTAGTGACAGGGTTTGCGAATTAAGTCCTGGGCTGGCGCTGTTCGGCAGCGTGAGTTCCGTCCCTCCCCGCAAAGGCTGCGCCTGTTCGTTCGCCTGTTCTCCTCCTCGGGACGGACGGCGCAGGAGAGGCGTGCGAGGTGTAAACGCGACGATGTGTGTGAGCGTTGCTGCGAGGACTAAGGGCGCCAAAAGTGTCTCCCCTCCTACTCCCCGCAGCGCGCTGCTGGCCTTCTTCTTGTTCTCCTTCTACTACTTCCACCTTGGCAGCGCAGAAAGCAATCCCCGCCTGCTTGGTGGCGAGCCAGTGTCCGGCGGGCCACGCGCCCCACATGTCCTCATTACTGGAACGCCCCGCCCCGCCCCACCCCACCCAGCCCCAGTTTCTCCACTACTATCTCGCGGGGTTGGTAGCAGTCCGTGCTTAACGCTTTGCCAGAGAATGGAAAGGTTACGCGCGTAGAGAGGAGGAAGAGAGAAAAAGAGAAGAAGAGGTAAGGAGGGAGGGAGAGAGTCAGAAGGACGCGCACAGCAGAGGGTGAGAGAGAGTGTGAGAGAGAGAGAGAGAGAGAGAGAGAGAGAGAGAGAGAGAGAGAGAGAGAGAGAGAGAGAGAGAGAGAGAGAGAGAACGCGAGCGATGAGCCGCAGACTCGTTTCCACCTGGCGCTCCTCTCCTCACATAGCGCGCGGGGGCTGCGGTAGCCCCATAACCTGTCCAGCCTGTTCGCGGCGCGGCGCATGAGGGTGAAGGCGAAAGAGAAACAGAGAGAGAGAGAGAGAGGGGGGGGGAGAGAGAGAAAGAGTGTAGGGCGAGAAAAGGAGAGGAAAGCAGTTTTAGCAAAATTGGACTCAGCCCAAAGTTGGCGGTCATGCGAGTGCCCTTTTCTTTCCTAAGACTGAAGACAGCCCTCCTGTGCTATGGGCGATAGCGGTTCCGGTTCCGTCCCGGTCCGTGTCGGACACCCACACCTACAACCCGCTGCGGATAGCAGTCGTCAAAACGGCCTCCTCATCCCTGGCCAACCAAGGGCCAACTCACGCCGGAGTGTTTGTGCTGAGTACAACACGGGCCATCATTAGCAGTTCAGGTGTGTGTACCTGCGCGCGCGCGCCTCTGTGTGTGTGTGTCTGAGAGGGAGGGAAGCAGGGAGAGGGAGAGAGAGAGAGAGACTATGTATGTGTGGACCAAGTTTTAATTAGCCCGTCGGACCTGAGGTGCTGCGCGGCGTGTGGCAGCAGTGGGTCGGGGCGAGGTGAGGCGGGGCCCTATCACGAGCTATGGTGAGGAAAACAAAGAAGAACAGAAAAAAGAGAAATAAAAATAAAAGAGAGAGAGAGAGAGAGAGAGAGAGAGAGAGAGAGAGAGAGAGAGGGATAAAGGGAGGACGAGAGGGAAAGGAGTGGACATACAGGGTTATTGATTGCGCGCGGCAATTCAAAGCCGCGACAGGACAGGTACACGGTCTCTCTCCAGCTTGCTGCTCGAGGCAGAATGATCGCAAGGCACTGCCGCAAACGCACACACTATGAGAACAGAGCTACAGGAAACAAGAGCCGAGAGATCCTTCGCTAGGAATTGAAGCGTACACCGATTTTTTTAGTAGATGATACATTTTAGACACTTCAGCATTACAACTACATTTAGACAGATGCTCTGTCACATATAAATGAGCCAGAGGCCAGCGGCCAAACGCTGCCAGATACGACCAAACAAGCGAATTTTTGGCACAAATGATCGCGACTCGCCGAGTTACCCCTTAGAAAGTCATCTTGAAAATTATCGAAAATACGTCTTTTTAAAGGTTCATAAGGTGGTACAAAAATGGCCAACTGATTCCTAGATATGAAATTGAGCAGCAAGTTTGGGTGTGCCCTTCAATTACACATATAGGGCGACAATTTACCAAACTTGTGTGAAAATCAGGAATTTAGACTGCGCGTGGGTCCCTTGTTAGGGTTAGGTGCACGTGTACACGTAGGGAATTTCAGCGAACTTGCATCGCAAAACCGCGCCGGCACAGCACTTCGTTGGCTTAAGCGAGGGTCGCGGGTCGCGGGCCAGGGAGATGAAAAGGACCGGACTACAGCGAAAAGGGTGAGTGTGTGGGGGGGGGGGGGGGGAGAGTAGGGAGAGGAGCACGAGGAGGAGAAGGAGGAAATTAAGGGCGGGACCTCGCACAGCATATCATACCACGTAATAAGCATAACAAGTTGGCTCCGGGAGCGCAAAGTGACGGCATGGTAGTTCCACTCTCTGAGGGATGCATGTAGATATGAGGCGGGGCGGGGTAGAGGAAGGGCAGGGTTCGCTGCTTTCGCCATGACAGCCAGGTACACTGGATACTGCTCCTCCTCCCCCTCCCCGCCGCCAGCAGTGCGGCGCTGACAGGTAAGGGCGAGGAGTTAGTGCAGGCGCGTGCGCGCTTGTGTGTGTGTGTGTGTGTGTGTGTGTGTGTGTGTGTGTGCAGCTGCATACACGGACAGAGGTTTCGTGAGTGCGCCTGTGCGTGTGTGAGGCAGAGCTGCAGTTGGAGGCAGAAAGTTGTCCCTCGAGTGCTATGCGCGGGACTACCGAAGCAACTCGGCGGCGACGTCACATTGGCTGCTGTTCCGCTTGCCCGGAAATATGCGGAGTAATTGGAGTGCAAACCCTGAGAAAATTATAGTGGTAGATTTACGATATATTTTGTAACCTATGATACGAATTTTTGCTCAAAATTGAATTTTAGGTTTTCAGGTCTGATAGGCTAGTAGTTTTTACAATTTGCAATTGTAATTTTACTTTAAAAAAAAATTCCCGTTAACCTACCACTATTTTTCATAGAAAAGGAAATATTCCCTCATAACTGCCATCTTTTAAGGTAAATTTATTTCAATCTCCGATTAAATCCCTTTTAAAAACCTTACCGTCGAAAACATTTTTGTATTGCAATTATTTTTTTTAGCGAGGCTGGGAGTGTCGCAGACTGGCCCTGGGTGGGGTGGCGCAGGGTGGCAGGACTGACCCACCACACCACGTGCGAGGCGAGGGTGGGGAAGGGAATGGCTCGGTGCGTGTCGATGCCGCATGCATATTCAGAGTGGAAACAGGAGGACGACGGCTCCGCGTTGCAATCAAGGGCCTTCCTCAGACTGTCATGTGAGGCGGGGCGGGGCGGGGCGGTTTTCCTGCGGGTGGGCCCCGAAGCCTACAGCATCCGGCGGCCCAGGGTATTGGACCTTGCGGCAACGTGGGACACTGAGAAGTGTCACCAGAAAGAGCGTTTATTCAATATCAATTGAAAGCCACATTTTTATTACTTTTATAAATCATTACTCTAGCTACATTTCGCCAAAACATTCGGTGGTGGAATTAAACAATACATCACGGCCGCGTCACCGACCGACCCATCCTTTACCCCAACGCGCCATGTAATTGGCTCCGACTCGTCGCGCGAGCGCCCAAATGAATCACCACAATGCGGCCGGCCGTGATGAGGACTTGCATGTCCAGCCTCAGGCCGGACCAGGCCAGGCCGGACCGGTCAGAAAGGCTGTGTGGATCACCGTACACCGCCAACACAAATCCGAAAACAAAAGAAGAACTACCCTACTAGTTTTCCCTGCGAGGGAGATTGTGTTTACTGCTCTCCTCCAGTAGATCGTCCCGAACCAGCACTGTCAATGCAGTGAAAATTATTTAGGAATTTCGCTCAACTTAAAATTTACTGAATTAAGATTACCTACTAAAAAGTGGCGAGGTTTCCATAAATCATCATTTAAATATGCTCTCATATATTATAGGGTGAGAAAATTGAATCTCGCCCTCAGGCCTCAACAAATGTTTTCTCTCCAGAAAGCGAGCTGTGCTTCTCCTCCGTTTAGAGTGCGCACTTTTCCCACGCGGAAGCTCCATACTCCGAGTGCCCTGCAACGCGCTTCCATAAGGAGGTCGCTATCAGCGAGATCGCGATGGTCGAGCCGAAAAAAAAATTATCTGGCGCCTGTCTGAGTATAGTATAGCAGCAGCAGGAGCAGGCTGCGCTGGACCAGTCGGGGCGGGGCGGGGCGGGGCGGGGCGGGGCGGGGCGGGGCGGGGCGGGGCGGGGTGGGGTGGGGTGGGGCCCCCTAAGGGCTGGTGCTGCGGCTGCGGCCGGACCAGGTCGCGGCGATACCCCGCGCCCCCCGAGGCTGCTGTGGGCCCGGTCCGGCCTGGCCTGGCCCGGAGCGGCGGTACCCCGCGCCCCACAGGCCTGCCCTGCCAGCCGGTTGATAAATAAAGGCGATGGCATTCCAATCTGATTGGCCGTCGGCGACCATATGCACTTATGCACAGGCAGAGGCACAGGAGGGCGAGAGACAGAGAGAAAATATCGGACCTCGACTCTCACGACTGGCTAGCAGCAGCAGCAGCAGCGACCGGGCGACAGGTCGGGGTAGGGGGACAAGAGCGTGGGGAGATGCCCTGAGCGATAGATTTCTTAGGACATTCCGCGCCGCTACTTTCATTAGAATATATTTTGCTTCACTGACGGGCCGGGCAGCTTCCGAGGAAAATTAAAACAGAGGCGCCGCGCGCCCGCTGCCGCAGCCGTAACCGTAACGTCCGTCCTGGGCGACGCGCTGCCACGTGTATGCCCGCTCTCCCCTACTCCGGCCGCCAAGGCCTGTAGCAGAGCGGAGCGTTGAAAACGGATGGCTATGACTTATTCATCCGCAAGCGGATTATAAAAATGTATGATGAGATTAGTCGGTCCTTGTGCGCTTACGCAGCACACAGCACCTCGCCTGGCGCCGGGGCAGCAGCCAGCCAGCCAGCCAGCCAGCCCGCCCGCCCGCCAACCAGCTGCTCAGGATGGGGGACTACTAAAAGGCACGGCAGGTCTCGTTTTAACGGCGTTCACCCGCCCGTCGCGTTCCCCGAGCCATGGGAAGCACGCGGCAGTAGCGCCCTCCTAGCTGCTGCAGCTGCACCGGCCGGAGGGAGCGCTGCAGTTAATGCAACTCATATTCCGGCTGAAAGAATAAAATAACAAAGATGGCTGGCGCAGTCTTAAATTGCATTACATATAAAGGCAGAGGGCCGTTAAGTTTATTTAAGTGTGCATGTGAATGTGTGTGTGCCCGCGCACGCACGCACAGCCGCATTGTACCGACTTAAATATATATATCTATATATACTGGTGGGGGCAAAGCGGGACGTGGCGGGGCGGGGCGGGTAAGGGCGGCGCCATGGGCATGGGCCGGCCTGGTGGACGTACTGTGCCGCACAGTTAGGAAAAAAATGAAAAGAGGCGGAAGAAAATTTGCATCCCTCCATAATCATTGTGACGGGAGGGTGATTAAAGCACTTATCCAGTACCAGCTGAGAGGGGCGGGAGCTGGAAGGGGAATGGGAGTCGCTTATCTATGAACCTAATCCACCACCCCTGCTCCCAAACCCCAGTCGCGTAAAGGTACATCACTTCCTGTAGGGGCGCATCATAATATTCACGGCCACACGGGGATGAGCAGAGCCCGGGGAACCAGAAGAACACGGAGAAAAGTTTTTTTAAAAAATGCGTGGAAAAAAAAAAATCCTCGTGTCAGGTGTCAGTTACCCGTCAAATTAAACGCGACCAGCCGTGGACGAGGGGTATGCAAATAACATTGAAGGGATGAGCAGAGGGGGAAGGGAGTGGAAAAAAAATAAAATATGAGCAGCAAAGCCGAGGGGAGGCTTCTGCTAGCGTTATGGACCAAAGCAAAAGAGGGGCGAATTTATGTTGAAATAATTGCCATGTGCCAGACACCTGATCCCCCAAGGGCTCGCGCGCGGTGTGCGGGTTCAAATACCACCACCACGCCCCCGTCGAAAGTGGGCACACATAATATCTTTTTCACGGAATTTCAATATACAATATTTGACGCGACGTACGCCACGTGTGTCGAGCGTGGGAGCGGGCACCACAGCAGGCCAAAGAAAGACCCGTTGCTCGGGCCACAGCGCGCCGGGCCGGGCGACATCTGTCGAACCGATCTAAAGTCGGAGCTCCTCAACTCATCCCGTGGCGTCGTGGCGTCCACGCCCCACCCCGCCGCGCCGATGTACACTGTCAACAACACGGGCCGGCCCCCGCCCGCCCGACGAGGCGATGGACGCCCGCGGCATGCGGGGCGGAGGGCGCGGGGCCGCGCGGGGCCGGGAGGGAATGCAAATGACAGTGGATGCGCGCAGGGCGGGCGGGGCGCGCTCCGTGTCCCGAAAAGTTCATTGTAAAGATGTATCTCGGCGTTAATCTACTGAACAGCGAGGGCCAACTTGCCCCTCGTAATGGACCCATTAATGGGTTTAGTCCATTAACACTAATTGGCGTTCGTCACATTGGGACAAAACAACGAAAATGAAAGTTCCAAAACAATCCCCGCGCGCGCTGCGCGCCGCCGACAGTCCGGACTATACATTTGTGTTTGGTGACATTGCTCTGCTCCGCTCGGCTCGGCTCGGCTGTGCTCGGTTCGGCTGTGCTCGGCTCGGCTGTGCTCGGCTCGAACGCCACGATGAGCCATCCTCCTCCTCCTCCTCACAGTTTCCAAAGCTAGAGTCGAGCGCTGCAGAGCGCTGCAGAGCGCCCGCGCCCAATGACAAAAGGCGGGCGGGCCGAGCCGGGCCGGGCCGAGCCGAGCCGAGCCCGGCCGGGCCGGGGCCGGCAGGGAGATACCATCGGGCGACATAGTCAGCAGCCCAGCGCGGGCCCAAACGACGCGACATAAGTCCCTGTCACAGTAGTGCATCTGATGGTAGTCTGGTCCCATGGCTATAGGGTCATGGAGGAGCGTGGCGGGGCGTGGCGGGGCGTGGCGGAGGGCAGCGCGGGGCCCTTTCGGCTCCCGGCCCCCCCAATCTCCACGACTTGCTAAACAGAACGGGTCAAATAAACAGATAGCGGGCGGGATGGGACGGGGCGGGCGGCTCGATGGCCGCGGGAGGGAGCGCCGAGCGCCGAGCGCCGCGCGCGCCACTGGATATGCAGCAGCGAACCCCATATCGCGCGCTCGTTCCGAACCCAAAAGAAAATGAGAAAACCCCTCAGAGTACCGGCCGTGCATGCCGCAGTCCTGTTAACATATATTGCGCAAGCTCAGCAGCGCCCGCCGCCCGTCACAGCTCTGGACCGTCACACGACTGTCACGCGAGCGAGCGGGCGATCAGAGCGACCGATACGTCACACGCGCTCCCTCCGGATGGCCCGCCCAATCAATACGCATCCCAGATCCGGTCCCCCCTCCTTTATATCTGACAGAAACAAAACACAATCTGTGTGGGGGCAGAACGTTCAAATAATTAATTATCCTCGAGGAGACGCGGCCGGGGCAGGCCGGGGCAGGCCGGGGCAGGCCGGGCAGGCAAGCAGGTTGTGGTCTGCCAGGCCACATTTGTCAAGGGCCGAGGCCTTCAGGCCGGGGCGGGGCGGGGCGGGGCCGGGAGCCACCGGGCGAGCTTAATTAGTGTCACGATAGTGCCTCGCCTCGCGTTTGATAACGAGGAATTGCTCCTCTGCGGTAGGTCAGCGGAGAAACCCGATATCTGACAACCGTCCCTATACACAAAGGCTTATTTCATAATCATTGTCATCGTTGCAGTAGCAATGGGTACAATACTGCAATACGCAGAGTTTCGTTTTTTTATAAACGTTTATTACACGCAAAAAATAAAAATAATAATAATAATAATTTAAAATAAGGCTACTTCGTGCCTAAAAAATCGCTCAGCTAAATTTTTTCGTGGAAAATTAACACTACGGCTGAGATCTTAAGACTGCGGATAAATAAATAGCAGGATATACAGCCTGAAAATTACCACCGTACCTTAAAAGTTAGCACCGAGGCTTAAAAATTAGTTGCGCCTATACAGCTTAAAAATGAGTATGTGCCTATGCCAGCCATTCATTTTCTTTTTTTTTTCTCCTTTTTTTTCTTGGACGGGAATTATTTTTTGCCTCCAGGCTAGACGCCGACCTAAAGAGAAGACGAGGCAATTAAGTTTGCCATACTACAGTAAGATCGCTCGTAGGGGACTACAGTACTATAGAAAACTTTTTGAAATAAAGCAAAGAGCGGATCACTCAAATCAGCAGCTCATCAAAGAGGACTTGAGACACAACCTCGGGTATAATGCACGCACACGGACTCAATCAAATCACGCGCGATCATTTCAACCTTTTTGCCGCACTTGCAGTTTTGCAGCACGCGCGCTCAAAGGACCAATAAGCGGCCTGCCTGCGCCGTCTGGGCCGCGCGTCAAACCACGCGCCTCCATCTCCTGGGACCGTTTCTCCTTTTTTTTCCCCCTTTTTCTTTTAAGGAATCGGATGAAATGTTGATGATGAGGAGCTTTTGGTTGGTGGCGGCCAGATGATTAGGTCCCCGTGGGGTGTGGTGGTGCGGCGGCGAGGCTGGAGGATGAGCGGCTGCACGCTCGCCAGTGCTCACCGCTCACCCGCCCGGCCCGGCAGCTCGGCCCGCTCAGCACAGACCTGCCTCAGCACAGCAGCCTCCTCAGGAGGCGCAGCAGCCCAGCCCAGCCCGGGCAGGGCAGGGCCGGTCCGCGCACTAAACCTTTTAGAGGGAGATTAGCCCGAGCTAGAAGAGAAAAGGGATTGGCCGGTGCCGGCGCTGCGCTGCGCTGCCGCTGCTCGGGGTGAGGCGCGCGGAGCAGGGAGGAGGAAGTTGTGCGGGTGGACTATTAGCCGGGCTGAGCCTACAAGGGGCCGCCGGCCCGGCCCGGCCCGGCCCGCGCACGCCAACTTGTTCTTTCGTCTCCTTTTTTTTTCGCCTCTTCTACTGTGCTGGCCACTGCTGGCCCGCACATCTAGCCACAGACGCTTCAAAATACCCTCCCCCACCCCCCGATCCCCTCACTCCTCTTTCTCCTCTCGTTCTTTGACAATGCAAGTGCCCGGAGGACGGAGGCGCCGTGAATTTTGTAGCCTTTTTCATTCAGCCGCAGTATATTCAGAATAATTCTTTTTCAACAGGCCGGCGCTAACTACTACAGCCGACCCCCAATGTAGCCGCACGCCGCGCGTTTTTATGCAAATCGGCTCAACAGCATGCGCCAATAACGTTAAGAACCAATTGAGGTTGAGCCGCGGGCGCTCTGCTCGCCCAGCCTCAAGAAAATTACGAGAAGCCTTACGCGCAACTAGGAGGCGCCACCACTTACCACGGACAGTCCAAGGGACTAAAAAAATACAAGGATATGACACCATATGATTACGAACAAGAATTCAAAGGCAAATCATTTTATTTCTCCAACCTTTTTTTTTTTTAGTTTGTTTTTTGACGAGACATATAGGGAGGAATTATAGAATCTGACGTGCACACACTCTTGACGGAGGGTAGCGGCCCCCTGCACAAAGGTGGCTCCTGACGGCCTCAAAGACCGGGACACGTGTGTGAAAGTAATGCCTTTCCTTAAGATATTCCAGCAAGTCGCCTACGAGAAACGACCGAAAAAGTAACCCCGACGAATGGCGACACCAACTCGAATAAAATCTCCAGCGAAATAGAGGTGGCGGGTAGCCGTGTAGCAGGATGGCGGGGAGGGGCGGGCCGATGTGGGGCGATGTGGGGTGGGTCGGGATGGGGGCGGTGGGGTGTGCGGGACGGACCGTGGGGTCCAGAGGGGCCGAGTAGGGACGCGTCCGGGTCGCGCGGCCCCATGCAAATGGTCCCCGAGCCGGTGCAGGCAGTGCAGGGCTGGCTGGGGCGGGGCAGCGCCTCGGACGCCCTCCGCGCCAGCAGGCGACCCCGTAAGTTATGCCGCCGATATCGGTATAGATTTGGGACTTAGGCCGAAAATTGTCGATATAAATTCTGGAGGGACCAGATGCGCCGCCCCCGCCGCCGCCCGGGGTCCGAGTGAGGCTGGGGATGGGGTGGGAGCGGAGGCAGGGGGAAGGCGGTGGTGGAGGCCTAGTGTGGGGGCGGGAGGGGGTAGGAGGGAAAGGGGCGGGGGGGGGGCAGGCAGGCTCAGGTGCACCCCCACTCTGGGGAGCTACGGACGCTTAGCGCTTTCACCAGCAGAATAAGAGAGGGGCGGGGAAGGGCCGGAAACAGGAGAAGTGGTGGCGTAGGGACGGAGCGGGGCGGGGCGGGGCGGGGCGGGGCGGGGCGGGGCGGGGCGGGGCGGGGCGGGGCAGGAGAAGGACAGGGGAGCGGAGGCGCGGCGCGACGCTTCAAGGGGGAAAATGATACTCTGACACCGGGGGAAAGGGAAGAAGAAAACACCAGGGGCAAAAACGGGCGGCGATATTTGAGCGCCGGGGCGGCGCGGGCGCGCGCCCCCAGATATGTCTCGGATTTCGCGACATTAGCCCGCGCTCGGCGGGAATAAGAGGCCGGCTCGACTTCGGGCGCTGATCGACTCGCAAAGTGAATGGATCCGCGGCGCAAAATTTAGACATGAAAACCACAAAACAGCTAGATGAGGTTAATAATTGAAGAAATGGTGATGCGACATTCGTTGAACCTATGCCAACTATCCATTATTGGAAAATTCGAGCAAGTCTCCGCCTGGCTGGACACAGAACTCGTTTCAAAGCTTCTGGTCCAGCTCGAGAGGCTACAGTCAGCCGGGACGGGGCGGGGCAGGGCAGGGAGGTCCTCTGCGCTATGCCTCCGCCCGCGCCCTCCTCCCTCGCCCAACTCACCTAGCCTTTGCCGCCGCAACAACTACAGGATACACAAGGCGGCGGCGCTGAGCCGAGAGACTTTCCGAATTACTCAGTGTGGTTTCAAGTTGTAATCAGGCGATCTGTCCCCGCCGCCCCGCCCCTCGGGACGCGCGCGACGCGCAGCCGCAGCGCTGGGACCATTATCATCAGCCGCGCACCGGGGCGGCGCCCGAAGCACAGACAGAGCGGCACCTGCCGTCTGATTCCGAAGATCGGTCTCTTGCCTCCGTCGAAAGGACGGAGGGACGAGGGAGATCTCCTTCTGAATCAGACGCAAGGCGCCAGGGCGGCAGCTCAAGAGTCTGCTGAGGAGGGGAGCGGAAGGCGGAGCGCGGGGCGCCGGGCTCTCCAGCAATCACCTGGTGGACAAAACAGCTGCCGCCCGCCTGGCAGGATTATTGTTCCGCGTTTAGTACGAGTACAGCGGCTGGCAGAAGGAGTGGCGGTAGCAGGAGAAGCGCGTCTGCGTAGCCTCTGCTTGGGGTTAGGGATGCTCTTCCCAAAGGGGTCCTTCACTACTAATTCAAGCATACGCCGATTTGTTCTGATTTTTCTGGTTTTTCGTGATTTTCCTTGATTTTTACTTATTGTTTTCTGACTGTTTTCTTAATTTTTCCTTGATTTTTTTTTTCTGAATTTTTACTGATTTTGTTTTGGGATGTGCACTGATTTTTTTTGAGTGAAGAACTCCTCGGCTCTACCACAGAACCATACGCGGCAGAGGGGCGCACGGGGCGGGTGCCGGGCGCGCTTTCCCACCCCTGAGCGGCCATTATACATGGAGCAGAAGTCAAAACCTAAAAATAATTGTAATATCTGGGCATCCACGCCACGGTGCAACGCGGCCGGTCGGGGAGAGCGAGAGGACCTCCCAGCGAGTCCCAAGGGGTGGGGTGGGGTGGGGTGGGGTGGGGTGGGGTGGGGTGGGGTGGGGTGGGGTGGGGCGGGGCGGGGCGGGTGCACCCCTGGCGCACAGCAGTGTCCCCTGGGCACCACCCTCCTCGCCTCGCCACCTCGCCGCCGCCGTCAGCCAGATACTTATGGTCATTACTATTTGCATTAGGGTGTGCGGACCCGTCGGCACCGCACCCCGGCCGCTGGCGGGTAAGTTAAGGCAGCGGGGGCGTTCCCAGAGTACATCCGCAGGCAACAGGTGACCGGGAAACAGACACATCGCCACCAGGTTCGCCGCACCACACATCGAACCAGATTCAATAATAACTGGATTTTTTTTCCCTTCCTTTTTCCCCACCATCCCTTTTCCGGTGAGAGTAATCCCCATGGAGTTGCGCTCGCCCGCACCAAAGCAGCGATAGGCGTGAGAGAGGCGGGGTGGGGCGGCCGGCTCCCGGGACCCCACGTCACTCATTTAATTGATTAATGCACTCGTAATTAGATTTTTGACTCGGGGAAAAGTTTAATAATGGTTGTGCGAGCGACAGAGTACGGCCGAAGCGACCGGGCCGACCCGGGAGCCGCCCATCCCCGCCCCACACCGCCGCGCCGTCTGAACTTGATAATCGGCGTGAGAGGGAGAGGGTTACAGCGAGGGAGTGAAAGGCGCCCTGCTGGGTGCTGATGAAGCGGCACGCGGCACGCGCCTGCTTAGAAAAAATTACAACTACGCATTGTTTTTCTCCCCTGGTTCGTTACTTCCACCCCCCCCCCTTTTTATCTTTTAGATGGCCAGAAGCGAACTCAACGCCGCATAACACACCCAGGTTGACGTGTTGACACCATCTCCCGGCCAAACTTGCCCCCCCCCCCCTTTCCCCTTGAAGATGGAAAGAGGGGCGGAGGAACTGCAGGTGCGACCTGGTGCAAACAGGGGGCGCAGCGCTGCGCCACGCCAGGCAACGCGTCTCCCTCCCTCTCTCTCTCTCTCTCGCTCTATGTCTCTCTCCCTTTCTCTCTCTCTCTCTCTCTCTCTCTCTCTCTCTCTCTCTCTCGCTCTATGTCTCTCTCCCTTTCTCTCTCTCTCTCTCTCTCTCTCTCTCTCTCTCTCTCTCTCTCTCTCTCTCTCTCTCACTCAGACCACAAAAGGGACAGAACAGTGGCCGGCTATCAGGGCCCAGCCCGCTGGACGTCCAGGACGGCCCCCTCCGGGAGTGGCCTGTCCAGAAAGAGGCGAAAGAGTGCCTTTCCCCGCCTGGCTCCGCTGCTGAGGAGGAGGGGGGGCGGCAGAGGGTGGGTGGTGCAGAGGCTTCCTGACTCGCCTCCCCGGAGAGAAAGTGAGAGAGAGAGGCAAACACTTCACAGCGCGTCAATTTTGCAAAACTTGGAGGCAGAGGAAATCGTTCGGAAGTAACAAGTTGGTCTGCACCCGGGCCGGGCCCGCGGTGGTAGCGCGGGGCGGAGGGGTATGGGGAAAGCGCGGGGTGACGGGGGACTACTATAGGCTCTCGATGGAGGAGGCGGGGCGGGCAGAGCGCGCGCGCACGGCGTGTATGCGCGTGCCGCCGGTGTTTGATTTGAGCGACCCACAAAGAAATGAGGCAATCCGAGTTAAGAGGGGCCGCGCGCATCAAGTCGGTGCGCCGCGCCGCAACGAACCGCGCGGGGGCTTCAAAGAAGTGGCAGGAAAGAGAGAGAGATAGATGCATAGCGCGAGGACAAAGTTCTGTAGAGAGAGACAAAAAGAGAAGGCAGAGGGAAAGGGTGGAGAGAAGAGGTAGGGTTAGAGACGCACAGAGAGATAGCGAAGGGCAGAGAAGGAGAAGGATACCAAAAGCAAACCCCATGGTCGGGCGCCGGGCGAGCCGCTTGTACCACCAAACCATCAGTCTGCCTGCCGCCTCTGCCAAACAGAGCCCCCCCCCCCTCCACTTCCTCCGTCCCTTGCGCCCGGAGGAGGCTGCTGGACGCAGTGAACCGGAGCAGCGCTCCGCGGCCCCGGGCCCGGACCCAGCGCACCCAGCCGCCGTTACATCGACATCAAAGTCGACGTGTCAATACTTCTTTTCCGAAAAACACACAAACACGGATAAAGAGAGAGGCATTGTAGTGCCGCGACCGCCAAATTCTTCTTGTTCTTCTTCCCACTCCGCCTGCGCCCTTCTACTTCTCTCTCTCTCTCTCTTTTTCTCCATTGCCGAGGGAAAAAGAGAGCGAGAGAAACGGAGTTTAGACGGAGAGGGTCTCTGCCTGTGCCTCCCACCCCGCCCCGAGCGATGTATCGACTTCGATTTATCGAAATACCGCAAACGCGGGGGGAGGGGGGGGAGGGGGGGGAGGGGGGGGGCAGGGATACATCGTCGTCTCCCGTTTTTGCCTGAGCCCATTTCTTAGTGACCCATCCCACTTCCTCTCTCCCTCTCCCGCTTTCCCGTTGCCCACCCACACACCATCTCTCTTTATCTCTTTCCCACCAATTATTCGCAGGCCTGGCCTGGCCCGGACCCGCCCGGCGGCCAGTCGGATGCGGCCGCATTCGTTTGCTTCAGATTGATGCCTGCCTGCCTACCCCACCCCGGCCCCTCCTCTCTGACGACCACCCTCACCCCCTTGCTGGGTCGGTCGGCTCGGCGATGCATTTTTCAATGATCTCCCGCCAGGCCTCTCACTCTTCCCCCGGCTGCCCCGGCCGCAGGGCTCAGAGCTGCCAGCCTGCATGCGGCAGCCCTCTGCCGCGGGCCCAACTGCTAAACTGCAGGGCGTATGTTTTGTCCGTTCCCATTAGGACAAGGCCACTAGAGAGATGCAAACGCTAGAGGCGCGCGAGAAAGGCAGCGATGGGCGGGGTGGGGGGAGGCGGAACGTCCTACTGGCAGAGCAGCGACCAAAAGTCGGAGATGAACGACTATCGCTAAATTTAATGGCCGCGCGAGAAGCCGCCTGAGGGGTGGCTTTAGGGCCACCGCGGCCCCATCCCACCTCGCCGCGGCAACACGCAGATCGCTCGTCTCTCTCCGAGATTGATTGAATGCTTCTCTCTCTCTCTCTCTCTCTCTCTCTCTCTCGCTCGCTCGCTCCCTCTCTCGATGGCTCCCCACTCCGCTGCCGCCCCGGCGGGCTCTGACCTCCCTGGAGAGGTCACGGTGGTGCACTTGATGGTGGCAGCGGCGTGGAGGCGGGCGCGCGGCTCCGCACCGACTTCCAAATCCCACTTGTGTAAACAGTGGCAGCTCTGCGGCGACAGAGAGTGGCGGGGATGGGCGGGGCGGGGCGCGGCGCCAGCAGAGATGCTTGCTTTAGTTAGTCACCGGAAGCAGGGAGAAAAAAATATATGCGCATGACAAATTTGTGATCCTCGATGTTCTTTTTAACAGTTTTCTACACTCGAAATGTCTATGGACTTTTTCGGACCACTTTTTTGTCAACAGTTTCAGAGTGACAAGTCCATTGTTATCGATTATGTCGTCTACAATTTAGTGGACAAAACTTTCCTTTGAACTTTTTTTCGAACATTTAAGGCGCAATTTTGCAGACAGGCTGTCAATAATTTTGAGCGTAACCAAACTTACGGACAAATTTCATTGGTGTCCAGCTGTACACAATTTGTCCAAAATTATGGACAAAAAAGAACCACCTGAGGAACAAAGTAGTGAAAACAGCTTAAAGACATATTCCACTCCCTCTCGTCCCCACTCCAGAAAAAAAGGCCATTTCTCATTTTTTTATATTTTTATTTTTATGAACCTTTGCACCTCATCGCCCCGACGGCGTCGCCGGCCAACAGGCGACGCAATCTGGTCTGCTCTCCCCCACCGTCCCTCTCGCGGAGGCGGCAAAAGTTAAATTGCCCGGATGAAGAGCGTAGCATTTTAAAAACGGGCGGGCGAATTTAAAATGCAAACTTGGTAGCGCCCCCGGCCCGGGCCGCGCCCGGCGGCGACGCAAGCGTTATGCTGGGCTGGGCTTTCCCTCCTGGCGCGGCTGGTACCTCTTACACCGCGGGGCGTAACGAGGCGCAAGCGGAGGGGGTGGGCGGGTGAGGAGGGGTCACTCTGACGAACGACCCGAAGAGGCTTGTGGCAACTAAAAGCAACGAGAGGTCCGCCTGGCGCTGCAAAAACTAAACGGCCGACTGTTTTAGTGGCCGTTTTCCCGCCTTTCAAGAATGGCCTCGCGGCGGCGGCCAAAGCGCCGTGCGCCGCCATTCCAAGTGGTGTGTGGCCCCGTGCAAAAAGAAAGACGAGAGCGATTCGGAACACACACGCCTCTTTCTTCCCTCTGAAACAAACTCCCCCGGCGCACACACGGCGCTGCGGAGCACCGAGATCATGCACATCATATCGAACTCCCACAACCCGGGCGCGGCGCGAGGCCGCAAAAGAAAGCACGACGACGCCACGTTTTGCCACGATTCTTCAGCCGGGGAGACGTCGCAAGAGTTATTCGCACGACAAAGCAGCCCGTCTGCGAATAACACGAGCGGAAATGCAGAACAAAACAATCGGGGCCAGTCGATCGCATGCCGGCATCGCATACGTAGTGCTTACACGATGGTGCCCCGACCGGCCACGCCCCGCCACGTCCTTCCAGCGGTTTATTGATACACGGACACTTCCACGTACCTCTACAGAACATGCAAAAGTTTGCGGTGGCGGCGGCCATCTTGGTTTCCAGCATTATTATTTTTTTTAGCGATAATGTAAAAAAAAAGCAAGAGATGTTCTATAGCCACCTTTTTTGACAGCAGCGTTGCTCGTAGTATCTGTAGCTATTTATTTTAAAAATTTGAATAGTCACATTTTTTCCATCACACAGTATTTTTAAAAATATGAAAAACACGTGTTTCACACCAAGACTTTGGATTTTTTTTTCATAAATTTCTAAAAGTAAGTGCGTCATAAAAATCTGAAAGGACGCCGTCCCCTTCCAAATTTTCAAATAATCGAAAACTTATATCGCCCATAAGGCCCTATCTATTCTGGGGAACCAGCATGACCGCCGACAAAGATCGCTACCGGCTTCTACATAAGACCTATACTTAATTTCTATTTATTCTTTTTATCAGAGTTGATGCCGCATCGCGAATGTCTACGGCTAGAGACTAGAGGTAAGAGAAGGCACCTCATGATATCCTGCTACCCCTTATCAAACTCAACACGTTCCGAGGAAGGTGCGAGGTGGCATGCAAGGTCGCGTCCTCACTGCGCGTGTCTGTCTGTCTGTCTGTCTGTCTGTCTGTCTGTCTGTCTGTCTGTCTGTCTGTCTGTCTGTCGCTCACCGCGGCTCGAGAGCTCGCTGTCACACACTGCTCGTGTGAGTGATGGGGCCGGGGTGAGTGGCGGGTGGCGGGCGGGCGCGCAGACAGACAGACAGACAGTCAAGTCAGAGGGACAGACCAGATCTGTTACATTCAATACAACTTTGATAAGGAGACAAAGAGTGATGCCAGCCTATCACAACAAGCATTGGCCCCATCTTGTGTCGCCGCGGGGCGGGGCGCAGCCAGGCGCAGCGGACCCCACTGACACTGTAAGCGACACCAGATCCCCGCTGACGACCCGTGTCTCTTTACACATACACACACACACACACACACACACACACACACAAAGACACATATCGATCTCCCATTGTTGTACAGCACCCAACAGTAACACAAGCAATTTTTTCCCGGCCATACAATAACTTCTGGACCCGCGCGCGCTTCTGCCCTCTCCACCACGGCCCGGGCTGCGCCGCCACGCAGGCGAGACGAGGACGAGGATGAGGGCGGCTAGACTTCTTGTGCGCGGGGCGGAGCGCGGAGCAGCAGCTCGGCTAAAAGTTCCCGCAGGAGCCCCGGGCGCGGCGCAGGCCAGGCGCAGGCCAGGCGCCAGGGGCCCTCGCCTGCACATTGCACAAATGACCCGAAACTTTGCATATATTGCCGCGGATACGGCAGCAGCAGAAGCAGCGGGGTGCAGTGAACTCGCCGCGCGCAGCGCTCGTAGCCGCTCGAGCTTTGGCGCACGCCTGGCCTGCACCAGGGCCAAGAGATGTCGCAGAGGCTGCTGTTTCTTTTTTCTTTACGGAGGGACCGGCTTGCAGTCTCAACAGTTTTTTTTTTAAATATATATATATATATATATATATATATATATATATATATATATATATTTTTACTTTTTTTATATATTTTAGGTAGGTAATACCTTTGATACCAAAATACATTCAAATAAAGTTCGTATACTGCCAAATGAAAGACAATCGGCACCATTTTTGCATACGAGTTTTTCTTCTGCGTTAGTGTTTTTGCTATCCTGCCGACGACGTGTGATGCATACGGACGAGAGGGCTGTCCTGTCCGGTCCGACGCTACCGCGCGAAGTGATGCGGCCGCCAAAGAGAAAGACAGAGAAAGAAAACCAATGTGTGCGGCGCGGCGGGACTATTCGCGGTTGCACAATGCAGCAGCGACAGGGGTGACGGGCCGGGTCGGTAACCACTGTCCGTCACAGAGAGAGGGAGAGGGAGAGAGAGAGAGAGATAGAGAGAGAGAGAGAGAGAGAGAGAGAGAGAGAGAGAGAGAGGGGGGGGGGGTTATAGCGGGTGACGAGCGCAGACATTGTGAGTGTGACAGATAGGGGAGAATGGACAGCAGGAGAAGAGAAAAAAAAGAAAAAGAAAAAAAAGGGAGGTGACTTGTCACAGCAGCTCGTCACACATCACGTCGTGTCACTTTTGAGGCATATAGTACAGATCCTGACTTGTGACCCGCCACACGCGACGCGTGCAGATGAAAAAGTTGATGTAGAGGCTCGCGTCGTTTCAGTAAACTCAATAGCGGTGCGCAGCGCCTTGCAGTGTGAAAAATGCGCGGTGGAACGAGGTAGAGGGGCTGGTCGGAACTAACAGCAGTATGCAACCGAGTGCTAAGAGTTAGGCGCCTGTCCGGTGAGGTCCGGTTCAGGCTAGCGCCCCCTCCTGGGAATGTGGTGGCCACCCGGAGGCGGAGGGGAGAGAGGGGGGGAGCAGAATGCAAATACAAACCAGAGCGGTTACCGCGACTACACACACACACACACACACACACGAGTGCACATGCACATACGGCCACACGCGCTGAGGACGAATAATGGAAGAACAACACCGGTCCACCCCACCTCGCCCCACATCATCGCCGCCACGCCCCACCCCGCCCCGTGCGGGAGCGTGGCGCCGCGGCGCGAGAGCCCCCCGTAGCGCCAACAGTATGAAAAATTCAACCGACACACACCTGTCGCGTTCGCTCTTTTCAAGTGCCAGACACGACCACTCTCGGCTTTGGAAATTCATTCAGGCCCACAAACAGAGCGCGCGCGCGCGCGCCGCGAAAATCATATTTCAGACCTCGCTGAAATCCACCCCACCCCACCCCACCCCCTCTCTTCCCTACAGGAAAGGCTCAGCCCCACCGCGTGCTCTCCGTAAAAAAAAATTCTATCTCGTACTTTTTAGAAATATTTTTTCCCCGGTCTTAGTCTCACCAAATCCCATGTAATGTGGCTCCCTTGTACAATGGCTTACCTGCAACAGAGAAGAAAACAAAGATTAGCCCGGGGGCCGAAGCCGGACGGACAGCTAGTCGGCGGAAAAAGGGGGGGGGGAGAATCCAGTGTCGGGCGAGGCAGGGCTGTGCTCGCAGGGGGAGGTTCCCCACCACACGGCAGAAAACAATACTCTTGTCCGCGCTAACTCCAATTTTTCTCAGTGACCTATGTGCCAGAATGGCCGCGTACATAATCTCTTCAGCCCGTTTTTTAAAGAAAGATATTTTAGACATTTCCCGGTGTATGATGCGGGTGAGGGGGTAGCGCCAAACCTGCGCCGTTGATTAAGTTGATCATATCAAACGGAATGGTCGAACAGCAGGCCGGCGGAGTGGAACGTGTCCGCGGCGAGGCGCAGCCCGCACCCCACACATCCCATCCACGGGGCAGGAAAAGGCCCAAAAAAGGAACGACAGAAAAAAAAACGCCACCGCGCAAAGCCCCCTCCTCCCTCCCCCTCCCATCATGAATGCCAAACTGATTCCATAAAATACTCCTGTTCGTGCCGTTCCGTGCAACGAGGTTATGCGCCCGATCCCCATTCAGTTCACTCGAGCGGGGTGCAGCGCGTCAGGGGGATTAATCCTCTCTCGGTTCGGCCACAGCGGAGGGATCACGCCGTTGAAAAGGAGTTGGCCAGTTGGACGGAGTGAGGAACGGAGGGGCGGGGGGGGATACGCTCTCTGATGGGGTGAGAGAGAAGCCCTTCTCTTCCCCTACCACTTCTCCCCCCACAGCGAACCGAAGAGCAGCCACAAATCATCAAAGTTAAAACTTTTGGAATTAGGACGGGGTCAAGCAGGGGCAAGGATAAGGAAAGGAGATTGAGGGGACCGCGGGGGGGAGGGGGTCGGTTGGTTCGGAGAGGAGAGAGTGTCAATGGAAGATGCAAAGCGCCCCGCCCTGCCCTGTCGAGTCTATACCGACGGGATGAAGCAGGAAGCCACTAATATTTCCAACAGCCGATCCACCCTGCGGCCCCCGGCACCACCGAAAGAGAACGGGGAGGGAGTGTAGACTTAGGGGAGCGAGTGGGAGAAAAAAGCACAACAGGGAAGGCTATTTTATGAAGGGATAGTACACCCCGGGGGTGGGCCGGCGCCAGGCGCCAGGCCGGGGACGCGGAGGGCCCGGGCCCGGACCGGAAGAGGCGGAATCCCCTAAATCGTCGACAGGCGATTATATTCCAATTTGGCTGCTGGGATGTTGTTATGGGCGAGGCACAGGGGACGACGACGCGGCTGGTCGGGGGCGCGCCGGGAGGTAAGACGGGGAGTGCGAGGAGACCAAATCCGCAGGACACAACTGCTCTATATTGCTCGAGGAGAAGCGCGACGAACACCTCACGAGGAGACACGCGTCGACGGCGACGTTGGCGCTTACGACGGCTAATCCTCCCCTGCACGGGCCGGCGCCGGGGACGGAATGGAGCCATTACGCAATTAGGAGCGCGCAGCCGGGGCGGGGCGGGGCGGGGCGGGGCGGGGCGGGGCGGGGCGGGGTGAGGTGGAGCGGGTCGCGGTGGTGCTTGGTTTAGGCAGTTCAGGAGGTGAGGCGAGAGCGCGCGTATGGAGTTGCAGCGTAGCCGCAGCAGCTTAGCGAAGCGACCCGTTTAGAGACATCTGAATTTTCTTCGTGATTTTAAAATTTTAAAATCTCTTTTACAACTCACTTGTGAGTTCATCGCGTTTACAATTGATGTTGTAAAGTAAGGTCCGGTATCGCAGATTTACGAAGGGCTAATTGACTTGAGCTAAGTTAGGAATCACAAATCAAATACCAAATATCATTGCTAGATTTTTATTTTACAATTGGGTATCGTTACTTTTCCACATTTATCATGTTTTTCCGTGACGCTTACAAAGATTTCTCATCGTGTCTCAGAATTAGGGGAGCAGGAGCAGCAGGACCTACCAGCGCACCGTCCCTTGCCGGGCACTGAGGTGTGACCGAGCACGCGCCTACATCCTCCTCGTTTCAAAAAGAAAGAGGCGGGCGGCATGGTTTTAAATAACGAGAGGAAATAAGGGACGGGGACAAATGACGTCGGATCAAAACGTAATAGGCAAGCGCGGAGATTTATAATCATTTTGCAAAAGTTTATAAGATGCACTGCAGGGCAGGGCGAAGCCGTCGGGACTTAGAGACGAAGTAAATTGAAGAGGAGGGAAGTGGAGGGTATGGTACAAGCAGCCGAGGTCATTACGCTCACAATATAACCCAAGTACCGGAAAAAGAAAAAAAAATTAAGCTCGCTGCTTTCTCATACTCAAATCTACGGGTTGAAATTCGATGATTTGCTTTCGCTGAGTAGCTCGGCATCGTCACGAATGTAGACTCTCGTTTTATCTTATCAGCGCGCGCGAGAAAAGTCGAAATTTGTGATCGCGGCAGACAGCATGCGAGGCGCGGGCCGGAGGGCGCTCTGCTCAACATCGAGTCCTTTTACCCCCACCCCCCACCCCCCCCGCCCCAACCTACCGCCCCGGGCCCTCTCGCTGCAATATGCATGTAGAGAGAGCGGGTCCCTACCCCGCCCCGCCACTCCCAATTACACCAATTAAGAGCGCGCCCCCCACCCCACCCCCGCCCCCGGCGCGGCGCCGAAGCAGCACCGTGACGAATGTCCTTATCGCCCCGCGATGGGATGATGATGAGGCTGGTATTGCTGATGGCGACGCGCGCTATTGTCGCGGCAATGATAACGTCGCTATGGGATATCTCTCGTCGTTGCATAGAGGCACGCTCTTTACACGAGCTGATTACAAACTGACACAGACGGCACACACAGCGGCGGCGCGAGGAGCTGGGGAGGTCGGATGCTAACAAGCCCGTCGTGTGTGTGTGTGTGTATCCTGGCTGCAACAACGTTTCCACAACGACGGTTAAATTCGCACATGTATATATCTGTACCGCGCCGCCCTACTCGTTATAGGGGTTCTCGTCGAGGACGCGTGGAAGTGTGTGCGCAAGTATTCGTCCTCTATATGCGAGCGAGAGAGAGAGAGGGATCGAGAAAAAGAGAGTGGGAGAGAGTGGAAGTGAGAGAGAGAGAGAGGGGGGGGGGAGCGAGTCTCAGCTGGAGATGTAACGAGAGCCACTGCTGGCGCCGCACACGGAAAAGTGAAATTTATGTAGACGAAGTACCGGCCGCCGCTCTGCCGCCGCTCTGCCGCCGCGCGCTGCGCCAAGAAAGCGCGCCCGCCTCCCTCCCTCCCTCATCCCACCCCTCACCACCGCCACCAGCCCCTGCGGCCCTCACTGACGTCGTTTGTGTCGCCAGAATGAGCGCAGTAGCAGAGGGGTGCAGAAGCAGAGGATACCACAACACACACACACTCACACACACACACACACTGAGGAGATGGCTCCGCTTCTTCCTCCCGCAGAATTGAGTGAGTAAAGTGCATCGCTCGAGATTTATGCCTCGGTTGGAGGTTATTATACAGAAGCATCAGGCGTTTGTTACACTTTACAGCCGGTATGAGGGTTATTGGAGGGAGGGGGAGGTACACGGCGGGTCGCCTGCGTCTGTCTACCTGGCGGAGGACGCCGATGGCGCGGGAAGGGGATAGCGGGGGGGGGGGGAGGGGGGGGGAAACGGAGGGATTTGAAGTAGTATTCGTGGAAGGGAAGTGGGTCGGTGGGGAGGGATACGGGAGGGGAGGGGGGGGGGGCTTGTGGCTCGATGAACCACTCCAACTATGTGCTTGAAAGCCAACCCCCTCTGCTGCAGTACTGCTTAGCTCCTTAATTATTTCGTTGTGCCGGATGCGAGTGTGTGTGCTCGCGTGTACGTACGACAGAAGGGGGGGGGGAGAGAGAGAGAGAGAGAGAGAGAGAGAGAGAGAGAGGGAGGGGGAGAGGGAGGGAGAGAGAGAGAGGGAGGGAGGGAGAGAGAGAGAGAGAGAGAGAGAGAGAGAGAGAGAGAGAGAGAGAGAGAGAGAGAGAGAGAGAGAGAGAGAGTTGGGGACGATGTGAGTGAGATGAATGTTGGGCCGGTAATGGCCGCCGCCGCCATAGTTCACAGGGGGCGGACCACAAATGTACATGATTGTCGCAACAGCAGCAGCAGCAAGAACAACAACAAGAGTAAATGTAAGTGTGCGCGCGTGTGTGTGTGTGGCGATTAAGGTCCAGCACTTGCACTGCTGAATAAATCGCCCCCAGCGGTGGCGTCGGCGCGCAGAGCAGAGCCTCCCCGGGACCCGCAGCGCCCCCGGCCGAGCCCCCTAGGGGGGCGCCGGTTAATTACGGTGTGAGAATTGGCCGCATTCACTGCGGTTAGATAACGCGCCGAGGAAGAGCGGCCGGGCGGCTGCAGCGCGCACCTGGCGAGCGTGACCACACTGTGGCCTCTCGAGGGCCTATACCCCGCAGCGCAGACCGGCTGCTTTCGTCACAACCACGGTGGAGAGAGATCTCTCCACCGTGGTCACAACCTTCATCTTCAACCGCGCAACCTTTGAGTCATTTGTGGCCTGGTTCTCTCAAGTCAATAAGTCAAGCCCGCAGGCAGGCAGGGGCTTAGGCCGTCCCGTCGGGTAGCCGCGCTCGGCGGGTCACCTACCCGTGCATGGTCAGGCGTCAGCAGTTGCCTGCGCGAACCCGAGGCCGAGCTGTACGCATGTGGCCCCTTCCTTGCATCACGCATGCGCGGCCACCAGGCCACCGGATACGGATGCCGCGTCTCCAAACACGTCACACGCGACAAATGAAGACCGCACGAGGCAAACCCCGCGCAATCCGACGCCGCCACACGACAAGGTGTAGGCCTCGAGGGGCGCCCCGCCCCGCCCCGCCCCGCCCCGCCCCGCCACTGCACCAACCAGATTATGCAAATGCAGGGAGGAAAACTTCCGCGGAGGATAAGGGCGGCAACTAAGCAGCGCGGGGGTGCGAGGGGCGGGGCGGGGGTCCTCTCCCTCTGTTATCTGACGGCCGGGTTCGACTACCAGACAGGGCGCGCCATTTTTCATGCAGCCGACCTCGCTAGACGCAGCAGATGGCGCGGTTGTAATCCTATAGCGTAGGCGCTGGTCTCCTCACCCCTCCCCCCCACCAATCTCTCTCTCTCTCTCTTTTCCTTTCTCTTTTTGTCTCTACCGCGGGGGTGCAACAGCGACCTACGGCGCAGCGGGCTCGGTCTCCTGCTAGACTCACCCTCCTCGTCATGCTCTCGCTGGCTCTCTCCATCGCTCTCCATAGAGCGCTCTCTCTCTCGCTCTCGCTCTCCCTCAAGCCAGGCTTCCCTATTGATGGCCCTCCCGTGACGCACCGCCGCGACCCAAAACTCGGAGTAACGAAGTTGTTCATGAATAAGTCAGCTTATGGCCCGCGCGGGCCTGGCCCGGCCCGACAGGTGGATATTTAACAGGTCGCCAAGTGTTTCAGCCGGCAGCAGGCGCACGGCAGCCAGGCCCGGGAGCCGCCGCCTCCACCGTCACACCCATCAGCCTCTCCCGCAGCAGGCGCACGGCAGCCAGGCCCGGGAGCCGCCGCCTCCACCGTCACACCCATCAGCCTCTCCCGCAGCAGGCGCACGGCAGCCAGGCCCGGGAGCCGCCGCCTCCACCGTCACACCCATCAGCCTCTCCCGCAGCAGGCGCACGGCAGCCAGGCCCGGGAGCCGCCGCCTCCACCGTCACACCCATCAGCCTCTCCCGCGCTCTCGCTCTCCCCGGAGGAAAAGCCTCTTTTTCGTCACCCTCTCCCCCTCCCCCGCCTCCTCATGGACGGCGCTGCATCAGGCGGGCCCGAGCGCCACTGCGGCCGCGCGCCGCGCGGCTTTGCCCGCGCCCCATTACCTGCAATCACCTTAAATTAAAGTAAAAGGGGCTGTAGGGAGGGGGAGGGGGGGGTATGCGGGGGAGAAGGAGGGGGAGGGGGGAGCAACGCCCCCGCAGGAACCATCGCCCCGCGGGAGAGGGATTGGCAGGGAAGGGTTGAGATAGAGGCGGAGCAGCGCCCGCCAGGCGCGCCGCGCGCCCGAATGCAGATAAATCAGCAGCAAGAAGGATTGGGGAGGTTGGGGTGGGGGTGGGGGGGAAGGCTGGAGGAGAAAGTAAGTCAAGCAGTCAAGATGGTTAATGGAGATGATCAGCGAGTGGGGAGGAAAAGAGAAGGAAGGGGCGGGGGCGTGGCGGAGCATTATGATTTACCTGAACCGCAGATGCGTGCCGGAGCAACAGCAGGGGACCCAAGGGGACCAACAGAAATCACTCGCGCGAAAGATGGGAGAAGCAGACCGCAGTTATTTCTACCGTAAAACTACCCTCATTTTTCAAAAATAGGCGATTTAAATTGTTGAAAATACGGCGTGAAAACGCATTGTAGGCCTGCTTGCTGGCAGGGCGCATCAAATAACAAGTCAGCCGCCATCTCTGCTTTTAAGGGGAAGTCCCAGTTCAAATAAGCGGCGGCGTGGAATTTGAAGCGACGCGCGGCGGGTTGGTTTAGTTAAGGGGTGCAGTAGAAAGGGCCTGGCTTCATATACGGTGCAGCCAACCGAAATGCGCCGCGCCGCCGGAGCGCCCCGGGGCAGAGAGGGGCGCGTCCGCAGCGGCAGCCCGCCCTTCCAAAAGGACGCCACGGCCGGAAGGGGCTTTTCGAAGGCGGCCGCAGCGGGAGGAGCGGCTACGGGGTGAATGAAAAAACAAAGGACAGGGTAGGCACATCAGGACGAGGCGCGCGGGGGTGGCGGAGAGGGAGAGAGAGAGAGAGAGAGTGAGAGAGAGAGAGAGAGAGAGAGAGAGAGAGGAAGTGTAAGATATGCAGAGTAGCGCTTCTGTCATTAGGGCTGCTCCCGGAGCATACGCACAGGCAGGCGGGCACACATGGCGCCGGGCGCCCGCGCATACACACACGCACGCACGACAGTCTTGCCGATTGTGCCGGTGTTTCATTCCCCCCCCCCACTTGCTCCGCCCTTTCGCAGCCACGTGAAGCCAAAGAGTAATTGCAGCCGCCGAGCGCGCCGCCGCGAGGAGAGTCGCGGATCGCGATCCGGTGGATCCGGCACAGAGAATGACGAAAGGGAATGCTTAGCACCAGAACCCTCAAAAAGAAAGGTTTACTTCTGTTATTTTCGTTGAAAACGACAAGGGGACAAACTGCATGTGTAAACAGTAAATTTTCTTTTCCACTGAAAACCCTGGAATCCAATTTCTCACCCAAAATGGGAGAGGACACTTTTCCATGCCAAATAATTGGAGTGAGAATTTTTAACCTCACTCTTTTCGAGCGAGATATTGTTTAGCCTCGCTCTATTTGAGTAAGGATTTTTTAACCTCACTTAATTTGAGCACGAATTCTCACTTTATTTGGGCGAGGTCTCAAAATTCTTTCTCATTAAGGGCGAGGAAAAAAATTCTTACTCTCCAGAGAGTAATAAAATTGCCCTCAAATTCTCACTCGTATGGGGGCGAGAATTATGACTCGTAGATTTTCAGTGTCCACTCTGTTTTTCACTCATAGTATGAGACTCACCGTTCGAGCGTAGCTGCAACCCCTCCCTTCCTCATTTTCGACCCCTAACTCCTAAACCCTATCCCCCACCCCCTCCCCCCGCAACCCCACCCCCACGACGGCGCGTCCCCTTCTCGCAACCAAACGCCGCCTAATTCGTGTAGGACGAGTCAAATGGCCTTACCAGCCGTAAAACGGCCTCCTTCCCCCTCCCCTCACGGACCCTGCCGGCCAAAAGGCCAAGACCAATAACGTAGGCCCGCGAGGGGAGAAGTGACCGTGCCGTGTGCGGCGCCCGCGCTCCACCCCGCCCGGCCCGGCCCGACCCGGCGGGGCAGCCAAATCGAGTTATAAGCCGCCCTTTTGAAGATCGCACCTCTTTCCGGATCAAAGGACGCAGGGCCGAGCGAATAGGGACCCTCCTCCGGCTCCTTCTCCTCCTCCTCCACACATGTGGTCGGCGCCAAAGTGGAGAGGAGGAAAAAAAACGGATTTCAAAGGCGGCGGGGCGTATCAGCTACGCTAAGTCTACACGGGCTAAATTAGTAGGCCGAAAGAGAGGAAGCTGAGGGATAGCGAAGGGTAGTAAAACGGCGAGAGAAGGGGGAAAAAAAAGAAACGGTCGAGAGAGGATTACTTTCGCGCAACGGAGCAAGTCAGTTCGAGTTAATTTTTCCCGCCGTTTTTCCAGAGAGGAGACGCCGCTACGCTACGCCGCGCCACACCACGCCGCCCTCCCCTCTGTGCGCCGGCGCCACCACGCGAGAGGAACGGCCTTCACATGTCAAGCGAGCACATCTTGGCAGGCTAACCCTTCTGCAGCCCTCCAGAGTCCACCGCCTGGGGCCCTGCTGGGGTGGGGCGGGGTTGGGGGTCCCTGCCCAGCCCGGCCAGGCCCAAGCCCAGGCCCAAGCCCAGGCCCAGGCCGTGCATATACCGCTATCGAGAACAAACACTGGCAAGTCTACCGCGCGCCGAATCAATAGTTAGAGTCAGTCAGTCGCCTTTGGCGTTTATCTCTGCGCGCCAGAGGTGCAGTTCCAGCTCACGGTGGCTCGACGCGGAAAAGGGAGAAAGAAGTAAGGAACATTTACCCGCGTTGTGAGTACAAAATCAGCCTTAGTTCTAATCGAATGTTTTTAAGTATTGCAGATTTTAAAGCATTTTTTTTCGAAGTAAATGCTTTGCAATCAATAAAGCACTTATATTCTTCACAATTTGCAAAGAGAAGCAAGCGCTTTGCAAATTGTGAAGAATATGCGTTTGAGATTGCGAAGTAATGCTTTGCAGTCTGTAAAGTTACTAGTTTCTTTGCAATTTGCGAAGCAGTTGCTTCGTAATCACAAAGAAGCACCTTGCACCCCGCAGTGCCTGCAATTCTTAAACGTTCTTTGCAGTTCTCGAAGCATTTTGCTTTGTTAGGACTTGAGGGAGCGCGAGCTGCGAATCCACATTTAGCGGCTGTTCCGGTTGGACGTCACAGTTTAATACCTGGCTTCCCGTATGAGGAATGGTAATTTCTGTGCCTTCGCCGAATTACACGTCCGCGGGCAGAGAGCGGGCACTGGACTGGACAACGCCAATTGGGGCCCCTGGGGGGTTTCCCGGGAACGCCTAGGCGGTTCGCGCGTGCGCGTGAGCAAAGGTGGCCACGATTCCACCCCAACGTCCGTGTATACACATCCATGCATGGACATGTGGGGAAAGTGGGCAGACAAGTTGGATAGATGGATGAGTGGATAGACGGACGCTGACTTCCTCGCCCTCGAAACGGGGAAATACAAACCATGCATATGCATCGGGGCTCGGGGCTGGCCGAGAACACGACTCTTCAAACTGTTTGAATAAGGAACTTAGAGGAAACTAATATATAATAAATACATATATATTTGAGCGCCTCGTGGTGGTCGAGAAAACTCTGTCTCGCCTATTAGCATACAAATTAATTTGCACTCCGGCCGCGCGCTGTGGCGCCGGGGCCGCGCGACCCCGCAGCCGCCCGGCTCGAGGAGGCCCTGGGGAGCCCCACTGTATCGGATGCACACTAGAGCCCGCCCTACCCCGTTATTTGACTGCTGGAGAGGTGGGGGGTGGGGTAGGGGAGAGGAAGGCTACGGGCCGAGCCGGGCTGGGCTGGGCTTGTGGGCTTGTCTCCGAGGGGCTGGCTGGAGCGAGGCTGCCCGGGGGGGACGCCAGACCAGGATATTACAATTCGACAAACCACTGGCGTATGCGTACACCGTATGAGGCCTCTGACACCATGTCGTGTGACCACCAAAAGATATATCATATGACCAAAAAAATCCAAGCTCACGTGGCTAGTTCATCATTGTTTATTTTTTAATTATTATACTAGTGACAGAAGCAAAGAAGACACATTCCTCTCTTCAGTTTCGGTGCCTCCCGTCAGGTGCAGGGAGCGCGCGGGAGGCGCTTGGAGGGGGGGAGGGGGGGGGGGGGGGCTGGGAGAGCGGGCCGCATGCGATAACAGAGGACGTGTGTCTGACCGCGCGCTCAACCCCGCAGCGCCAAACGGGGATAAATAAATAAGCCAACAACTCTCCACAAAGAGCAATATTAAAGGGCTGCTCCGTTCCCGTCCCTGACTCTCTCTCTCTCTCTCTCTCTCTCTCTCTCTCTCTCTCTCTCTCTCTCTCTCTCTCTCTCTCTCTCTCTCTCTCGCTCTCTCTCGCTCTCCCTAGCGCTGCGCTCTCGCTCTGTTATTTCGGAGGCAAACAAACGGAAAACTAGTGGGAGTTTATTCGGCAAAGATGCGGGACGGGGCAAACGCGAGAGGAAGGGAAAAGTTGCAATGGCGGGCCGGGGCCGGGGGCGGCCGTCTCTGTCTGTGGTCCGGACCACAACAGTCGGACGGGGGCGGCGGGGGCGGCGCAGGAACTTGCGCGCCGCGCCTCCCAATCAAATCAACCAAGTCATTGCTAGGGCCGGGCCGGGCCGAGAGACTGGCGCGCGGAGCGATTTTAAAATGAGCGGGAAACGGAGGGAGAGAGAGAGAGAGAGTAGCAGCCCGACTGTGTTGTTGCGTCTGCTTGTAATTGCAGCCGCCTCTGTGCGGATACAGCTGCTCTGAATAATTCCCCTTTGAAGACAGAAAACTGTCGCTATCACCCAATCGATCTAATTGCATCACAAATTCGAGATGACACACGCTCGAGGAAACAGTTTTTAAGTTTTGTGAGCAAACGACGTGAATATTTGTGTAATTATTTGACTGAGATTTCTTGAGACTTTTTAGAACTTTCTATGAGAACACGATTTCCCTGCGTTTCCTTGAATTAATGTTTCGACATTTTCTTATACCCCTTATCTTCAATTTTTTCGAAAAGGTTTTGGAACTGCTTTTGAGCGCCGAAGAAGTCTGAGTCGTTTAACTCCTCGCGCATCGCCAGCTATTGCCGTTGAGGCAGACTCACCTGAGGGTTGCGCAGGTCCCAGACGAGCGTGTCCCTGGGCAGCGGGTCCTCCTTGGGGACCCTCTCGAGCAGGAACACGGACCGGGAGCCGCGCTGCGACCCGTGGTACGGCAGCGGCTCCGATCCCGACCCCGTCAGGTCGCGGTCGTGGTAGGCGTACAGCATCCGCACCGTGTCGTTCTGAAAACGGGGAGAGGAAAAAGATGAAAAGGAGGAAAAAAATCAGATCACTTTGAAACAGAACGATATTGTTCATTATATTGTCTGGTGTCTGTCACCTGACATGAGTCATGAGTCCCCGCCCCCGCACGGGCGCGTGCGCACCGCTCCACACCACATTAGTCCACGTGATCAATCAGCCCTGCCCTGCCCCGCCCTGCCCCGCCCCGCCCCGCCCCGCCCCGCCCTGCCCCGCCCCGCCCCGCCCTGCCCCGCCCCGCCCCGCCCCCCAACTTGTTGAACTGCACACAACAGTGCGCGGAGCAGTGCGGAGCAGCGCGGCGCATGCAGTGATGAAGAGGCATTGGGCCCGCTGCCAAAGTCGAGGGAAAACGGCGTTAAGTTATTGATGGCCCTCGGGCCCCCCCTGAGTGCCATGGAGTGGCGGTGTATCGCACGGGCCGGGAGCGCAGCCCTGCGCAGCCCTGCGGAGCGGAGCGCTGGGCTGGAAGGGAAGGGCTAAGGGTTTCGCCAGGGCGCGCCGCACCGGCTCAGGGGCCCGGGCCCGGGCCTCTTCTGTCCACCGTTATTGACCGAAAAGGATGGCTTACTTTGCGGGTAATGAGGCGAAATGGGGATTGAGGATCTCGTCCCCTGGCGGTCCTTCTCTCTTGTGCTCTCGCTTTTTCTCTCTCTTTCTCTGTCAGTACAGCGCGGAGGGTAGGTGACGCGGCGTAACCTACTTTATACGCCTGGGCAACGATGCAGAACCCTTTAGGGTTCAAAGCAACTATATCAGCACGCGGAAAAAAAAGTGAGGGATACTGCCCGCATACGTGACACTGCGGGAGAGAAGGGGAGGGAGGGAGGGAGGGAGGGAGGGAGGGAGGGAGGGAGGGAGGGAGGGAGGGAGGGAGGGAGGGAGGAAGACACAGGAGTGACAGGAGCGCAACGGGGGCGGCCAAGGACCAGACAGGTAGTGCGAGGGGATATATACGAGAAATACAAAGGCCGAACAAGGCGAAAGGGACCAGAGAGAGAGAGAGAGAGAGAGAGAGAGAGAGAGAGAGAGAGAGAGAGAGAGAGAGAGAGAGAGAGGGAGGGAGGGAGGGAGGGAGGGAGGGAGGGAAGGAGAGCGACTGAGTGTGATAGGGGGCAGCAGGTAGTAGCGCGGGGGAGATTGAGGAAGTCCGATGGAATGATACGCTCGGAACGAGATCGAACCTGACGTTTGAGACAGGTGAGGAGAAGGCATTTGGCACGATTCCCTCTCCGCCAGCCCCATCCCCGTCCCCAGAAAACCTCTCTCTCTCTCACTTTCTCACACACTCTCTCCTAATTTCCCGCCCGCCCGCGCTCCGCTCGTCGAGCGAGAGGAGGCCGATCCCCAAGTGGATTTAGGATCAAGGAGAGCACGATCCAGGATCCGTGTCGCTACATCCCCCCCCCTCCCCGTCGGCTTGCGGCCCATACGCCCCACGCACCCCGCTCCGCCCCGAAGGAGAGCGTGTTGGCTACCAGCGGCCGCGGCGGCCGTCGCGTCGAGGTCGAGACAGAGTGCGCCGCGCCGCGGGCCGCAGGGTGGGGCTCAGCGATGACTCTCCCCACTGTCCCCGAGGCTTACGTCCAGCCCCGCTCCCAGCTCAGCCCACTTCCATTTCCCACCGACAAAATACAGAGAATTGCAATCGAGATAAGAAGCCAGGAAGACATCGCCCTCCCCGGCCCGGCGGTGTCCTCTCCTGAACGGTGGAGAACAGAGAAGGGGTATAAGAGGCGCAGGGAGAATGCGACAGGCTAGAGTGGGGGTAGGAGCGAGAAAAATAGTAGGGGAGGGGAAAGAAGAGGAGGGTGGAAGGAATTATTGTTCTTGCGTTCATCCTCTCTGCAGGAAAGCTCTGCGGTCGAGGATTCAATATCTCATCTCCCTTCACAAAAGTGCGTGGAATGTGGGTACGTACGCCGGCGGTCAGGAAAACATACACCGTTCATCAAGCAATGACCACGGCGAAAATGTTGGCGGTAGGGTCACTGGTAACCCACGGCGAGAATGTTGGCGGTAGGGTTTACTGGTAACCCACGGCGAGAATGTTTTCGGCATAGGGTTCCTGGTAACCCACGGCCCCTCGCGGCGCGGCGCCTCCCGCCCGGCCCGGCGGGGCAGTCTTGAGGACACAGCAGTCGTATGACAGCGTCCCCCCGCTGGCCGGCGATACGTTGTGTCGTGCCCTGCGCGCCCTGCGCCCTTCCGGTGGCCCTTCCTTCCCCTTCGGCCGGCAGCCCCGCCACACGTCACTGTAAGGATGACAGTCCCTCGAGGCCCGTCGACGTGTGTGTGTGTGTGTTAGTGTTAGTGTGTGAGTGTGTGTGTGTGAGTGTGTGTGTGTGAGTGCGCGCGCGCGCGAGGGAGGGGCCCACGGCATGCGAACCACAATAGCCACGTCAACTGGCGCGCTCACGGAGGTATACGACCAGCACGATGTTATACCGCTGAGCAGCAGGGTCAGTTTGTTGGTCGGGCAGCCGGGCCACTGCCGAAGGAGGAGGAGGAGGAGGAGGAGGAGGAGGAGGAGGAGGAGGACGGGGACGTCGCACTGCGTCCAGTTTCACGCTGCTTCTGCTCCACACAAACGAGTTGGTCTCGTTTTGTTTTTTGGGGGGTTGTCTTCCCTCTTGTTGTGTGCACTGTGTCTGTTTAACAACATCTTGTGTGTGTGGGTTACACCATCAGTAGCTGGATCTGATTTCATCTCCGGTCCAGCAGGGCGCCGTGGGGCGGGGGCGGGGCGTGGCGGGGCGTGGCGGAGCGCGGCGGGGCGAGCTGAGCTGCGCCAAAACGCTCAGCGATGCTGACTCTGGTAATTGATGGATGAATTGATTACTGCCCGACAGAGATTCATTCCTTCGCGCCTCTCGCTCCGGCGGGACTCCCACCACGTCCCGCCCCGCCCCGCCCCGCCGCGCCTCGCCCCGCCCCGCCCCGCCCCGCCCCGTCGAGCCAACCCCAGGCCTCAGAGATAAGACAACATAAATAGGAAGGCTACCGCTCTGTGGGGACACCGTGGGGCTGCAGACAGAGCCCGCTGTCTGGGAGAGATTGAGGGGGGCAAAGGGGGTGGAGGCGGGAGAAAGAGAGGGGGGGGGGGGAGGTAACGGCACGCTGCAGAAATATTTCGACCACTCTGATCATTTCTTCAAGAAATCTAACAAACGTCCTGCGTTTTTTTTCCAGCCACCGAGGCACTTTTTTCGTAAAAAAAAAAAAAAAGTTAATTACAAAGGCATGGCAGTCGGCCTGCGCACCCCCACGCCCACCTGTGCCAGCGCGCTGATGTGCCGCGGGACCGGTCGCTGACTCACAGCAGCGCGGCTAGACGGGCACATCAGAATAAATCCTCGCGTGATTTGTAGGATAAACCCCATGACGGGCCGCGGGGCGGGGCGGGGCGCACGGCGCACGGACCATATCACCTCCGACAGCCAGCGCGGTCGCGCGAGATCCACATAGAGGCAGGCGTCGCGGCAGCAGCAGCAGCAGCAGCTCCGCGATTTCAGCATTTCACTTTACTTTTCGACAGGCGTGACGATATGCCGCGTCGCCCTGCTGAAGTGCTCCCCCGCGGCCCGCGCGCTGTCACCATATCGTATGGAGCGTGACGTGCCCGTCAGCCCGGCCAGCCGCGGCCGAGGAAACGCGTCACCCACCGCGTCACCTCGCCATCGGTGACGGTGACGAAATGAGACGGGACGCGACACCCAGGAAAGCGTGGAGTTTGATTTTGGTAGGGCACCTAGATCAGGGATCTCAGACAGCAAAAGACACGCGGGCCGGACAGAGTCGGACCTCTCGCTCGCTCCCATAGCCTTATATCTCTTGGGCCGCTTGCCGCTTGTGGCCCGCGGGCTACCAGTTTTGAGACCCCTGACTTAAATATTTCTGAACAACAGTGAAATGCCTGCTGCTTCCAAGATCATTTCTTCGCCGTGCCTCCTTTGCTTTTAGACGGTGTACTTTACAAGTGGCCCCACTTCCCACTTGGCCCCGGGGCCCCGCGCCGCGGGAAAACGCTTTCCTCGCACCGCTCACCCTGCTGCTTGCGGTATCTCTAATGTAAACTTTTGCCCCTTTAAAATAGGGCGGAACGAGGAACGAAAAGGAAGCCTGAAAAAACTGCAGTGAGTGACACATTGACTTGGCGCCACCTTTACCCATGCATAATCAATGAGCGACTCGCGGCTCTCCACCCTTTTTCCCCATTTCGCGCCAAAAGCCTTCTTAACGTCTCTCTAATTAGAGCGCGCGGGGGGTGATTATAAAGTGCCGTCAAAGGGAGAGGGAGGCGTGCAAAAAAGGAAGCCAAGGCCGGCGGGGTGGGGCCGCGCTCAGCGTGACCTGAGATTCGCCTACATTCCGATCTCTATCTCCCAATAAGCCTTTCTCTTGTTCCCCCAATCTCTTTTTCTTCTTTTTTTTCTGCAAGAAGCTGCCTCCGGCCGCCGTTTGCTATTCACTGGGAAGCCTAAAACAGGCGCCCGCAGCCACGGGTCATTACAGCAAAAATACCCTCGTGTCCCGTGTTCCGTGCTAGCCCAAACAAGGGCGGCGGAAAAGATACCCTGCTGAAATGAAAAGGAAAGAAAATTGCTAACCCAATTCTTCCAGCCCGCGCGGCTCTCTCAAGAATAACACAAAAGTAAGAAAAAAATATATAAACCGCTTAGATGGTCTGTGTCGTATTGAAGCGAAAAACGCCCCGCCTTTCATTACATCAGCGCTCTTAACATCGTTTCACGCAAGAAACTCTCCCGCCCTTGTCCGGCACGCAGCACAAGCAATTCCTAAAAAAAGGCTATAAGGACTAATTTCATCTCACCGGTCCGGTCCGCTTCGCACTCATCGCGTATAGGCGCGGCGGGGTGAGGCGGCGCGGGACTATACAGTCACACGGTCTGCTAACTCAAGTGTAGTCCGCGGTAAGTTTCGCAGTGAAACACAGCGAAAATCAGTCGTAAAGGTTTACGGGAAAATTTTCCACGAAGCGAAGCTGCTAAATTACAATAACGCATCGCAAAAATTGAAGACACTACCTATCAACTTGAAAATTCAAATACGAGCAGGAAAGGGTCGTCGTAAACTTATAACATTTTCCGTCAGTCGTCACACGGTAAAAACGATGTCCGATTTTTTGAGGAAAAAGGAAAAAGGAAAAACTTTGAGGACCTCTTGTATACTTTCTTAGATTTTGAGGAAGTTTCCAAAAAGTTTGTGGAGATTTCCCTTATTCTTTGAGGAGACTTCCTCAAAATCTGAGGGGTATCCCTCAAATTACGGAAGTTCCTCAAAGTTTTCCCTTTTTCCTCAAAAAATTAGATACTGTTCTTACCGTGCATTCACAAAATACACCGTAAATCTATAAAGATATTTTTTACAGTGAAAGTCCGAGACTGGTGCTCTTACACAGTACACAGTTGTAAGTTGTGAGTGCAGCACACCCTTTGTTGGCCTCGGTGTGGCCTTTGTTAGCCATGTCATCGGGTTTCCGGGAACTTACAAAAAAAGGGCGGGGGAACCTGGGGACCTAGCAGTCACCTGGATGGCGTCCCGATTAGACGAGGTACGGCCGGCCCGGTGGGTCAATCTCTGTCTGTGAGTAAGGCCGGGGCTGCGGCGCTCTCTGTTCCATCTGGTTCCGAGCGGGAAAAAATGCGTGATTCCTATATCCACATGAGCACCCTCTACCCTTTGGGCCATAATTCAAATTTATTGCTCCGGGAAAAAAAAAAGAAAGAGGCATAGAGGGGAGTAGAGAGTAGAGCAGTGGGGGGAGAGAGAGAGAGAGAGAGAGAGAGAGAGAGAGAGAGAGAGAGAGAGAGAGAGAGAGAGAGAGAGAGAGAGGGGGAGAGAGAGAGGGAGAGAGAGAGAGAGAGAGAGAGAGAGAGAGAGAGAGAGAGAGAGAGGAGCTCTTCTCCTGATCCCACACCCCTGCCACAGCCACTCACCCACGCTTTTACACTGAATACCTTCCCGTTCAAAACAAAATCCCAGCCCTCCCCTTCCCCCTCCTCCCCGCGCGCTCGATCCCCGCGCACGCAGTAAGGCATACGGTCCACTCCCACAGTAGATAAAATATCTCGCAAATCAGAATATTCGAGAGGGAGAGAGAGAGAGAGGGGGGAAGAGGAAGTGTGCAAGAGAGATGGACCATTACTGGTGAAATAATGTGTTTCCCGTGCGGGGGGAGTGATGCGCCCCTGCTATGCCTGCACGGCCCTCCTGGGGTTGTTGTGTTTGGGGCGCCAAGAACGCTCACCAGGAGGGCTCAAAAATTTGTTGCATGGGAGGAAAAGAGGGGAGGTAAATAGAGAGAAGCAGCGCTCTATTCTGCAGAAGACTGCCACTGCTCGCTCCCTCTTTCTGAAGACGGCTCTCGCTCCGTCCCACCCGGCCAAAGTAATAAATGTCTATAAAAATATAAGACACCCGAGTGCGACGTGATGGCTTTGGCTCCTCTTTTCAAATTATTTCAAACAGCCTTCCGCGCTGGGAGGATATTTTTATTACGGGGCTGCTCTTTTAAATAAATATAAAAACACATAACAATACCGAGAAAGGAAAAAGCGGACAACGGGAGAAAAATACAGGAAAAAAAACATCCTTCAAGGGCTTTCCGGTTGCACGTCCGTTCCATCGCATTTTTATTGAAATAGCCGCGGCAGACGAACAAGTGGCGGTCGGGTCGGGTCGGGGGGCGCGCAGGCGAACGAGCGGGCCGGGGGCAAGGGTGGAAGAAAGCCAACCGAGGAGGAAGACACAATGACACAATAGGGGGCGAAAATTATGACATCAGCAGAAATACTCTCTTTGTGGTCGCGGTGGTCCCCGCGGTATGGTCTCCGGCCGGGAGGTCCTCTCCCCGCCACAGCGGTGCTCGCCCCGCGGGGCCCGATACGGCCGATCCGCGGCGCCTCACGCCACGCCACGCCACGCCGGCATAAAATCAAATTAAACCCGACAGAGCCTGCTGCTGCTGCTGCTGCTTCGAGACTAATTTCTTTTGAAACCGTTCCTCTGGAAGGAAGTAGAGGAAATAGAGCAGAGGTCAAAGAGAGAGATAGAGAATCGAGATGAGGCCGAGAGAGGGATAGGAAATCAAGAAGCGAGAAGGGGGAGGAAAGGGAGCAGGAAGGCAGGCGACCCGTAGGATGTAGAGCGGCCGCCGGCCGCGCCGAGCCGAACACGCAAATAAAAATAGAATATAAATTCCACTAAACGACCCCCGAGATGTCGCCTCGTAGTGCGGGAGCTAGGGACCGAGCAGGGGCAGCGGGGTAGCGAGGGAAGAAGGGGAGAGAGGGGGAAGGGAGGCTGGAACCGCGAGAGAGGAAGAGGGAGAGAGAGAGAGGGGGGAAGAGAGAGACTTGAAAACGACCAGGGAAAACATCAACTGAATTCGACAGATTTCCGCCGAGGTTTTGCGGGGCACGAGTCACGCGGGTGCTCCCTCTCTCCTCTCCTCTCCTTCTACTCCCCCCCCCCCCTTTTCCTCTCTCTAGCTACGCCTGCCGCCTTTCAATAAATCCATTCTGCTCGGATGGAATACGTCAACCGCAAACAGAACCTGCTGGCGGTGCCCCGGCGGGACTCGCAGGACCCACCGCGACCCCGCCCCCACCCCGCCGCACCCCGCCCCACCCGCCCTACCCCGCCGCACCCCGCCCCGTGCATCCTGTCGCGCCTGCCCCGCCCCGCCCCGCCCCGCCCCGCCCCGCCCCGCCCCGCCCCGCCCCGCCCCGCCCGCGGTTGTGGCGTGGAGCGAACGACGCAAACGATTGGCAGCGGGTCTGACAGGTGACCGCGCGCGCGTTTGGCCGCCGCAAGGCGCTGCTTGAGGGCGGTGGGGTGGTACGGGCACGGGGGGCGGGTGCTCAAAGACCTTTCTCTTGCGCGTCCCGCTGAGACCAGCGATATATACTGAGTAAACAGTCTGTTCGACGAGACGCGAGGCGCGGAGGGGGCCGGGGCCGGGGCCGGGGCCGGGGCCGGGGCTGGGGCCGGGGCCGGGGCCGGGCCTCCTCAGCGCTCCGCTCGGGGCCCAGTCCGCCCGCCGGGCAGGCAGCACGCTCAGCAGCCGTGTGGACTGCTTGCCTACCCTCCCGGCGCCCGGGCTCCTCGCTGGCTGGGGACTGAGACTGAGAGGAGAGGCGCCCGCCGCGCCGGGCCGCGCGCGGAGCGGACCGGAGGTCATTAGGGATCCGTCTCGATTTATCGTCGCAAAAGAGGAGAAACAACCCGGCCGTTTATTAAGACCGCCAAACTATCTCCTTCCTGCCCTCCGCCCTCCCCGCGCACCGATCGCACACACTCTCTGTCTGTCTCTCTCTCTCTCCCGCCTTTCCTTGTATATCCCTCTCCTTCTCTCTCACTTCCACACTGCGCGGTCGGCGGGCGCTCGACTCGGTCCACGCGGCGTGGCGTGGCGCGGCGCGGAGCGGCCCACGCGGAACGGGCCGGCAAAGTTTGGAGAGAGCTATTTCCATTTTGCGAGCGGCGCTGCGCGGCTCTGCTGGGCGTGGCGGGGCGTGGCGGGGTGTGGCGGGGCGTGGTGGGGTGCGGTGGGGCGCGGCGCTGGGCCCGCGGGAACACAGAGGGCGGCCAGACACGCCCCGCTAATCATCGTTCACGCCCCGAACAACGCCGCGCCACGCTCCGCCACGCTCCGCCACCCCCGTGTCGGTGTATGTAAGCGAGGGCAGCCAGTCTTTGCTTCGTCAAACCACCACCACAGCGCGCGCCCCGCCGTGCTCTCACCCCCCCCCCTAACACACACAGTAAAGGGGGGGGGGGCAGGTGTGGGCGGGAGCTGTGTATTGGTACGAGTGGGGTGTACCTGGCGGAATAAGCAGGATTTTCACCACGCGCGCGGAGGTGGTGCTGAAAAAAGAAGGTGGGGGTTACAGGACGCAGAGCGGAGCAAGAGGAGGGGGCTCAAGTAGAGCGAAGATGATAGGCAGTACAGCGTACACCCCCCCCCCCCCCACTCCGTCCCTGTGGCGGCTCGTATCCATTCCATCAAGGATTCGACACGACGTTAAAAGCTTTTCGAGCGCGCCGCCCGTGGGGGAGGGGGAGGGCATGTCTCGATCGCCAGGTAAATTATGGGAAATGTTTGAAGGAAAAGGTGAAGGGAGGAGGGAGGGGGTGGGCGGGCTTGAGAAAGGGCAGGACGTAATGAGGTTTGCGTCCGCGGGAGCGCGGCGGCGCGGAGGGGCCGGGGGGATGGGACGGGACGCCGACAATCCATATTTTGAGACGGTGGGGGCGCGCGCGCCCCGCGCGAGGTGAGCGCGGGAGAAACTTGAACCAAATTGAATGAGTCGTTGAGTCGAGTGAACACGGTAAAACAATGTCTGATCTTTTTGAAGGAAATGGAGAAAACTTTGCCGAGCCCCCTAAATTTGAGGAAAACTAACTCCCCAGATTTTGAGGATGTTTCTTGAAAAATTAAGAGTTGGGTATACCTTAAAACACCTAACTCCAAACATAAATTTAACTTTAACCTAGACTGTTTTTTTTTCTTCTGCCTTCTTCTGCCTTCTTCAGGAGGAGACTTCCCTCCCCCCCTGCCCCCCCCCCCCTGAAAAAAACAGACATTGCATTACCGTGAATGAAAATGCAGAAGTAATCTTGTGCAACCATTGCAGTGGCGGGTCTGCCTAGGTCTGTGAGGAATGAAGTGGCAAAGTACTTTTCATTCGCTCCCGCTCAGCCGGACCAGTTAGTTTTAGTTTCCTTTGAGACGAACGCTTTGCATGACATTCGCAGGATCATGGACACGGTGTACAGCGTGTCCTTATTGCCCGACAACCGCGACCTCTAAAGACCCGCTGTCCTGTCTCACCGCCGCGCCGGACAGACCAAGCAGGCGGGCAGGCAGGCCGGCAGGCGGGCGGGTAGGCAGGCAGCCAGGCAGGCAGGCAGCAGGCCTGACCTCTCCCGCGAGCACCAGCTTTGCGGCATAATTAAATCTGTCAGCGGCAATGGCAACGCCATAATTTCACCCGCCTGAGCCTGGATCCGGCAAAACACGCCCCCATGGTCATCCCGGCTGGGCCGACCAAACTGGGTGACCAGGGCGTGGCGGGGCGTGGCGCGGCGGGGCGGCCCACATACACAAGCACCCCTTCCGCTGCAGCGGCACCTTCTGTCCACCGCAGCACAGGCGTGGTGGAGAGCGGGGAGGAGGAGGGGGGGGGATGTAGGAGAGAACGGACAGACTGAGGGATGGCATAGGCGTACGAGAATTAAAAGCCGCTCGCTACGCGTATAACCTGCAGCCAAACGTTTGCGCGTGAGTCAAACCAAAGGTGTGATGAACGAATAAAAAAATATAAAGGCGCTCTGAAAACCCAAGTGTCGTACACTACTGCAGTAAAAGGTGCAGTATTGTAAGGCAATAAAAGGTGCAGTAGTGTATGACACTTGAGTTTGCAGAGTGTACACAGGTTTTTCACTAGCTAGGCGCTGATGGGCAGGGGCAGGGGGCTCTCCCACCAGGGTTCTTATTACACGGTATTTAGGGGAGCCGTCAGGATGACACGCGAAGGACCTTCCTTTCAGCCAGCGCGGGGTCGAGACCGGCGGGGCGGAGGCCGGCGGGGTGGAGGCCGGCGCGGAGTGGAGGCCGGCGGGGCAGAGGCGGCTGCTGCGGGCGCTATGATTGGGGCCGAGGTGGGCGGCGGGGTGGTGGAGGCCGTGCCCCTAATGGCCGCCTGCTTGTTTTCAATTAGGCAGCCGTAAAAAAGACGGTCTCGGCAGACGATGTGGCAGTCGGCAAAGGTTAAACACAAGGGTCGTGGGAGGGGGAGGGGAAAAAGACGTCGCCCCTTCCCCTGCTGCTGCGCCCTCCACCACCCTCTGCAGCAGAAGGGAGTGCACAGAAAATTATTTATTTAATAAAAAAAAAAAACTAGATAAACCGGTATAGAAGCACACGATGGAGAGGTGAGAAGGGTGCACGAGATCGCCAATAATTGGTGCGTGAATTAGCGGTCATCTACCGCTTTAAAAAAATAAGGGAATTTATTATGTACAATATTTGAGAAGGCGGCAGCGGTGACGCGAAACTGCTAGCACTCGGCGAAACACGTACATTAAATTTCACGTTAGGGTGCCTGCCTATATACCCTCTTAAGGCGCGCGCACGACCACACTGGGGATCTCGGCGGACTCCCTCTTGGAGGTGCAGGAGCCTGACTCCCCCCCCCCCCCCCCCGCAGCACCCTCTCGCTCCTCCCCTGCCGGCGCGGCACTCCTGTAGCTCACGCTAATCGGCCCAACTGCCACCCGTTCGCCGACCGGGCCGAACTCCTCCATTAGGTAATTGGTTCGTTCGCAGGCAGCAGCAGCGGCACGCGGCACGCGCCTTACAAACAAATTCGATCCTCTCTTTCAAATTTCGCGCCATTCAGACGGCACTGCGGGGGCGGCCGGCCGAGGGGCCGAGTACCACCCCGCCCCGCTCCCCGCCCGCTGATCAGAGCAACGCGGCGCCGCCCGAGGAAGCTAAGTGTCTTTTCTCTCTCGGAAGACTTGACGGCGCGCGGCCCGCCAGAGCGGAGCCTTCCAACAAAGTTCACACAGAGAGGCGGAAGCGAGACAGTCGGAGCAAAGGTAAAGATAAGGGGAGAGAGCAAGAGAGAGAGAGAGAGAGAGAGAGAGAGATTTCTTTCAATCAGTTAATACCCTCCAACTTTTCTTTACCGGGGGCGGGCGGGCGGGCGCACGCGGGGGCAGGTACTGTCCCCCTAATGAAAAGTGCTCGCGATCACGCCAAGTTACGGCGGGGCGGGGCGGGGCGGGGCGGGCCAGCTCGCACTCCCCGTGCGTTTCATTAGGCGACCCGTCCATCTCACCCACGCCCAGCCCAGCCACTCAAATATACTAATTCTTTGCTCCGACTCTCAGGAATTTGGAAGGTGAAGGTGTGGGGTGGGGGAGTGAGATCAGCCCCGCTGCTTGAGTTTGCGGTAGTGTTCTAAAATTACCGTTTTTTTGAACTCAAAGTAAAAAACTGGTAAAAAACCGAGTAAAATACGGTAAAATACGGTTTTTTTGGTAATTTTGGGTATTTTTGCTAAAAAGTTCAGGAAATAGTTTTTCTTTGTTTTTCTTTAATTAAAATTTTTGTGGTTGTGTATTTTGTCACAACAGAGGGGAGGGCGGGGGTATTGTAGATTGTAGTGACGTCCTAACTCTAATGAGTAAACCGAATGCATCTTTTGAACCGAGCCGCGTAGTACGGGTCGGTTAAGATAGGGGAAGGAGGGAGCGCGCGTCATAGTTCGACTGTTGACTGTCTTGTGGCGGAGGGGAGGCATGTTGTTGTGTAGGTGCGTGTGTGTCGGTGTCGGTTGTGCCGTTTGGTGGGAAAAGAGGGTCAAGAGTTGTGAATATTCTTTATACTGTCAGTAGTTAAATTTAAACACATATCAATCACGTTTGTTGTTAGTCTGTAGTTGTATTATTATTATTATTTTTTTATTACTTTTTTATTATTATTGACAACACTAACTTTTAAGATATTTTCAACAATTTTTCTTCAACCTAATGGCGATTTTGCGTATTTTTGAGTAAAAAACCAAAAACCCGATGAGTAAAAAACTGTATTTTACCGAGTATTTTTCCCAAAATTACGGTAATTTACCATCCCTTTAGAACACTAGTTTGCGGAAGGCACGGTTGAACCTGGAGAAGACACAATAAGGCAATCCACCTGATCCATCCGTGTGCTGCTGGGCGCGGGCAAGGGGCCCACAACTCCGAAAAATTTTGTACACCTGATTTCCGGATTTCAAAGACTTCACATGATTTCAGGCGATTTCAACGAATTTCAAAGATTTCAAGTGAATTCACTGATTTCGCGAGATTTCACATGATTTCAAGTGATTTCCATTGATTTCACATAATTTCCATTGATTTCAGATAAATGTCTACCGAATTCATATGATTTCCACTAATTTCGTGAGAATTCCAACGAATTCAAGTATTTTTGGGACGACCTCAGAAAATACACGCACAGCTGATCCAACTTATTCTCTCAATTACATGATTAAATAGGATTTTTCCAAAATTATTGTGAATTATTTCGATTTATTCCAAATTATTGGAAATTAACTTGCAACTGCGCAAAATAATCACAAGTATTTTAATTAATTTTTTTTTAAAATTCAGAAGCAAATTTTGCTCTGCAATAGAAAGGGTGGCGTGAAAACATGGAAAATTTTTGCGGCAGTAAACCTCCCGAAGGAGGTTGCGGTTCCCGCCAGGCACAGGGCTTTTACCCGAGGGGTCGTCAACTGCCTTTAGCCGTGTACGGAGGAATATTGGTATTTTCAGTAATATCAGAGTAATATTAGGGTAATATTGTAATATTGTGGGTAATATGGGTAATATTGAGGTAATATTGATGTAATATTGGCAAAAATATGGGTAATATTGATGTAATATGAAGGTAATATCGGTAATATTGAAGTAATATAGGGGTAATATCAGTTTCGAGTACGGAGGAATATCAGAGTTGACGACCCCTTGGCTTTTACCCCCTGTGGCAGTCAACTGCTTCGGTGTTCCATGGGAACCGGCGCTTTGCTGACTGCGATCCTATCGCGCAATTCGACAGATTTGATCCCCGTACCACCATTGGCCTACTCCTAGAGGTACGAGCGGTGTCAAGAGCGTTAGACTTCCTGATCCCAGTTTCAGAGGCCTTACCTCAGAGGGGTACGCGGGATTCGAACCCACAAACCCGAGTGCCGACACGTAGCCAGAACAGGAAGCGACCCAACGCCCAGAGCCACCGAGCCAACGGAGGTGAGACGTGATTAACTTCTATTTGACCTGCCATCCAGCTGCGGCCAAAGGGAATGTCAAGCGCGAAAAACACTTTCCCGAGTGGGAGTCGAACTTCGGACCACTCAGTTCGGAGTTGCGCGCTCTACCAACTGAGCCACGACGCCACGATGACTGTACATTGCGACGGGTTCGAGTTGCATTAGCCCTGTCCTCCTGGCTGGAGGCTGCAGGATACGCGGCAAATACGGCTCGAACCCGTCGCACTGTACAGTCATCGTGGCGTCGTGGCTCAGTTGGTAGAGCGCGCAACACCGAACTGAGTGGTCCGAAGTTCGACTCCCACTCGGGAAAGTGTTTTTCGCGCTTGACATTCCCTTTGGCCGCAGCTGGATGGCAGGTCAAATAGAAGTTAATCACGTCTCACCTCCGTTGGCTCGGTGGCTCTGGGCGTTGGGTCGCTTCCTGTTCTGGCTACGTGTCGGCACTCGGGGTTGTGGGTTCGAATCCCGCGTACCCCTCTGAGGTAAGGCCTCTGAAACTGGGATCAGGAAGTCTAACGCTCTTGACACCGCTCGTACCTCTAGGGGTAGGCCAATGGTGGTACGGGGATCAAATCTGTCGAATTGCGCGATAGGATCGCAGTCAGCAAAGCGCCGGTTCCCATGGAACACCGAAGCAGTTGACTGCCACAGGGGGTAAAAGCCCTGTGCCTGGCGGGAACCGCAACCTCCTTCGGGAGGTTTACTGCCGCAAAAATTTTCCATGTTTTCACGCCACCCTTTCTATTGCAGAGCAAAATTTGCTTCTGAATTTTAAAAAAAAATTAATTAAAATACTTGTGATTATTTTGCGCAGTTGCAAGTTAATTTCCAATAATTTGGAATAAATCGAAATAATTCACAATAATTTTGGAAAAATCCTATTTAAACATGTAATTGAGAGAATAATTTCGATCAGCAGTGCGAGTATTTTCTGGGGAATCCCCGTATTTTTTTGCACGATTTTGAGAATTTCACTTCAACTGTGCCGTAACATTAAGGTATTTTAAAGAATCTTAGTCGTCTAGCACTTTCACTATGTTTTATTGCTCCAGTTAATAAAGTAATATTCCCTCACAAACCAGATTTGTGGAAGTGGATTTGCGTAGGACTATTATTTATACCTCCAATGGCAAAAATTTAAACAAAATGAAATTGTTTATACATTGAGTACTTTTATTGAAATGGCACTAAGCTTTAAGCATAAATAGGAATCTCAATCTGTTATGAAAGTATCTAAAAATCTTAAAATATCTCGAATTCGCCGAACAGCTGTTAGTGCACATCGCCCCCCTCCTCTCCCCACACCGATTTGAGTGAGTTTCCCGAGACACTTTTTAAATGTGATTTCATGTGAATTCAATGTGATTTCATGTGAATTCAATGTGATTTCATGTGAATTCAATGTGATTTCATGTGAATTCAATGTGATTTCACGTGAATTCAAAGTGATTTTAACAGATATCAAGTGATTTCAATGGAATTCGTGTGAATTCAAGAGAATTCAACTGATTTCAAAGATTTCACTGATTTCAATAAGATTTGAATATGATTTCCAAAGATTTCGGTGGCCTTGTACACCTGAATTCCAGAGTTGTGGGCCCCTCGGGCGCGGGCAATTCAAACCGACCGCAGACCAGCGCGCGTCCTGCTGCCGCCATCTTCCGAGGAGCGCTTTACTAGATCTGTCTCTCACGCACCTATACGGCGAAGCCCGTGAGTGCAAGAGAGAACGGGGCGAGGAAAATAAGTCGGCTGGCACCAGGCTTGCGGAGAGGCGATCTCCCCGGAGAGCGAAGGAGGGCTTGAGGGGAGGGAAGGGTCTGCAGAACAAACCCGTCATGTCGCTTCGTACTCACCGTTATCTGGAAGTCGTGCGGGTCGCAGGTGTCGTATTTCCGGCGAAACCTTATCACGGTGTGAGTGCCATTCTCGTATCCCAATAACCGTTCGTAATCCTGACTAGAATCCACTTCAGGTTCGTAGCGGTCGACTGCGTGACGGTCCTGAAACCAGAGAGACACAACGTTAGAAAGAGCCCTGGCTATAGCTGTTAAAACGCCGTAAACGCAGAGCGCGGCGGGGGTCCAGGTCGAGGCCGGCACTCAGCACCCAGAGGGGCAGTGAATCGTAGGCCGCTGAAAAGCCCCGAACGGAACAAGAGGAAACAGGAGACAGCGAGAGAGCGAGAGAGAGAAAGAAAGAGTGTGAGTGAGTGAGTGAGTGAGTGAGTGAGTGAGTGAGTGAGTGAGTGAGTGAGTGAGTGAGTGAGTGAGAGAGAGAGAGAGAGAGAGAGAAGGAGAGGTGAAAAACTAAACAAAAATAATTCGAAGGGCATTTTGAAAGAAAAGGATAGGACACCTACTTGGAAAACGAAAAGTTTGACACATTTATCAACGACTTTACACAATATGGGTCACCTAGACTGTGTGGCAGTGCGGCTCAGCGAGCAGGGCTCGGCTCTACCCTGCCCCACCCCGCCCCGCCCGCACCGCCGCACCCCACCCCGCCCCGGATGTATTCTTTACGGCCTCCAGGGGGATTCGTCCGCCCTCATCCGCGGAGCCGAGCCGAGGGCCGATCCGATCCGGCGCAGGCTTCGAAAAGTGTCTCTATACCAGTGCGGCGCAGGGCTCAGCGTCAGGTGGGACGGAGAGGGAGAGGGGGACGATAAAGGACGAGAGGAACAGAGATAAATAGAGAAGGAGGAAGAGAGAGAAAGAGAGAGAGAGAGAGGCGCGCGGAGGCCACCCCGATGGGGACATGATCCCCTTCAAGGCATACCATACCATTCAGTCCGCCTTTTATTGCACAGACCGAACGTCTCACATTACAATAGCTTCATTTGCGATTCTCTGGCCGGGCCACGACTCTTTTCTCCTGCCCCCCCCCCTTCTCTCTCTCTCTCTCTCTCTCTCTCTCTCTCTCTCTCTCTCTCTCACTCTCGTGTCTTCTAGGAACGGGAGGCGAGGGAGACGAGAGAGAATAGATATAACCTCTGTAAAATATTTTATTGCTCAGTGATGACAGACTCGCGAGCCAATGGCAATGCGATTATGACCGAGGATCAGCAGCGAGGGTATAGCGCCTGCAGCGCCGCGGGCCCGTGCACGCCGCGCCAAGCCACGCCAGCAAAAACAGCAAACTCGGAACCTTTGCAGGTTTTTTTTTTTTTTTTTGCCTCTCCCTATTTCTCTCGTTCTCTCTCAGATAAAATTAAAAAATAAAATATGGCCTAAGGTGAGAGCATCCAGGATAAACGCGAAAAGTGGAGAGGAGAACATCAATTAATCCATTAGTGCGGCCAGGTTCGAACCCAGAGATTTCCTGAGCAGAGTAGGCCGAGCCACGCAAACGGCAAACATGCGATGCGGGGCACGAGGCATCCCGAACGCGCAGGCCTGGCCGCCGAGACCGCACTGTGGGAGAGAGCGAGAGTCCTCCTTCTCTCTCTCTCTCTCGTGCAGACAGTGGCGCAACCGGTGCGATGCGCCTGCAACCATACCGACAGATGCGACGCTTCGTCATTTCTCGGCCCGGTACTGTATGAAAATGGAAGAGTCCGAACCAAGCCCTGCACGGGCTCGCGGCAATTAGCTCTGAAAGACGGCTTCGGACTTTCCGTAAAGTACTACGAAACGTTTGAATTCCGGATGTGATCCGCTCTAGAAACTCCAGTGTGTGCATGGCACGCATACTTTGGAGTCAACCACAAAGCACACTATAAAATGGAGTGAGCTTGCCAAGCATGCTTTAAAATGGACTAAATAAAAGCTTGCCAGCCCGACAAGCTGTATTCATAATGCATGCCTGTTATTGTGCATAACGTTAAGCGACTTGCAAACGCGAAAAACAGAAGTGAATTCGTACTAAAAGAAGAGTAACATAATCAAATACTAATAATATCACCTACGGCGAAAAATCGAAAACAAACGAGGGGGGAAAAAAACACACACAAAAAAAAACTGAAGGTTTTGTATTAAGGTCCGTGTAAGGAACTGGAAGCGAGGCCGCCGCAGCTTAATAACAGGGTGATTCCGATCAGCCGCGACACGGGCCGACGCGTACACGATCGCTTCTGTTTCTCTCCCCGTCCCCCACCCTCTCTTTCTCTCTCTCTCTCTCTCTCTCTCTCTCTCTCTCTCTCTCTCTCTCTCTCCAAAGAGTGAGTGCGACCGCTACTGTGTGCGTTGGAAGGAGCGAGAGAAAAGAGGGAGGGGGGAGGGGGTGGAGCTGTATGTTGCAGCCTCCTACTAGTACACGAACTGCACCCACTAATTCCGCCCAATATTTTCTCGGGTCGGACTGGCGGTGCACGCCTATAAAAAGCTTCTGATCATGATAAAGAGTGCGGCATGAAGGCTTCACCGGCTCGCCCCAGGGCTGTGGGGCAAGGGGAGAGGGGGGGGGGGGGGCACTGCCGACGAATAGAGGAAAAAAAATATTTAAAGGGAAACAAAAGACTCTTGGGTGTTCGGTACTGCTAAACGTCTTACAAGAAATAGAAAGTTTTAAATGGTGTGCCGCGGAGTCGCGAGAAGGTTCCTCCAGCTGCAGTCAGTCAAACCCGCCATTGCGGTTCTGCTTCACCCCTCCTGGTCTTTCGCTCCTCGCCCGTCTGGTTTACGCAGAGACGACACAGAAACACCGCCGCGACCGCAGTTATCCGATGGAACAAAGTTTGCCTTTCGTTCCCTGCTGCTGCTGCCGCTTGCGGGGGTTGAAGTGAACCTTGCGGACTGCACCAGCGCGCCCGGCTTCCACTGCTTGTATCTGTAAATAATCATCTTCCCTTATCGCTTTATCTGCGGAGCGGCACAGAACAGCGGAAGGCGACGCCGAGCCGTGTCTGGGGTTCATTGACGTGCCGCTTGAAAACTTTGACACAATGTAAAGACTCAAGCGAGGGAGGGGGAGTGAGAGGTGGCGGGGAGTGATGAGGGGGGGGGGGGTCCGCGCCCGTGGTTTCTCAGACATCACTGGTGGTGACAAGCCTCAAGGCGCACTGCGCCACGCCACGCCTGCGGCGGCGGCGCGAGCGAGCGAGCAAAATGAAGCAAGTTTAATTGGCACAAAGTGTGACACAGGTTTGATACGGCGCAGACAGATAGCGCTCGCGAGCACGCGCGCCGCGCGCGTAAAAACTTAATTTGTCAAAGCGGAGTCGAGCGACACGACAGCAGGCTGCGCGGGCGCACGGAAGTCTCCCTCCGCCCCGGCACACACTGCGCAGGAACCCGCGAGAAGGAAAAAGGAGGACGAGAACTCATTGCGGGAGCATCAGTCGACGGAGAACTGTTCAGCTGGTCCCCTGAGGAGTGTTCCAGGGCAGAAAATCTTGTTTTGACGACCAATTTCAATTTCCTTGTTAAAAATAGTTTTTAGTTTTCTGGGAAATTTTTTCACGAAGTGGGCGCTGCAATATGACTTTTACAATCCGCAGGCTTAGAATAAGCACTGCGTATGAAATTGAAATTCAATTACAAGCAACAATAAGTTGTCGCAAATTCATAAAATATTTTTGTTATTATTTATTTTTATTATTAAATATTTTAAAAATTGTAATTTACAAATTTCATTGTTAATTTTAAAAGATATTTTTCACACACATTTTATTATTCTTTGTCACTTAACTTTTGAGAGCGCTGACCCGGTGTCTATCTGGCTGTGCGCGCCACGCAATCTACCGTTCGGGAAGAAATGTTATGGTACACGGGATAACTGCCTCGCGATGTGGCCAAAATCAAAGAAGGGGACAGAAATCAAGATTATTAGTGCTACGGTCTGGTCACGACTGAGAGATACAGCAGCTTTGCACAGTAGCTATTCCATGGCGGGTGAAGTAAAGGAAGGGAAAAAGTTGCAGGTGTACACGCGGGCGGGGCGGGGCGGGGCGGGGCAGGGAGTGGCAATATGTTTGGCGCCCGGCTGTCACGCCTGCCGCATCGCCCGCAGAGGCACCGCACCGCGTCCTGGTCCACAACGCGGCCCGTATTTCACAAAAGTTTGTCCAGAAATGATGACAGCAGGCCTGGCGGCGCCTGGCGGGGCCTATGGCGCGGGGCCGGGCGGGGCCAGCATCCAGCCCCTGGAGTCCAGGGACACCGGTCAGCCGCGACCGCATGGGGAGGCGCTGCACAGCGCCCGTGCCAACCCGCGCTCCCAAATGGGATATAAACCCGGTCGGGTTTGGACGGCTGGCACGGAATAAGGTCTTCTGGATAAGGCACTGTCAGCTGCCTACATACAATTTTAAAAAAAAAGCTCAGGTTGCCTACTTTTTTGTCGATTCACTAAAGCCCCCGTTATAACGCGCCTGGTGGACGAGTCACCCGATCGAACAGGGTCGCGGTGCTGCCCTTTAGTCTGCCACTTCGATAAATCCTGGTCAGCTTCGGGAAGAGCTGCGGAGCCAGTCTATTCAGTGCACTTTGATCTTTTCCCTTTTTCCACAACCACCACTACAGCAACATCCCCCCCCCCCCCCCAACCCCGCGCGGACGCACTCACCGCTGTGTGCTCACACGCGCAGATTGGTTTAGTCTACATGGGGCAGCGTCCACAGAGCGCGCGCGTGTCTCGCGCGCTCCGATTGGCCGGCTGCAGCCGAGGGCCGCGCGGGAGAGCCAATCACGGCGTATGACACAACATGGGGGCGCGCGCACAAAACAGAAAAAAATAAAAATAAAAAAAAGCCCAACTTTTGGGACTTCTGTTTAGCGGATGAAATTCGTGATGTGATTCTCACAAATAGTTCTGACTTCAGTTCTTTCTCATTCTATGGCCAGTTTTAAAACCTTGGGGGCCGTTTAACGCGTTAGCGTTACAATTTTTTTTTTTTTTTTTTTTTTTTTTTTTTTTTTCAAAAAGTCTTATCGAAATTGTATAGAAGAATCTGGATTCAGGTAAGGGGCCACACTGATTTTAAAAAAATCGGATTCTGAGACAAAACCATAAGGCTACTTCGTGCCTAATTATCACATGAATGTCACTTTAACTCGAAATGTATAGTAAAGAATATACAGGGACTGAGATGCGGGTCGGGGTGGGAAAGGGATCTCCTTATTCGTGCGCTGCAGCACAATAAAGGGGAGCATTGCGAGTGAAACAAACTTCTACAACACTGGGAGCGGTAGTGGCGGGCGCCAGGCAATCTGCACGCGACAAGAGTACGGAGTGAGCTGGGGCGTTGCTGTCAACAGCGGGATGTAAAAGAAATCGCTAGACTGTAAGATATTGCGATGGAAACCGATTACATTTCCTAGTGCATGATGAGGGGGAAAACTAGACGTATAGCAGCACACATTTTCCCGTTAAGTTTCCGGATTTGTGTGATGCATACGCCGAACGCAAGTTGACAAATTTCCATAATTTTCATATTTTATCTTTAGCATGCTCTGCGTGACATGCAGTCCAGCCCTAAGTTTGCCATCGTAATATACCCAAAAATCGCATTGTAAGTGACAAAGCAACGCGGAATCTAAAATGTGGCAGCGCTGAAGCGCTCTCCAGAATCAACCGAGAACCAGAAGAAAATGTTTGCAGTGGAACAACAATAAGTCGAACAGGAACTCCGTTTTCAATTTCTGGCCCATACATTTTGTTCATGCCCCCGGCGCGGTGCGGTATGCTCGAGGCGCGCACACTTCTCCTGTCCGGGAGGGAAAATTGAAAACTTTTGTCCAAGAGTTGTTGACAGTTGTTGCACATTACAACTGCTGCAGCACTCTAAACACACAGCGGAGCGGGGGGAGCCCCTGTCTGGGAGCGAGGCGGGGTCTGGCCAGGGGGAGGGCGGCAGGGCGTCAGGCAGCAGCCACCTGACTGATGTTGTGCCGTTTGGCGCCATTCGAATGTTTGACACAGCGTAATTGAAACTTTCTTCCTCCCCGCCAAAAACCCGTTCCCAACTCCCGCTTCTTTGAGAGGACCTTCAAGCCTGCCGCAGGCGCACGACATCACATTTTCAATAAAATAATAATAAAAAAAATAATTAAAAAATTGCCATTGAAAACAAGTTGGAGCGTGTAAACACATTAATTGTGCCTACCTCATAGGAAAACTGGAGGTAAAGTATTACTATCTGGTCGACTGTCGAAAACACAGTTGAAGAAAGAATGAGAAAAGAATTATATTTTCGGGGGACTGTTCCTCCTTAATTTTCACCGTAATTTCGGAAAGGTCGCCAGAGACTAATTTTTCGCCACTCATATTTTCTCTCCTCATTTTCTTTTTTTCCCCCTTTTTTTTCGGACGAGAGTCGCCCTCCGGTGGAAATAATTACGACGTCGATTCGGGCAGCGCCGCGGCGTGCGGCGGGTTCGACGCGCCGCCGTGGCAGCGGGGCAGGGCAGGGTCCGGCAGACTGGGTCTTTATCTCCGGGGAGAATCGCACGGCAGAGACACACGCGCAGTCAGGTGGCGTTGTTCGGCCAGCCTCACTTCCGGCGCGTCCGCGGCGCGGCGTGGCGGCGGGAGCGCTCAAGGGTGACGCGCGAACGCGAGCGCGCGCGCTGACGCCATTGGCCCGGGACGAGACCGGAAGTGGCTCTCCATTGGACAGGAGGAGGGGCCTCCTCGGTGCTCAAGAGCGGCCGGCACACGCGCCTCGTTATGACTGGCGTGGCGTGGCGTGGCGTGGCGTGGTGTCGCGTGTGACTAATCCCGACAGGACCGGAGAGCAGGGCCCTTCCTCAAGGGCTTCCCTCACCTGCACAACGCTGCTGCCTGATCGGGTTGCGCTCGGACGCGCACGGGACACTTCTGCACACACACCTCGTGAGCGCGCCTGCGTCTGATTCCGTCAAGAACGCTCTACTAGTTCTGTCTCTCTCGCACTCGTGGTATGAGTCGCACAGGTCCGAGTGAGCGACAAGGCGAGTAGAGCGGTCTTCGGAATAAGTCGGCTAAGCAAGCGGGTGCACCCGGGGGACCCGAAGAGGTGAGCAGGGGGGAAAAAACGGCTGACACGGCCCGGTCATGGTACTTCGGGTAATCTGGTAATTCAAGGAAATTTCAGGCAAATTTAGGGGAACTTAGTCCATTTTCAGATGAAAATCAATAGTAATCCAAAGGGAATTCAGGGAACTCTAGACAACGAGGGTCTGGGTGGGTAATCCAACTGACACCTCGACATTAAGTCGATTTCCTTTTTGGTCCATAGCTTCCATCAAAAGCGGCCCGTCAATCAGAACCAACGGGAGCGGCCCGTATTTAGCGTAGTTGCGCCAGCACACAACTCGAAAGCCTTTCACAAAGTTCTGGGCCGGGCGTGTGAGCCATGCGCACCTGCCTGCCTACCTGCCACCAAAACCACAACGAACGATAACAAAATAAAATAAAACAAGAAAAAACAGGGTATGAGGCTCGCTAAAACGCGTAATGCAGCTAGGTGGTCATTAGTGTGAAAAACGAAACGAGAGCAAATGCGCATAACACACTCTCGAGCCCGCAGTGCACCTGTCGGCAAAAATGAAAATTAAAAATATATATATAAAAATGTATAAAAAACGCGAACACCTAAAACTCGTGTCCGAGTTATGAGATCCTATCGAGAATTTTCATACACCCGTGAGCTGGAAAGGATTTGAGCCGGCGACGTGAACAGCTGGTGCTGGTGCTTACCGCCACCTGACACTCCCCGTGTTCTTTCCTCTATTGAGCGTGATAATCAGTTGCTGACACAATCTGTTTTGACAGAATTTCCTTTTTTTTTTTCTTTGCTGGCCGTCTCTTGGCCGCCGCCAAAGGCTGTGCACGAAACCAACGAACGGCACGGGCACCTGCTGCTGCAAGACGTTACACCTCCGTGCCACACACACACACACACGCACCCACACACACATGCCTTGGGCCCGCATGCCGAAACACACATGCGACTCACGTCTTAACTTTTCGCACCTTCGCGGTGGTAGCAACTCAGGCGTGACTGAAACTTTCCCACCCATCTCATGAAACATACAATGCGGACTGGAGGGCTCGGCTCAGAGCCGCGGCTTGCAGGCTGCTGGTCCGCGAGAGAGCCAATGCCAAAGGTAGGGGCGGATTCCCAATCTCCGAAATCAAATCTGAGTCCTTCTTTTCTATTTGTTGCTGTTTTCATTTTCAAATTTTTTGAAACAAGGCAAAAACATTTTAAGAACCCCTTCTTAACGGCAATGTTGGCCTTTGCTCCGATGTAATCGTAATTTGGATGCTCACGTGACACGACGGGGCTGGGATTCGAATACAGCTCTAGTGTGTGCCAATTATCATGCGCGATTTTCCGGGAATCGCGACAAACGTCGATCGTGCGTCCGGTCCGGGCGTGCCGGGGGCCGGGGCCCGACACGGCAGTGCGGTGCGTCGGAGATAGCGTCGCGAGGGTGTGGCGTGGCCCGGCGTGGCGGCCACTTAATGAGAGGCCCGTGCATAATGAATGAAACAAGTCAGCCAATGACGGGCCGTGTTGCAAAAAGTTTATCCCCGGTAGCACACACACACATACACACACACACACACACACACACACACACACACACACACACTAGCAAGTACACGCGCGATTCCGTATCTCGTATCATCACATACTGACTCTCCCCAGGACCCGCAAGACTACAGGCCACAAATAGTGAATTCACCAGCAAAGCCTTCTACGAACCCCATCGGAAACCTCTTAAGCCGCCTCTAAACACAAAGTCGGTGACCCACACACATCTACAACGTACAACGTACAGCCTCCAAAATAGGGGCAACCCTAGGGCTACATATCAAAATTTTAACACAGCCTCGTCCTGAAAGTTCGAAGGAAAGAGTCGTGAATCCCTCAGGCGAGAGAGAGAGCTCGAGAGAGAAGTAGTTTCAAACTCCCCTGTTGCTCGGGTCAGTGGCCACTGCCTAATTTATTGATAACCCCTAGTCGTTTCGCACAGGCCTCTCCAGCCGAAGGGACATAATCCCCATCACGCGCGATTTCAAAATTTCTTGGGGAGGAATATTGAAGCGAGGAATGAACGCCATCAACTAAGCAGTGAGTTTGCAGCAACGCTAACGCGTACTTACTTGCCCTTTATTCCCCATTGCACAATTATTTAAACCAAGCTTTCGTGTAACAGCAAAAATAAACTTCTTTAGACGTTGAATTTCCCACCGCACAAGCGGGTTTCTTTTCTACACTAAACGCATGAACTGATTCGTGACACCGAATAAAATTCTGGACAGCGTGAGGCTGACTGGTGCGGACGTGGAACCAGTTCGGCCGCAAAACGGTCATAAAGGTGAACCGGGGCGCAGTCCAAAGCATTCAGAAGCGCGTTTAAACGTCGGATAAAAATATCACCGGCGCGTGAGGGAACGCACCCGTCGCTACAGTGTAGGTAGTGACCGCTCATTAATACGTTGATGCTGATAATAGATAAAAGAAAATTTACCAAACAGAACAACCTGTCCTATCCGCAAGCCGAAAACGAAACAAGGATGAAGGAATAGTGTAGTATCTCCCCATGGAAGTAAACTTTTCGTCTGAACTTCCGGTGGTATACTAAGCGACCATATTTTACCTTTTCAATTACATTCCATTTTAGACGAGAACAAATTCATCAAGGTAGTCATTATCAGAGCGGCATGTACGGTCCGGAAATTATTGGCTGTCCCAGGTCCAGGTGGAGGAGGCCGGTGCAAGCAGAAGCATTTAGTCGGGAGGCGCTTTAGTGGCCAAAACAGGTGCAGTAAAAATGCCTATGAAAGCGGTGCGCGCTGGAGCTCACAGGCCTGCCGGGCGCAGGCAGGCGCGCCTGTCGCCGTCCATGCAAAGTGGCCGGCAGTAAGCCCGGCCTTCTTACAGCCTGTCGAAGGCTCAAAACAATATCCCTGGCCGAGCGGGCCCGACGCTAGGGCAGCCCAGCGCCGCCCGCCCCGGCGCCGTCGGCGGGGCCAGATGGGCCGGGTCAACTACTTTCAAACTCCTGTAAGGAAGGTGAGCTCAACTTTTGCTGCGAGCCAAACGGGTCATATCTTGGCGGCAATCTACCGCCACGCCGTTAGATTTCGACCATCCCCGTGGGAGGGGGAAAGAGGGAGAGAGAGGGGGGAGGGGGAGTTGCCTCGTATATACAGATCTAACACAGCAGCTATTGCCGAACTTTGCCCCGTTCCCAGCGCGAGCACTTGCGCGCATGCAGTGTATGTATTCACTTGCAATCATCATCTTTCTCTTTACATCCCGTCTACTTTTTCGCAACGGCGTATACGTCGCCTTTTCAAACTGACGAGCCCAATTACTCATTCCCTTGCAGCTTCGCTAACAATGGCGGAGGGGATCATGAATTATCTGCGCTGTCATACCCGCGTGCGCTCGTGTGTGAGTGTGTGTGTGTGTGTGTGTGTGTGTGTGAGTAAAATAAACGCAGGCTACAGAAAAGTATGACGGGCCGGTATTTGAACCCACGGCAGCCGTTTCAGCTACGATATAAATGGAGGTGACTTTGCCACTCTCTCTCTCTCGCGCGCGCGCGCGCCCTCTTCGCCTCGCCCGCCCACCCACACGGTCATTCGACGGCGGGAATTTCAAGAAATGCTTCGTGGTCTAGTCTGCTCATTAGACGCGCGAGGCAGGACCATGCCTCCGCCTCTCATACGGCTCTCCAAATTAGTGATGCGCTTGCAGCGGGGTAATTGGCGCACACACCGCAACGGCGGCGGGAAGGGAAGAAAAAAAACGGGTTAAGGCAAATGAAGATACACTATAGTAACAAGATAAAAACAACAACAAAAAAAACACACATAACAGCCTGCCCGAGCAGCGTTACTGTATGTAAGCTCAACCGAGCGAACACTTCCTTATCGCCATTCCCACGAATATAAGAACTGTCCCGCGCAGTCATTTTCTGCACAGTTTGGGGTGAAATCTCCACAACTCAGCCCTCACCCATACATGAACACAAAATAAAAATAAAATAAAACTGATTCACGCAACAAAATAAGACGCGTGCGTGGCGGCGCGAGCGCAGCTGCGTGATGGACGCCCTTTTGCACTTGTGTCGCCCCGGCCGTCTCGCGTGAGGCACGTTCATCACTATCTGCGAGACGGCGCGGGCCGGGCTCCGGGAGCCTCCGGGGCCACACGGGGCGCACACGAGTTCAAGTGTTCCGCACGCGACCGACCTTATTATTTACTTTTTTTTATCCCTCCGCTTCCCTTTGCCGTTTTCCTTTTCTTGCTGTGTGTTCCACAGCGTTTTGCAAAAACGAAATTCACTTAGTTTGGAGAAGCAGTTTTTCTTTTTCAGGTTTTTACTTTACGGTTCCTTTTTTCGCTGTGTTCCAAAACTTTTTGCAAATAACGAAATTCACTGATTTGCCATGGTCAGTTGTTTTTTTAATGTATTTTTTATAAGGTTTATTTTTTTAAAGGAAGAAGCAATCAGGAATGGTATTTCAATCCCCCACACAGAAATCTACTCGCTGCGTACGCCTCAAGGCACTTGGGTGAAACAAATAAAATCTGTTCAATTACGAAAGTTTCGTCAGTTGGCTGGAACCCCGAGCGAAACGGCAGCCGATGGAGGTGACGGGAGAGAAGCAGTGGACTGGGTAGGCCAGCTGGGAGAGACAGAGGGCAGGGACAAGTAGTATAGAAAATCATCTTAATTTAGAAAAGAGACGAATGGTACGCATTATTTTCTTTTTAAAAAGAGGTTATGCAATACGCTGTAAAAAAAATACGATTTCACGAAATCCTGGTAGACAACGGAGTTTCTATAACTATGGTAAAATTATTGTGAGTGTAAAATAAGACTGTAAGAAAACGCAGTAGTTTTGTTTAGGTTACGATAGTCAAGGTAGTGACTAAATAATTATAAGTTCGATTTGACAAGGCGGGTTTCAAGCAATGAATACTCTCCGACAGTTAGGCCGTCATCTAAACGCCAGGCAAAAGAGAGAAAAGATGCTCTCCTTCTGACGGCAAAAAATGGGCGGCGAGGTCACGGCCGGAGCGGAACGTCAACAATACCGTCCCCTCCACCGGGCGCACTGAAGGGGCGAACCGGGGCCCTTACTAATACGGCTGGTACGCCCAGGACATCGCGGGCAAGCGCGCGATGAATTCTGCTCACCAGATTGAAGTCAAACTTACCAAACCGTTTTCTGCAGGTAAAAAAGTACTATTTACGCATTCAGTTTGCCTTGTCAACGTTTCGATAACTTTATACGATGATTTAAAGTCGCGAGGTGGGAGCCTCAGCTCCCGGCCGAGGCGGCCATGGTTGAAAGACGGCCGGCGACACAGCGCACGCGCGTCCACCTCAAAATAACCTTGTTTACACAACGTGCCAACCTAGAAAACATGAAAAGGATCACTAATCCCCCTACGTTACGATTTGAAATTATTATCTTAGGTTGGCAGAAGTGCGCCGCAGTCGACTGTTCGTTCGGTAAAAATGAAGTAGGTTTCGAAAGGGCGGTATGGTGGTCACGTGCGAATTTCACTGGTGTCATCTCTTTCTTGAGCGTTTCACTGAAGCAGAGCTTTGTTTGAACGCAGACTTTAGAGGTTTCTCTTTCGCTCCGTGTTGGCTCGACTCCGCCTAGCCCCACCACGAAAAACTATCCCCTTCTCCTGGCGATTTCAGCTGACAAGTCGAGCATTACCATAGCAACTGAAATTTCAATTCAAATTTACAGAAAATCTGTAGTTTAAATTTCTATTAAACTTTCAGAGTGAGTATACAAGTTTACATACTATAACTGTAGGTAATATTATAAAAATCGTTGGAGCGGATTTTTTCCTCCCGTAAGGGGCCATATAAAACAATTGACAGACGTTTCAAAGCGATTTTAAAAGGCAACTCCGTTGCCTAAAAACAAGTGCTGAGCAACAAAAATTAAAATATAATAAAATACCGGATGGATCGTTTTCAAAGGCAAAAAGGGGAAATAAAAATCAAAAGAGATTTACCACAAATCCGTCTCTTTCGCCCTCAATCCTGAAAGCCTGCCAGAGGAAGTCTGGCCCAGGGGGCTTTACAGAACAGTCAACTTTTCCAGTGCTGAGAAAATTGAGGCTTAGCTCTGCTTTGGGTGTTGTGCGCCGGGCCGGGCCGGGCCGGGCCGAGCAGGGCCACAGACATTTCCTTCACCTCCCCCCTCCCTATTACCCACCTCAATCCCTGCACTACTCAATTGCGCCTACGGATATTCCTATTTTCTAATTTTGAAAATACGAGGAGGAATAAAAGAGTGACGTAATCCTTTCTACACGAGACGAGATGGAGAGAAGGGTCAGCCACCCGAGAATGTTAGTTTTGTTTTTTTGTTTTTATTAGAATTTAGCAGACTCTTTTTTTTTCCTGTACGAAAGTATGTTGACGTACTTATTTCGCGGCACCTGGTGGAAAGCACGGCCCCTACGCGGCGAGGCACGGTAGGTCCGATACGCTACGCTCCCAGCCAGGGCCAGGCCAAACCCCCGCCCCCGCCGAGCTAACAAAGTTGGCTACATGATGAATCGCTGTGCGAAAACTGACCACAATAGCGGCTCAGTCCGGTGGGTCGCGCGGCCCGCTCTGGCCAGCGGCGCGCCCAGGGGCCGGGCTGGGCCCCGGGGCGTGACCGCTCAGGCGGCCATCACAGTACAGGCCCGACGAATTCCAATACCTCAACAATTTTCCAGAAATTTCCAGAAATACACATACACACCTCTGAAATACAACAGTGTGCTGCGCGGCGTTCATGCTCAGAGAGCGACGGGGTTACTCATACAAAATGTATACAATAATTTTTTGCCCTTTTTATTTTTTATTCTTGTTTCTTTTCAATTAGTCTTCAAAGAAGATTTTTGTAACTTTTTGATAAATTTTGACCTTTCTCCTCCTATTTTTTGACTTTTTTCAATTTTTCGCAGTTATTTGATAATTTCCTCTTAATTTTTCGGAGTTTCCTGTATTTTTCTTGTTGATTTCTTTAATTGTTTCCCTCGAATCTGTTTGTGATTTTTTTAGGGGGGGGGGGGCGGCTTGCAATAGTTTTTCGACGCGATCCCCCCTCGTAATCTTCTCCCCTCACTCAACACTATACACGGTACACGGTACATTAGTGCACCAGGTTGTCCACGGCCCGCTACCGCCGCCGTTAAAACGTAACTGCCACGCCGAGGCCAAGACCGAGGCCCCTCTAACCCCCGTCCGGGCCTCCTTGCCGCGCGCAGAGGAAACACTTGTACTCCCACATTAAGCACCCCCGGGGCCCCGCGGCCCCGCGGCCCCGCGGCCCGGCACGGACCACCACAACGGGAGGGGAAAGAATAGAGACGGAAACGCGCCGCGGCACAGGGCGGGGCGGGGCGGGGCGGGGCGGGGCGGGGTGCAGGGCGGGGCGGGGCGGGGCGGGGCAGCACAGCGAGGGGCTGGAGAAAGGCAAGGCGCTCAGTCCAGCCCCTGGCAAACCCCTGGCAAACCCCTGGCCAATCACTCCCCCGACCCTGCCGTGCACTGCCCTGCCCCGCCCCGAGGACCCAGCCCCGCTACAACATCCTGGAGGGGTAATTAGAGGCAGCCGGCGGCGCCGCGCCGCGGCTGGATGAGAAATTCACAAGGAGAGCGACGCGGAGCCGGGGAGCCGCGCCGAGAGGCGAGAGGAGCGCGGGGCGGGCTAACGCGGATATTCTCTTGGGGGTGTTTGCTTTCTTATAAGAGGCGGACGCTCGCAATGACAAATTATAGAAGCGATCCGAAAGAAGGACCCTGAGTCGGTGAAACTTCCCACGATTATACCTGTGTGAGGTGGACGGAAAGATTGCCTACTGGGCGCCCTCTCCAAACATGAGACTACCTTCTGTCACGTAGCCATGAAGAGATATCCGTCGTCTTCACACGACGATAGGAAACCACTCTACGGGAATCGCGCGAGTGCACCGGCCTACGAATCATCAGGATAACAATCGATGGAAGTCTCGCACTAGAAACCACGAAAGCTAAGTGGGAAACGACAGGGATGAGTAACAATTCGTCGAAATAAGCGTTCCTTGTCTCTAGAAATCGAAAGGAATTCAATAGAACGCTACAGAGAGGCCACTCCCACCACTGGGGAGGGACAAGGGGAGGGATGTCCTCTCTCAGTTACAGCAGGGTGGGCAGGGTCCTCCAGCACGCCAGGCCGGGGTGCGTGGACCTCCTCGCAAGAACTGCCGACATTTGATTTTTCCCGCCACACGACAGCAGCAGCGGCGGCAGCCTGTTCTGTTCGGGCCAGGGGCGCGTTTGATGAAAAATGTCGCAGTCATTCGAGTGCGCACGTGAGCGCACTGCGAGGCTGTAAAGCCGTACGTGCCCGGCCTGGGGCCCTGCCACGCCCCGCCCCGCCCGGCACCTCACCGCACCACCCCGGCCCGGCCACCACCGCGAGCACCCCGCAACAAACAGAAATATGGAGCACCACCGCCACCGGGGATCGAACTCCAGTCCGATAGATTTCAAGAGAAGCAAGTGGACAAAAAAAAAATTATAGATATACATACATTTCCCAAACTAAATTATCTGTGGCGATTGTCATAATTTACAAAGAATTATTTTTCATTCAGCTGTTTGGTGGCCTGGTTCTGTCAAGTAAAGTCACTCTGAAACTGGTGTATACTTTGCAGCGTCTCTGACCCCGGCGTGTAGTCCACGTACCACGACGTGCGTACCACACATACATACGTACATATTTGCACACACACACACACACACACACACACACACAGCGCACGCACACACGGGCACGGGCGACACACGCCCAGCCCGCTCCACTTGGCCGGCGCGCGGACCCAGTTTGTCGTGTTGCAGTCCGATCAGGAGCCCCCCCCCCTCCTCCTACCGCCCCGTGCAGGCCAGCGAGGCGGCCGCTCTCCTCCGCAGAACGGAAATCGAAGTGTACGCCCAGGGAGATAAGATGTGCTCCATATGTCGCGGCCGTCCCGCGCGCGTGTCCGTCCGTCGACCGACACGTTCCAGTGCGCGCGGGGAAAATGGGAAATAATAAACCCCGCGCGGCCAGAGACATGGCAGCGGTCGCAGAGATTTTACAAATTTATTTTTATGAGTGTACACTCTAAACGGGCTTTGTAGTGTATGTTGTACGTAACTGCGAATAACTGTGCACATACATACCTCACGTACAACGTATTGCATATTCACGGACGAAGTAGTGCATGATGTATGTACAAAATCACGATATTGTACGTAATTATGTAAGAATATTGTGCACAGTTATGTACTTACGTATGCACGAAATAGTACATAGCCCGATAGCGTGTAAGTGCGAGAGGAAATTGTGCATATTCTTCCTAATTTTAGAAATGTCGATAAGGGTTTTTTTTTCTGTTTTTCAAAGTTTTGCAAATCTCTTAGTATGGCTCGCACGCCCCGACCCTGGATGTAGATATTACGCCCGTCTGCGGCGCGGAGGCGGAGACCTTCTCATACCCGAGCGTACCGAGTGGCCGGGCTGCGCCGACCAGGGCGCGCGCCTGGCGTGCCGACGCGTCACCAGCCGTCCGACGGCTTCGTTAAGGTTAGTCGCTCACTTTTGTTATCATCATTACTATTATTATTATTATTATTATTATTATTATTATTATTATTATTATTATTATTATTATTATTATTATTATTATTATTATTATTATCGTCAGCATCATCATGATCATGAAAGCAGTTGCAAGAGGCGTCAAAAATCAGCGTCAGGTATCGCCCTCTTGTCGACAACCTAAGAAAATTCGGGTGCAAGGTGGGACACTTTTTAAATTCAAAGGGATTTTTCCACGATTTTCCTTCCAGAGCTTATCTAACAGTGAAATCAGGCCTTTTCCCCGGGCTCTATCTCTCTCTCTCTCTCTCTCTCTTCTTTACGGTTATCACTAGTACCACTTCTTGTTTCAGGCGGCTTTGAAAAACGTTTATGAGGCGAGCAAGACGATGTCGGTCTGGATAATGGCGATGACAGAGGAACGTCCAACAGTTACCGCATGCCTTCTCCTCTCTCTCCCTCTCTCTCTCCGGCCCTCAGACTGTACCTCTCTCTCTCTTACTGGCCATCATTGATCTTGCAAGCCAACGCCAGCGGCGATGTCTGCCCCGCTCCGGCCCGGTAGCAGAGCAGGGCGGCGCGGGCCCACCCGACCCGACCCGGCGCTCGCAGAACCGGTAGCACATGAGTGCATGTAAGCGGCGGGCTGCTCGCTGCGTTTCCACGTCGAAAACACGAACATTATCACTCGCTTCGAGGAAGCACAACATCGGTGTGCAACTTTTGCCGGGGTTACAACCAGCCACGTACACTCACACACGCTGTATAAAACCACACGGAGATTTCGCGACGCTTTATTTCGGCAAACGATTGTTGGGACTACGATATTCTGTTTGGTCCTATCGCGCAGAGTACCGTGGCGCGGCGGCGCGAGGTCCGCTCTTGTCGCGACAGCAAAATTAAGAAAGTCACGCGAACTCGTGGCGATAGCGTTGTTGTGTGCTTGCCGAGCAGTGCGCGCCGCGCCCGGCCCGCCAGCTGGCATTGCAATATCCATATGTATCGGTCGGAGCCGGGGGGAGGGGGGGGGGGGGCTATCGACGATGGCGAGGTTAAGTGGGGGCTAACTGCTGCACCAACTGCACCCATCATGGCTGTGTGGGGACACGACCCGAGAGTGGCCCCCGATGGCCCCAGAGTGGGTCCCCAACGCCCTCCCCCCCCCCTCCCCCTGCACTGCTCCCCCGCAGCGTGTGGCTCGACATGTTAACAATTCAGCAGAGAAAAGGGGGTCCCCCCCCCCCCCCAGCTCCCTCCCCTCTCCCGCGGCACATGGCTCGAGCCGCTCGTATGCACACAACACACTCTGCGCTATTGGCACGCGAGCCCCCGGTCGAGTTTGTGGATTATGACATGCGGCTGATTATTTCCAGCTGTTTCTCTCCCGCCTCTATACGGCAATCGCTTTAGGTTGACGGGGCCCGGCCCGCGTACACTAGCACGCTCTCCTTTACCTGCCCTAAAATAAGGAAAAGAATGGGTAAAACTTTTTCTCTTCCGCGTGTATGGCTTATTGGATGTTTTTTTGCGAACGACATGCACGTTACGATCAGAAAATGTTTCCTCGAAATCAACAGAAGAAAAAAAAAATCTTTTATTCTAAAGCATTTGCCCTCCTTTTCAGTGACTACAAGAAAATATCTTTGAAGTGAAGTCGATTATTGCAATAGTCATGCCTGTGCCTGCCTATACCTTCTTCAACTCTCTAGTATACGCAAAGTCATATAACATTCAACGTTATTTTGCGTATTTAACTCTTTTCCGTTTCCTCAGCGGGGCGCTACACCGCGTGACTTGAGATCCTCTAAGATTTAAAGGTAGGCGGCGCATGCACACTACACTGTCTTCTCGTTAAGCGACGGCTGCTCGAATGTCACTCTCCATTCCACGCGACACTTTGAGGTCACAGCCAAGCTGTAACTTATTTACTTGACTGACGTTGGCTTTCCGAGGCATACCCGACGCGAGACGAAAGGGTTTAGATTTTCTTGACCACCATACCGCTGTGACAGCAGCGCGAGAGCTCGAGCCAGCCGGCGGGCTTTTCGAAATGAATTTATGAATTACCTGTGCCACGCTGCCCCTCGGCCCGAACACAATAGCAAAAACTTGTAACTTTCTCGTTTTGGCGCCAAGGGCACGCGCGCGAGGAAACCGAGGGGGGGGGGCTTTCTTTCATACCCGGCCGCCAACATTTTTTATCCCCCAGCCCGCCCTGCTCCCCCGCGCCTGTAAGCACCCTGAGCGCAAGGTCTACCCCGCTCTGCCTGACTCAAACAGGGGCCAAGGTGGGACAAAAACGCGCTTTCGGAGATATGCAACAACAACAACCAAAAAAGAGAGAGAGAAGAAAAAAGAAAAAGTGCAAAAATGGGGAACGAAATATGCACTTCACGGCAAACGGTCTTAAACTCTGCACGTCTGTCAAGCAGGTCGTGAGGTGCACACACATAACACACGAAACCGAGATAAGGGAACAAGGCAGCCGCGCTAGCTAACTGAGGTACTATGTGCCTGCAGACCTAAGCGAGCAAGTGAGAGATTCAGTGACCAGCGCGGGCAAGGAAGGACACAAAAAAAAACAGAGCAAAAAAAGGAGAGAGAGAGAAAAGGTTCCAATGAAACCAGCCCCCTAGGAGGGGCACTATATCAAAGTTTCAATAAGGGCTGTTTAAGTGTTTACGGTCGCTACAGCACCCCCTGTCCCCCCCTACCCCTCCGCGCACAGCAGCAGTCCAACAGACGTAGGCAGACCACCACCCGGGTTCGGTAATGAGAGCGAGAGAGAAAGAGAGAGACAGAGGGAGACAGGAATAGAGGGGGGTGGGCTGCTGGCGAGAGAGACGCTAGCCCGCCGCCTGCGGGGGCACGCACGCACACCCACACAAACACAAAAACAGTTTGGCCCCTGGAGGGATAAAGGACCCGATAATGTCTCTTGTCGGGCTGTGCGGGGAGGGGAGGGGAAAGGGGGAGGGGAAGGGTTGCACAGGTAAAAGGGCAGAGCAGTGCAGTGACCCTTCGCCATGGCGGGCGCAGCACAGGAGTCCGTGAGCCCCCCCCCAGGCCCGCTGCATTCTAGTTGTCTGTGTGTGTAAAGTGTGTGTGAATGAGTTAGTGTGTGCGTCCGTTTAGTTTTCGGTGACGCCGCAGTCGAGCGGACACAATAGTAAGCTAAATCAGGCCCTCCCCCGGGGCGAGGCGGGGCGGGGGCGCGGGGACGCGAGCGCAGACCTTCGATCATCCCATTTACGCGCCGCCGGTCGGGCTGGGCCGGGGGGCCTAGCGCAGGCGGGCACAGTGGAGGCGAGCGACAGCGGCGCACAAAGAATATTCCATCACAAAATGATGGCGCGACCAGTAGTATAACGGCGGCTGCACTGCAATGCCTCTCCAGCCCTGATAATAATAATAATAACCACCATCGGAATGAGGGGAAGTACGTTGACGCAGCGCGGCGCTGCTACGAGCCGCTGCAGCGCGTCGCCACACAGATTACAATCCGGCACAATGGATACTGTCCCAACGCCTGCGCCCGCTGCCGCTGCTGTGAGCGCGTCGCGGCGCGTCTGTAAAATGACGACCCAACAACAAACTCCCACAAAACACCAGCGCGTACCTCTTTCCACTGCCCGTCTCTCAGAGTTCGGAGACGAAGGTGTCGCCGCGCCCTCCCTCACCCACTCTCTCTCTCTCTCTCTCTCTCTCTCTCTCTCTCTCTCTCTCTCTCTCTCTCTCTCTGCCCCCTCCCTCCCTCTCCCTGCCTCTCTAATGAGCCGCGCACGGTCGACTCTGAAACGAGTCTCGCCGCACTAAATCTCACGCTCGATATTATTTACACAGACGTCTCTCGAGATACATCACCGCGCAGCTGCTCCTGCTGCAGCGGCTCCTAGGAGGGTCGTCGCCCGCTTTCGCTGCGCGCGTCTCTTACCTGGGGAGAAAACAGAGAAAAAAACAAGATTAAACACAGTAAACTATAGGCCAATATTATCAAAATTCCTTGGGCAGTTTTTTTTCTCCCATACGGTACCATATGAAATATTTGACATACGCGTTGCCTTAAAGTGTGTGCTATAGGTGGCATATAAAGCCAAAGCTGAGAGTCAGGATAGGTTTCGTATCCGACATTCACGATAGCTAACTTTCACACATTTAAATATACAACGAGCTTTGACATGGATTTCGCGCGGCTCGTCTGTTGGTTTCCTTTCCTCCTCTGCTGGCAGTGCACAATGGGGAGGCCGTCCTACCCGCCTCGCCCCACCTCACCTCACCCCACCCCACCTCACCCCGCCCCCGCCCTCGAGGCAGCCGTGCCGCGCCCCTGACCACTCAAGGCATGAGCGCCGGTTGTACAGAGGGGTTAAGGGGGTCGCAGCCGGCCGCCCCGCCCCGCCCCGCCCCGCCCCGCCCGTTCCTCCCGCAAACGAGTCTCTTCAGGGATATAACTACGCCAACCACTCGTGCGCCACCCGCCCACGGCGTGCATACCGTGCCAAAATTACGCTGTACGGCCAACAGTCTCCAGCCCCGCGGTGGCCGAAAACATATATGAGAGCACGAAGCGAAATATTCAGCAAACGCATTCGACGGCCACCATACCCTGCCCTTACACATGAGGAAACAATAGCAGAAAAATGAAATGTGCCGATGGGGAATCAACTCTGAATTTTGGTGTACACATTTGGTGAATTTCTGTAAAGTTTTATAGAATTTTTGTAAACTTTCCTGAATTTTATCAACATTTTCGTGAACTTTCCTGAAATTTTGTAAATATTTCTGCATTTCTCTGTATTACGAGGTGCATAAAATTTTCAGAGTTCTTACCCCCTCGAATATGCTGTTCATCTGGGAACGAAAAAAAAAACCGTTGCCCTGCTGTCACAGCAAAGTAAAATAAAACCGACGCTTCTTCAAAGACCAGTAATTTTCGAGGAACCAAATAAAAAGCGCGCCGCCCAAGAAGAGGCGCTGGAGGGAGGCGAGCGGTGACACATATCGACAGTATGGACGAGCCGCCAACACGGGACACGCCACGGCCCGCTGCCCCTTGATTACCCCGCAGGGGGCCCACCCGGGCCCGCCGGGCCCCACCGGGCCCCCCTGCGTGCGGTGGGGCTCCTCTTCACACGCGAGTTTCGGCTGCCTGCCCGCCCTCCCCTTCTCTCTCTCTCTCTCTGTCTACCTCTCTCGGGTTCCCCTGGACGCAGCGGGTGCGATAGAGTGCGCGCCTGTGGCTCGCTGCTCATTAACCCCGACGAGAAATTACGCGCGTCTGCTGTTGGCTCCCCTTTCCGAAAAAAAGAGAGAGAGAGAGAGAGAAAGGGAATAAGGAGAGGCGAGAAGATGACTACACAAACAGCATGATGACTCCTTCGACTCATTCGACACGCGTTGGGCACCCACCGCGGCGTGAGTCATTATTTGGGTCAATGCCTCCTGTCTCCCTCGCACCAACACAGACACGCGCACACACACACTCACACATACACACACACTCACTCACATGCAGCCGAAGGAAAACAGCCGCAGCCGCTTTCGAACTCAGAGCAGAAAACAATCGGGGTGGGGCTATTCCCGGGCGGCGCGGCCACTACCAGCAACGGTATGCCCCCGTCCGTCACACACACAAATAACATACATACAAATTCGCGGGTGGTCCTGAGCACAGCACGATTATTTTTTTTTAAATCGGGTGTACAGTAAAATTTCCAGAACCTTCAAGCAGAAATAACCACGTAAACCGAAGAGGGGCGAAATACTTTGCGCAGCGCACGGTCGAGGTCGCATATATAGCTGGCCACTCGTTTGGGAAAGAAAACAGTTGATGCCGCACCGGGACTGCAAGGGGAGGGAGCGCGTAACTAGGTACTTGGTTTCTTTCAGGAAAAAAATGACCCGGCGGGAACGGGCGGAGGTAATTAAACAGAAGGTGAGTAGCGATAGCCCCAGCTTTTTGTTAGAAAAAAAAAACTTAAGCACAATGGCAGATAAAACGGCGAGAGCGAGTTGAGGAGGCGGAGGCGGTGGCGAGAGAGGGGAGTGGGAGGCGCCGGGCGATATTGAGGAACTTTTGACCATTAAGCACAGTGAGGCTCGGAACAGACTGTGGTTATGTTGACTGACCCCGGGGCCTGGGGCCCGGGAGGTGCTCGCCCTGGCCTCTCACAGGCAGAGCAGAGCGAGCTAGGGGGAGAACAGGGAGACTGAGCTGCACCCCAGTGTCCATCTCCCCCCGGCTCGTCGGAGATCTTTCTCCGGGACCCTATGGCCGAGCCATCCCCTCCTGCTGCTCATGAGGGCACTGCGAATCCGGGCCAAAAAAAACAAAAGCAAAAAACCCTGCAGGACAGACGCAGACTCGGAGAAGAAAAGGAAACTGGCCCATAAAATAGAGAGGAGAAGAGAAAAGGTTTGGTGGCGGTGCGGAGGCGTTTCGGTCAGAGCGAAACGGAGACGTCACGGCATCCCGGCGGGGCGGGGCGGGGCGGGGCGGGGCGGGGCGGGGCGGGGCGCTGCAGGAAGAGACCGTCCCCACGGAGGAACCGAACCTGTCGCGGTCCCTGCCGGGCGCACCGGGGCGGGGCGGGGCGGGGCGCTCCGGGACCGCCAACCGCCAGAGGAGAGGCTGGCCGAGTGCAGAACGGTGTCCCTCCTTCAAGACATTCCAAAAGTACTTTGCAAAGTCCCCGGAGCTGACCTCGATCCCATTTGCCATTTGGGGTGCGGCCCAAAAGCACTGACCACAGTTTCCTATCCGATCACCGGTCGGAACGCAGCTCAGGTGGAGGCAGCGAGAGAGAAAGCCAGAGAGCGAAAGAGAGAGAGAAGGCAACTGAGAGAGGGTCATCCTCGAGAGACACACACAAGCACAATGCAAAACAAACTTTTCGTACTGTATTTTCTTCCTATTTCTTCTGTTTGTACACTTTTGGGTCCAGGACGCGGTTCTGCTATGCGGTGGTGTTGAGGACACCGACTATAAGGGTTAGCGGCGGAGGTGGCAAGTTTAGGACTCGCCGTAAACACAGGGGTGGGTTAATCAAGAGCAGACCAACCACCGCCAGATTGTGGCAGTTGTGGTGGTGGTGGTTGGGGGGGGGGGGGCTGAGAGAGAGAAAGCAAGAGAGGGGGGGAGTACTGGTGGTTGAGGGAGAGGGGGGCTTTGATGAAAAAAAAAAAGTGAAAGGGAAGGTGGTCTGCTGGCGTAGCCCAGCCAGGTGAAAGCGGGAGAGTGCGTAAGGGAGAAGAGTGCCAAAGCCCTTACCGGCGGTGGCGCGGCACTGGCGCGGCACTGGCCCTGCTCTCCGCTCTATCTTGACCACCCTCCTCTCCCATTTCGACCCCTCCCCGCCCCCGCCACCCCCCAGTCCCCCAACCCCTTTCCAACTCGCCCCGCCCCCAGCACACGGCGGTGGCTTCCCAAGGCTTAGGCAGGGGGATGAAGGGTTGAGGGAACAGCCAAACAAAGTGGGCGCTCTGGCGGCGTCTCTACACCTGGCAATTTCGACTCGATTGGTTTCAAACACCGCAACACACCTTTCTTTTTCTCGCAGTTTTTTTCCCCCTTGCCTTGACATAGCCCCCAGGCAACATATTTGAGTGTCACGTGTCACCCGATATGTATCCTGCCTCGTTCAAACCCAGTCGCGCGGCACAGCTCTTCACTAAATATTCGGCCGCTGACTCGGAGCGCACCACGAGGCGACTCTCCGCGCAGAGTTTCCGTAATGAGAGCGCCAGGCGGGGCCGGGCTGGGCTGGGCCGGCTCGCATCCACCGCCTCATCATTTTAGTTCGTTCCGATTTGCACGCTGCGCTCGGCCCGGCCCGGCCCGGCCTGGGGACCGCGTGGCGTCGACAAGACGCAGGCAGTAACGAGTTGCGGCCCGGACCGCCTCCCCGGTCCGTCCTCTGCCACTGTCAAGCAGCGACGAAGGTGCCGTCGGCTTGAAACAAGTTTCCGCGTCAACTTAAGAAGTGCTGAGCCGCTCCATCAGCGGGCCGGGCCGGGCCGGGCGGGGCTGAGCAGTGTGCTGGCAGGGCGGCGGCGGCGGCGGCGGCAGGAGCAACTCCCCGACAAGTTGTTGGGTGGCACAAACAAACCATACGCTTTACGGTCTAGCGTGGCCTGGCATAGCCTCAGACTTGAGTGGCGCGGCGCGGCGGGGCCGGTCGGGGACATGGGACTCGCGAGCGCGCGCGCGCACACACATACGCACACACACACGGAGTTAGCAACACACAGATATCGCTTCCCGGTGTTTGTGTGTGTGGGGTTCAAGAACCACCCTCCTACTATCTCCATCTTCTACCCTCCGCTCTGGCCAGGCAGACTGACCCACAGCAGCAGGAAGGCGACCCCCAGTGTGGTAGTGGGGCTCGCACAGCGCCGCCGCCACCCCCACCTGACCCACCCCCTCTCCCCCTGCTCCTCTCCCTCTCTCGCCATTCTACATGGACGCTAAGTACATTGGCAAAGTTCCTCCCCTTTCTTGGCACGACCGACGCACGGAGGCCAAGTCGCTCCCGTAGGAGGGCGGCGGCCCCTGCCCTTCCCTGCAGCCCCCCGCACCGCCCCCGACCCTCCCACAGGGCCGCGTAGGGCGGTGCGTCAGTGCGGGAGGTAAATCTCGACCGCGTTGAATCATTACAGCTTGATTCCGCACCAATTATAGTCAGTGGCGGAGCCAGGATGAGACAGAGCTAGGGAGGAAAATTGAGTCTAGTTCTCTTTCTCCCCTCCTCTCTCTCTCTCTCTCTGAAAGCATCGGGGAGGAGGTCGGAAATAGCGGCGATGGAAAAGGCGCGCACACAAAGCACACAACACACACGCACACCAACACTTACGGGGGAAGAGAGCTCTCAGCAGATCGCGCGAAGGGAAGGCAGACAATCCAATTAGGCCTAGAGCAGCTCTCCACCCCGCCCTTCCCCGCCCTTCCCCGCCCTGCCCCGCCCTGCACCGCTCAGCCCCGCCCTGCCCCGCCCTGCCCCACCCTCCATCGCCCTGCCCGGTCGGTGCCGACGCGGTACATCGTAAGGGACGAAGGTACTGAGAAGAGTTCGCGCAGAGATGCTCCGGGGGAGAGGGGGGGAGGGGGCTGCTCAGGGGACGGGGCCGGCCGGGGCTGCTGATCGGCAGCGTGCAGCAAAGAGGGAAGACCTCGCAGCATCATCATCTGGACCACCATCACTCATCCCAACCTCTCTCATAATATCGCGTGAGGCCGGGAGGCGGGAGGAGGAGAAGGAGGAGGCGTCTGTGATGGGCCGGCGAGGGAGGATAACAAGAGAAAACCTGCGAGAGAGCCTATCGCCTCCCAGAGGAGAGAAAATGTGTCTGCGAAAGCGTGGGAGATAAGCGCTGCAGCAATGATCAGTGCCGTTCCTTCAAACAAGTAGACGCACAGCATGCGACCTGCTGCTTAATTGTCAGCACTTCCCGCGCACATATTCCATTTCATCCGTTTCTCCCCACATACCCCTTCCACGCAGCGCATGCCAGCTGAGTGAGAGCAGCGGGGAGGTGGGTGGGGGAGAAAGAGAGCGAGAGAGAGAGAGAAAGAGAGAGAGAGAGAGCGCGGCGTATGTGGGCCATGGCGTGCTGGGTCGGGTTGGGGTGAGGAGTTAAGAGGGGTTGTGGTAGGACTAGTGCGTGCGGTCGAGGCGCTCCCGCGTGCGTGCGTAGGCATCTGGTTGGCAACAAGAAGGGGGTCGGTTTTCTCCCTAACCCTCTCCCCCTCTCCCCCACCCCTACAGCCCCCTCCACCCCCTCACACTTTCCCTAGGAGCTTCTCAGCGCGCGCTGACGTGCAGCCACCGCGGCGGGGCTTTGAACCCACCCCTAATTAAAACGGCAGCTGGAACGGTGCGGGGGTGAGGGAGGGAGGGCTGAGGGTGGTGGTATGGGAGAGGTAGGGGTAAGTAGTGAGTTCAAGGTCGACGACAACTACGAAAAAAGTAGAGTACTTCAGCGATATAATTGTATTTTAAGTGGGCGCCGACACTGCTTTTGCTTGTTTCTTGTTCGCAGCGTACTGCAGCAGGCATACAAGGGGAGCGCGCGGGAAGTATAAAAAAAAGCGTTTCGCCCGACGACGGGCGGCGCGACCTTGCGAGTGCAAATACCGTCCTCACAGTATATTTTCACTCCCTCCCGACCGCACGCTATGAGCCCCTGAATGCTCACTGCGCCGGAGATACTGTAGTGCCGCCCCGCCCCGCCTCGCCCAGCAGGTAGCGCTACGGCGAGCAGGGGGTCGCGGGCTGAGGAGGAGGAGGAGGGGGTTCAACGGTAGTGGTTGAGCCGGACTAGAGCGAAGAGAGGACTGAAAAAGATGAGAGAAGGAGAGATAGGAGGAGCGGAGCGCGAACAGAACACAGCGGGGAGCTCTAGAGAGCCGCGCCGCTACCACTGCAGCCCTAGAGGCGCGGGGGGGGGGGGGGGCAACCGCGAGAGAATCTGGCAGTACCGCACACCAGGCAGACGGGTAATCCTCTTACATGCGACGCTCCGTGTGGGCGGGGCGGGGCGGGGCGGGGCGGGGCGGGGCGGGGCGGGGCTGAGCCATGGCGTAGAGGGCCTCGTCTGCACCCCAACCCCCTCCCCTCCTCCCCTCGCACCATCCCTTATTCTCCACACTCTACCCTTCTTCACCCCGCACGCCTCTCCTCGTAAGCGTGCGCGTACGATGTTAGCATTAAGGACCGCAAAAAGCCAAACCCAACCGCCGCCGCCGCCACGGCACAAACCGTGTCGGTTCTGGAGTGTTCAACACTCTCGCTGCCGCGTGGCGGCGGCGCTCCACCGTGCGAACCGCAACGACCGGCATCGACCATTTTAGCAAATAAAAAGATGTAACCAAAAAAAAAAAGAAGAGAAAGAACTGAAGCTAGGCAAAGCGAACGGTTTAGGCGCCCCTTGAGTACACAGCGGCAGCACTTGCAGGGCGCGAGTGGGGGAGACATGCAGCGTGTGGGGCGCTATAGCACGGCGCACGGCCGAGACAAGCGAGCGAGGGGAGGAGAGGGGGCTGTCGTGGATGACTGCGGCAGCGCAGGGGAGAGAAAAGTCGACAGGAGGGGCGCCTTTAGGAAATACAGCAGGTACGACACGCACAAGTGTGTCGCCGGGCCGCGCGCTGCGCCCGAGTCAAAGAGGGGCGCGGCAGAGAGTGTGAGCGGCGGCGCGCCGGGGGAAGGGGAAGGGACCCAGCCCGGCCCGGGCCGGGCCAAATCCCACGCAGAGACAGAGAGAGAGACACTGAGAGAGAGAGAGAGGAGGACAAGAACGCAAAATAAAATTGGAGAGCGAGAAAATAAGGGGAGGGGCGGGGCGCCGCTAGGCTGCGCTTGCCGCCGCCCTCGTAAACCGCGGCCAGAGTCTTATTTATATTGAAATAAGACGTGTCGACGACGCGGCGTGTCCGACATCGAGGGGATCGTCGACGAATTTACAGGACGCTCCTGGAGGGCAATATCCCCTCCTCATGCCTCTCACTCTCTCGCTTTTTCTCCCCCCCCCCCCTCTCTCTCTCCCTCTTCCTACGTCTCTCCTTCTCCCCTCTCTACGCGCTTTTCCTGCCTGTCGCCGAGCTGAAAAGTGAAGCCAGAAAAGTACATAATGAAATATAAAGCAATATTTTAGGGTGAGCATCGCGAACAGTCGCAGCCAAAAGCGTTGGCACGGCGCTCCGCCAGCTGGGAGGGGGTGGAGTGGGGGTGGAGGGCAGCCGAGGGCGCAACTGGGGGCGGCGCCGCCGTAGCCTGGCGTAGCCCCTGAGGCCCCCAAACTGCAGCCTCCAGCCATGTGTCACTGAAATGTACCGCTACACCTCCCTCCTCCTTTCCCCGTCAACCCCCCCCCCTTTTTCTCTCTCTCCCCACCCTCAATCTCTCTCTCCCCATCACCTATAACGGCGGCTCTACTGCACTATATATATATATTTCTTACGTACATTTCGTGTTTACAAAAATGCGCCACGCCATCAATTCCTTAGAATGTGACATTACACCGTTGTAGCGATCATGACCCATATTCTTATTTTTTGCTGAGCCCGTATGCGGCGGGTTCGGGTGCGCGTGGGGTGTCGCGTACCGTGGCGTTCAAACCCTTTCAACCAGAAGAGGCACCACTTCATTTCCTGTTGAAGCATGCGGGGCCCGGCCCGCCTCGCCATCTCTACCGGCCGACGCGACGGCGTGGAGGCTGGCCCGGCCCGGCGCCCAGTCAGTGCGGAGCCCCTGCAAAGCGGCGATAGGCAACCCGCTGGGCGCGCGCGTCTGGCGGGCTTGCCTACCGCGCCCACTATCACAGACGGTACGGAGCGGAGGAGTGGGAGCGGGTCGGTGGCGCCAAGGCGTTCTCCACTCACACAAAGCAAAATCAGTGAACACTCTAAAAGAAAATCAGTAAAACATCAGAAAAAAAAAATCAAGAAAAAATCAGAAAGGGAAAAAAGAGAAAAAAAGGTGAAAATCAAGAAAATCATTACAAAATAAAAAATCCGAAAAATCCGTGTATTTTTCAATTTATAGTGAAGGATCCCTCGGGTGGCGCTGCCGGGGAGCCCCGAGACAGACACAGTGCCAGCACAAAACTACATGCCAGCACCGCGCGCCGCCGTGCACTGGCGCCCCGGAGCGGCAAGCGGAAATGTTTTCGGGTCCTTTGATAAGCGCTACACGGTCGCGTGCTCCTCTCTAGCCGCGAGTGCATTTTGATACGGCGCCGGCCGTTTATGTGTGTGTCCGCACCTACACACTATCCGAGTGCCTCCGGCCATAAAGGCGTGAGAGAGAGAGAGAGAGAGAGAGAGAGAGAGAGAGAGAGAGAGAGAGAGAGAGAGAGAGAGAGCAATGTGTGGTCAAAGCTCTCTCTCTCGTGGAGCGTAGCCCTCATTGTACTCTCGCAGCGCGTTGCAGCGCTTACTGTTACGATCGTTACCAAAGAAAGACGAATATTGAATTTTTACAACGCGCAGAACTTTGAATAAGAAATGCTTCGCGGTATAAAGCAGAAAATAAAGAACAAATGTTAGAACAAAACCAAAATTGCTTTTTCTTTTTTTATTTCTTTTAAAGGATTTCCCTCAATGAAATAGCTCCTTCTAAATCACGTTTTCCGGTGAATTCCCCTCGCTTCCATTGCAGATGTGTTTAATTAACAAACTATACTGCTCCGGAGCGCAGCGGTGCGGCGGGAGATCCGGCTCGGCGCCCGGCCGCCAGGAAGTGGGGCTTCACCAGCGCGCCGGCGGCCTTCAAGATGGCCGGGCTGGCCCAGCGGGTAATGGACGTCTTCATCCCCGCTCGGGCAAAAACACACCGCAGCCAGGAGAACAGCCCGGAGGAAAAATGCGGACCAAGAGGAAACGACCACACCAACGTACACATGATCCCGATAGCTTCATTTTCGAAAAGCTTAATTTTATTTTTGAAAGAATATACATATTTTAACGTTCCCACCACATTATCACCAGCTGTGGCCTCAAACACCGCGAGTGAGGTGCATTTTGTTTCTCTCCCTCGACTCTCTCTAGCCACCCGAAGAGTCCTGGCTACGCAAGTCGGACGTTTTTGACCCTGTTAGGAGGTCGACGGCGCGACAAGGCGCCGCTATCCTGGCAACATCTGCCCCCCGTCACACACACACACACACACACACACACACACACACACACACACACACACCACTTAAAGGCTACACTACCCCATCCCCCTCCCTCCCTCACTGTGAGCCGCCAGGGGCTAGCCCAGCCCAGGCCGCTTCCTCTCTAGCAAGATTGGCGTCTTATGAATACTGCATCTCGAGAAGAGTAGCGAAGTGGACACCAGGGAGTGGCGGGCTGAAGCTGAAACCATCGCTGCTATCAGCAGCGCGACGATTAGTAGGAGAATTATTTACAAAATTACAACTTAATGCTTGACGGTGCAAATCAAAAGTGTTTTTTTTTCGTCTTATTCTAATTAAAGGAGAAATTCAATTTGAAGGAATGAGAAAAATCAGCGACACGTCAAAGAAAGCTATTGCAGCACGTTTCGCTTCATTCTCAATGACGCGGACGAACCAGACCCACGTAGCGATCGGTAGGGAACACTAGGGGAAGAAATATACGCGCGCCACATGGTGGCGAGGAGACCAGCGAGGAACAAAACTCGTCTCCACATTCACGCTCACATTTCCAAGACGTGGAAAGAAAACCCGCAGCGTCGAGCAACGCATTAAAAAAGGCTGAATAAACTCACAGGGAAAGAAAGGCCAGCCGTGGCGGCGTGACAGTCCTGCCCCGTTTATCACACGGTCGCGCGTCAAAAACTTGAGACGAGCACAAAATTTACAATTTATTTACTCGGCGCTTCCCGAGGGGGAGCTTCTCGGCAGGGGTGCTACTCCAGCTCCCACAATCTTTCTCCGAACATATTTTTACCCTCCCCTGGCTGCCGTCACCCACGGGAAACATACGCGCGCCCCGCGCGCGCACACACATGCCATCTCTTTTAGTTGCCACAATCATATTTATGCCCTGACCGAGTGTCAGGGTGGAAACACTGCAGATAAGGGCTGCGAATTATTATAAACAGCCCCCTCCCCCCCACCCCCGCAAAAAAAGAAGAAAAAAGAACGCTCGCCCAGAGGGGATGTAGGGGAAGAAAGGGCTGCACTGTACGGAGGAAGGAGTGCACGAGGGGGCGCGGGTCGGGGGAGGCAGGGCGTGCACGAGTGGGAGGGGTGGGGGCGAAGTACTAGGGGGCCTATATTAAATTGTTGAAGCAGGAGAGGGAAGGAGGCCGGGGGACGGGGTAAGAAGGCCATTCACACGGGATGCAAAGGGCAAGGCATGCATGCGGCATTTTTAGGAGACCAGCGAGAAAAAGAAGAGGAAAAATAAAATCGTTGAGCGTGGATGAGGGCCGTCCGTCGAGGGAAGTCTGCAAGACGGGTCACCGACGCGGTAGAGGGTAATGAGACGGTAGAGATAAGATTAGAGAGCGACTCACCAGGTGGATTAGAGAATAGGAATGACGTCCACACTCTTTTGAAAAGAACGAGGTTACGTGTGCAGGCTGCCTTACGCAGAGAACGCGCACGCTAAAAGGAATAGAGGCCGATAGGGCCGAAATAGACTGCGCGGGTTGCAGGGTAGCGCTACGGACAGGGCGGGGCGGGGCGAGACAAAAGCAGTGGCGCCAGGGTGCTGTTGCTCTTTCGGGGGTGGCGGGGCGTGGCGGGGCAGAGTGGGGCAGGGCGGGGTACAGGGCGGGTTGGTTTGGGGCGCGCGCTGCGAACTACCAGACGAAAACCAGAACGCCGAGTGAATACAGATAGGGACCCCGCTGCCGCCTGCAGCCGCGTTTCACCTCCAGGACAAATAAATGTTTTCTCGTGGCTCGGCGGCCCTCGAGGGCACGGGGCGCTGCGTGGCTTGGCGGGGCGGGGCGGGGCGGGGCGGGGTGGGGCGGGGTGGTTCAGGGCGAGGTGGGGCGGGGCGGCGGGCGTTCCGCGGGAAGATCACATCGCCAGTCCCGACGGAGAGCGCTTTACTGGAACACCATTAAATCACGAGCGCGCGGCGGCCCAGGCCACACCAGTCAAGCAGCCCGCGGCAGCTTAGAGCTGTTGCTTGAGGGAGAGGGAGGAAGAGAGCAGGAAGAAGAGAGAGAGAGAGAGAGAGAGAGAGAGAGAGAGAGAGAGAGAGAGAGAGAGAGAGAGAGAGAGAGAGAGAGGGAGCGCTGGGAAATAATTCCTAGTAATGGCGGAGTGCTTATTGCGGCGCGTCTGCCATGAGCTGGGAACTGCCCCCACCCCCCACCCCACAGGTGACAGGGCGGAGCTGGGAAGCGCTCTCGGATGTCGGGGACTCGCTCGTGGAGGAGGACCAGGACGTCAGACACGAGCGGGGAGCTGTCTCCACGGCCAAACAGCGTCGCACTCCCCCGATCGGGAACAGCAGCAGGTCGTCACGTTATCCGTCAATTTCAGGAGGGCACTGCGGGCACGAATCTTTCGAATAAATATTAAAAGTTCATCTCGCGATTGTAATGATAAGTTGGTCGTGTCCGTTTCCACACCTCGCTGCAGTGAACGAATACACATTATTACGCACACCATTACGCCTTCTCTCTCTCTCTCTCTCTCTCTCTCTCTCTCTCTCTCTCTCTCTCTCTCTCTCTCTCTCTCGTTGTAGCCATGGTGACCGCGCTCAGGCTGGCGTGGGGGGCTATCCATTTCAGACTGTCAAAATAAATATGCAAATGCTTGAGAGGCTGCATATATCGACGCGCTGACCCCTTTTTCCTCCTCATGGCGTCCCATAGCCGGGTCAATCATCATACCTGCGGCTGCGCTGGCGGGACCTAAATGAAAAACATGGAGCGCATAATCATTTTCTTTTCGCGACTTTGGTGCGGTGCGGCGTGGCGGGCGATACCACGGGTCCCGCCTGCAGTCTGCTGGTCCATTACCACAACCATCGCGCCCGCGCGCCCAAATCAAACACCTCATCGAGATGCCTCATGTTCCCGCCTTATCTTGCGGCTTATCATAATCGATAATCCCGAGGATGCCGCTCGATTTGCGAACGAGTGACAGACGTCCTACAAAACGTGCCGCTAAACAAATAAATGTGAATCGGCTCAGCTCAGCCCGGAGTGGGCGTGGCGCGCGGGCAGGTACTCCACAGGACGCCGTGTATGCATACCGCTCGGCGAGGGAACAACGCTGGAACACTTTCCTGTCTCCACTTTGCCCCGGCCCGTTCCACCATGCCTCGCCACGCATCTCTCCAGCTTTCATGTCACGCGTCCGAAAAACTTTTAACACGGCCTCCGGCCCGGCCCATCATCGATGTATCGAAATGAGCGGCATCGTCGTTGTCGTCGTGCTCTCGTGCTCTCGATATTGCATGGCATTTAATTAATCGCCGGCAAAACAAATGATTATTTTATGCTAATTATCTGCAGGGCGTGCGACATGCTGACGGCCGAAATTACACAGCCGTCATACCGTCCGGCCCGACCGGGAGGGAGGGACAAACCAAAAAATATATATATTGCTTTATCAGTTTAAAATGTTTATAAATGAAAAATTCGAAGGATATGAAATTAAGAAAGTGACGGGCAACACACATGCATTGTGAGCTCCATCGAGCAGGAGGGAGAGGGAGGAGAGAGAAGGAGAGAGAGAGAGAGAGAGAGAGAGAGAGAGAGAGAGAGAGAGAGAGAGAGAGAGAGAGAGAGAGAGAGAGAGAGAGAGAGAGAGAGAGAGTGGAGAGGTGGAGGCCAACGAGACCCGAATGACAAGCCCGTCGAAGTATTACATTATATTATATTCCAGAGCGCGCAGAGCGGAGCGCTGTGCTGCGCAGGGTAGACACATTGTTTAACAATTCTCATTTGTCATCGTGTCGGATCGCTATCCTTATTCTCATCTCCGAGAGCATCCGCCCCGCCCTGCCCCGCTACGGCCCGGCGCGCCCGGCGCCCAGTGTCACTGCCGGTCCCCTACCCGCCCCGCCCCGGCCCGGACCAGCAGCGTCCAGCAGACAAAGGCCACCATGCAATGCAGCTCCAGCAGGGTAGACTTTTCAATCCCGATCGAGTGATCGGAGGACATCCGCCGCGCCCTGCTAGCGTCCTGCCGGCGTCCTGCCGGCCTCCTGCTGCAACACGACGGCCCTTTGCAGACTCCCCCCCTCCCCCTCCCCATACCTCTAATTCGGCCAGCCATGTCCGCTTGGTGCGGCCGGGGCCAGGCTGGGCCGGCCCTCGCCGGCTGGACACAGGGTACTTTGCATGCGGCCTGTGACCTGCTCTTTCTAATGAGTACTGACGATTACGCCCTCCCCCCTCTCCCTCACAAACACATCCCCTCTCCGCCTTGTCCCCCCCCCCCCTCATTCCGTTCCGCTATCTACCGCGCCCCCCTCCACCTCCACGCCCCCCTCAGTCCCTCTCCGCGCCCCGAATCTGAACTTACGTCCTCCGGGTGTACCTGCACCTGTTACGGCTACCACACACGGCGTGTTTGCTTCATCAAGGAGCGCGTGTGCACACACACACACACACACACACACAAGATGTCCCTGTGTATATATCTGTCCGTATGTGCGCGGCATATGCTGACCTGCTGTCTCTATCCTTCTCTCTCTCTCTCTCGCCGCCTTTCTCTTATACGTCCAGTGTTTCCTCATAAACTTGGTTAGTGTAATGAAACGTGCGTGAGATGAACGCACACCATGAGAAAAGCCCGAGCGACTTGCTCTTCGATACTGAATGATGGAGACGTCGGCTCACTTTTTTTACTGTCCCGAATAGTATAATAAGGCTATGGCTGAATATTTTCCAGCGAGACTTTGTGAGATCGTCTTTCTGCCCGTGGCGCAAGCGGTCGTTGCGGCCGGGCCAGCCGACGCGCATAGACTTTGGCTTAACCAACACAGAAGCCCTTAAGCACCTTAACGTACTGCGTGGATTCATACGCCAGTCATACAGGTAATCACGGCGTCCCCCCCTCCCCCCCTCCCTCCTCTACTTCTGTAACGGAGCAGCGGCCTGCGCTGCCATCGCCTTACAGGGGCCGTCGCTGCATTGTATGCATATTCCGCTTGATTAGATAGATATCGGAAAGGTATAACATAGTTGACTTGAAAGTGTGTTCGTGTGCGAGAGAGAGAGAGAGAGAGAGAGAGAGAGAGAGAGAGAGAGAGAGAGAGAGAGAGAGAGAGAGAGAGAGAGAGAGAGAGAGAGAGAACGTATGCCTTGACTTCAAGGCGCCGGTGCATCACCACACACACACACACACATACATACATACGCACGCACGCAAGAAGAGCGCGCTCAACACAGTAATGAGGAAACGAACAGCAGCCGACACAGCGCGGTGCCGGCAGCAGCAGAGCGAGCCTAGTTAACCTGAGCGATGCACCCACCGCGCACACACACTAGGCATTCAACACGAGTCGGCTACTCGTGTACTGGCGTCATCGTCAGAAGCGCATAAGGTTACGTCTGCCCGTGCTGGGTGGGGAGGGCCTGACACAAAGTTAAGGTAATCCACCTTTATTTTTATTTTCCTCCCTATATCTTTAGCGATGGGTACTTTAAGGGATGAAACAGTTCTAGTCATTTTTTGAGTGCGAGAGACAGGAATGACTAGAGCTGCTGATATGATATCATAGAGTGCCCAGTGCCCACGCCCACCCCTATTAATCGACATCCCCGCTTCTTAAAAAGCTTCATGAACCACCGGCAACTTTCAAGAGGCGTGACTCCGCGTGTGTACCACCCGGCGAAATGGTTACGCTACAGCATCATGGAGGCAGATGGCACAGAGAAGCAGTCCTGAAATGTGACGCGAGGCGGGTTTGTCTGGCCTGTCCGAATAAACGGACTGAAAACGGCTAAATAGGGTCGAAACAGCGGGCGCACAGTCCTCAGGGGTATTTGGAGCGCGTCCAAGTGGCACTACACACAGCGCTATTGCGCCGAGCTCTAGGCCGCTCTCTCGACAGTGGCGGGACGAGGCATAGCACAGCTGTTCAAAACCCCCGCCCGCTCGTCTCGTCAGTGATGCGGTCATCGGAAGCCCTAGGCATATATCTGTCTCTCTCGCACGCACTGTAAGGAGATATCGCGAGTCGCGGTCGCACAGAATATGATACCTGTAGTTAAAAGGTGCCCGGAGGTGGCCGTATGCACAGTGTACACAGCCCGCTGTGCCCCCCCCCCCCTCCACCCACCTCCTCTCTGCGCAGTGCGTACGACTGCGCGCGAGAGAAGCGACTGGACCCCATTCATCGCGAAACAAAAGGCATACCGCCGCCGCACGGCGGCCGCCGTTTTATATACACTATTGAATTTCTTTCCCTTTTCTAGGCTCGCTTATACACGCGGCGCGGGCGCCGATATAAATCATCATTAAACAGAAGGAGCAGGACGAAGCTGCGCCGCAGGGGGGAGCAGAGAGGAGAGAGAGAGGGGGGGGGGGTGAAACGAGAAAGGTGCGCCGCGCAGAGGAGGAAAAGGGGGAGGGGGGGGGCGACAACTCGCCCGTTTCGTCTGCACATCCGGAGTGTAGGAGCAGCAGCAGGGGCACAAATAAGCGATCGAAAACTGCAGGACCCGTGAAACAGTAGGGGTCCGCGCGGCACGGCGCGCCGAGCACCTCATGCGCCTGTTTGATCCGCCAACAACTGCTGAATTACGTATAAAAAAAAAAAAAAAGGCCTCGCGGTGGCGGTCACGGGCCGGTCGTAACTACTTGCAGAGTGCCTCCCCCAGCACAGCCCAGCCCCGGGCCCCCGGGGCCCCATCGGCATGTACAACCCGTAATCTGGAAATGCCAGCGATCTGCATAATGATATCTGCGCGCGGCCAAATGATACAATGCTATCAATGGCTCTGCTTTGCAGATTGGCGGTCGCGGTCGCGGGAAAAGGAGGGAATTAGGGGCAGTGCAGGTAAACTGTAGCGCGGGCAGCACTAGGGGGGCGGGCCCCGGGCCGGTCGCGGCCGCGCAACAGTGTCCAGTATAAAATGATAACTCAATCCATTTTCATGTTTTAATACTACAGAGAGGCTTGCAGCAAGGTTTTTTTTAAAAAAAAAGAAGAAAAAAAGTCCTGGATTTCAAGCCGTTTTTGAAAAACCAAGACGTTACAATATGTTTTCTGTATAAGAAACTGGCAGCTAGGAAACCTCAGGAAAAAGGTTACACCGACCGTGAGGGGAGAAAAAACGGCACAAAAAACACAATAGACAAGGAGTGCGAAATACGAAAAAAAAATACCTGGCGAATAAAATTCGCCATTCTAGTGAAGGCATTCCTAGATCAAGAGAGATGTGAATGAAGTTACTGGGTCTGGGTCACGGGCTGCTGTGCGGGTGAGGGGAGGGGGTAGTGTGGAGGGGGAGGAGAAGGAGTGAGGGGGCAGGAAATAAAAGGAAAGGGTCTTGACAATGATATGGCGTGACCAGTCACACGGCTACAGGGAAACCCTTTCAGGACCGATAACACCGGCGGTGAGTGTGAGCGCGCGCGCGCGTTGTGTGTGAGTGCGCACGCGACAGAGAGAGAGAGTGAGAGAGAGAGAGAGAGAGAGAGAGAGAGAGAGAGAGAGAGAGAGAGAGAGAGAGAGTCAGTCAGACAGAGAGAGGTAAAGAAATACACGCACACGTGTAATGTTTGAAGAGTGCCGGCCGATCAGGCTGTCTCGTCCCGTCCCGTCCCGTCCTGCCCCGTGGGCTGCGTGTGTCGGACACTGAGTGGCGAGGTGTCGAAGTATCCCGCAGGATAGGGGCGGGGCGGGGCGGGGCTCGAGGGCTGGACAGACACGCGAGGTGCGGCGCCACGCTTACCAACATCAAAATACACACGGCATATTGCGGGAGTGGAATGCAGATGTCAAAATAAAACATACACAGTAAAAAAAAAAACCTCGTAAATTTAACAAATAAGTTTTCGACAGATGTGTTGTAAAGGTATAGTGGTATAGTTACAAGTTATATTCGAGTCAAATTTTACGAATGATTCGTAATATATTTTTTACAAATGATTTTTAGAAGGACTGTGATGAATCAGTTGTATTAATGTTAAATTACAAATTATTTGTAAACTTCGGAAACATTTGTAAATTTACAAATGATTTATCATATCACAAGTTACGGAAGCCGTTGAAATGCATAAGGTTAAGTTCCCTTTCCAATCAAAAAAACCGTGTCAAATCCCGATTATTAGACAACGTTTTATTTTGTCGATTTCAGCTCCTATACTAGTTATTCATCACACGATATTTGCAAATGATTCGTAACACCAAATTTTACAAATGAGTCATTCCGTAGAGTTAAATGACGCATAAGAAAGAATTTGCCCTAAGTTAATTTGTAAATTTACGGCAAAAGTTTTTACAGAGTAAGGGGTCGTGCGCGTTGTCCATATCGCATGCACTCCGATACATTACAGACTGATTCTGAGCGGACACTTCGCCGCGTAACGAAAAGTACAAACGGAGAAGAACAGGCGGGGGCAGGGAGGGGAGAAAAGCATCGGGACCGAACAGACCGCGCTCGCTTTAAATAACAGCGAGAGCCGGCCTCTCCTGCCCGCGCAGCCCCGCGCAGCCCCGCGCAGCCCCCCCCCCCCACCCCTCACCCCCTCTGCCCCCAAAAGGAAGAGCATAGTGTAAGCGTGAGCGCGTACAGCTTCCTTGCCATGCTTTATCTCTGATCGTCGGGTGAGAAACGATCGAGTAAAGACACATGGAGCATGCAGTCGAGCGGGGCGAGGTGGAGAGGAGGGAGGGGGGAGGGGGGGAGCATACAGGGGGTTAATAACTGCTTATCTATCCGACTGCAAGAGAGTTATGGGTCGCCGGCCCGGCCGATATATAGGGCGTGCGGGTGGGGGGGAGGAAGCTGCAGCTCCGGCGGAAGGTGGCGCCAACAGACAATGGATTATCACCACCAGGGCCGGGCCGGCCCGGCGTGGCGTGGCGTGGCGTAGTGTGGCGCAGCACCGTAAAAGTAGCGCGCGTCGCGAGTCGTATCCCCCCTGCCCTGCCCTGCCCGGCCCTGCCCGGCCCGGCGCGCGAGAATACAACCCTCTCAAAGTGCGTCTGCGGCACGGGGCCGGGCCGGGGCCGGCGCGCCACCTACCGCATCCCCCGAGCGAGCGAGCGGGGGGCGGGCAGAAGAGGCGAGTCAGCAAAGAGCGATGCGATGTGACCCAGTGTGGTGATGGAGGCTATCATGGTCCCTCTCCTGTTCTCCGGCGCTGCTGCTGCTGCGGCTACTCTCTCTCTCTCTCTCTCTCTCTCTCTCTCTCTCTCTCTCTCTCTCTCTCTCTCTCTCTCTCTGTCATGTGTTCACCCCCCCCCCTCCCTCCCCTCTTCCCACCCCACACTCTTCGTGGCGCGACCCTTCCCCGGAGCAGTAGAGCACGAGAACAAGGAATGCGGTGGTAAGGTTAGGCCCCAAATGGTCGCCATGTTTACGTGACCTTTAGCTTCCCTTTCCACGGACCCCGGGCCGGGCCGGGCCGGGCCCTGAGGTGGGAAGGAAACAAAAGAGACACGGCCGAGCGGACCAGACCGAACCGGGCGTGACGTAGGTTCAAACACGCGCGGTCCGGAGCGCGGGAAAGAATAAAACAGGGACGCGGAACATCCAGCGGGCCGGCCGTGTTAAATGAAACCATTACGACCATAACATACTCAGTGCTAAGATTTAACGCATACCGGGGAGCGGCCGCCACAAATAATACAATGGACACTTAATAAAAGATCATGCCTCCCTCACTTTAAAATAAAACATTTGCAGGGTGTGCGCGCGGAGTCAAACGGGAATAAGAGAGATGGTCGCGTCCCGTCCGCGTCTCCGCAGCGGTGCGGCGTTCCGATTAACGCAAGTTTATTGTGACAGTTTGGGAATCCGTTTGGGATCGGTTTCCTATTTCGGTCGGCCGGCCGGCCGGGGGCAGGGGCCCGCCTCCTTGCTCCTGAGCCGGGGCCGGGGCCGGGCCGGTCGGGCCAGTCGGGTCGGCCTGATCGGCCGGCGCACCGGCTGGTCGGTCGGGTCGGCTCGGGTCGGCCCCGTTCCGCCCCAGCCGCTCCGCTCCGCACTTGGCCTTCGACAAGGCCGCGGCGCGTTGCCCGGTCCCGGCTGGTCCCGGCTGGTCTCGCCTGGTCCGGTGGCGTAGCGGAAGACCGTGCAGCCTCCAAACTGCAGGCCGGGTCTTCATTAGCATGAAAAATCCATCGCGCAGCTGCCGAGATATGAGGTGTAAGAAGGGAACGGGAGCGAGAGCAAGCGCGGGCCAGCAGCGGGCAGCCGGCCACGCTGGCAGGCCAAGCCAGACCGGAGCGCGCAAGAAAAGCGCGTGGGTTCTGCCATTCACGTCAGCAGGGAACCTGAACCCTTTCCGCAGAGGATTATTTGTACTTTCAAAATATTCAGACGACACGGTAAAAACAATGTCTGATTTTTTGAGAAAAAAAGGAAAACTTTGAGGACCTGGGATACTTTGAGAAAAACGCCTGAGATTTTGAGGAAGGCTCCTCAAAAAATAAGGGAAATCTCCACAAATTTTGATGAGACTTCCTCAAAATCTAAGGCGCGATTTCCTCAAAGTATCCAAGGCCCTGAAAGTTTTCCCTTTTTCCTCAAAAAATCAGACATTGTTTTTACCGTGGACAATCTAGCTTAAAGAGGAAAAACTGCGCGATCGAAATGTACAGAGAGAAACTACTACTTAGCGGAGACGCACAGAAATCTCACGCACACACACAGCTCAGGTGTGTGGCCGCTGCCCATTGCCGTAAATAATCATAGGCGACGTGCGGGGCGGGGCGGGGCGGGGCGGGCCGCACACGAAATCCATCACAACAGGACCGTGGCGCGGCTGGCGCGGCTGGCGCGGCGGTGGGGCGGGCACACCGGAAGGACACCGCCGCGCCCCGCGCGCGCCCCGCACTCCATCAAACGGCAATGGGACACGGCACAACACAAATTTGCATAATTTCAGTCAGGTCGCTCCGCCCCGCAGCCCTCCTCCCCGCGCGGTAGCAGCAATGGGCCGGGACAAACCCTTGTACGTACTGTACGTACGTACGCGCGTGTGTGTTGTAGTGTAGATGCCCGAGTGGGTAGCTGAAATATGAGATGGGCGCAGGCGGTCGCCCCGCTCCGCCCCGCCCCGCTCCGCCCCGCCCCGCCCCGCAACAGCCCCGCGGCGGGGAGGGCCAGGACGGGTCGGTCAGACCGGGCTGCTATGACGCTATTATGAGTGACAAACTGGGGCCCAGTCCCCCCCACCCCGCACCCCTGCGTACGATGCTGCGGGCCAACGCCAGCACACCTCAGGGTATTGGCAGCGGCAGCTCACTATGGGCAGCCGCACATAAGCATCGTGTGCGCGAGACACATCTGCTCTCCCTCTTCCCAACATTTTCTTTGTGTTCGCTCCTTAATGTACACTCTGATTTAATTTACGTAAGATAGAGCCAAGGGAACTGCCCTGCCCTTCCCCCACCTCTCCTTTTTGTCCCATGCTTCCATCTACGTGCAAATCTGACAATGGCTGTAGTAAAGTAGCTTAACCTCTTCGTACACCGTATTGCACAACTTTCACTTTAATGCCGGATATGTGTCGCGGTTTTCCTGTTATTCCGCGGTAACGCCCCACACTAACACACACACACAGATATATTTATATGTACACACTCAGGCGCACAGGAGCGCGCGGGTGTTGCGCGTCGCTTACAAGCGTGTTCCGTGTCCGTCGGGGCGTGGCAGGGTGTGGCGGGGCGAGGCGGGGCGGGGCGGGGCGGGGCGGAGGAGGGCGTAACCGCCGCTGCAGTTTATACGAGCCCGGCGCTGCACGGCGCTGCACGGCGCTGCACGGCGCTGCCATCCTCATTACCGGTAAAGGGCACCCAATTTGGACGGATAACCGTCTTGAGCAGCGCCTCCTCCTTCCTCCCCCGAAAAAAAAAAATGAACACCCCCGTCGTACCATCGCGTGGCGTGGCCACGCCTTAGCGGGGACACGCACGGGGGAGAATTAACGCTCAGCAGCATCATGTGTGTGTGTGTTTGGGGAGGAGAGAGTCGAGCTGCAAACTCGCGACGCACACAGAAAAAAAGAGGGAAAAAATGAAAGTTGTTAGCAACCATCTTCTTTGGGCATTTCGGGAACAACTAAAAAGTCGTACTGTAAGAAGGGTCACGGGAAAATTTTCCCTGATAAATGTCGAAAAGTTACAACTTCCAGTTGTATTCTTAGGATAATATTTTTACACCATGCCATGTGTCGAATTAGTTTTCTTTGACGAGTAAGAACTTGCTGTTGTAAATTTTCGACAGCGCTCATGGTCACAAAGTACGAGAAAAGTCGTAAATTTACAAATATTTTTTTTTCACAATGCTTGAGTTTTAAGGGAAACATTTTTTTTCTAACAATGTTACAATGTTATGCCTCTGGCTGCTGTAACCTTTCACTCATTCGGCTTTTCTACGTGTACACAAGGAGTGCGCCAACAGTGATACTTTCGCCCGGCCCGCATGCGTAAGGCCTCTGGTCTGCGGGGCCGAGGCTCATTGTCAGTCAGGTGACCCAATCGCTCGGCGAATACCTGTCAGGGCGCTATAGGCAGCCTAGCCCGGACCAGTCAATGGCTTCAGGAGATAAGTTGCCGGGCATAAATCTCGAAAAAAAAATCACTCACGGGTATGGCGGGCGGCCGCGAGCCCGCGGACCGAACGGGCGCACGCGACGACGGGAGACACCTCCGGGCCAACTCACCTGCAACAGACAGAACACATGCGTCAGTTTCGTAATAATGAGGGGGGATAAACAACTCTGAAATTTTCGTAATTCAGAAAAATGGGAAAATTATTAAAAATTCACCCCCCCACCCCCCCAAAAAAAAAAAAGGAAAAAAAATCAGAAAAATGGAAAATTCAGGAAAATTCACAAAAAATGTGAAAATTTCACAAAAATTTTATAAAAGTTCACTAAAATTCGGGATGACCTCAGAAAATACACGCACATCTGATCCAAATTATTCACTCAATTACACGATTCAATAGGATTTTTAGTAAATTATTGTGAATTATTTCTATTTATTCCAAATTATTAGAAATTAGCTTGCAATAATGCAAAATAATCACAGTTATTTCAATTATTTTTTAAAACTTTTCAGAAACAAATTTTGCTCTGCAATTGAAAAGGTGGCGTGAAAACATGGAAAATTTTTGCGGCAGTAAACCTCCCGAAGGAGGTTGCGGTTCCCGCCAGGCACAGGGCTTTTACCCCCTGTGGCAGCCAACTGCTTCGGTGTTCCATGGGAACCGGCGCTTTGCTGACTGCGATCCTATCGCGCAATTCGACAGATTTGATCCCCGTACCACCATTGGCCTACCCCTAGAGGTACGAGCGGTGTCAAGGGCGTTAGACTTCCTGATCCCAGTTTCAGAGGCCTTACCTCAGAGGGGTACGCGGGATTCGAACCCACAACCCCGAGTGCCGACACGTAGCCAGAACAGGAAGCGACCCAACGCCCAGAGCCACCGAGCCAACGGCGGTAAGACGTGTTTAACTTCTATTTGACCTGCCATCCAGCTGCGGCCAAAGGGAATGCCAAGCGCGAAAACATTTTCCCGAGTGGGAGTCGAACTTCGGACCACTCGGTTCAGTGTTGCGCGCTCTACCAACTGAGCCACGACGTCTCGATGACTAATTGCGACGGGTTCGCGTCGTATTTGCCCTGTCCTCCTGGCTGGAGGCTGGGGGATAGGGCAAATACGACGCGAACCCGTCGCACTGTACAGTCATCGAGACGTCGTGGCTCAGTTGGTAGAGCGTACTTCACCGATCCGAGAGGTTCCAAGTTCGACTCCAGCTCGGAAAAGTGTTTTTCGCGCTTGGCATTTCCTTTGGCCGCTGCTGGATGGCAGGTCAAATAGAAGTTAAACACGTCTCAACACCGTTGGCTCGGTGGCTCTGGGCGTTGGGTCGCTTCCCGTTCTGGCTACGTGTCGGCACTCGGGGTTGTGGGTTCGAATCCCGCGTACCCCTCTGAGGTAAGGCCTCTGAAACTGGGATCAGGAAGTCTAACGCCCTTGACACCGCTCGTACCTCTAGGGGTAGGCCAATGGTGGTACGGGGATCAAATCTGTCGAATTGCGCGATAGGATCGCAGTCAGCAAAGCGCCGGTTCCCATGGAACACCGAAGCAGTTGGCTGCCACAGGGGGTAAAAGCCCTGTGCCTGGCGGGAACCGCAACCTCCTTCGGGAGGTTTACTGCCGCAAAAATTTTCCATGTTTTCACGCCACCCTTTCAATTGCAGAGCAAAATTTGCTTCTGAAAGGTTTTAAAAAATAATTGAAATAATTGTGATTATTTTGCATTATAGCAAGCTAATTTCCAATAATTTGGAATAAATAGAAATAATTCACAATAATTTACTAAAAATCCTATTGAATCGTGTAATTGAGAGAATAATTTGGATCAGATGTGCGTGTATTTTCTGGGGCATCCCCTAAAATTCTATAAAAATCCACTAAAACTCACAAAATGTGTCCACAAAAATTCTGAGTTCTTTCCCCTTCGAGTGTCACTCTTAGACCGCGGCTGCAGAGCTCAACCGAAACCAAGCACGCCAGCCCAGCCGATAGAAACACACTTCGTCCGCAGTGGGAGCTACAACAATCTGAATGCGTATCCAAACGCGAACGCGGGAATTAAAAACGCGGGAAAAGCAGCCGAAAGAGTCGTTTCCGGGAGCGATTTCACAGCAGAGCAGAAGCATAGACTTGGTCCGAAAAGGGCCCTAGGGGACCACTACAACTCACCTCCCCCCTCAATCCATTCCTCTGCCCATAGGAGGCGCCAACGGACTGCTTTTGCTTTAACCGTGCAGAATTAGGAGCGCGCGAGAGGGGGTGGCGCGGCGAGGCGGGACGTCCAACACTCCCAGCTCCAGCCATCACCCAACAACTCATATCTTATCGCCGCCGCTGGTAGCTCGCGCCGGGCCGGGCAGGAGAGTGAGAAGGAAGAGCTGCTCCTCCGGGCCCATTTCACTCATTTCGGGGCGCGCCGGGCCGGCGGGCCGGCTGCTCCTGCAAGCAGGCAGGCAGGCAGGCAGACGGACGAACAGACCGAGAGGGCAGCGCAGGCCGGAAAGTTCGGGGTGGGGCGGGGCGGCCAGAGCGCGATTGTCATGATATGCAGTGATGGATGGTGTGAGGTGCGCAGCCCGGCCCCGGCCGGTGCTCGCCGGCCCGGGCGATAGCGGAGGTAACACGGCGACACACCCGCTAATGGCGCATCCAGGAAGAGAATCAAACCTCGTTCGGCTTATTTCAATATATATATCTAAAACTCGAAAGCAAACAATCGCTTCGGTTTTTAGTATGTGGCGTTCAGGTGCTGCTGCGTAACTATAAGAAAGGCGTACTATATTGGCTGCCAGAATCTATTCCACAATTCTGAATAAATGAGAAATGGAGTATGAACACTTGACGCCGAGAAAAAGCTGTGCGCGGAGATACTAAAATGACGTGTCGCGCTCATGAAATGATTTGATAACGTCGGCCGTAACCCCGCGCCGCGCGCATTCCTTCCATGAGCGATAGCGTTACTCGGGCGTTATACCCTGCACCGGGTCACCGGGTGACGTCAGTCACGAGCACCTCTCACAGCAGCAGCCGATCAGCATCGCATCGCGCCCTTCACTCTGCCCCTCATGCTCACCTCCATACGTGTACAGCTCATACCGTCACGCTATCACGCACCAACACACACACACACACCATTCAAAAGACGCGCGGAAACGTCCTGCATTTAGTAAAACGCAGCCGCAGCCGCGCGCCGCGGCAAAGGAACCCGCGACAAACCGTCAAACAGGTTCGCTATCGCAATCCTATATGCCACGGACGGCGCGGACAGGCGCGCGGGGCGGGGCAGGCTCCACTACTCCGTCCCGCATTACCATTTCCCGAATGTTTATTATATTAATACCCGCTAACGGCCGGTAAGCGGCCGGTAAGCGACCGGTAAGCGGACGAGACGACAGATCGACAGTATCTGAAAAGGTCGATTTCAATCATTCCCCATCAATCTCGCCGGCCCGGTCCGCCGGACCGGCACGCGTTACGAGTCGACAACAGCACCGACACGGCCGACCAACATTTCAAAGTCCGCTTCGATCGGGAGGAAAAAAGAAAAAAGGAAAGAATAAACTGCCAGAAAAAATATTCGGCGCGTGCGGGCTGATTTTTCGAAACCATTTTCTGATCGCGGGCAGGACAGGGCAGAGCAGCGCGGTCACGGTCACACTTACGCCGAGGCCCGCGCCGCATATTCCATCTATACCCTCGTCATACTCGTAAAAAAAACCACGGTTGTGTAACGGGATTGCACCGTCAATTATTTGACAGTTCAAAACCGTTATTTCACTGTGCCTGCTACACGGTATGTTTACAGCTTGATATCGTTCTTTCACACCGAACTACAATAGGTAAAGTCACACCATACGGCAGAAATTCACGGTGCCGTGACGTAGAATCACACCATTTAACGGTACGGCACCGTTAATTCTGCCGCACAGTCCCGAGCTGTAAAAATGATACCACTATCTCATCGGAAGGAGAACATTTTATTTTAATTTTTTTTTCTTCCCAGTGAAAATTCAGACGGCCCAGTGGCTCGGCGTTACGCGCTCGTGCCACCAGTGCCACTCTCGTTGGCAGGCTGGTAGCAGCGCTAAGGCTGATGGCGAGGCGCCCTGATGGAAACGTCACCATCGGCCTCGAAATTAGTGGAGCTAGCCGTGGCGGCCGAGCCTAACTGGGCGAGAACGAGCGTGACGCCTGCCTCGCGCAAAGAGGAGCAGCCAGGCTGCCGCCGCCCCGCCCCGCCCCGCCCCACCCCGGCCTAGACGGGAACGCCCTGCCCCGCCCCGCCAGAGACCCTCTTCATTGTTTTTCTTGATATTTGCGGCGCAGGGGCAGGGGAGGAGGGAGGGGCGGGGCGGGGGTAGACTTGCAAAAGTTCATAACGGGAGGCGATGGGAAAGAAGGAGGCGGGGGGTCGGTCCCGGGGCTGGGAGCAAGGCGGGCCGGAGGGGCCCCCGAAGAGGGCAGGGGTCGGCCGCCCCCCCGAGCCGGGCGGGGCGGGCACCCCAGGGACAACAAGGCCGAAAAGTCGCAAATGGGAGGAGACGGGCCACGCCAAGCCAACGGAGGCGAAAGGGACAACGGAGCCGTCTTACGTGCGGCTGTTCCCAAATGAATACCCAAGTAAAGTGGCAAGAACATAATTCCGGCAGCAGCAGCGCCTCTCTCTCTCTCTCTCTCTCTCTCTCTCTCTCTCTCTCTCTCTCTCTCTCCCGCCCACTCCGCAAAGGCGGCCCTCGGAATAATCCCTGCAGACTTTAGGCGATGATGACTTCCCTCTGCTTCTAGTGTACTGCCACTGTTATTCCTGCTGCTGCACACTCGACGACCTCCCTCCCCCCCCCCCCCAAAGAAAAAGAAAAAATATGCTAAATGAAAAAAATGGCAGGGAGACCGAATGGATGTGAAGAAGGCAGTTCCAGTCCTGCCTGCGCTTTCTTTTTATTTTATTTTTATTTTTGGGGGACGCTCCCCTCGACGAGCCCTTATCAAAATCCGCAGCGTTGGGCCGTGAGTGACGTCGCGCTGGCCGGAGCCCAGCCAGGCCAAAATGATGCAGAAATATCGCAAACGGCCGCGCGCAATTTACGTGTCGCAAAAGAGGCGACAGCCGGTGGTACAGTACTGCGGAATTTTTGCCATCTCTGGGGCTGGCGGCTGCGGGGCGGGACGCCCCCCTACAGATGAGAGAGCAGCGCGCAATGAAGAGGAGAGGAGTTCGGACGGACGAGACGCGGAGAGGAGAGCGGATAAAAACTGCTGGACCCCTCCCTCCCCTCCCTTTCCCCGGCCCAGCGGGCGGCCGCTTTGGGACAAAAGTGTACAGCGAAACGAGATACTTTCTGCTTTCGCAAATTATAAGCGCGCGCCAATCAGGAGGGGAACTTCTTGCACAAGTAAAATACAAAGTTTCGGCCGCGTTATTGAATAATGCTTTTCGCAAAGGGCGTCTGTGACACAGGCAGCCCCCCTCCCCCAGGCTCGCTCCGCTTTCATTTCCATGGCGCTATGGCCGCCCTGCCGGCTGCCGCTGCGAAGCGTTGATGCCAACTTCTAAGTACAGAAGTGACCTCCCCATTCCCCTCACAAACCAACCCCGAGAGCCTTATACTCGTTGGTCGGCGCGCGAAATGCGCAACCACGGCCGCGCAGGCTGCTTCTGAAAACAGCGAGCGCAGCGGACGGGATTCGAACCTCGGACCCGCCACGCGACCTAAGTTGGCCGGCGCGCTGCGGAGCGTAGCCCCCCGCGCCGTGCGATAGGAGAGCCGTTCCTTTTATGGTCGGTGCTGCTGCGCACGGCTCCCCATGACGTCTCCGGAGCACGGGGAGGAGCACGGGGCTCTTGGCGTCCAGCCACGCGGGGCTCCGCTCCGCCACGGCGCGCTCATGGCCACACAATCGCACGCTCGATACCTTCGTCCGCACTCGACACGTTTACTTTTTGCGAAAACGTTTGTTATTTAAAATTTCCGCGTCTTACATTTCGCACATGACGAATAAACGGTTTTTGATTCGTTACGCGTCTGGTTAAAAGGAATCCTGGACTTCCGAACCCCAGAGGCTTGACGCCGCTAAGCAGGTGGCCGGCCGGCCACGCTCCCGCCGCACCGCACATGTGTAAAGCCGCAAGACTTAAGCTACTGAAGCTTGCTGCCCAGCAGAGCCGACAGGTCTAACTCGACCTGCAGGGCCAACAGGGCCTGCCCGCGGAGAGAATCCCTGAAAATCCTGCATGGTTGCCACCGGTGCGAAAATCCTTGCTTTCAACGGTGCAACGGGTAAATACAGCCGGCCGCCACTATATTTGCGGGCCACAGGGCGAGCACTGCTCGCGACTATTACCCCGCGGCCGCAACCGGGCCGGCTATTACCCCCACACGGCCGCCACCACCGCCTGTTACCCGCCCCGCCCGAGGGCGAGCAGCCGTCATCAGCAGCGCAGTAGTAGATACCTCTAGAGGATATTGAAGGAATCGCACCCGCTTGCGTCTCAGTGCTTGTGTGCAGTTGACGAGATGTAACCGCACTGCAACACGCATTGGAAAAGAGAGAGAAAGAGAGAGACGGCGGGAGGGAGAGGCCAAGGAGAGGGGGGGAGGTGGAGAAGCTGGAACGGAATCGAAACACATTAGCTTTGCTAGGCCGCAACGCCCCTAAGCGCGCGAGTGGATGCGAGAGGGGCGCAAAGGAGAGAGGAGGGAGGAGGGGAGGAGGAGAGGATGGAGAGGAGGGGAGGAGGAGAGGATGGAGAGGAGGGGAGGAGGAGAGGATGGAGAGGAAAGGAGAGGCGGGATGCATGGCAGGAGCCGCGTGCCCGGGCCAGGGGCCGTTTAGAGGATCAAGGGCTGAGGCGGATAGTGCCGGGCCGGGCCAGGGGCCGGGCCCAGGCGTCTGGTCTGGTGGCCACGAGTCTGCGACTACTGTCTTTACGGAATTTATGCACAACGATATGGTAGCTTGCTGGCTGGCTATGGCTGCGCCCGGGCTGGTGTGGGCGACTGCTTCTTTCTTCTCTCTCTCTCTCTCTCTCTCTCTCTCTCTCTCTCTCTCTCTCTCTCTCTCTCTCTCTCTCTCAACAGTAAGGTGCGTGGGCACCAGGGGGGGCAGGGGGCGGGGAAGAGGGGGGGATAAGAGCGACTCATCCCTACGTAATCGCCTGCTGGCGCCAGCCCCTTTTCCAGACGACAAAGTCGCGCGCCAGGTACGGCTCTGCGCTGGTCTGCCCTGCCCTGCCCTGCCCCGCTGGCCGGACGGCCGGACGCCGCGGCGAGGCCAGGCGAGACTCGTATGATGAAAAATACGGTCAGGTCGCAGCCAGCAGCTCGCTCCGTTCAGGCTCGCAGGTCCTCCTTTATCGCGGGCGCAGCGGCAGCACACTGGGGGTCCGGGGCCGGCCCGGGGGCGCGCTGCTGCTGCTGCTGCTGGCACTAAAACTGAGCACATTGTTTCAGAGAGCGTCGGGCGGGGCGGGGAGCGGGACGGCCAAGCGGAAAGTCACACCGCGCCGCGTCGGCTTTGGGTTTTTGTGCCAAACACGAACAAAAGTCAAAACTCTGGTCGGGGCGAGGAGGCGGGGCGGGGCGGGGGCGCGGTGGGCAGCAGATTATGTGAGCCGCTCCGGTAGGCGCTGCGCCGCGCCACCTGAGCAGGCCGCACTCTCCAGGACGAGGGGAGGGGAGGGGACGGGGGGGAGGTTCGCGCGCGAGCCCCGGGCCAAGTATCCGGGGAGGGGAGGGGCGGCGGGGAGGGAATCTGGCTAATCAGGCGCCCTGCCGAGGGAGGCCAGGGCGCAGGCCAGGCCGCCAACGGTAAGCCGCTCTTCCTCCCTCTCCCTCTATCTTTCTCACTCTCGCCCTGTCCCTCTCTCACTCCCGCCCTCGCCCTCTCCCTCTCTCTCCCATCCTCTATTTTTCTCAATCTCACTCCCTCCAACTCTCTCACTCCTTCTCTCTCTCTCCCCCCCGACCCCTCTCCCTTTTTCCACCTCTTCCTCTCTCGTGCTGACTGCGCAATTAGCGGGTGGACCGAAGGGGAAGAAGAATAACAGAGGAATCGGCTGAGCTGCTGCCGGCGTTATTGAGACCGGAAGCTTCAAATCACTGCAAACCCTGGAATCCAATTTCTCACCCGAAATGGGAGAGGACACTTTTCCATACTAAATTAGAGTGAGAATTTTTAACCTCACTCTTTTTGAGCGAGATTTTTCTGAGCCTCGCTCTATTTGAGTAAGGATTTTTTAACCTCACTTAATTTGAGCACGAATTCTCACTTTATTTGGGCGAGGTCTCAAAATTCTTTCTCAAAAAGGGTGAGAAAAAAAATTCTTACTCTCCAGAGAGTAATAAAATTGCCCTCAAATTCTCACTCGTATGGGGGCGAGAATTAGGATTCGTAGATTTTCAGTGATACTGCCGCGGGCCGCGTTTGAACGAGGAGTCCACCGTCGGGGAGACAAACGAAATGGCTGTTCTTCCCTCGTGCTAAAAACCCACGAGATTGGTTTGTCCCGAATGACAGCAGCGCGCGAAATGTCTTCAATCCTTCACTGACAAAAGTCCCACGACAGTCTAATGTGCGCGGATTTTTAAAAAGGATCAATTTTTCAAAGCGGGTCTTATCACCAGAGCCGCACACGCGGGCCCGGCAGGCCATGTTAAAAGCACCACTTACTCCGCAAATGAAAGCCACAATCAGCATTTATCACGCCACGGCAATGCCAAGCGAAAAGAAAAAAGAAAAAAAAAATGACCGAAGCAGACCCCAAAAAAGTCGTTTCACTTGGACCACATCCAAGACGCCTTGGCCAAAATATATCAAACGGTCCCAGAAATTGTTGTGGGTCCGGTCGGCAGTGGTATGACTGATGTGTCACTTTAAGAGTTATACGGCGACGGGCTTCCTGCGTGACATTTTGGCAGTGCTTTGGTAAAAATGGCAAAATAAGAAAAAAAGATGGGGTCAGGCGGAGGGGGAGGAGGGGGCGGGCAGAAGGAAAGGGGAGGATTTGAAGGGCGTTGCCCCTCTATACTTCGATAATCTTTCTCTCCTCTATTCTGCGCTCTTCCACTATGCAGCTCTCTCTCTCTCTCTCTCTCTCTCTCTCTCTCTCTCTCTCTCTGTCTCTCTCTGTCTCTCTCTGTCTCTGTCTGTCTCTCTCTCTCTCTCTCTCTCTCTCTCTCTCTCTCTCTCTCTCTCTCTCTGTCTCTCTCTGTCTCTGTCTCTCTCTCCCTCTCTCTCTCTCTCTCTCTCTCTCTCCCTCTCTCTCACTGTCAAAAAGTATACGCTGTTAAATTTCCGCGGATCTATAATTGTGAAAGAACGCGCTTGGCCGAGAAGAAATTAGCGTCGCGTCCAATCAGTGGCTGGCGGTTGGCGCGGCGGGGCGGGCGCAGCCCCACATAACGCCACCCGCATTAATTTTTATCACGGCCCTAATTGTTTCCGCAACGCCAGAGCGCGCCCCGCCAGCCAGCGTTGCAGACTCAAACGCGAAACGCGTTCTTCAGGGGCCTGCCGGCCGGGCCAGGCTGCGGCCAGGGAGCTTAAACGTGGAAAAAAAAAAGAACGACGCGAAAAAGACTGCTAGCTGGGCAGGGGGACCCACGACGGGTCCATTGACTGCAGTCAGGACTCGTCCGCTACATTTCTGTGACCAGTGTACATGCAGACACTTGGCACGGTACAGAAATTCCTCCGCGCAACCTCCGCGACGGCATACTTTTTCTCTTTACCTGACGTAAACCGACACTGCCGCCGAGCCGGCGCGACGCGAGGCCGAGGACCGCCGGCACTGCAGTTTTACAGGGGTTTGGTTCCCTAGGCCGACATTGAGCGTGTGTATAACGAACATGACAAACTCCTCTGTATATAATGCTTGGAAAGAATAGGATTGCTACATATTCTCCTTGCAAAGCTGCGGAGATTTTTGAAGACAGCTTGACGCCTGGTTAAAGTTTGTCTTACAATAACGTTTTTTTTTTTGTTTTTTTTTTCTTTCTTGCGAGCGTACGAACTGATATTTCGCAAAGATTCTAAAACGCTACAAAAGACGTTTCTATTTTGCAATACGAACTAATTAATTCCTTGCAATGCAAACGATCATAAATTCTTCGCAACGAGGCAAAATGATTTAGTTTGCGAGCATTTTTGTCGAAGGAGAAACAACTTTGAATTTTGGTGTACACATTTTGTGAATTTTTGAGAATTTTTAGTGATCTTAAGTGAATTTTTGTGAATTTTCCTGATTTTATCTGATTATTTTCGATTTCTGAATTACGATGTGAAGAAAAATCACAGAGTTGTTTCCCCTTCGATTTTCGCAGTGTGCGGCTAGCCCAAGTCCCCACTACCAGCCGCCGCCTTCGCTCGCTCGCCGCTTCGGTGTGGGCCCGCGGAGCAGGGCGGTCGCGTTGCAGCAGAGTGCAGGAAGACCCGCCCCGCCCCGGTCAAGTCTCCACGCTACGCCCCGCCACTCGCAAAACCGGTAGCCGGCTGAGCTCAGCTCGGCGCGGCTCGGCTCGGCGGCCTGAGGTCCCCTGGTCCTGCTGGTCTGCCCCGACAGGACAGTCGAGTCAATGCTCCCCCGCCCAGCAGCCACACCCCGCTGCTGCATGGCCCGCCGGCATCATTTTTGTCCACGCATTTTCTTCTTCCACTTATCTTTTTTACAACTTTTTTGTCGTCGTCGTCGTGAGGGTTGATAATCCACGCATACACGTACACACACTCGCGCGCACACACACACACACGCACACACTGTAAATCGAGGAGCGAAACATTCTCACTCTCAGGAGAGCGATATTGGTGAACAAAATTTTATCGCTCCAGGGGGAGTGATTTAATTATTAATATCAGTCCTTTTGAGTCGTTTCATCGGTATGAACCGTAACCGAGATGACTCAAAACGAGCGATATAAAGCCATCTCGCTCTATTTTTAGTGGTATAATCGCAAGGGAAAGTCACAAATCCGTGCCAATGTTCATCACTCAAAATGAGCGATATAGAATTTCCTCACTCTTTTTGCGGGCGATGTAAAATACGTTGCTCAATTTCAGTCAAAAACATATTACCCTCAGATTTACAGTGCGCGCGCACACGCACGCACACACACACACACACACAGACGCATACGGACGAGACGGGGTGCAACACAAACCCGGCTGGTGGAGGAGGCGGCCCCGGCGCAAGCCCTCTCCTCTCCTCCGGCCAGGAATAAACCTCTGCGGCCCGCAACGTGACCACAAATCGACAGAGGCAGCATCGATGCGTATGTCGCACACACTGAGAGAATTGATTTGTTGCAGCCATCAAAATTTTGATACCTATAATCAAATTTTGTTCGGTCGGTCCCGGTTAGTAATAGGCATCAAAATTTTGGTTGCTGTAACCGAAATTTTGGTTGCGACTAAAATTTTGATGCCCATGACCAAACGGAATCGATCAAACAATTGTTTTTGGCTGCAATGAAACATTTCTCTCAGTGCAACGCGCATACGCGCATAGCGTTACCCCGCGCGTTACAATGCCGAAGCGCTTTTTCTTTGCGCCGCGTAAATATCACCTGCTCGCGATGCAGAAGAAGAAAAAAATATATTCTTCGCTGCCGTTAATTTATGATTGTGGAATTAAAAGCAAAGTCCCACCGTTATTACTACTCTCAGTGCGCTGACTTTGATAAAGCGCTGCTGGCCGGCCGTTTTACAATAAAACGCTTCGCGTGCAGCGGGCGTGGACGCGCACCGTCAATACGGCCAGAATGAATAGCTTTATTATCACCATCGCGCGCGCGCTCCGAGATTCGGAGAGATTTGCGCTCAAAACGCTACGCAAAGCACGCAGTATGCGGGGCTGACCACTGCCGCACCCGCGCTCCGTACCTCCAGCCGCAGGGCTCCGGGAGGCTGCGTCCTGCATCTCGTCCCGACCTGGCCGTCCCGGCTCAGCCTGGACCGCGCGCTCCGAACGCAGCCCCGATTCAAATCTCCTAACACGTAGGCAGCGGCGGCGGCACATCGCTTCGTTCGGTAATAATCAAGTTACTCGAGGAAACCGTCACAAATCATGCAGGTTGTGTCGGTGTGTAGGTGCCGACGGGCGGGGCTTGGCGGCAACGCGGTCGGGACGCGCCCAGCACCGCCACCAGTGTTGCCAGATAAGTAGGCAAAAGTCCCTCGAATACGCACCTGCGTGCGAGGCGAACATCTCCGCCTGCTCAGCAGTCAAACGGCAAACACATGAGACAACTTTTTGTCAAGTTAAGCAGGCGGAAATTACGCCGCGTTTGATTTTCACCGCATTAGAGGGGAAATTTGGAGATTGACCATAATGTTTTCCATGGAAACACTAACAGCATAATCATCACGCCTGACTTAAGCAGGACAGAGGACTACGGGCCACGCATGTCCCGCCACACGCTCAAGCTCCACAGTAGACTTAATGTACAAACTTTGTGATTTTCAGTAAATTTTCGTGATTTTTTTTTTTTAAATATTTAAATTGCACCTAAATTTTCTGAAGTTTCCTGCAATTTCTTAATTTTCCTGATTTTTCTGAATTTTGCTGCTTTTTTTCCTGAAATTTCCTGTTTTTTTTTCTCTGAATTTTCCTATATGTTTCTCAATTACGAGGTGTACAAAAAATTTCAGAGTTGTTCTCCCCTCGAGTAGACTACGTTTCTTCAACTAGACACCCCTCGATATCGCCTGCATTAACATTTTTGGCACGGCTGAAAGAGAAGAAGCGCCTGTCAGTATACGAGGTAGGCAGACGCAGGACAGGGGTGTTGTGCGGGACTGTCTACCCGACAGGCTGCATACAGGGTAAGGGCAACCACCACCGTCGCCCTGCACTGACAGACCCCGCGCCCCTTCCTCTGCTGGCATGTCGACGAGAGGATGGATCTCAAGATAGTGGCGGGCGGATACAGTAGACCCGCGGGGGAAGAGGATGGGGGGGGTGGGCCGACGTCGTCTAACGGGTGCGTCCATAAATTATGATAACGCACAAATCTCCATGCCTAATAGATTCGCGACGCGATAGATCACACGGGAGATTGGATCATACTGATACGGGGTCCCCGTGGGGTGGCCGCTGCCAGTCAGTCAGTCACCCAGAGGGGAGGTCCGGGAGGTCTGGAGAGTGCGGCGGCGGCGGGGAGTGTCGTGTCAACATCGCCGCGCCAGACCGAGATGGCAGCGGCAGCGCTCATCCCCGCGGTGCGGGGGGGGGGCACTGCTGTACTGTAGCACTGGAAACAATGGAGTTGCAAAGCTCCGATATGTACCAGGAGCAGCAAAGCACACAAATCTTCAAAACAGAGGCACCCACATTTTCCAGTACAATAAAAACAAATTAAAAAGTAACAGGGGGAAAGAAATCGATTTTCTGCGCGGCGCTGTATCGAAAAATTCGATGCATAACAGCAGTTTATGCCTGAAGACTTGTATGTGTGTTTTTCTGGTTTTTCTTGCTCATTTTTATCTTATTTACAGGACACACAAAGTGTGTGTGTCTTCTTTACGAGCTCCCCTCTTTCCCTTTCGTGTTTGTGTTTTTCCATAATTAATATCGCGAGGGTGAGTTTGTGATGACAGCGAGGTCTCACCTGGAAGTTCACCGCCTTCACACTCTGGCCCCGACGACGAGTGAGCGGAGCGGCACAGCGCGACACAGGAAGCGGAAACAAAAATATATTTTCCAACGAGAAGCACTATACTGTTGCGGGCCTGGTCATGGCAGCTTACGGCTGAAGGAAGAGGGTTACTGTTACGAGTTTCACCCCCGGCCTGCATGGATGCTTACGACGTTTGACAAACACTTTTTATTCCAGCGCACTACAGCCTATCAGTAATGAGCAGTAAAACAAAACAGACACATGGATGAGCAGCTCAATCAGGAAGATACACGGAGCTAACTGACAGACTGGTGGGCTTCAGTCTGCAGCAAGTCAACGGGAGCGAAGCAGCAAGAGAGCGAGAGAGCGCGCGCGAGAGAGAACAGGGCGAAGAAAAAAGAGAGAGAAGAGCCATAGGACTCGCGGAAAGAAACGACGCAAGAACAGGTAAGTATCTCGTCAATGTCGGCTGTACCGCGCGGTATGGCGCGTGCAGAAGCTAATGAACCTTCCGTGCACGGTTATCGGTGATGCTGTGGCGCTGGGGCCGCCTGGTCGTGGCACGGTGCAATAATATTGTAAAGTCTGAGGGATTGTTTTTTTTTTTTTTCGATCACCAACCAGGTGAAAAAAAAAGAAAAAAATAAAGGGCTTGGAAAACGACAGAATTTTCTACGAACGGCAAGGAATGTTGTATAAGGCAGCCCTGCACTTGAGTTTGACAGTGTAAACGTCACGGGGCTCGTGAGTGTACGACAAAACTTGGTCGTGGGCTGACCACTGCAGATCATTTTTCATGGGAAGGTGAAAAGAGTCGGGGCGGGCGACGGAGAGAAGGGGAGCAGAGGGGAGGGGGGAGGAGAGTGAGGCGATGGGACGTGGACACACCAAAAGAAGGCTGCACGGCTCAACACGGGACGCCCGGACTCGTCTTTTTCATCACGAGCCCACCTCTCCTGTGCGCTCTCTCTCTCTCTCTCTCTCTCTCTCTCTCTCTCTCTCTCTCTCTCTCTCTCTCTCTCTCTCTCTCTCTCTCTCCTGCCCGTTTCCTCTCTCCCCTTGCCCAGAAGTTTGTCCTGAAAAGTAGCCCAGCTGAAGTGTGCGCTACGCCCTCCCTCTCTTCTTCCCTTTGCGTCTCTCACCGGCGTTTCATTTTTCAGACTGCGCGCGCAGAAAGATTTCGATTCGTCGGGCTTATCCGGCTTAACTTTCTCCGTTTGGCCGAGAATAGAAAGACCCATAATAGCATGCGGGGCGCAGACAACCATCAGTCAAGTGTGCATAGGGCGAGAGACGCGTTCCAAGTCTTTGCTGTCGTTACGAAAAGGGGAAAAAATCCACACACCTCTCTAGCGACAGGACACGACGTAACGCAACACAGGCGGGGCGCACTTGTTTCATATTTGTCTTCGACCCTCCGCCGCGACGGGGACGCGAGGCGCTTGTTCCTGGCAGGGCAGGACAACGACAACATGACAGATGTAGAGGAGGAAACTGCGGGCCGAGCGGGACGGAGCACAACCCTCCCTACCGTCACTGCCGACCCGCCGCAGGGCAAAGCCGTATAGAAATAGGGAAACTTTGCCGTCATTCATGCTAACGTTATGAAAAGGAAAACCGGTGTGCGATGGGGTTCCATCCGTCCGCCGGGCCGGCCGGACATGCTGGAGATCCGGGGAAAAGGGGGGGGGGAGGGGGGTAAAGTTGGCCCGGCGGACGCGGAGCGGCGCGGCCGGGCAGGGGTGGAGCAGCCCCCGGAGACGTCGCGTAGGGCGGGGCTGAAAACTGACTAGTTTTGTCCACTTTCAACGCAAATAAATTTGGAATTCTACGACGAGAAGACAGAAATTTGTCATTAAAAGATGTTAAAAAGTGGCATTTTTCAGTAAAATGCCGAGATTTATTCTTAATGACAAAAGCTGAATTTCGGCTTCGGCATACGAAAAGAAATTTTAAAATATGGGCAAGGGAAAACTAAACGCAAAAAGTCACCTTTCAAATATTTTCGTATTTCAAACGGTAAAAAAAAGAAGAAAAAATACGTCCCTTCAAACAGCGAAATCAAGAGCAATTTTCCTCCCGTGCAACCCCGTTCCCCAGCGGGAATCACTGACGGTATGAGAAGTTGTGACGGCGGCTGCGACCGGGACAGACCTGGCCGCACGGCCACGAGCTGGACGAGCTCATTTACTCTCGTCGTGACCGCTGACCACTATCGGACATCGCCCCACCCCGCCCTGCACTGCCCTGCCCAGCCCTGCACTCCTGCCCGCCCCGGTCTCCCCATGAAAAATTCAGCAGTCAAGAGCAAGAGACTAACGCGCGCTCGCGTCCGGCCGAGTTCGACATCTTTGACTCACTTCGCGCTGCGAGCAGCTCCACATTTTACGAAAACCGTTGGTGGATAGCTCGACAAGGCGGGAGGAAAAAATTACCACTGTGAGGAAATGCTCGTGGGGGTTACGAGAAAAATTGAAATGTCTTAAAGTTAGATCAAATTGAATAAAAAAAAGTGTGAGGACACTTGGTATTGATTTGTCAATCTTCATTGAGCACATAGGCCTTTGTAAATTTACGATACTGGTCGTCAGTAGAGCTGACAACACAGTTTGTAAGCCACCAATTGCAATGATGAAATGTCGTAAATTTACGAAAACATGCTTTATAGTGACGATGCGGCTGACTGGCGCGGCTTGCGCGCGGCTTATTGCGCTTCGGAATCGGGATGCTTGCAAAAGAGGGGAGGGGGGGGGGGGCAACGAAGTAAAAGACTGCGCAACACACACCCAACTCTTTCCGTACCCCTCCATTATTGGTAAACCTCCCCTACTCCCCCCCCCCCCCCCCAACACACAGACACACACTGTCCGCCTCAAAGCCGCTAGCTGGGGTACGCTTCGCTTGTTCTTCTTTTCGTGAAAATGCCAACTCGGCACGGCGGGTGGGTTTTGTCTGTGCGAGCGCGGAGAGGCGGCGCGGCCCGGCCTGGGCGAGTCTGCACGAGTCCTAAATTGGCAATGAAGATAACACGGGGAACAGCAGACAGAGTAGAGAGGAGGTCGCCTGCACATGTATCCCTAAACCATTTGCATACTCCCGGCCCGGCCCGGTGTGTACGGACCTAGTCGTGTTGGGGAGCGGGCGGGGGGACGCCACACGGGGAGGGGAGGTCATTGTGGGGTTCCCTTAGGAGGGGCCGGGCGGGGCCGAGCAGTCCAGGGGGAACGCTTGTGTGGACGACTTCTCCCGGCAGTGGCATTTTCCCGAGGGTGGAAGGGGATCACTTCGAAAAATCATGATCATTGTAATCATCGAAAAAATAAAAATATTAAAAATAAATCAAGAAGATGAAGGGAAAAAATTGACAAATCGAGAACAAATGAACAAAAAACTGCTTTATCTCATGAGAAAAATTGAAAACAGTCAGAAATAACAGGAAAAAGATCAAAATTTATCAAAAAATCACAGCATTTTTCCTCAAAAATTAAAAGCTAGCCCTCCTTCCCCCGCAACAAAAAATATCAAACAAATTTGAAAAAATCTAAAGTTAAGAAAATGATTGTATCCTTTTTGCATATGAGTGATTTCCCCTCTCCGGCCGGGGCAGCTTCACCCGCGCAGCCATAGGCCTCTCAACTTTACTTACTACTGCTGCTGTGAGACTATAAGACTGATCACCCATTGGTGTTTCACAGCGCCCACCGCACGACGGCGCCACGGCGCCCGGCAGCAACAACAGGGTCGCTCAACTCACCTGGAAGCAGAACACAATCAGACCGTTAGAGTTGCACTCGCATCAAACTTTTACGTATGGCGCCGATTGCGCCGACTGAGAACACAGACCGCGCGCCCGTCTCTATCTACAGTACGTACGAATGAATGTGTGTGTGTGTGCGTGTGTGTGAGAGAGAGAGAGAGAGAGAGAGAGAGAGAGAGAGAGAGAGAGAGAGAGAGAGAGAGAGAGAGAGAGACAGAGAGAGACAGACAGACAGACAGACAGACAGACAGACAGACAGAGAGAGAGAAAGAGAGAGAGAGAGAGAGAGTGAGTGTGTGCCTGGCTTCATCCACATCGTCCAGCACTACTTGTTTTTAACAAGCAGCAGCACGGCAGCGAAAGCAGCAACGGTGTAGCTACTGCTGCGTTACGGCCACTCGGCACAAAAAAGTTCCAAAAGCAACAACATAAAAAGAAGAACAAGTAAAATAAGCACGCAAACATATGATGAAAATGTATGTACAGTATATATACAGCGAGTCGGGACGACGATAGTGACATGACACGGGCTGCGGCGGTGCCGTGCGGTATGGGCGGTGCGATTGCACACTGCAGGGCTGCAGACAATGCGGATATCAGACCTCCACTTCCATGACAAACCTGTCGGAGTTGGGAAAGATGAAAGGGGTGAGGGTGGGGAAAGGGGGTGAGGGAGGCGCAGGGAAAAATTGAAGCGATTGGTGGCACGGGGGGAGGGGGGGAGGGGTAGCGGAGAGCTTGCGGAAGTGGCGGTGAAGAGGGGGAGGGGCGGGGCGGGGTTGTGCTACTGCCGGGAATTGAATTTGGCGGGGGCGCGGGCGATAGGAGATACCCGATCAGCAGTCAGAGAGGGCTCGTGGCACGCGATTGGAAGAGTTCTCTTCCTCTTTTTGTGTTTCTCTTTTTTTTTCACCCCTAGGTCGCTGTTTTTTTCTTTCCCCCTCGCTGGTCGCTCTCGCTCACAGACGAGCGAAACTCAGCCGCGAGGCCAGCTATGGCCCTTGTAAAGCGTAACGTTGGTGGGGTTATTACGCACCAATCCACCGCATGGAACGCATCAAACACCTGATCCCTTTGACGGAGCATGCACTATCGCGCGCCTCATTCGATTGCGTTGTACACGTACACGTTTGGTACTTCTCGCTGCGAGCGGGGCGCGACACTAGACCATACCAGCGACCTGGAAACACGCCCACGCTCACGATTCCCCTCGTCACCCGCCTCACCCCACCCCCTCACTGAAAATCTACGAGTCAAAACTCTCGCCCCCATTCGAGTGAGAATTTGAGGGCAATTTTATTACTCTCTGGAGAGTGAGAATTTTTATCCTCGCTCTTAGTGGGAAAGAATTTTGAGACCTCGCCCTAATAAAGTGATAATTCGTGCTCAAATTAAGCGAGGTTAAAAAATCCTTACTCAAATAGAGCGAGGCTGAAAAATATCTCGCTCGAAAAGAGTGAGGTTAAAAATTCTCACTCTAATTTAGCATGGAAAAGTGTACTCCCCCATTTTGGGCGAGAAATTGGATTCCCGGGTTTGCAGTGCTTGCACTGCTCCACCCTTCCTCTTTCGCCATCCTCTGTATTACTCTTGCTTTCCTGTTTGTGTTTTTTTTTTTTTTTTTTTTTTTTTTCAATGTTCTTGCGGAGAGCCTCGCGCGCGCGACAACCGCACCAAATCAAACACGACGACGACCGATTCAAAGAAAAACGCAGCAACGACAAGCGCCGCTTATACGCCCCGCCTACCCCGCTCCAAGTATGTGCACAGCAAAGCAGCACACGGCAAAGACTGCATACTTAACAATAATAACAAAAATCATGTTTCAGATTTGTTGTCAACCAAGTTCCAACCAAGTTCCAACCAAGTTCAATACTCTCAGACCAGCTACTGATTTTTTCCTCAGTATTTTTTTCTACGTTTCTGAAGCAGCACGATCACTGACTATATACGGACTGAGAGCGCATCATGGCTGTATCATTGTATGCATAGCTCATCACAGGAAGTTTCCTTCTTTTCCCCGCTTAATTTAATTTCTGTTAAACTTTATCAAGTCAAAATTACGTAAGGAAGAGAGTCAACTTTTCTTTCCTGTTCCCGAGTACGTTGTGACTCCAACGTCAAGCACCGGGAGTCCAGCGAGCTGCGCGCTGCGCGGCGTCAAAGCAACCGACAAGCTGTACGGGCCTTGCGCCCCGCCCCGCCCCGCCCCGGGGGTTGCCTACCCAGCCGGACGGCCCGACAAAGAAGCCACTCCCTACCTCCCTACACTGCCCGCCGGCAGTAGGCCGGGCCGAGCAGCGCGAGAAAAATAAAGGAAATCTAAAAGATAAAGTAGAAGGGGAAAAAACTAAGGCAAAAGGGAGAAAACAGCCCGCTCTCTCCTACGAGCCTGCACTGGCGAGCGGCAGGAGTGAGGCGCGGTATTATTTCAATGAGAGGGGAGAAATACTTATTTGCGACGTTTTATCGTTATATCCGGCGTTTGCCTTGGACCAAGGTGTTCCCCGAGGAGCAGTGTCCACCTCCCCCTCTGACGAGAACAGGACGCGGGGAGTCCCAAAGTCATTCGCTTTCACGGCCCTTTGAAGCGCAAGTGTGACCGGAAAATCAAACTGGCCGTGTCCGGTGTGCGCGTGTGCAACTCTCCTCCTCCAAGTGCTTTGTCCAGTTAGCCCGAGGACCATCCCTTTGCTGCAGGGCGCGCGGCCCGGTCGGGAGGGGAGAGGAGGGGAGCGGAGGGACCCCTGGGGAGAAACTTGGGGACGCGAGCGGCGTGACACCCGCCGGCAGGGCAGGGCAGGGCAGCCCGACCAGACGAGCGCCGACAATATGCAGTCGAGTTATACGTCCAATAACTCGACAGAGTTTGGACCGCTTCTTAGACTTAAGATGACCGCTGCTGTGCACTGTGCGCCGGGCAAGTACTGCGTACTGCACAGCACAAGGCCCTCTTCTCGGAGATTTGCATTCAATAATTGATATAATTTATCTACAGAGAGAGACAGAGAGAGAGAGAGAGAGAGAGAGAGAGAGAGAGAGAGAGAGAGAGAGAGAGAGAGAGAGAGAGAGAGAGCAAGGGCTAAAATAAAGGGAGAGAGGCCACCCGACTCTCCCACTTCTCCTGCAACACGAAACCGTACAGGAGGCAGTCCGGTCAACCTTCCCTCTCGCCGCGCAAAGCCGTAAAAAAAAAAGGCAGGAAAGCAAAAAAAATAAAAAATAACGCTTCATTGCAGCCTTGTTGCGCGCGTCGGTCGAATTCCTGGAATTTTAATTTAGATAACACGAGTGCGCCGGGCTGGGCTCGGGTGGGCGAGCGGGCGGGCGCTGGGCGGCGCCGGGGATGAAGTGGTAAAGGGCGCGCACCCCTTTGAAGCACCGCGCCGCGCCACGCCCCGCCCCGCCCCGGCGGGCCACTCGCTCACCCCGCCCCGCCCGCCCACGCCCGCTCTCCAGGCGGCTATCTGCACGCCGGATCTGCGCAGCATATTGCAGCCGCCCCGCTGGCCGAGCCAGCAGGCCGCGGCCGGAGGATGGTGAAGGCTGCTGGGGGCTGCTGGGGCTGCTGGAGTCTACTGGAGGATAGTAGAGGCTGCTGGAGGCTGCTGGAGGCTGCTGGAGGCCGCTGGAGGCCGCTGGAGGGGGTCGGGTCCCACCCACGGCCGGCCGCCGAGGGGACGCCGCGCGGCGCGGCGCCACGCCACGGTGATAAGGTACGAGGGAAAGGGGGTCGCTGCTGAGTTTCGGCAAACCACGCGTCTGACCAACGGGGTGGGACGAGTGTTGTATGGTTCCCTTTTTTGGCGCGGTAGTGTTGATTTTACAAATCCATTTAGGAAGGTTGGGCGTATGTAGTTTTCACAGCAAAAGAAACGAACAAATAAATTACGTAGCTGCCCAAATTGTTACATACTAAAGTCCGGAGTCTGTTTTTAGACAGGACGCTGCTTCAGATATCAGCCAACATGATGTGTAAACGGAGAAAACAGACTTTCGGATATACACTGGAAAAACAAAGGTGCTATCTAATGCCTTTTTCGAGGCTACAGTAAAACAGTGCCTTTACAAAGGCGCTACTTGCCTCTGGTGCTATTTTCGGCTGTTTTAGTGCCTTTCAAAAGGCATCATATCGCACATTTGTTTTTCCAGTGTAGCGCCTACAACATTTTTTGCTGCAACAGCAACAAATATTGCTGTCACAACTACCTTCGCAGCTGTCATAGCTAATTTGCTCTGCCAGCTACAATAAAGCTACAACAGCAAACAAAAAGTTGTATAGGCGCTATATTTGCAATGAGGTTTGCTGAGTCAGCTAATCTGTTTCTCCGTATACCGCGAATAATTTGATTTTGTCCAAAAGTATTCCCCGAGTAGTACCCAACCCACACAACCCTTCCCAGCTATGCGATAGCCCTGCTGAAGCGCCGTAGCCATGGCTGTTGTTGGATGTGGTCGCCCCCCCTCCGCCCGCACAGAACTGGGCAGCTCGGCCAGCGCCGCCCGAAACTTGTAACAGCAGCAAACTCCTCTAAGAGAGGAGCAAAGGCGGCGGCAGGCCGGCGGAGCGATGGTGGAGGCGGGGGCGGGCCGGTGGCAGCCAGGGCCCCGTGGCCGCTTGTTGACTGATTAACTACGCTGAGGGATGATTCATTTGGCTTGTCGTCCCCGGGCGCGGCTGCGCGGCGAGCAGTTTTGGACCACGGTTGAACAGCAGGCAGAGTGCGGGCGCGGGCGGCGGGGCTCCTCAAACACGTCCAGGCCACGCCACGCCACGCCCCGGTTCAACAGCCGAAAATTAAAGACGCGCGCGAGACTTCAAATTAACACAGCCTCGCGGGCCGGGGCGGGGTGAGGTGGGGCGGGTGCCTGTGCCTATTCTTGCAGATGATGGCGATGATGAAGGCGCGCGGTGCGGTGGGGCGTGGCGGGGCGTGGCGTGGCAGGGGCGCCGTGCCGCACGTCTCCAGGTTGAGCATTGTCTCCTTGGCCTCGGGGCGGACAGGGACAGGCGCCGCTTCTGGCTGAAGGGACCCTAAAAGTTTGGGAGCGACGCCAAACCCTTCGGGGGAGAGTCCTGGGGCCTGCCTGCTATGGGCAGTAGCAGAGCGCGGCACGAGGCGAGACCAGAAGGAATGATAAGGCCGCTGGACCAAACAAAACGAACATGAACATCTGACGACTAATAACAACATTTTATATAACCTCACACGCACGCTGCACGTTTCGCTGCGGCATAGAGCATGCGTGAAAAAGAAAAAAACGAACCAAAAAATCGCGTCTGATTAAACAAATTAGAAGGTGTACTAATTTTTAGCAGTATAGGCACAGCAAATTTTTAAGCTGCCGAGCTTATTTTCCAGCTACCCTGCCATTTATTTTTTTGTATCTATAGTCCTAATTTTTCACATCTAATTTGAGCAGACGGATTTTTTTCCCCAGGGAGGAGAGGGTACGGGCACGGGTAGCAGGGCCTCGCCGCTCCATCCTGTACCCGCAGAGTGGGCCTGAGCCTCAGTTATTCTAGAGGACGTTTCGCCGGCGGGGATGTCTAGCCGGCACCCCCCCCCTCCCCCAATCCCCTGTACACAGCAGGACGGGGTGAGCCAGCGGTCCCCATGGGCCTCCAGCCGCCTCCACAACCACACAGGGAGGGCGAGGCCGGCGAGGCGCCCGCCGCGCTATTGTTCGCCGGTTGGTTAGGCCCTGGTTAGGCCGGAGCGTCGCTGCTGCAGCGCGCGCCGCGCAACGGGAAGCGCACCCCTCCTCCCCTAGGCAGGGGCGGGCAAGCGGGGCGGGGCGGGGCGGGGCGGTCACTTTTGTCTGAAATTACTATCCTGATTTGAGTAGGGGCACGCTGGGCTGCGGAGTGGAGCGTAGCGGTAGTTAACCCCCGCCCACTCTGCCCCGGGGGCTTTGAAGTGGCCGTTGTCCCTCGGGGGAAGCCCGGGAGGGGGGAAGGGGGGGGGGGCTGTACGCGTCGCCATACCAGGTAACGCCGGCGTGCACCGGCAGCTACCCGAATTACCCCCGCCCCACAGTTGAGGTGCGCGCGGTATGGCCCTCGGGCGCACAATAGGGATCTCAAAAACTTTGACCGCGGGCCCAACTATACAAATACGGTTAGAAATAAGTGATGCACTATATTTGCGGAACAAGAACTGTGGTTCCGAATCATAGAACACAATCCAATAACTCTGCGGAATGCCGACGCTCTAAGTTACATTTTAAAATTTGAACTTTCTCTAGCTGAGAAACGCAGTACCGGTGACCCGCCTGCTCGTGCCAGGCCGCAGACGCTTCGTCCTGTGCTGAAGAGTGCTCGGCCGCCGCGTCGCGCAACCCCTTCTATTGGCCAGGGGGACCCGACCCGGCGCCATGCAAATACACCTCTGCACTATTTTTGCATTTGAAAGCGAGCTCTTATTTCAAAGCTGTCCGCCCCGGTCGCCCCGCGGCTCACTGGCGCCCCGGCAGGCCAAGGCCCCCAGCCCCGCACTGCCCGCCCTGCTGTGTCCTCACGGCTGATATTAATTTCCCCCTCTCGCTTTTCCCTCTCCGTCTCGCTCAAGCTGTGATGCGGAACGAAGGAGGAACTGAAAGGGAAGGGGGGAGGGGGGGGGGTAAGGGGGCAGCGGGGGGCGAGGGGTTTGTACGGGGTAAAGGCATTATACTGCACAATACATTGACGCGCGGGCTGCCTGTAAAGGCCATTCATTGTAAGGAGCTTATTACAACGCGAGGCCATGGGGCCACTTGACGGCTTCGCTGGGGGCGATAAGGGGGATGAACCGATGCCACCCCTTTAGCAGCTCCGAGCCCCTGCAAAACCCCCTCTTCAAGAAGGCGTCGTCGTGCTTGGCGCGCCTCGCACCCCCAAAAAATGCAACGTTAAACGACACAAAAGCCGCATTATTTGTCTCTCTCTTTCCTTTTTTTTCCACGCTCTTATATTCTTTCTCTTGAGGCAATTCTCCACGTCCAGCGCGGCAGCTAAACGCGGTGCGAACACGCGGCGCCAGCGCGGTCAAGAAAACTCGCGTCCCTCCACGAGGCGCCGGTGCCTCATGCCTGCAGGGCCTGAGCTCGCATGTTTCCTACAGCGAGAACAAAAAGGCACGACAAATGGGACGGACACCGCGGCGGGGGCGCGGCGGGGGCGCGGCGGGGGCGCGGCGGGGGCCTGGCGGAGCTGCCCAAAGTAATATCAGTTTCATTTATTTCGCGCTGCTAAACGCGTTTCGGCTGCGACGTCGCCCGCGCGCCCTCGCCGCTCCTCCTTTGTTGCGTCTTTTTTCATCGCCCTCTGTCTCCCCCTCACTCTCTTTCTCACTGGTCGCCTGCTCCCTTTCTCCCCTGTCTCGCACCACCTTCCGCCGGACATGACACGGTTTGGCCCCCCAACGACCACCCCACCCAACCCCGCTCGCACGCCACACCCTATCCAGCGAGCGCGCCGCCCTTACAAAGAGAAGCACCGCCCCGCCCCGCCCCGCCCCGCCCTGCCCCACCCCGCCCCGGACGGCGCGTGGCCGCCCGCAACCGCGCGTGCGACAATAAGCGGGGGGCCGTCAGGGAGGAAAAAGGGTTTGCCGGACAAAAACGCCCCTAAAAGTTGGCGGTCGCGCCGCGGCTCACACACACACAGTCAGTCGCAAACGCGCACGCACACACACACTCTCTCTCTCTCTCACACACACACACACACACACACACACACACACAGGGGTGAGGGTGGGGCGGCGAGGTCCCCGCCGAGAGGGTCGGAAAATAACGCAACAGAGACAGAGGGGTAGTTTCGATGTTATCTACCCCGTACAGAACAGCGCGGGGTCCTATTCGCAGAAACAGCACAGAGAGAGAGAGAGAGAGAGAGAGAGAGAGAGAGAGAGAGAGAGAGAGAGAGAGAGAGAGAGAGAGAGGGTGGGGGTGAGCTTTTGTGCTCGGCTGCCTTCTCTCGTGCTGTGCGTTGGTCATCGTCGCGATGAGTTGATCCCCCTTCTCCCCCCCCCCCCCAAATAGCCGCGGCGCCTTGTTAGCACGCCCTGCGGGGAGCCGCTGCGCCGTACAGCACGGCCGGCTGGCCTGCAAGAGCACGCGCCATCTCGGAGCGACCCCAGCCCAGAGTCTGGAGGAGTCTCTGAGGAGGGGGGAAGAGATCACATTTAGGCTTCGACATGAAGGGAGTGTATGAAAGCCTCGGGGCGAACAGGCAGAGGTGGTGCGGGGGTGTAAGGGGGGGGGGGGGAATTCGGTTAGGTTTTAGGATCCTCGGCTTCATCCACCTGGACGGGGCGGCCAGACCGCATCAGCCGGGGGCGGAGGGAAACCGCAACCGCCTCGAACCGGACGTCCAGCAGAAGCCGGCTCACTCTCCATATTGTGGGGACGAAAAACTAGAAATTAAAAAGTTTCCTCAAAGTGCTGCTGCGCCCGACAGTTACAATTTAAAATCATAAAAAATAAAAATAAAGGAAAGTGAGGAACGTTACGAGGGAAAAGTGTGAACCGCACGGCGACACTGTCCACCGCGTGCAGGACGTTCCGTCAACCCCACCACCCTACCCTGCTCCCCCTCCTCTCCCAGTCTCTTGTCATTTTTTCCCCCCTTTGCGCCGTCTTACATCGAAGCCTGCTTGTCGCCGTCAGGTCTCGTCAGCTTGAGCGGCGCGGTGTGTGCAGCGCCCGCCCCGCCCCGCCCCGCCCCACCCCGCCTGCTGCAGGGTGCGGCCGGTGTATATGGCTTCTGAAATCTGCCTGCTGTCGCTACTTCACGCTCCGTCGCCCCCCTGTCCCTGTCCCGTCCCGACCGCTCCGTACACCGCCGCACCAACGCCTCGTATTAGTTTCAACATTGTCACATATATTTCGCACCGAGGACTAAGTCACGTATGCGACAGTGGCGAGTAGCCAGGGGAGGGAGGGGTGCACCGTGCGCCGGGCCGGGGCATCAGCGACCGGCAACAATGTCGGCGGCGAATGGAGCGTGTCCTCTCCAGGGCAGAGGTCGGACGACTCCTCGCAGGTCAGTGCGACTTACTGCACGACGAGACGATGAGCCACAGCTCTCACATCCCCGGCCCCGCAGGCCTGTTTCGCCGACCTTGCAAAAAATCTACCCTAATACAACGTTAGGGACGTATATCAATTTCGAATTAAGAACATTATGTCTTTCCAACAAAATCGACGCGAAAATTCTCACACACCGCGCGACTGAGAAATCGACTGTTTTCAGCTACAAGTAAATGGGTTTGTATAGCCAGCCATTACTTACTTCCGACGTACCTAGACGAGCCAAGCCATCTCCTCCCCATAAAGCCAGCCAACCCCTACTCTTACAATGCCCTTAAAAAAAAAGAAAGGAAAAAAAATAGGGGGAGAGGGGGAATGCTCTAAGGCATGCATTACTGACAGGCAGGAGAACATGACTGACAGCGGCTGGTGGGGGAGCAGGGGGCAGGACGCAATCTGGACAAAATCGAGGAAAGGAATCGCGTGACCGAAGCGAGGCGTGGCGGTGCAGCGCGGGGTGCGGCGGGGTGCGGCGGGGTGCGGCGGGGTAGAGTAGCGTGGCGGGACACGCACCTCGCCCTTCTGAAAAACACACAGTTGAGCTAGCGCGACGACACTGATAGCAGCGCTCTCTGATTGATACATGGCGATGTGTCACAGTAGCAAACGTAAAGCGCGCGTCGTCACTGACTCGACCCCCCACCCCTCCTTCCGTCCGTCCGTCCCTCCCCCCCTCTCTCTCTCTCTCACACACACAATGTAAATTTATCCCCCTTAAAATTTCGACTTTTTTTTCTTTATTTGTGATTACGGCAAAGAGTTGTAAATTTACGAACGCAGTCGTACCTTTAAGACAGCAAATTCTTATTTGTCAGAGAAAAATAAGTCGACACATGGTGTCGAAACTTGATCGTCACAACACGGCTAGCAGCTGCAACTTTACGACATTTATGATGGAAAATTTCCCCGTAACCCTTACGAATATTTTTCACAGTGCACACATAACACCCATAACAGCTGTAAAAGGTTGGGTGAGGATTACCTCAGATTTTTTTCCCCATACTGTAGTAGAGGAAATATACAAAATGTATATCAGTGACCGCGCCGGAGCAGGCCGGGCCGCGGCGACCCGCCGGGGGGTTGACGAGGGTGTGGGTGTGGCTGTTGGTGCGGCAGGGGTTTAGGTTCGCGGAGAGTTTGAGGCGAGCGCGGGGCCGGGCCGGGCCGAGCCGGGCCCCAGCAGGGGGTAGGGGGAGGGTGCCCACCAAGCCAGAAGCCTCGGAGGGGACCTTTTGTCGAAGGGGCGGGACGGGGCCGAGGGGCACAGGGGTGGAAAGGGCCGTCCTACCCCGCCCCACCCGCACCGCCCCGCCCGCTTCTGGCAGAGGGGTGCGGCGGGACCTGGGCGGGGCAGGGCGGGGCAGGGCGGGGCAGGGCGGGGCGCAGGGACACGGGCGTTCCCAGAGACTCACTCCTCCTGCTGACTGGATGAATGGATCGGGCTCCCCTTCGGGGTCAACACGGCCTTCCTGGCTCGGCCGACCCCTAGACGGCCAAAAAAAAAATTGAACATAAATTGATAAATTGCTATCATTCATGACTACCGGATATTCAGTTCCGTTTGGACGCGATAGGGGCGTGGGTGTGGACCCTAGCTTCGCTGGGACCTAATATTTCTGATGCAAATGTAAGAGCGTGTGCAGAGCGCACTTGACGTGGACTGAGCTTCGCCTACCGGAGGGACAATGGGCGGCCTGACGCCCCACCATGCCATGCCCCACCACAACCCGCCCCGCCCCCACCCATTGTCGTGGATTTAACGCTCGATTTGCACCCAGATCGGCCGGCCCGGCCCGCGTGTCCTGTCCTCTCCATTTCCCAAATGCACTCGTAGACGTTGGCGCGCGCCCCGCGCCATATCTCACCCGACCAACAGCGCCACGCCGCCGGGTAGGGCAACAGGCACCTGCATTGCGAGGATCACCGCAGCGCAAGGGGTTTCCTGACAGAAAATGTCCTCCACACAAGGTCGTGCTTCCGCATTTTCAAAGAAAAAGGTAATTAAACAGCATGACAGAAGATGTAATGAAAAAGTCAAATATGCGATCAAATTTAAATGTCTGCTGTGCATATATGCTGCGATCTGGCGATAACGCAGTAATATTCTAGCAACGTTTACATTAGTGCCAAAACACGCTGTGTTCTTCTACACATCAATATTCGGTTGCCTGTCATTTCAAAACTTTCCGAGTCATTACCGACCAACATCCTGCAGGTTTCGCTGGCTGGAGCCTATGCCCGTCCTATACACACAAATTATCAGACACAAATACAGTAACCCCTTCCCTCACTCTCGCGCACGCACACACACACACACACACACACACACACACACACAGTTGTGGGGCTCTGGGTCCTCGCTCTGCAACACACAGGGGCGAGACGGTCCAGTGAGCAGAAAACTAACTACTCGAACCCTGTCTCGCAGCAGCTTACCCTTCCGCCCTGACCCGTTTCCATCCTTTTCTCCCCCCTCTCTCTCTCTCTCTCTCTCTCTCTCTCTCTCTCTCTCTCTCTCTCTCACACGCACACAAACACACACAGACACGTGCTGATGCTTTCAGTTTATTCGCAAATTTGAGCGGGCGCAAACTCCGAAGCGACTCTGGTGCGTTCGGGAGGAAGAAGTGCAGAGGAAGCTAGCGGCTGTGGGGGAAGGGGAGAGTGCGCGTGCAGGAAGGCGGGTGATAAAACGAGTTCAAAAGTAACTCGTGGGGATGCGCCACCTATACCAGTAAGACCACCGCCCCTCCGCCCGCCGGCCAACACGCCCTCACTATTTGCCGAGCCTACTTGCCAGGGCGTTAATGTACTGTGCGGCAGCTTCATCACGGCACCGCGCAGAGCGCGCCAGCAGTGCTGAGCGCCGCACTTCTGTTGGGCCGTGCCCCTCCTCCCCTCCCCCTAGACCCCCACTCTACTCTACCCCCCGCGTGGGGGGAGGCAAAGGGCAAGGCATCTCGTACGTGATGTGATGTGCAAGCTTCTCGGGGGAGGGTGGGGGTGCAGGAAAAGAGGCGCCAGCCTGGCGGTCCGTCACCAAACCTAGCCAGGGGCGTATCAAGGTCCGACCGACAGGGGGGTGCGGTGCCGTGAATGTTGCCTACATACAAGGGTTTTGTAACACAATTAATACGCGCCTGAACCTAGCGGGGCGATGTCCTGTCACTCTAGCGCTGTAGGGGTGGTTGCCTTACTGAAACGAGACCTCAATCTACGGCCTACGGCATATTGTCATTCAAATTGCGGCTCGGACTTGTCCTTTTTTCTTTGTTTTACTGCGACAAAATACCCGCCCTAACTAAGATTAATTTTTATTTAGCGCAAAAGCCAAAACCTTCCCCATTCTTGTTAGTAGCAGAGACACACGCTATTATTCCGGCAGCGTGAATTCAGAAACTGGGTCGAAAATAAGAGGAGAGAGAGAGAGAGAGAGAGATTGATTGATTGATTGATATTTATTGAGCTAGTACATAAGACTGGAAGTCTTGTTTTTGTACATCATTGGACCACAGATAGTTCAGTACAGGTTTACATTACATTATTGTTTAATACCGGTGATTAAATTTATCGAACGTTGGATTGATATAATTTAATATGAAAGCTGGTGCTGAGTGATGTATTTATGTGCCTGATTTTTAAATGAATCAATGGATTTACACTTTAATACAGAGGCTAGTAGTTGGTTCCACAATACAACTGCTGCGATCCAGAATGCCCCTCTCTCTTTATCTGTTAAATGTTGTTGTAGCCGAAGCTGCGGTTTATCATCTCTACGAGCCCTTTCACATATAGTAGCCACAAATGTAAATTTTTCGAACAGGTATGTCGGGCATTTATAATACAATATTTTTTTTAACAGACAGACAGAATAGAAGTTTCTACGTTGTTTAACAGAGAGCCAATTAAGTTTTATTAAATATTTAGAAATGTGACAGTCCCGTGGCAAACTGAATACAAATCTAGCACATGCGTTCTGGATCCGTTGTAACATATCTGAACATTTCACTAACATGCCAAAAGTAACTGTACATCCATAGTCAATTATCGGTAAAATCAGAGAGAGAGAGAGAGAGAGAGAGAGAGAGAGAGAGAGAGAGAGAGAGAGAGAGAGAGAGAGAAGATGAGGAGAAAAGCAGGAAAGAGCTGGTAACGTTAAGGCAGAGGCAAGGAATAAGAGGAAAAGAGATGAAGAAGGGTGTGTGTGGAGGGGAGGAACTAGAGCAGGAGCAGGGCAAGGCGCGGCGCTACCCGCACGACAAAATGCGTTTTAGCATTGTCGGCGAGTATCCGGCCAGGGCGGGCTGGGCCGGCAGCATTGTTGTGAGAGGGGTGCTCGGGGGCGCTGCGGGGCCAGAGGGCTGTGGGGGCCCGGGGGCCCCGGGGGCAGCGGCGAGCCCCAGGGAGGGGCAGGGCAGGCCGGCAGGGCAGGCCGGCAGGCCGTACAGGGCTGCGGGGGCTTTATTGCGTCTGTGACGTTATTTATCGTCCGCGGTCGGTTTGTCGCCCAGCGCCCCTTCGGGCGAGCAGGGGGGCCCCCCGGAGCCCCCCCGGGGGTCAGCCCCTGCGGCATCCTGATGACGCGTCATCCGGCCCCGGCCGGGGCGGGGCGGGGCGGGGCGGGGCGGGGCGGGCCATCCACCCACCCCTCCTCCACCGGACACTGAGCGCCCCCCGCGCCCCCGCGCCCGCACCCGAGCCAACCCTTACGACAAACGCGACCCTCCCCCTCCTCCGACCCCAACCCCTCAGGTTCCGCACCGGTCCAGGGGTCCCGTTACCCAAAGGACGCGCCACACAGGCGGGTCACCTCACAGGCCACCCTCACTCTGGTACCTCACACCATCACACATAATGCAAAGCAGCAGCAACAACAACAACAATAACAACAACGACAACAAAACGTAAAAACGTGCACAACACGCGTGAACGTTCGGCGCGCAAGCTCAGCTCGCCGCAGCTCTTCTCGGCAGCCCGTCCGGGCAGGGCAGGAATGGGGTCCAGACAGGCAACATGGGCGTCTCCAGTTTCGCACGCATACACACACACACACGCACACACGCACACACACACGGCAGGGGCCCTCTCACACCTCTCACGCTACCGTGCGCAGTCCACGACTAGACCTTGTTTACACGTGTTTTGTTTTTTTTTCGGTAAACGAGCGGAAAATGAGAAGGGAAGGGTAAGAGAGAGGTGTCAGAAGGTGGAGAGAGAGAGAGAAAGGGAGAAGGGAAGGGGGAGGAAGGATGAGAGGCGGACAGAAAACAGAGCACAGAGGGCGGGCGGAGTGGTCGCAGCGAGCGCGGCGGGGACAGCTGGCACGTCGTGATGGCTTATGCCCCGCTGCTCCATCGGCTGGATGGCGCGGCGGGGCGGGGCGGGGCGGGGCGGGGCGGGGCGGGGCGGGGCGGGGCGGGGCGGGGCGGGGCGGGGCGGGGCGCTATCCAGTCTGGAGAGCACGGCTACAGCTATCATACCGACGTAGTTCTGCTATGGTGGACGGGAGGAGAGGAAGGCGACAGCCGTGCTGGATGCTGGTGGTCAGAGAGGGAGAGAGCGAGAAGGAGGAGAGAGGGAGAGAGAGACCGGACCAGCAGGCCAGCAGGCCGCCCGGCTGGTGGTCGCGACGTGAGGGGAGTGCGGGAGAGATAGAGAGGCGAAGACGCCGCCGCCGCCAGGTGTTTGTGTGGGGCTGGCTGGGCCGCAGGGCGAACAGTAGCCCTCGCGCGGCGTCGCCCATTTGTTGAAACGAAACGAGAGATCCGCAACAGGGACGGAGCGGACGGGGTGCTTGTGTTACACACACACATACACACACACACTCAGACCGCTTCCGTCACCTTCAGTGGCTGGTGGCGGGGCCCCTGGTGTGTGGTGTGGCAGCAACAAACCGCAAACAGCTCATGGCAAAAGAGACGCCCTCCTCCGGCCCGCCACCACCGACCCTGGAGGGACACCATGATAGCGACCCATGGCGCGGCCGCGGCGGCGTTCAGATGGAGAAAAATATAACTGGATTTTGCGGCGCGTTCTGTGAATTTAGATTTTTTAAAAAAAATAAGAAGCTTACTTGTTTTTGTGCCTGGGTTACTTAAGATTTATAAGCAGATGATACCTTAACACCTTTACTTTAAAACATACACGACAGTACAAGAAACTATAAGGTGTCAGCTAGCTTTCACTCTCGAGTCCCGAAACCAAGCGCGTACCCTGGATATAAAGTGTCTGGGAGGGGGGGGGGGGGGGGGGGGGGGGGGGGGCTGGTGAGTGGATTGTTTGCACATATTTGTACACGTTTCCCTTTTCTTTTCTAGTTTGTCCGCAATTACAGAATAATTATTAGGACGCAAGTTAGGACGCCTATATATAGGCTACATATGTACCAAAATGACATTCTCACTTTTTTAACCAATGTTCTATTGATACCTGCTGGCTGCCCCAGGAAGCGTACTCACAAATATGCGCGCTAGAGGAACATAATCAGCTGACTGGCTTACCTGCAACACAGAGGGGGAAAAGGAACACCATTAGCACCGTCAGGGTTAGAGGACACACAAGGTTTTTTCCGGTTTCGGCTCGTGCCGGGCCCCAGGTGTTCGAAAGTCAATTACGGGTGATCATTTCCGAAATTATTGCAAAAACAAAATTAAAACAAGGTCTTATTTTTTTCTTGACCGCCGCCTTCTCTTGGTCCGATGGTGCGCTGTGTGGTGTGGCCCTGTCTCTTCGCACCTGCTTGTTGGGTGGGGCGGGGCGGGGCGGGGCGAGCCGGGCGGGGCGAGGTCGGGAGGGACAGGCAAGCCCATGTAGGTGTCGCCTTTCCACCAAATTCCCTTTCGATTTCGTAAATATGATACGTGTCGGCCAGACCTGTCGGGCGCCCGGAGTTTTCCAAAAGAAAACAACAACACCAACATGACAAAAAAACGATCGAAGGAGCAAGAGAAGATATTGGAGCTACCCGCCTAAAGTAGGAGCAGGACTGTGTGAGAAAGAATAGAGAAGAGAAAAATGTATATACTTCTTCTTTAAAAAAAAATAAACCCTTTCCTCACATTGCGAGCGTCCATCCATTCATCCATCGCGGTCCAACTAATCCCAAACGGGCGGGACAAACGGTGCAGAAATATGAAGAGGCGTCCGAAATAAATCAACAATTAAACATCCTTTATAGCCCGGCCGCGCAACGGCTGATCCTGACAGATATACTGCGCGGCGCGCAGTAGCACACTGCGCTCGAGCTGAGCGCTGAGCTGAGCGTGGCGCTAAGCGTGGAGCTAAGCGTGGAGCCAAGCGTGGAGCTGAGCGCTGAGCTGAGAGGAGAGGCTAGGGCTGAACGCTAAACCAAGAACCTAGCGCCAAGTTAGGCGAATAGTTAAAAGTTAAGCTGAGCTCTGGAGACAAGCTCTGCCAGTGCTATGCTTTCCAATGAGTGGCATGGAGCACAGCGCGCTTCAAATACAAGCATCTTCCCGGCAATCACACTGCTAGGCCGCTTGTTGCAAAAACAAAACACACACAAAAAAAAATTACAGAGGAGGAAAAAAAACGAACTTGTTGCGCAAATCGGGAGCAGGGCAGGCCTGGCACTCACCGCCGCCACTCCACTCCACTATACACGGCCCGCGGGCGCGGCGCGGACCAGAGGGGAGAGTTTGCTGTTTGTGTAATTTATGCATGCTGTGTGTTATTACACGTGTCTCGGCGCGGGGCGAGGCGGGGCGGGGCGCCGCGACAGACGCTAAGGGATTAAAAGCGCGCCAGCCGCGCGGGCAGAGCACAGCGGTGTGCAGAGCAAATTTGCGCGGGACAATGGCAACAACACCTGTGCAGTTGGTAAAGCCTGAGGGCTAAGCTGCGCGAAAGCAAAGGTGTTTTTTCTTAATTCTTCACAGCAAATAATTTTTTTTGAATTCGTGCGTAACTTTACGAAACCTTACCTATCAATGTGTTTTAAGTAAGTAAAACACTTTTCATGACGGTTTTTCTCCCGCTCTGCTCTGAACGCAGACTAGGCGCTGCCAGTGACACGCCCTCAAGGGACTCGCACCGAGGCACTCGGGACAAACAGGCACTGCCGCGTTCCTGCTGCCAGGATCAAGAATTTTGCCCAACTCTAAACACCAGCGGGTAAAATATGTTGGCCGAGTGTTCGCTTCCAGCACATACATGCGCGCGCACATACACACACGCACAGCAGAGGGAGAAGGGATGAGAGAGAAATCGGGTAAAACAGCGTTTCCCCGTAAATCAAGCTCAGAGTAAAACAGAAGAAGGGCGGGGGAGGGGGGAGCGGCGGGAGGCGGCGGGGGCTGACAGGAGATATGAACGACCAACGCGGCCTGCCGCCAGGGGACGAGAGATGTCAATAATACGCGTGTGATTGAAAGGAGGGGAGGGGTTGGCAGGGGGAGTGAGCAGGGCGAGGAAGAGAGAGAGAGAGAGAGAGAGGGAGGGAGAGGGAGAGGGGGGGGGGCAGAGAGAGAGAGAGAGAGAGAGAGAGAGAGGACAGAGATGGAGCGAACTGAAAGAGTCTCGCTCGGTGCCTCGGTCCCCGCTCCGCTCCGCTCCGCCACGCCACGCCACCCGCACCAGCAGCCCATGGCCCATGGCCCAACGGTCCCGGCTGCCAGAGCCGTCCCATAAGTTCACATTTCGCCAAGGCCAAAGCGTCCGAAATGTTTTCAATCTGCGGCGGGAATCCGGCGAGCGACCCGATCGGATGCAATAGTTCATACTACGGCCCTGTTCTGTTATTTTGGACGGGGCCGGACGGGGGCGGATAGGTTTCTACAGCCTCCGCACAGGGCACGCCCCCTATCGCTCTAACGCGCTTGGGATCGACGGCGGGTAGAGCGAGCTGAATTTCTGGCAGCAGGCTGTGCGGTGCTGTGCGGTTATGAGCGAGTACCGAGGCGGCAGGGAGCCTGGAGGGCGCCTAGCACGACCCTGCCGCCGGGGCGGGGCTGGGCGCAGGGAGGGCCCGAAGTAGAGACCAAGTAAAGCTGCGGGGCCGGAAGGGCTCCCGAGCCAGGCCCGCCGGCGGGGGGCAATTCCAAGGGATTTCGCAATCATGGCGAATAAGGTTAGGGAGTACCCGTCCACGGAGCCACCCACCCAACCATCCCGCCAACGCCACGCCACGCCCCAGACGGACAGGGCACGGCTCCTGTTCTGATTAAGGGATGAAATGAGGTCCTCTCTCCTAGCAGCGATCAAAGATATTTCCTCGCGTCGGCCCGGTTACACTTCCGATTTCCCTTTTTCACAGGAGAAGCACATGTCGCCAGGGAAAAACAGCACCATCGCACGAGGCGATAATTGAAGGGAAGTACTTCTGAAGCCATCCATTCGGTAATAAACAAAATCATTTACTGTGCGGGGCAAGTATTGGAAAGGGCGAGGCAGGTCCTGCAGCAGGGCTCAGACTGTGGAGTCCCCTCCTTACTTGGGCGACACACACACACACACGAGTGCCCCAACGTGCAGAGACCAGCCCTGCCGGCTGCCCCTGCTGCATATTCAACAGCTTCACTACACGACGGCCAGCGTCCAGGGCTCGCCGCCGTGCTTTGGGGCGTGGCGGGGCGAGGCGGGGCGTCGCTACGCCCGCCGCTTGCAGCGACATGCAGCGCAGACTGACCGGGCAAATGATACTCCTCGGACGTAAAAGGCCGGGAATGAATTCGCTCGGCATTATGCGCGATACGCCAAATTATCATTTTTGCGAGCCGCCTTGCTCGCCTGCTGGCCGCGCCGCGCCGCGACCTTGCCGGTGGGAGTGACCGCCAGCCAGCAGTGACTTCACCGGAGTCATTACGCGTGTCGTAAGCGGCGGGGCAAACCAGCGGCGCCTTCCCCTGCATACGGAGCACCAGCGTGTAAATCGCATCATTCATATCAAACGTCACCATCCAATAATGCCTTCCACTGCGCGCCTCAAGACTAAAGAGAGAGGGGATACAGTACTGCACCTCCAGAGGTGTGATTGAAATTGCCGCAGATAAAGTCATTGCAAAGGCAACAATGCATCTTAATGGTGTCGCAGCTCGTCCTGTTATGTATTTTTTCGCGCAGTGCGAGACAAATTATAACACGTTCAATATACACACAGTGTAGTGCAGAAGGCAGCAAAGGTGTAGCCAGCAAAGGGGGCGGAGGGACGAGGCGCGGGGGGGGGGGGGGGGGCGAAGGTGTTCAGGAGTGACGTTGAAAATTAGAATGGTAGCGCGGCAGTGAGCGATGGAGGCTCATTGGAGAGAGAGGGGGGGGGGGGGGGCTGCGGCCTGACCACCGCGCCACGCCGCGCCACGCCGCGCCACGCCAGGCCGCCGCTGGTAAATGAGCGTGGGGCAGGTCAGTGCAAGGTGAGACCCTGCTCTGCCCCGGCCATGTTGGTCGGGCCGCTGGCGGCCGCTGGCGTCTGTCTCTATGGGTGGGCCGGACAGAGATGGAGGGAAAGGGCCGGGACTTCCCTCTCGTCTCGCCTCGTCTCGCCCGGCCGCCGCCGCCGCGCGACGCTGCCTCGGCCGGAAGCGAAGATAGCTGCCCCGAGCAGCACAGCGGGGTAGGGCGACGACAAATCACCCGGGGCGGCAGCAGGCGCCACCCGAGCGGCCCTGCGCCATCTGCATCTGCACTTGCGCGCGTCGATTCCACGTCATTATACATACGAGCCGCCGCGAGATGGGCTTGTCCGTCCACGCGGCTGCATGGCTGGTGGCGAGACGCTAACCAGACCGCGCGCGCCGCGGGTGGTCCTGGTGGGGCCAAAAGCGTCGCAGCTGCGCGCGCGCGCGCCGAGGCGGGAGAGCAGGGCAGGGACGACAACGTCATTCAAGTGTTTATGCATTGCTGCTAGAGCAAGGGGGAAAACATCTCTGACATTTTTGAACACCTCGAAATTCATAAAAATGCAGAAAATAATCAAAAGATTTAAAGAAATTCAGAAAAAGTAAAAAGCTTCAAAAAAATTCATAAAATTAACACAAACTTACGAAAAATTCAAGCAAATTTTCACAAAGGTTAAAAAAAAGTTAAAAATAAACCGCAGAAATCCACGAAAATTTAAATAATTTGTCCACCAAAATTCAGAGTTGTTATCCCCCTGTGCTACAGGCTAAATAGAAAGAAGTTCGCGAGTAAAACTCGCGCGACAGCAAGAATAATCCCCGAGCGGGTCTGGCGCGTGACGTTATGGCCCACACTCCATGCCGGGTAGCAGCGCTACGTCTGGAGGCGCAGCAGCACTCTATCAGAAGCCGCGCGGCGCGAGAGAGCGATTACCATGCGGCGCCGACCTGACTGACGATGGAGTGCCGATCAGTCGAGTGCCCCGCCCCGCCCCGCCCCGCCCCGCCGGGACAAGACCAGACCAGACCCGGACCGACCGGACTGACGTGCGAATAAGGAGCGAGACGAGCTGCGAATAGCGGTCGCCGTGCTGCCACACTACTAGTGCCCGCGCGCATTTATTTTTGCAAAGAGAGACGAAAAATGGTGAAATTAAGGAATGGTTATCACATCATGAAATGCAATCCGAGGGGTGGGGGTGGGGGCCTAACTTCCCAAAATTATTGTGCGACCCAAAAACAAGGAAAAATCCGAAAAATCGAGTACATAGTACACAAAAAAACTGAAATAATAATTGAAAAAGTTAGAAATACGGGGGAAAGGTCAAAATCTATCAAAAAATGAAATTTTCCTTGAAAAATCAAAAGAAAAATCAAAACTAGAGACGAGGCGCAGTTTACTGTACTTCGTACGCTCCGTTCCTTTCGCTTTGAGTTTTCAAAGAGAGACGCCTTGGCGCGGCGGCGGGTTCCACCTGAGACTAATGGCCGCGCGTCGTGTACAATCATGTCCAAGGCAGGCGGGGCGCGGCGGGGCGGCGTCGCGACGCACAGCGACGCACAGCGACGCACAGCGACGCACTAGAGCAGCCCGGCCACCCGCCTCCGCCGCAAAGGCGCTATCCTCCTCAAGGCCGGCGGGATGGCAGCAGCAGCACGCGCTGGCGGCCACCCACCTCAAGAGTATGGCATCACCCGGGCCGCTGGTGAGCAATCTTCCTATGTACACACGGCTGAGCACAACTATACCCGTTACTCATATACGTGGACGGGGTTCAGCGCATGTTCCGTGTTTAGATCACCTTCTTGAAGAGTCCTGCGCTGTAACTATTACTACTACTACTACTGTTCACGAGGAGAATATGGGCAAGAAAAAGGAACGTAAAGTTCGGTGCGTCCTTTTTATCGTTCTTTTTTTTCCGCTATGCCGTCGTGGGGCCGAGGGCCCAGCAGGGCGGGCCAACGCGTGTTTGTCCGTGAGACACTATATAAATGACCCCCGACCCGGCCTCCCCCTCCGGCCTCCGGCAGCGCCCGCCAGGCCACGCCAAGTCAGGGACCCAAAACCCTCCGCAGACAACTGTAAACTTTCTTTTGCAATTCAAAATTCTTTACAGACTATTGGTCATGAATGTATAAAATGCATAATGTAGAACTACTTGCGGCAACAGGGCGTAAGAAGGAGGCAAAACAAAACCAGGAGAAAGGGGAAAGAGGGAAGGGCCAGAGAGAGGGAGAAAGAGAGAGAACAAGAGAGGGGCGAGGTGAACTACCCACCCAGGCCTCTGTCGGTCTGCCAGCATTACCTCTGATAAGGAGGGTGTGTGCTGTCTAAGTCAGCCCCCCCCCCCCCTCGCCCGCCTTCACACCCTCACTCTCGCCTATACCGCACTCTCCCCCCTTTCTCCGCCGCCGCGATAAAATTTTATCATCCGAAATTTTAGACGCGCAAGCGAGCAGGACTGTGGAAACAGTTTGATAAACTCATACACGCCTCACTCCCCCTGGCCCGCCCCCGCCAGCCAGATAAACAGGCGGGGATGAGGGGGGGGGGGTGAAGCGCGCGCGGGCGGTGCCTAAGTGACTCCTACTCGTGAGGGATGCCTCCCGAAGGTGTCGCGGCATGGCGTGACGTGAAGCCGTGCGGATCCTGATACGAGTGATCATCAATGGGGATGGCAAGTGCCGGAGCAAGATACACGCAAAAAGAAATGACGCACTTTTTACGTAAGATAAATGCCAATGAGACAAAGTCAAAGGTTGAAGAATGACCTTGGAGCTGGCGAGCGGGAGTGTCTCCATGGAGCAGGTCTTGCTGCAATTTTCTTTTCTTTGTTGTTTTTGTTTGTTTTTTTTTTGGACCTAATCTCCACTGGCACGGAAAAGTGGATGGCATCAATTCACCTCTTGCGCTGACGAAAAGTCTAAAAATTACCCTCATCGGTCCGTGGGGAGGAGAGGCGAATGGCTTCATTTCATACATGAGTCGCTCTCTTGAATACCGCGCCAAAAGGGAAGAGCCGAGAAAAACCTCCGTCAAATTTCATCACACCCCACAACGCTTCTTAATTTCTTTTCGTCGTTTTGCAACGCCGGAAGCGTGGCGTGAGTCTTTTTTTTTAACCCTATCTTGGTGCAAAACAGCAAAAATCACAGCTGAGGAAAGAGGTGGTCGTTGCCTGACATGAGTAGAATGTCGTTCCTCGCTCTCCGGATCGAAATTAGACGTCATCGGATCGGCCCCATCGCGGTAACCTGCCCGCCCGCGCCCCAGCCATAATGCAATACCACTCGTCATTACATTGGTACCTGCCACCCCACCGGCCACGCCTCCGCCCCGGAGCGCCCGCCTGCACCGCCGTCCCCTTTCGTGTTCCTGCCGCTGCAGAGACATTAGAGGAAGGTGTCTAACGTAGCGTGTAATAAACTAATTACGGGAGGAAAGAGCGGCGCTTTCGAATTTCGGTCAACGGCGAGCTTCGCCATACCGACCACCCTTACCGCGACACTCGTAATACCGTTCATATCAAAGAACAATGAAAACGGGGTGGAACTCCCTTTCCTTGTGTCAATTTTCGACGTTAAACATATTAAACAAGTTTGGTGCAGCGATGAAATATTATCAGTATTTATTTTTGACTGCGATAACTTTGGACTTAAACAACAGAAAGTTTCGTTCGATTTTTCTCTTCTTGACGTTTGTCGTGTAACATATAGAAATTATCAGAGCACATCACAACAATGGGCCACGCATTTTTGGCGGGCCAAGACTGCCGGGACTGATTAGTTTTCGTTTTCCGTTGCAAGGGCGCGGGGTGGGGCGGGGTGGGGCGGTGCGGGGGTAACAGCGGTGGCCGAGGCGGTGACTGAGTCATTACACCAGCAATTATACAGATGCAAATCTCTTCTCCTTTAAGTTGGAAAGCGTCTGGGGCCACACGCCCCTCAAAGGCTTGGTGCCCACCCACGCTCTGCCCCCCCCCCCCCTTTTGCCCCTCTTCCGTCCCCCTCCCGCTCTCTTCTCCCACTCTCTCGCACCCGGCGGTGGACATGCTCACTGTCATTATGATGGATTGCCGGCCGCGCGGCTACCGCGTACCTCGCAGTAATAGAACCGATATGACTTTTCCCTCCTCTTTTTTCATTGCCCTCTGGTCGTGCGTACGCGTGTACCTCTGGCGTTAGCTTTTGGGACGCGGTAAAATCGATCCATGCGCCGACAGAGGAGTTGGTCACATTTCGCCCGATATCAAAGCGTACACGTACACGACGAAAAGAAGTCGCAACGGCAGCGGAAGTTCCGGGGAACATCACATATTCTATGCGCGTGAAGCGTCTAGAAATCTACAATGAGCTTCAATTCGTACAAACTTGACCCTTAAGTTTAATACGCAAAAAGAGCAAAAAATATTCCGGCAAAAATTCACACACAGACTGTAACTTAAGCGCACGACTGAAAACTACCACATCTACAAGCGTTCGCCATTCATAAACTTGCGGGTTCTCAGTGTAGGCGGGCTCACGTAGACGCTCTGCGTTGTTGCTCTCCGTCGGCGCGGGTCACCCTGCCCTTCTCGTGCCCCTCAAACAAACCCGCGGCGCCGTGCGGTTTAATTACCCCTTCCACCTTGACCCCTAATCTACTTTAAGCGCGACCCCCGCCCTGGCTCCTGGGCAGGCCTGGCCCGGCCCTGCGCGCCGCGCCCGCCGCCGGCCCGCCCCGGCCCGGGCCAGACCGCCCAAAAAGCCGTCATTACTACAGCCTAATGAGCAAAAAAGTCCCCGCCGCCGTCTGCCGCCGCGCTGCCGCTCAGGTGTTTGTGCGTGTAGGAAACACGTTCTTCTGTCTCTGTCCAGCTCGCGGACCACGCGCGCGCGCGCCTTACCGGCCGCGCAGGAGGAGGGACAGAGATGGAGAGAGAAGGTGGACTTGACTTCCCTGAGCGTCGGACTCAATCAACTAGCCACCAAGGTGGTCGCTTCTTCACACAATAACACGGCGAGGCGGCAGGACGGACACGGACGCCACGCCGCCGGCCGTCCGGTCGGGGAGAGCGTCGGTGAAATTGATATCGAGCTACCCCTGGCCGCGCACAAGCAGCGCCGTAGAATACTTTCAACTTTTCAAAACCAGCTGTTTATTTTGACCTTTTTTATTTATTTTTTTTTTTAATTTTCTTTTTTTAAAGAGAGGTACCTCACTCTTTTGATAGGTGTACACTGATAAGAGAGCTGTATTGTGATTGGGATAAAAATTTGATCAAACTCTAAAGAAGGCAATTTTTTTTCGCCAATTCTTAATTTTGCCATTATACTTTCAGGTGCTTAAAATACATTTTTGACATAAAATTATGTGACTGGGTTGTGATTAAAAAATGATTGAAACCCAGGGTGTACACTGATTGGAGAAGGTGAGGTACCCCTCGGTAAAACCCTCGCGTTGTTCTAATCCAAATGTCAGTGTCACTTACCAGCCGCGTGTAGGTACATCGGGGAAGGACGCTTATCAGAACACGCATCGGTCAAAATGTAACGTACCTGTAACAATAGAAACACATGTCGTTATAGAAAAAAAATGGCGTCATTTCGATCGAAAAACAGCAGCCAAAATGACAGTGTATTTTCTGATTCTTGACCTCGATATTCAAACAGCTTTCAGTCCTGTTGGCAATGCACTGCAGGCAATAATATATAAAAAACACGTACTCTCTCTCTCTCTCTCTCTCTCTCTCTTTTTTTTTTTCTCTCTCTCTTTCTCTCTCTCTCTCAAGGCAGCGCGGCTCGGTGCACCTCACCTCTGCAATCAAACCGCCATTACTCACGCGACACATCAGCGGAACCCCACTTCCCTTTCGATCCCCGGCTCGGCTCGGCCCGGCCCGGCCCGGCCCCGGGCACCAGCGGCTCACACCGCGGGGAACCAATTTACAACACATTTGCTATCAATTTGCTCCACCTAGCGTGCCGCGCTACTAGACCAGGGCCCGTCTGTCTTTCTATCTTGTCTGTCTGTCTTATCCGTTTGACTGTCTGAAGGCGCGGTGATTTTCGACTCGCTAGTCGCTATAGCTATGGTCTCGGGGGTTATACGTCCGTTCACGGACTGACGGCTATGTTTAAGTTATGGGACTCTCAAGATCGCTATCACCTACTTCTGCCGAAGTAAACCAAGCTGAAGAAGCCACTCCGCCCACCACTGTTAAAGTTCTGCAAAGTATTCTCACTCTTCGTAAACTGCAAAGTATTTGCTTCGTAACTTACAAAGAAAAAAGGATACTTCGTAGGGTACAAAGCTCATGCTTCGCAAACTGCAAAGAAATTCTTTGCAGCCTACAAAGTTTCCGTTTTCTTTGTAAGTTACGAAGTAAATGCTTTGCAGTTTACGAAGAGAAAAAATTCTTTGTAGCCCTGCAAAGCAAATACTTCGCAGAACTTTAACAGTGACAGTGAAAACTAGTTCCAGATATACGGGAAAATTTTCCAAAATGTGGAGTTGTAAAATTACAATTACATATCGTAAAAGTAAAAGCACAAGTACCGATTTGAAATTCAATTACTAGCAAAAAAGGAATGTCGACAAATTACAAAATATTTCTTAAATTGTAATTTAGAAAATAAGTTGTAAATCTACAAAGTTACTTCTTTCAGAAAGGTTGGCACATTTCTGCAGGGGGCGAAACGGGCCGGAGCTGGGCCGGGCGGGTGGTACGAGGCACTGAACAGTTAGTGCGCGCTTTCGCACGTCGTGCACACACACACACACACACTCACGCGCGCGCACGCACACACACACTCAGCGGTGAGCCCGTTTCCCCGTGACGGAGTCCCTCCCCAAAACCAACGGCCTGTAAAACAGCTGTCACACTCCTGTGGCAGAGGGAGCGCGCAGGAGAGCGGGGCACGGGGTAGTTGGAGTGGAGGAGATCGCCACAGCGGGGGCGCTTGAGCGGCCGTTTGCACCTCCGTCCGTCCCTCTTCCTCCCTCAGCCTGCCGCCCCGCAGGATCGCTCCGTCTCACTCGCGCCCGCCCCGCAGCCCAATGACGTATGGCGCTCATTACGACCACTTCACGACACGCGAAGTCCTCATAAAATGAAATAAATATCCCAGATAAATAGATTAGCGCGGCCAGGGCGTGGCTGCTGTGCGTGGCGCCGTGGAGGGAGAGAGAGAGAGAGGGGGGGGAAGGGGGGGGCTGTGAGAGAATAATAGACATTCAACAAGACGGCACGCGGGCAGAGCAGTACCATTCTCCTATTTCGTGCTCGAACAGTATAAAGTGTGTCCCTCTTTGTTCGAGTAGCGTTCGGCCGCGGGGCAGCGCGCAGCAGTCTTCCCCGCTCCGCTCCGTGAGAGGTCACCGCCTGCAAGGATTCTCTCGCTCCCCTTATTCCCTCCCCTCCACTATGCGACCCGACGTGGCGGCGACGAGGCGGCGACGAGGCGGCGACGTCCCCCGCAATTTCTGGCGATGAGCTACTGGCGCCTCGGCATACAGATGACGCGCGGGACAACATGCACTTGCTCTCTATTGGCATCGATACGGGTGGGGAGGAGGCGCATACACACACACACACACACACCAGGGAGTGCGGCGGGTGGCAGCAGCGTCTCCAAGCTTGCCCGGCGCAGACAAGACGATGGTACCAGCGGGAGCGGAGGGGTGTGGCTGGCGCAGCGTGGCGCTGAACCAAACCATCAGTTGTGTTGTTGCTCCCCTTCCCACCCCGCGCCACGCCGCGCCACGCCGCGCCTCGCCAAGCCTCGCCAAGCCTCGCCAAGCCCCCAATACCCAATCCACTCCAGAGTCCGCCTCGCCCTCGCCTCGTCCCCCCGGGGGTTGCAGGTTTGGAGGGCTGGGGGCGGGAGGTCATGTTAGGGTTGTCGTACCGGCCGTGCTGGGGGCCCAGCGCGCACGCGCGCCCGCACAGCCACACGGGACATACGGGCGCACCTGATAACAGCGTGTATAGCCGTTGTCCCACGGCAGAGGGACTCAAATGGATGACAGTCATTGACTTGGTTCAGAAAAAAAATAAAAATATATCGTTACGCGTTGGGCGTTGTGCGACGACTACCCCGCACTGTTAACTTGTGAGTATACACTTGATATTATGTTAAAAACCTATGTACAATTAACAATTGATTTAAGAATTAAAATATTTTTCGCTGTCTTCTCGTTTTGTAAAAAGAGCGTGATTTTTGCTGCATGTTTTGTTTCCCGTTTCTTCATTTTTTCTTTTTTCTGTATTTACTATGCGGGTGGGATGAGAAGGGTCGCAGTCGTGACGGATAAATGTACCGATGTGAGAGATAGCGCGCAGGCACCAGGCACTCTCCCTCCTCCCTCTCTCTCTCTCTCTCTCTCTCTCTGCGCGGAGCACGCACACGAGCGCAAACACTGCAGGCAGAGAGGTCTGCGAGTCAGTGCACACACACACGAGAGAGAGAGAGAGAGAGAGAGAGAGAGAGAGAGCGGACGGCTGGCGCAGTGGCGTGGGTGGACAGCATTTGGGTAAAAGCTGGAGCGAGCGTGCGTCATCGAGTACCTGAGAGGGTGAAGGGAGGGGGGAGGGGGTTGCAAAGGGGTTAGGTAAACTGAGGTACTAGTGAGCTGGGATAGTGGTGTGTGTGGAGAAGGGTTACAAGGGGAAGATTGGGTTTCAAGGGAAAGGGGTCGGTCGAAAACATCCTAGAACTGATAAAAGGAGAATATTTTTATATATTTTATATATTGTTTAAATATTGTATAACTGGGCAAAGTACAAAAATATCATTAATTCTGCCAAGAATGCCAGTAAAATTCTTATGAAGAAAATTCTCCGTAACGTTGCGAAGCATTTTGCTGCTTCGTAATGTTTCGTATAACAGAGAATTAAATAAAATGCTTCGTAATACAAAGCGGCCAAAAGCTTTTGCAACTTGCGAACACTTATTACAAACGCTTTTCCCTCGCAAAGTGTGTGTAACTTTCAAAACTTAAAAGACTATTAAAACCGAGATTAAAACCTTTCCAACGACAAGTAACGCTCCAACCCGTTAAAACGGTGCAAATTTTTCCAGAGCGAGAAGAGTAGGTGGAGAGGCCGGGGCCGGGGCCGGCCTGCTGGACTTGGCCGAGGGGAAGGGTTCGTGGGAGACGGCCGAGGGCCGAGGGGTATATGGATGGCGTAGAAAGGTCCCCGGCTGGCTGGGGATGGCGGGCGGGGCGGGGTGTAAGGCAGATGAGGCTGAATGGGGTGGAACTGCAGGGCGAATGACGCGTGAAACGAGGAGCAGGAGACATCGCTTTGCACCCGGAGTGTTTTGTCTCCTTTGCCATTAATTAGAGCCCTCTCTCTCTCTCTCTCTCTCTCTCTCTCTCTCTCTCTCTCTCTCTCTCTCTCTCTCTCTCTCTCTTTCTCTCTTCAGCCCCCCTAAGAGCAGCACGGCAGCTGCCGCGCTGTGAGAAATAGAGAGTAGCACTCGCCCGCGCAAAAGACCTCGTTAGTCAGCTATCCCTCTAGCACACCACATACTGCAGCGCACACACTCGACTCATATCACATTGTACGTCATTCCGCCTCCCTCCCTGCTCAACTCCTCGCTCCCGCCTAATTCTCGTGTATTATGACTGAAAATATTTTGAGACACGCGTTGGGACTGCGCGAGGGCGCCATTAGTGGCGCCGCGGCTCACCGGCTGTTATTAAAAGGGTTGAGAGTGGGACCGGGCAGGGCCGGGCAGGGCAGGGCCGGGCAGGGCTGCTCGCAGACGCACTCTACCGCCGCGCCGCGCCGACTCGACGGGTCGCCATACGGCGCCGGTTAATCACTGGCACGAACGCTCGCGAGGGGGCACACACATGTCCTGTTTGGAAAGAGAAATCAATGGAAGTGCGTGACAGAGCACAGCCCGCGCACACCTAAGTTGAAAAGGGTACAACGCGCGGTAATTAGTACAACAACTCAATGTTTATGTCCATTTCCGTTGCGTACTCCTCACGTCAAGAATGACAATCCCACACCTAGCACAAACTTGACGAAGTTTGAGGATTAATTACGCTCAACTTTCTGCAAAAGAATAATGCCTCATGTGCTGCGTCCACAATTGCGTGCAAGGTAAAAAGTAACATAAAAATTAGTTACTGAGCTGCTCAGAGTGGGAGTCAGCTCAGAAACTGAGTGGAACATTTGACCTTAAATCAGCGGTTCCCAAACTTTTTCACCCCGCGACCCCAAATTCATCGTCCAAAATTTTCGCGACCCCACACAGACGTTTTCGCGACCCCACGCGACCCCAAACAAAATCCCTCTTAAAAAAATTAAAGTAATTGGTCATGTTTTTGTTCTCAGTTTCTTAGTGACTTTTATGTGCCTGCATTTTTGACACAAGTTGTGTGATTTGACAAACAACCGGTGTTTTTTATTGTATTCCGGACTGTGAAAAATTTTGTTGTTGATTAACAGCAAAAGTGTCGCTAACTTTTAAAACAACTTATGTTGGTGATCGGCCGCAGCTAGCCGCGACCCTATGCGACCCCAAGCACCTCATCGCGACCCCAAAAGAAATTTCCGCGACCCTATTTGGGGTCGCGACCCCTAGTTTGGGAACCGCTGCCTTAAATCTACCCCATTTCTCCCGGGCCGGTACGGCGCACCCTCGCCTCGCCTCACCCCGCCCCATCAATCTCATTCTCACCCCCACCCCCTCCCCTTGGGGCAGCGCGGCGCGGACAGGCATCCCGCGTTTATCCAGTAATTTCCATTTTGCGTGAGAGGTGGTTGTCATAACGCTCCTGATGGCCGGGAGGGGAGGAATTGAGATGCGCCCCCTGGCGGCGGGGAAGGTCGCGGTCTACGGTAGATAGATAGATAGATAGATAGATAGATAGATAGATAGATAGATAGACGCACGCGTAAAGCCGCGATGCACTCAGCGCTGATCCATGGCGGGGTTATCCCGCCGCGCCGGCCCGGGGCCCGGGCGCCAGCAGCCCCGTTGGCCGAGGCTACAAGTCCGTAATGACGTCATTTTTCTCAGTGAACCAACAGCGGCAAACGGCTGTTTGAGTGTAAGCCCACCGCCGCTTGATGGCGAGCCGAGCACGCGGAAGAACGAGCGAGAGGGAGAAAAAATAAAGTGCAACGACCACTTTACTACATCACGGGGGAGGGGGGAAAAAAAGGTTGGCGGACCGCGCTGGTCTAGGAGGAGCATGAGGGGAGAGGCAATCCCAAAAGTAAAGATTGCAATCCTGTGCAGCAGGCCGGTGCATCAGACGAGCTCTAAGTAGGCGGACACTTTGGGTGATAAGGGAGGGAATAACAAAGGAGGGAGGAATTGGATTGGCGATACGTGGCACGGCGAGAGAGGGAGGGAGGGAGGGAGAGACAGAGGAAGGCGTGCGGTAAAAAAGGGGAAGAAATGGCGCAAGGACTAAGAAACGGTGCGGTGGCAAATTTGAACATGGAAACAATAAGGGCGACTGATCTAATAATATAGAATCCTGCCCAGCCCAGCCCCGCCCCGGCCCGCCCTAGCGGAGCGAGTGCCAGCAGCAAGCGCGGAGTACAGAGGGAAGGGCGGCGAGGGCGGCCAGCAGCGGGCGGGGACAGACAATGGACGACAATAAATTGGCGAGTTCCCGGCAGATGCTTTCCCAGCGGGGGAGCGAGGGAGGGAGAAATGCACTATACCATGTCGTCCTGCTGGAGGGACAACAACAGGACCCTGCAGCCACCAGTTGGGACCGCGCCGCCCCGCGCCTCGGCCTGTCACTTTGGGCTGACGGGGGCGGCGTGGACTCGGGTCGCAGGTACGACTCGGGTACTTAGATCACTCATCTGCCACGTCGAGACTCCGCCGCCCTATCTATCTGCTGCAGCGCACTCCCGACAACCGTGATCTTCATCAGGTACTGAGCCGTGGCCGGCGGAGGGGATGGGTTCTTCTTCGGAAAGGGTGTAATAAGAAGGCTAGACGTCCAGGCCGCGGGGCGAGGCGCCCTTTAGGGTGCCCCTTCAGGAGTCAGCCGCACCCCTAACCACCCCGCTCTCCCGCCCGGGCCTCAGGCGCGCCCGCAGGAGACCCACCTTAGGTGGGGGAGAAGCCAAGCGCGGCAGACCATTGAAAACACATCCAGTCGAGGAGAAGGACTCGCATTGGCGGCGAGGAGGAGAGGGACAGAGAGAGAGAGAGAGAGGGGGGGGAGTAGAGGGTTACGGGGGAGAAAAGAGAGACAGTCCGTCACGCCGCGAGGGTGAAACGGAAGGGATCCGTGTGAACCATGTGACGCGAACAAGTGATATGTGTCGGGGATTGGGTGACTGGCTGGAGAAGGAGAAGGGAAGAGCAGGGGCAGGGGGCGCTGCCGTGAGGGGCGCTCACCTCAGAGGGGAGCAGGGGAAGAAGTGAGAGAGACAGAGAGAGATCGTTAGGGAGGGAGAGAGAGACGGAGAGCGAGATGTGCGGCACTCCCTCCTGGTAGTTCGATGATCTCACCGTCACACTCCCGTCACACACCCGTGCATTGCAAACACACCCCCGCGCTGCTCTCTGCTCCCCTGCTGCTGCGGCCGAGGAGCCGTCTCCATGTCACGCGGGGTTAGGGGGTAGGTATGTAAGTGGTTCCGGCAGTCACTCAGCCCCGCAGAGACGTGCATGGCCGCCCAGCCCCGCCGCGCCGCGCCGGTGTTTACCCCCGGGTTAACGAAGACCCCCGCCCATTTGTAATGCCCCCGCGTGCTGCTGCTGCTGGCCCTCCGCCTGGCGCGCGCGCGCGTCCGCTGTCAGCCGGGATGAGGCGGGGTGGTGGGGTAGTGGGTGGGAGAGGGTCGTCCAAACAGCGGCACGTGACGGAACTAAATAATAAACACGCGAGGTTGACAGGGCCCGCGCGGCCGCGTGGCCTGGTGGAGCCGGGAGGTTACAGCTGTACCAGCGCGCGGTGCTCTGCTACCGCTCCTGCTCCTGCTCCCCGCGCCCGCTCACTGCTACCGCCCGCTTCATTTGCCCGATTGGTATTCGCACGATTCCCCCCCTCCGCTTGGCCTGACCCGAATTATACGAATTATACGGGTCTTCGTGTTCGAGCTCCACTAGGATGGACGCTGCCGCGGCGCGGGTGGGATTGGGGGGGGGGGGGGCTTCCCCGGAAACACAGACCTGGGACGTCGTCGTTGGTCTCACGACACTGCTATACTGCTATACTGCCTCCGCGAGTCGATGAGTGAAAGTGGTCGTGAAGATCTTTATCCGAGGCGCCCGGCGGCCCGCGCGGTCGTCGTGGGCGTCGGTGGAGGCACCACCACCCGCCACCTCCTCCCCCGCACAGAACACCGACATCATCAACCCCTTGATCTGACGCACCGCACCGCAGCGCAGCGGGCCGCAACCTTCACCCTTGAGACTCGCTCCCCCGCCCGGCCGCGCGGTGGCGGCGGTGGCTACCGTGGTGCGGTCTGGCGAGGCGTGCCGTGATGGGGTGCGGCGGGGCGGCGGGTTCGGCTTGGAGCAGCGGAGGAGGGGTGCGGCGGGGCGGGGCGGGGCGGGGCGGGGTGGGTGGTGGCCCCCCGTCGGGAGGAAGACGAATAGGTAGCACGATTCGGCCCGCACCACGCAACACGGCGATTCCGCCCTCCGCCTCGTGTTCGTCCTAAACCAACACATACGCACGCGCGCTGGGCGAACAACAACCCCGCACGGCCGCTTTGCGCTCCTCGCAACCATTTGGTAGCACGAGCGCCGCTTCACACTCGGTCTGGACCGGTGGGTGACAGTCATGTCTCATTTTACATAGTAGTCTCCCGCAAGCAGTACTCGCGTCCGAAAGGCGCGCGCGCGCGACACAATATGAAAGCAGAGACAAGAGACAAACGCGTCGCGGTGGCGCGGCGCTGCGCGGGCGGACAGACGGGAGCAGGGAGGCGGGGCGGAGATACTTCTCCGTGAGTCCAGACAAACGCACCGTGAAATGGCGCAATTCCGCTAAAAGACTAATGCGTCCACATCCACACTTGGGGGGGCGGCGCGTGTCGGAGTGAGCGCGTGTCGCGTCCCCGGGGAGGGATAGGCGGCGCCACGCCACGCCACGCCGCGCCACGCCACGCCGCGCCACGCCACGCCACGCCACCGCCGACCTGGGCACAACGGAGGACCGCACCGTACCGCGCGCCAAACAGCACGTGTCAAGCTAGACACACGCAAGTGCTCCAAACTTTTCACACAACTCTTTGACGTCCAGTGGATTATTTAAGGACAGAATGGATTTTAAAAGTACGTCGGACTCAGTTACTCAGTTTTCTCTTTTTCATATATAGAAGTTATAAATATTTTACTTTTTTGTTTTAATTATTTTCGAGGGAGAGGGGGCATTTCGAATGTACCTTTTACCACATATTAGTAGGTAGCAAACAAAATATTGAAGTTGATACTATTTTCAGTTTGTTACACTCTAAAGTTTTTAATGCCAGATTTGCTTTGTAACTACTAAGCGTTTTGTGATGTCATAAGTGAAGAAATTCTTTACTATTACGAAACTTTTTCCTAGCACTACTAAAATTTTTCGTAGAACTTGATTTTACCGTAATTATAATACTAGAAAAACGTATGTAATACTAGGAAAAAAGTTTAGTTATACTAAAGAATTTCTTCATAACTTATGACAGCACAAATGCTTAGTAGCTACTAAGCAAATTTGATAGTAAAAACTTCAGAGTGTATTAGCTTAACATAAAAGAGGATAAATTCTAAAGTTGACTAAAAAAATTAACAAGGGGTAGGTCGCCTGCCCCACTTACTTCATTTCAGGGTGCGTCACATTTACCACAGAAATTAAAAACATTAGAAATGAGTTGTTTCAGTTCGGCTGATACTTAAAGAGTTCTGACTTTTAATAATTGCAACATTCACTTTTTGGCTAGTTCCGCAGCTTGGTTGTCAGTTTGCGCAAGCCCGTGCAGCAGTGTCCGGCCCGGCGCGGCCGCCAGATTAATAGTCGGAGACCACAGCTGCTGTTTCGTTCAGTGGCGCGGGGGCCGGACTGAGCTGGACTGCTGGACTGGGCCCGGCGGCGCCCCGCCCGGACTGGACTGCACCGCGGGGCTGTCTCCGCAGAGGCGTTGCCGCGGCGCCGCCCCAAGCCCCGGCCCCAGCCGCTGCATCCGGATGCAGCCAGCCGCTATCAAAAGCGCGCGCGCTGCGAGGCTGGCGGGCCGGGCCGGGCCGGGGCGGCGGCATAGGCAGGGGGAGGCACAGCAGCACAGAAACTTAACATTTGTTTCCCCCGCCGCTGTGCGCCGCTGTGCGCCGCTGTGTGTGCATGAGTGATTGCTGCCATCACCGCCGACGGATGGTATGCCAACGTATGTTCCGCTCCAACTTTCGCAAAAGGGAGAGACAGGGGAGGCAGCGGCGCAGCATCAGGCTGATGGCAGAGGTGGGGGGTCCGCAGAGACTTCTCCCCCCCCCCCCCTCCTCCACCCGCTAGCACGGGGCAGGGGGAGCTGCACCTCCTCGCGATGTAATTCTCACCTCACCTCGCGGCGCGGCAGCCGCAATGCTTAAGGTGTCACGGCGAGCAGCGATGTGGACAGGGAACGGCGCAAAGTTCGGGGCGCGCAACCCGCAAACACAAACACACACACACACACACACACACACACACACACTACGCGTAGGCGCCTCCACAGCCATTCATTCACATCCCTCCCCGCCCGTGGTGTTCTTGTCTCTCTCAGAAGTTGAGCCGTGCTGTTATTGCTGCGTTTACTATTATTATCTGACCTATTCGAAACAATGACATCCGCTACCGGCTCTACTACAGCGACCCGATGAAGAGCACAGATACTGTGAGGGTGCAAGCGCGCGTGCGCGCACACACACATACACAATGAGGACGCCGCTATACAGTCGGTACCGCGCTCCTGGTCAGCGCAGTACGGAAACCACACAAACAGACACACACACACACACACACACACACATGCAAATATACACTCCAACAGTAATGAGAATACATTCATGCCCATCTACGACCGTGCCAGCTGCACGCAAAGAGACCGTCTTCGCGAGAAATCGCGCGCACACACACACGCGCGCACATACACATGAGACACAAACACACAACCGCTAGCACATTCACACTGACATGAAAGGCCTCGACTAAGGGCCGCTTTTAAGACTTACGTTTTAACGCCGGAGCGGGTGTAGCTTCAACATACACAAGGCACTGTATGGAGCGGAAACCCGACGAGACTCCATGCAAATGGTCGCATTTTCTTTATTTTACTTCCCAAAGTATGAGAAAATATAGAAAAAGAAAAAAAAGAAAAGAAACGCGGAAACGGAGATTCTTTCATGTATTTTTCTTTTAAAAATATAAATCGGCGCGCCATAGCCGACACACGCGGAGCGCTGGTGGGCGGCCAGACCGATGGCAAGTTTCTCTTCACGAATGTCACGTCAGCGACTAGAAAGGTGTCAGTCCATTGCCTGCTGCTCGGCCGCCGGGCCGCACCGGCCAGCGCGCTGCTGCTGCTGCTGCTGCCGGACTTGATGAAGCAGCCCATATACAGAGAGGCGGTCCAGCAGGGAACTCTCGCAGCGCGCGAAAATGACCGTAGGAGTGGTCTCCCGCAGGCGGAGCGGAGCCGACATAGCGAGGCGAAGGTGGCAGCAGGCAAAGCTGCTGCTGTGACACCCTGCCATTTGTTCACACCTGGATGCATGGTCCGTAAGGTCCGTGTGTGCCCACCATAAACCAAAGGACATTTTATTTTTAGGCAACGGAGTTGCCTTCTAAAATCGCTGGAAAACGTGCGTGTTTTGTTTCATATGGCCCCTTACGACAGAAAAAAATCTGCTGAAGGGAATTCTATGATATTAAGCATACATTTAGAATGTAATCTAGTACATTCGATTCTGAAGTCTAGTTGAAATCTGTATTGCAGAAATTTTGTAAATTTGAATTGAAATTCGAGTTTCTATGGTAATGCTCGACTCGTCAGGCAAAATGAACAGGGGAAGGGGATATTTTTTCGTGGAGGGGGTAGGCCGAGGCGAGCCAACACGGAGCGAAAGAGAAACCTCTAAAGTCTGCGTTCAAACAAAGCCAGCCTTTAGTTTCGAGCGCAAGAATGAGATAACACTACTGAAATTCGCACGTGACCACCGTACTGCCTTCTTTAAAACTACTTCAGTTTTACTGAAACTTGCCCCGGTTCTGCCAACTAAATGTGTGCCTCAAAGAATGAGTTCCAATCGTAACGTTATGAGAGCAGGGATTTTTTTCATTTTATTTGGTTGGCATGTTGTGTCAACAACGCGAAAGCAGGCCAAGCATGTCCGCCATTGCCGGTGGCTGATGTGCCCACCTCGCGACTTTAAATCATTTTTTAAAGTTATCGAAACGTTGACAAGGCGAACTGAATGCGTAAATAGTAGTTTTATACCTGCGGAAAACGGTTTGGTAAGTTTGACTTCGATCTGGTGAGCAGAATTCTTGAAATGATGTACATTTACGTGTACCATTTTGTGTAAACAACGCCTTAACTCCGCGTTTCCCCAATAGATAGCGCACCCCCGTCGCGGCCGCGGCGCGCTTGCCCGCTGGTCCTTCGCGTACCAGCGATATTAGGTAGGGCCCCGGTTCGCCCCTCCCGTGCGCCCGGTGGAGGGGAGGTTATTGTTGTCGTTCCTATCCGGCCGTGACCTCTCCGCCCAATTTTTGCCGTCAGAAGGAGAGCTCTCTTTTCTCCTGCTCCTGTCGATTAAATGTCGGCCGAACTTTCGGAGAGTATTCATTACTTGAAACCCGCCTTATCAATTCAAACTTTGAATTAGAATTAGAACTATCTTGACTATCGTAAACTAAACAAAACCAGTCGGTTTTCTTACAGTCTTATTCAACACTCACAATATTATATTTTAGTTATAGAAACTCCGTTGTCTACCAGGATTTCGTGAAATCGTATTTTTTTATTTATTTTATTTTTTTACGCACTCGCGCGTTGTGCTCCGATCCTCCCCCGCGAGCGCATGAGCTCCTGCTCTCTTCCCTGAGACGCACAGCGTCCAACCCTCATCACCGGCAGACTGCAGCAGGACGCTCCGCCCGGCCCCACCCACCCGCGGGACATAAAAAGAGACGCGGTGAAAATAAGTTTCTTTCTCCCCGTGTGGCCCCCGGGGGACGTCCGGTGCATCCCGTATGGTCCCTCTGGCCCAGGCCATAGGAGGCGCCCGCTGGCCTGCAGGGGATTACCTCGCCCGCCACCCCCGCAGCAGCCTCCAGCAGCCTCCAGCCCCTCCAGCAGGATCAGCAGCCGAGCCTGTTGTGCTAAGAGTGGCGCGCGCGGATTCCGCAGACACGTGTACGACATCAAGGTGTGTGTATAAGGAAGGGGACGAGGAGGAGGAGTTTTCCACGTGCACCTAATGCGGATCAATTGGAAATTTTCCAGACTAATAGGTTCAAGATAGAAAGCGATAGTTCCACATCAAAGCAATACCTATCGAGGGAAAAAGAGAGAGACAGGGCTATCGAGAAAGATGGAGCGGGAGCGGGGAGGGAGGAAAGGACTGAAAAAAAAAACCTCCACATCATCCTCTCTCGGGCGATACAGTCAATAATGCCCCTTCGCGAATCCGTCTCCCCTTAGTGCTCCGGCGGGGCGGGGCGGGGCGGGGCGCCACCGGCTGCTACTGGAGGAGCCGCGCCCCGCCCCGGAGCGGAGGGCGGCGTGACTGGAATATTCAATCGGCCGGACGGACGCCATCCACAGCCCAGGGCGATGCGGCACCAGCAGCGCCGCCACCTCCACCCCTGCGAGGGGCTCGGCTGGGCTCGAGGCGCGCAGGACAGGCCGGGGGCGCCGCCGGGAGCGCCGGGGAAGAAAAGCCCTCCTCCACCGCAACGATCGGGCCCGAGACTTACCAGCGCCTCCCCGTGTATACGTGCACACTGCTGTAGTCTGCGATGGGTAAGTGATTCAGAAGAACAACTTGCGGCGAAATATCTTTCATAGCAGGGAGTCAAATAGACGAGGGGGAAACAACTCTGAAATTTTTGTACACCTCGTCATTCAGAAAAATTCACTAAAAAAAATCTGGAAAATTCAGAAAACTTAACGAAAATTTTGAGGAATTTAGGAAGCTTAAGAAATTTCCAAAAAAAAACGATAAAATTCTGGCAAAAGTTAACAAAAATCAGATAAAAATTCACAAAAATTCACGAGAAAAAAATTTACAAAATTCTTTCCCCCTCGCAAATAAATGAACTTTTTTTTTTTTTTTTTTTTTTTTTTTTTTTAAATTAACCTTTGAAGTTATTCGAACCAAATAAGTGAGTCAGCCGCCAGCAGGGAGAATTACTTTCAAGAACTGAATGCAATGACTCAACCGAGCGAGCACGTGTGTGCCGTTGTACCTTACGTGAAGGGCGATGGGGAGGGAGGGGGGGGGGGGGGTAACTTCCCATATCTGAGCGGGACGTGAGCGAATTAGCCTGCTCTGCTGCCCGGACGGACCGGCCCGGCCCCACCGTACCGTCTCCTCCTCTCTGCCTCTTCGGAAATAGTCGAGCCGTTCCCGAGAAAATGCCGCAGCCGTCAGGACTGTTATTGCCGCATATACGCGAACGTGTAATCGTCATATTCGGAATTCGCGGGTCGATAAACAGTCGCACGAGTCGGGTTGAGTCCGGATGAATCAGGCGGAGCAGAGCCGAGATGACGAGTCGTCACATAAGGCATTCGCTATACGATACGAGACGCATCAGAAATTGCCCGGAAAGCAGAGCACACGGCGCCACTGATATCACATTTTCCCCATGGCAAAAATAAATAAACTGGCGCGCGCGCGCGAGCGAGTTATTGAATGTCGCTATATACGCGGCCGCTTTGCCGCCGCGCGACTACAGCCGCCTCACGATTTCAGCGGTAGGCATATGTATGCGGATAATAAATTCGGGACGCGTTAACACACACACACACACACTCGCGCGCGCGCCGAGGGTAGTCGGATATGGCCTTCGCATGTAGTGTTGTCGAGTATGGAAATGATAACCAGTAGCAGGTTGGCGTTCGGCAGCAGAGGATGAGGGGTGACGTTGAGGAATGCTAATCCCAAGTTACATCCCGGTTAGACGAGCTGCGCTGCCGCCTGCCGCCGCGGCGCGAGGCGGGAAGGGGAGCGTCTCCACCTACGAGCCTCTGAGTGTGAGTGTGTGTGTGTGGAGGGGCACGAGTCAAAGCCACACTGGTGACACATGTGGCCTTCCGAATAAGCGGCCCGCGCGCTGCCCTCCTGATGCGCTGTCGCAAGACAACCGTCCCAAAACATAAAAAGACATCTCAACCAGATCGGTATCGGAAGCAGATGATACTTTTTGCTGCTAGTTTGTTTTAGGTTCTTGTCGCTAAAGATATTCAATTTCATTCGAGCGGCATCGGTGCGAGTCGGGTAGGCCGTGCTAGGGACCCTCTCTGTGCTGGGGACCCTCACAGAGAGGGCAGGCTTTGCGGGGAATCCGGCACTGCCGCGTCGCGCCTTGGAACTGCTCGGCAGCAGAGCAATGTCGGACAGGGTAAGGGGGCGACTCTGTTTCGCGCGGACTGCGCTTCAGCTACTCACTCACTCACTCACTCACCGCCCCGGTACTATAGTACCCAGGGAGGTACGCGCTTGGTTTCTGGACTATCGAGAGTAAAAACTAGCTGACACCTTATTGTGTCTTGTACTTAGGTGTATGTTTTAAAGTAAAGGCGTTATAAAGTTAAGGTCTGCTAAAAAAAAATTTAAAGTTAGAAAAATATCGAGCCACCGAAACAACGTGAGACGTTTCGACCGTAGATTTCGGAAAATAAAAATCTCAGTGTCTTGCGACGCTGAAAACATTTGTAAGAAACAGTCTTGCATATGAGCGGACTAGTAAGAGTATTGATTGCGTATGATTGACGAAGAGGCTCCCTCCATTCCGGTCACTCATTGGCCTCTCTCTCTCTCTCTCTCTCTCTCTCTCTCTCTCTCTCTCTCTCTCTCTCTCTCTCTCTCTCTCCCTCTCTCCTTCCCTCCCGGGCGGCGGCAGCGGCAAAGCTGAGCGCGGAGCATCGGAAATGACGAGTCATTAGCAAAAAGTATAGGTGTCACTGGCAGGCATGTGAGACGTGTGGGCTGGGCGGGGCGGGGCGGGAGCCTGGAAACAATCGCTCAGTCGGACCTGAGCTGGGTCCCACATCCTCGGTCGCGGGGCGGAGGGAGGCGCTGGCGGCGGCGGGCGGCGGCCGCGCCCCCCGCATCCGCATTCCGCACCGCTGCTGCTGCTGGAACCAGCGGGCGGGGCCATACTGCTGCCCCTTCGCGACATTCACATTCGCGTTCGCGCAGCTCCAGTTCGAATTGCAATATGCGACTCGCCCCTCTCTCCTGCAGCACCGCCTCATCCTCCTCAGCGCGAGAAAGACGAGGAAAAGGAGGGGGGGGGGCAAGAGGCCTAATCCCCCTGCCCCCCCCTCCCCTTGGCCCGCGCGTTATGGTTTGAACAATGGTTCTGGAGCCACCATAGCGGCGCGCTCCCGGCGACACCGCAGCTCGCCTCCCAGCCCACCCCGCTCCGCCACCGCCTGGCCTCTCGGCAGCGCGCTGTACCGCCCTTTTCATTTCCAGGGGTCGTTTGGGAGCGGCTGTACCAAACCTGGGATTATACCCGAGCGTGCCAATTAGTACTCCTGGCAGAGGATATAAAAGCGAGCCGAGCTGAGGCAAGGTGAGGCCGGCGGCCTGGGCCCGGGCAGCATGTGCAGGCGGGGCGGGGCGGGGCGGGGCGGGGACGGCAGTGCAGCCGAGCAGAGGCCCTGCGCTGCGCTGCGCAGCTCGCACCCGCTGCAGCCGGAGAACACCCTCGGGCTGGGCGGGCCGTGGTGCAGCTCGCCCGCGCTCTGTCGCACTCACTCGGGACCTCGCTGCACCTCACTCTCTCACTCTCTCTCTCTCGAGCTGGGCTGCTGCGCGCGCCTCACGTCATGTCAGCGCCGCGACGCTCCGCCGCGGCCGCGTGCGAGGCGGCTGCCGAGCCGCGCGATGCACCACAACGGCCGAGCCCGCCCCGCCCCGCCCGCCCCGGACGCAGCCGTGCCGCCGCACCACACCACGCCGCCACCCACAAGGAAGCGCTGCAGTGCGCTGCCATTGCCAATATATCACCCGCGAGGCCGGAATAATCGGGGACCGATGATTTACGGCCAACGTAAAATCGGGTTAAAATATTGCAGTCTCGACAACAACGGGCTTTTTCGCTTTTCGAGCCAGGCAGGCAGGGGTGCACGATAAACGCCGCACATACACACACACACACACACACACACACATATGCTCGGGCTAGTTACGACGAGCGGGTAGTCTTGCAGGGATGACAAGAGCCGCAACCGTATTATTTGCAGTGACGACCAGGTAATTGGTTTACGCTGTAACGACAGTGACGGACCTAGCTGCCCCTTAACCCTCTCTTTCTTTCTCCCGTATGTTGCCTCCCGCTATAACTCACTTTCACTCTCTCTCTCTCTCTCTCTCTCTCTCTCTCTCTCTCTCTCTCTCTCTCTCTCTCTCTCTCTCTCTCGACAACAGTGACGACGCCTGGGGGCAGGGGTGACGCGTTCCCTCCGGTCGGTACGGCCCGGGCCGTGGAGCAGGGAGGCAGATAGTTTTGCTAGTCGACGGTGAGCTAGCTACAAGCCTCTCTCCCGCCTCACTCGCTCCGGTTTCCTGCTGTATCCCTCCCCCCCCCCTCCCAACAAACACACAAACACACACGCACGCACCTGAATCCAGCCCCCCTCGAGGCTCTTATACACGGACATTGTCAGTAGCTCAGCAAAAGCCCGACTGTGTCAAAGTGATGGCATTCGTATGCACGGTACACACGACAAACTCTGTTGCAAAAGACAGGCGTCCTATGCTATACCGACAACTAAAATCACGACTGAAAATCTCGTCGGAAAAGCTTTAGTGGGGTTAGATTAGGATTTAGAGGGGTACTTGCGGGTATTCACGTATATTGTATCACGCGCCACCGCCAATTTCAAGGTACGTCGTACGACCCGCAATATTTCAATAAGACTCAGAAAAATGCTACTTCAACGAGTGGTCGATAATGCACTCTTTCCGCTGAAGCGTTACCGCGCTCTCGCTTACTCGCCTTGAGTCGCGGACGGACAGGATAAAACTTTGAGACGAGTCGGTCGGTCCGCTGGACACCGCCGCGGAGGAGCTCTTCAACTCTGCAAGGAAGAAGCGTCAAAGACTCTACGGGCCCCGGGCGGCGCGTACCGCTGCGGCCTGAAGAGCAGCGCGTCCGCGCGGGGCGGGGCGGGCGAGCCATGCCGCCTAGCACACCAATTAAACTCGCATTTACGGGGGCCTAGTCCCGTGTCCCGCTCCGCCACGCCTCACCCCGTGGGGTGAAGGACACGACGGACCAGAGATGTCCATGCGATATTCATCGCGGCCTCCCTTCCCGCACGGCACGGCGGCCTCCGACCTTCCAATTACCAGACACACCCACCGCCTAACCCCGCCCCGCCCCGGACTGCCGCCTGGAAGAGGCGAGGGGTACGGCAGAGCAGCGCACACCACAGTGACGTTCAGGTGAGCAGGCGAGGTGGAAACAACTCGGATATTTTTGTACACCCTGTAATTCAGGAAAATTCCAATATTTTTTTTTTAATATGTAGAAAAATTCAAGAGAATTCAGGAAAATTCAAGTGAAAATTCACAAAACTTTAAAAGAGTTCACGAAAATTCACAAAACTTCACAAAAGTTAACGAAACGAAAATTCACAAAATATGTACACAAAATTCAGAGTTGATTCTCCCTTGTGTTCAGGGGAGGATCCGGCGAACCCAGATCCAGGCCTGCAGCGATGTGGGTACCGAGGGCAAAAGACAAACTCGAGGCGTTTCACGTTTTCGTTACTATTTTTTTAAAACTTCCTTAACTGTCGAAAGAATACAACGCTCAAAGCTAAAACAGAGTTGTTACGCACAACATGATGCCCTGCTCTGATTACAAATAATAAAATTAAGGTTCGAAATAACTGTGTCGTATTCCAGGTTAAGAGCGCACGTCCAGCAGAGGGTGGCCGGATGGCAGCAGCAGCGCCGTCAACCCCGTCACCACCACACCCGAAAACCCCACCTCACCCCACACCCCGTCCCGCCCCGCCCCGCCCCACCCCGCCGCGGCTGGCCAGCTGGTCAGCAGGCCAGTCGTGCACGGGTGTGCGGTCAGGTGCGGTGTGGCGGGCTATGCGGAGGGGCAGAGCGGCCGCGTCAACAGCCCCGGTGCTCCTGTCAGAAGTCGGCGGGCGGGGCGGAGGGAGGACTCGCTGATGGGAGATGCAGAGCGAGGAGTAATTGAATGAGGCCGGGAGGGGCGGGAGCTCGCACCATCCGCGCCGCGCGCGCCTGGCCGCACCATCTGATCTACCGGCCAGGGCCGGACCCTGACACCCCTGCGGGGCGGGGCGGGGCGGGGCGGGGCGGGGCGGGGCGGGGCGGGGCGGGGCGAGGCGCAGTGCAGTCCCCGAGGAGACCGAGGCTGGGGCCTTAGCGCCGGTCAGGCCAGTCAGCCGACACGACGACCCCTCCCACACACGTCAACAATTAGCCACTTTAAGCCCCACTATTGGAGTCTGGCGAGGCGACCCTTGGGGATAAGAGGGCGGCGCGATGGGGTGGGGTTGGGCGGGGCGGGTCCAGGACGACTGACCCTCCTCTGCTACACCCCAAATGAGCGACGTGCAGACGTGCAACACATCGACCCTTCGACACCCCTGGGTCCCGCCCCGCCCCGCTCCGGCTCGTGGGGACGCCTGACCACTGGGGCGCCGCGTGCCGACCCGATCGCCGAGAGGTCTACTCCACAACAATTATAATAAATAAAAAAAAAAATCTGCTTCGATATTGCTTGGAAGTAAGTCGCAAACCATGAAACAGTACAGATTCAGTTCGTACGTATACAGCACATTCAGTACGTATAACGCAAATGTTCAACTCTCGCAACTGTCATAATCTTGGTCATAATGAACAATACAAGCTACAGGCATAAAGACTTCGGCTGGAAAATGAAAGAACAAGGCGGGCGGGCGACCGTCGTCGCGACGGCAGCAGAGGCTCCTCGTAAACTTTTTCAATTACACAATTTCTAAAAAGTAAGACTCAGTCTGACGCGCAGCTGACGCGCTGGTGGCGACACACCCCGCCGCACCGCCCCGCACCGCCGCGTCCGACGCCGTTAATTGTAATCACAATTAATTCCAGGCCGGGCCAAAATAATTCAATTTTCACCCGGCCGGGTCAGGCGAGGCGGGACGCCCCCACACGAGCCGCGCGGGAAAAATGACGATAATTAAGCGCGTCGCGGTGCGTCGCGTCGCTCCCCGCCGTGTCCTCGCGCGCCTTCCGGTCCGGCACGGTAGGCCATCTGATAGCGGGGGCGGGGCTGTTTTGGTAGCCGATTCCTGGGTTGTTAGGTTAATTGATGCACACCGAGCCTTTGTTCCCGACCACGTGTATTGATTGATTGAGCAGTCACAAGTTTGTACCTCTACGTTCTCCGGCTCCTAGGCGACTGCCTCCTCACACCCTGCCGTGCCCGTTCGAGCCCTCCGCTCTCCAGCCCGGCAGGACGGACTGGCGGGGTGAATCCCTAGCGTCAGCAGGAATACACCTCCGATTCGCTCCCTGCCCGACAGATTGACGTCGGGCAGCCTTCCAGCCCGCGGTCACGGCTGAGCGGGGCGCCAATATTCAAAACTAGGTGTTTACATAGATTTGCCCGCAACAGCCGCGCCGCATGAGGAAACAGTCGTCCTCGACTCTAAGCAGATACAAATACAAATACAAATAAGCAAATAGCAAATACAAAATACTTGTCGTCCTCGACTCTAAGGAATTACGAATACAAATAAGCAAGTAAAGGTTTAACTTACTTGGTACAACCGTGCGAGTAGGTTTTGTGTTTGTACACAATAAACCTTGTCGCATTTTGAACTTTGGGACATTCTTAATTCTTGGTGTCATTTCCGTTGGTTTACCGTCAGCATGAAAGGTTGCAATAATTTTTGCAAGAGAGGGGTCTTCTCTCTGCAATTTAATGAACCGCTTCAGTCCTGGTACCTTTAGACGATCCTTATTCTCTACCACTTTTCCCATTTCTGATGCTACGCTTTCTTCTCTATCCTCTGCAATGAAGTAGTTTCTAAGTTTCATTAACTCTATACCCAGAACATTTTTACCCTCTTTTTCAGAGCAATTAATGCACAGACATGAACCAGTAAAATTATCACAAGAGTGATTACAATACACAAGTAATTTACCCTCTGTAGCTTTAAGTTTTTTCCTAAGATCCGAATCATTACCAAATTTAGCTTCCAGTCCTTTTCGAATTGCATTAGTAATACTTTTCTTGACTGCATTTTCCATTTTCAATCTAATACTTCTGACTAGTTCATTGGATGTTTCGTTTACAAATGCTTGGTTTTCCAGTGATCGTAGTTCGTATTTATTTATTAGATCATAAAGCGAAATAAATCTTTCCCCGTCAACTTCAAATTCCGAAACGTGGAATGGAGAAAGAAACTCGTACTCCTTATTAGTAGAGTCAAATGCAATAGCTAAATCTGACTGTAACAAGTCTTTATTTTTCCACATAGAGTTTAGGACTTTCCTCTCGTCGTCTGCTACAGGCTCAAAACAAAGCCTTGGGTCTCCCCGGTGACAGTCATCTGACGTCACCGCGGATTCCCGCGAGTCTCCCGCGTTCGCGTCTTTACCGCCATATCGCGCGTCGTCTGCTGCCGAGTCCACGCGCAATAGGCTCTCGTACCCCCGCAAGTTGTTGCTGAACGCTACTTGTGATTTTATCCTGTACACTACTTAATTTCTTCTTTGCTGCCCTCGTCAGCATTGGTGCTATCAGATATTCTTTTGGTCCGCTCTCCTCCTCGATCTGGCTTTTCTTTTCTTGGTCTCTGATTATCATTAGAAGTTGGCCCAGTACATTTTCACCAGTCGTGTTTACACATTTAATACAGGTACAGTTTCCCCAAAAATTATCATGAAAATAATTGTTTTCTATTATTTCCCTATCGCCTGTATCTAATAATTTCCTTAATTCTGTCGTTTCAGGAGTGAATTTATTCATCAGACAATTTAACATTACAGTGACCTTGATTTCTTCCCAGTCTGGACGTAAAGTTACTTGTTTACCACGACGGTTTGCTTCGCTCGGCGATTCTGCGCACCTAATCCATTCCTTCTCCGCTTCATCATGGGTCTTTGCTGCCTGAAAAGCATGTTCTACCGACGGCCATCCACATGCGTCGTAGAATATTTTAACAGGATAAAAGTTGGATAGGAAGTCAAACTCGCCTCGAAATGACGTTATTGGCACTCGCTCTTGAGGTGCTTTGCTTATCATTGGATCCACCTCGGCCTTACCTGGCTCAGGTGAGCAAGAGTTTGTGTTCCATCCACTTTGAATAACTGATGTCCGGCCTGCGGGTGACACTAACCCTACTTCTTTGTTTACTTTTTCAGGTGATAAGTGATTACACTGAAGTTTGGTAATGAGATTATCTGGAAGTTTAACTTCTTCAGTAGAGTCTTTTGGGGGAGGTGGTAATCTGCTTAATGCATCAGGAATTTTATTTGCCTCACTCCGAACAATTATGAAATCAAAGGAAAATTGTGACAAATAAGCTATGAATCTATTGAACGGTGCTGCAGGATTATCCATCCGCAACAGGTAACGCAAAGAACTTGCATCAGTAACCACTGTGAATTTTTGCAACAATTTTAATTCATTCTCGAAATATTTGACACCTTTAAATAATGCTAGGCATTCCTTGTGGAACGCTGACCAATTAAGGTGTGTCCCTTTTATAGGTTCTGAAAAGTATCCTACTGTCTTCCAGCGACCATTTCTCAGTTGGGCCAAAAATCCTCCAATATTGTCCTTACTGGCATCAATATGCAGACGTGTATCTAATTTTTCATCAAACAATGCCAGGGTGGCATCCTGCAGGAGGAAGGTGTACAACTCAACTATGAATTTTCTGTCTTCCTCTGTCCATGCAAAAGGTAATTTCTCATTAGCCATATCATGATACTTTTGAATTTTTGCTCCAAATCCCTTAATATAGCGTCTATGGTAAGAAAAAAAACAAATGACTGACTTAAGTTCTTTAGGATTTTTAGGGTTTTCTAAGGCAAGTAGAGGTTTAAATCTTCTTGGGTCAGGGCGTGCTTCTTCTCCCGCTGTCACTAACAAACCTAAAATTGGAATGGTTTTTCGAAACAATACAGCTTTAGAAGGGTTAACACATAAATTATTTTCCCTGAGCTTTTGAAGTGTAGCTTCCAGACATTCTTTTGTCTCTTGATAGCTAGTCCCAGCACAAACAATGTCATCCATATATGCCATTGCTCCTGTTTCTAATAAAATTTTAGACATTATCATATTTCCCCACATTGGTGAAGCAGACGTACCCATTGGTAAACGATTCCACACTAGGGATCGTCCTTGGAAATTAAATCCACACAACTTTCGTGATTGCTCAGTCATTTCCACACAGTAAAAGTATGACACTATGTCCAATGAACACAAAAGCTTTTTATCTGAACAGTAAGCTAACACATCCTGGATAGTTGTCGATTTATATTGTGGTAAAACCAAAGTTGCATTAAGTTTTCGACTATCCCAGAGGATTCTTCCTAGTGGCTTTTCTGCAGTACTGCCCCTCTTTTCCACTACGAAAAAGGGAAGGCAGACCACAGATGGGCCATAGGAACAAATCCCTTGCTCTAAGAATTTATTTATTTCCTGCTCTGCGATCTGCTTATGTCTAGCTGATAATGGCCATTGTTTCACAAATATTGACTGATTGTTACTCCTTTCCAGGTGTGCAAGGACTCCTGGAACCGTCTTACCCATTTTCATATTTTCGGTAAACACATCGGGATATCTACTGCATAGTTCCCTAACCTCGGTTTTTTCCTCATCTGTAAGATCCGCATTAGACAAATCTGGTATGTTTTTTCTCTTGTCTCTCATTAACCAAATTACAATCTGTGCTAATAAAATCTATTTCATCAAGTTCTATGAGATTATTTTCAAGTGCAAATTTTATCTCTGCTAAATTTGTTTCAGTTATTTTACTTTCAGACACGTTTTGGTCTTCCGGCTCGACCAGTCCAACCTCCGTTCCTTTTTGCAAACAAAATTCTTCATCACTATTATTTAGGATTGGGACTCGAAGTTCATCAAGTATCAGACATTCCATAGTGACTATGTCTGGATTATCATCAACAATCATTGGAGTTGAAATTGCTGGTAAGATATTTTTATTAATTCCAGTACAGACTTTAATCATTGTGTATGAATTAGGAGGTAAAATAATCTCTTCTGCTGCAAATAGCAGCAGGCAGGGACCCAAAGTCCGGTCAAGTAGACCAGTACTCGGGCCTGCAGGGGAAGGACAATCAGAAAACATACCATTTTGCCCTACAGTATTTGATTGTTGAACCGCCTCATAGGGTGCACGTTCCCTTTCTAAAATTACCTTTTTACCCCCAATGGTGAATTGAGCCGTTTCATTTTGCCACGAAATCACTGCTTTGTATTTGTACATAAAGTCATTCCCAATCAATGCGTCGATATCATATGGCAAATCAGCACAAATCATCGGGTGTTTCACCGTTGACTCACCGAGTGAGACATTTGGGTGATACACTCCGTGGACTGGCAAGTATGTTTTGTTTGCTACACGCAATTTAATTTTGACTTCTTTTAACTGATCAGTGTTCGTGCAGTACTTAGTGTTTAGTACACTTTTACAAGCTCCTAAATCAAGACATGCTTTAATTTCAAGTCCGTCTATCTTAATTTTAACTCTGAATAGTCTACCAATATCATCCCCATCTGAAAGTTCCAAAATTTCCCACTTTTCTCTATCCCACAATTTTGCTCTATCTTTACTCACATGAAAACCTGAGTTTTCAAAAGAGTATGTATCGCTAGCCTTTGCAAATTTTCCCTTAAATTTGGAAAGAAAATTCCTGCCGAGGACCAGTTCGATCCCCGGAGGGAGTCTAGCGACAAGCATTGGTAGAGTTTCTTTCACTCTGCTAGATACCTTAACTAAAGGGTTAAAAATGCCTAATCCAGGTTCCTGTTTGCCATTGTACTCTATCCTAGCCCGCATAGTTTGTATTTTTTCCTTCTTGAGCCACTCGCTCGGTGCCATTACCGAGCATGCGGCGTCCTCGTCCACAAGTCCTATCATAGTGTGACCGTTAATTTTAACTTTTATTGGAAAACAGTCACTCACGCCCGTGATCACAATCGGTTCATCCCAATTAATTTTCATTAATTCATGCAGGTCAGATTCGTCGTAGCAGTGCGAACGGATGAGAGATTGGAGACGCTCCTTCTGGTCTCCCCCCTCCCTCGCTGCCACTTCGTCTCTAGTCAATTTTGGATCATTCCCACCGGGAGTCACCACGTCAGCGGTCATCTGAACCGCCGACCGTTCGCGGGGCTCCGCGGCCTGTGGCTGCCGGCTCCCCCTCCCCACCGGAGTCCACTCACCCGGTGTCGGGTTTGCTCGGACAGCGCTGAGTTTGGTTCCCAGCTGCAACCCGCCGCTGCCTGCGCATGCATGTAGTGCTTTCGCCATTTTTCCTGATCTCTCAGCGTATGCTTTGAAAGTTTCAATCGGAACCATTGCGTCAATGTGACCCGACGCAATGGGACCCTCGAAGTTCAATACAACGCTGGTTAATGGCTTGCCAAACTTGTATCGAAAAACTTTAATTTCTTTTCCTACGATCATTTTAATGCTAATTTCTAGCGCATCCGCTGCGGCATGCATTTGTACCTCGGATGCCATTTCACGCTGATGGGTATGCAAAGTGAAGTAATCCCACTTATTAAAGCCTATGATAAAATCCTTATAATCATCCCAGTGCTCGAATACATAGCGAGCAATTACCATTCGCAGCGCCATGCTGCCATTAAAACTACCATATAGGGAATAACTCAAACTATGATAAAAACATGACCCGTCCCTTGGGGTCTGCACGGCCACGTAGCTGTCGCTTGACAGTGTACCGGCTTTGACTACACTATTTTTCAGAGTGATTATTCTAATTAAAGGCTGACTTACTGACGAAAATTTTGTAATTTGGGGCATGACACCATACGATGATTTGGGTCATTGCACAAATAGCAATTTCCTCTGCCACGGTTGCCTCTTGGCTGATTTTGGAAATTACCTGCTTGTCCTTGATTGTACCAGTTTTCCCCCTGGTTACCACTTTGAAACACCTGTGTTTGGCCCCCACCGTTTACAAAACGGTTGGGTCCATTTCCTGGCTGATACCCGTAATTTTGCCCTTGAAAATAATTGCCACTGTTCTGGTAATAACCACCAAAATTTTGCCTACCTCGCCCAAAATACCTGTTCCCATTTCCTCTAAATCTAAAATTACCACGGCCTCCACGACCATTGTAGCGGTTGTTGCCGCCACGGCCCCTACCCGTGTTATTTCCCACAAACATGGCATTGCTTTCTACACCCAATTCCTTGAACTGCTTCAAAAATGTGTCAAATTTCTCCTCTGCTAGTGATGAAACTGTAGCTAAAATTTTTTCTTCCTTGGATTCCACTAATTTCTTCAAATTTCCCACTTCATCCTTCCATCCCTTTTCAAAACTACTCGGCATACTTCCAGCTTCAATCATATTCCTATCAGTAATTGCATCTTCCAAAATTTGTATAAAATCTGAAATTTGATCACAGCTGCGCCCTACAAGCAAGGATGCAACTGAATGTGGCAAAATTTTGAGCATTATCCTGCAGACTTCTTTTTCAGGGAGGGGTGGGTTAGCCCTCCTTGAAGCACTGTAGAGCCTATGCGCAAAGGCTCTGTACGTCTCATTTTCCCTAGGCCTCATATTCATTAGGTTACCCATCACTGCACTCATCGAGTTATCTGATTGGAACGCCTTCACCATAGCCTCTACATACTCACCCCACGGCTTACCCTGAAGCTCCTCATGCTTCCCCCTCGCGTAAGGTGGTAGAAAGTGTAACACATACATATGTAAATCGTCCTCTTTAATCGAGTACTTGGCGTACACACGCTTTGCATTCTCAAACCATTCCCTTACTGAACCTTCATCGAAGTTCGGTAGGGTTGGTTGCAGGGTCAAAGGTAGTGCAGCCATTTTCTCGCGGTTCTTTTTAGCTAGCTTTTCCTCCTCTTTTCGGAGCCTTTCTTTTTCTTCCTGTTCCCTTTTTAACTTTTCTCTCCTAGCTGCTTCCCTTTCGGCTGCTTTAACTTCACCAAGGGCACCCGCTACTTTAAACAATAATTCCCCAACTAGGTTGTAAGTATCCTCCTCACTAACTTCTTCTCCACCCTTTTCTAAGATATCAGTAACAAATGCTTTAAAGGTAATTACCGGTAATTTGCAATAATGTGGCTTGTATGATTGCAGGTCATTCGCTGTGCTCAGTACTCTGATACACGGGAGCGAACAACTTCTGTAATGGTTCGTAATATATATATTATTGTATGTTTTTCTACGATTAACTTTGAATTCTAATTCTTCTGGAAATAAAGAGATTGACTCACAAAGTTGTCTAGCTAAATCAACTGCGTCCTCTAAAGTCCAATTTTCGTAATTTTCAACTACAAATGCCGGTGTGGTGTTATCATCCGTCAGATAATTTTTGACTGTCTGATAATTACTCATTATCCATTCTAAACAGGTGAGAAATAGAGTTGGCGTACCTACCGTTTTGTCCGGTCGATGCGTTTAATCCAAAAAGATCCAAAATTGGTTGAGTCGCCTCCACATCACTTTTAAGGAGCACAAAAAAAATTTTCACACACTAACACGCACAAGGCAAAACTACAGCTCGATGGGCACACTGCCTAACTACGGCCGATGCACCAGAAGATGTTTTGGTGGCCGATTCCTGGGTTGTTAGGTTAATTGATGCACACCGAGCCTTTGTTCCCGACCACGTGTATTGATTGATTGAGCAGTCACAAGTTTGTACCTCTACGTTCTCCGGCTCCTAGGCGACTGCCTCCTCACACCCTGCCGTGCCCGTTCGAGCCCTCCGCTCTCCAGCCCGGCAGGACGGACTGGCGGGGTGAATCCCTAGCGTCAGCAGGAATACACCTCCGATTCGCTCCCTGCCCGACAGATTGACGTCGGGCAGCCTTCCAGCCCGCGGTCACGGCTGAGCGGGGCGCCAATATTCAAAACTAGGTGTTTACATAGATTTGCCCGCAACAGGGCGGGGCGGGGCGGGGCGGGGCGGTTTAGACGCGGTGCGCGGTGCGCACATCATCCATCACCTCGCACTGCGCGCCGCGAGGTCCGGTGGTGGTGGTGCGCTCCCGCGCAGGGTCCCTCGATGCCTGCTGCACCTCATACGGGCGCATTCCCACCTACGGGTCCTAGCAGCGTGTCGAAGGGGTAAAATGTGATAGACACGGCGAAGAAAAATAATAATTATAAACGAGTTTCTGCGTGGTACCTGGAGCGCGCGCTCCTCGCGACCCGATTTCCTCTTCTTGTGTACGACCCGTCGCCTCGGTATTCGGAGTGCAGGATATACGACACTCCCACTCCCACCCGGCCCAGGCCGCCCGGGCCACCGCGCCGCCCCAGTGCGCTCGCGCGGGGCGGGGCGCTGCAGTTACAGCCCGTGGCTGTTCAACAGCGACCCGACCTGGTTTCCCCTTTAAAAGCGGGCGAGAGGCGGGGTTGGGGTGGGGCGGAGGCCAGGGGGGACGCACGGGGGTGGCCCCCGCAGGCATGATCCCCGCACTACACAGGGCGGGGCGGGGCGGGGCGGGGCGGGGGCGCGAGGAACGCTACCCCCTGGATGTCTGGCGTGCCAGAGGGGCGCGGCGGAGCGCAGCGGCCCCGGGTCACGTGACGGCTGCGTACGCACCTGCAGCAGGGAGGGAGGGAGGGCCGCGGGAAAAACACAGGAAAAACCGAAAGCTTTAAATTAAAACATATTTTCGCTTGGTCTCTTTTTCCCTGAAGAGAGCTTAAGCCTAGAGGCTAGCAGCACCTGAACATCGCATGTTGCAGGTATATTTCGCATTTATTGTGATTTAAAATACCGCCTGTTTAGATAAGGGGCCGTTCATATACCACGTGGACACCTTTTAGTCACTTTTTGCCCCCCTCCCCCCTCCTTGTGGACAACCGTGGAAAATGATCCGATACCCCCCCCTCCCCCCCCTGTCCACGAGGAAAATGGAATTTCACCTTTTTCGCTGTTTTTGACTCGCGCTACAAATTTCTTGAAGTGTCATGAAATTTTCAAATATTTCGGCATTAAAGAAGAGTTGGCGATACTTGGAGAGGCTAGCAGACAGCCCAGCTCCAGTCTAGCCCGCTGTTTTACGTTAAAAAAAAGGAATAAAAAATCCTCGTCGACAGGGCGCTACACCCCCCCTCCCCCTCCCATGGACATTCGTGGACTTTTCTGGTCTCCCCCCCTCCCCCCAAAGTTTCCACGTGGTATATGAACGGCCCCTAAAGAAAAAGACACGCCATGATACGATTACGAATTTCATTGTGTAGTATTGAAGGTTACACACTACACACCTCCTCTAGCTGAGGGCGGCGAACGTCCTCCTGTGCCCACCCCCTTCCTACTTCTTCTCTTCGAACCCCTTGGCTGGACCGGGGTCGAGTTACTTTTATCCAGGTAGCTGCAGCAGCTGAGGCCACGACCAAAAGCCCCCCTCCCCAATCCTCTCCTTTATACAGGGAAATTTCTCGACGACTCTTGACAAGTGTCCGGGCCGGGCCGGGGGCCGGGCGGTGCCTCCCTTCACCTCACCTCACCTCGCGGCGAGACGCGGGGCTGGAGCCGCCGCCGATACTCCTCGCGCAGACCCTGCCCCGGCCCGGCCCGCTCCGGCCCCGGCCGCTACCGTGGAGGAGGAGCCTAATTAACCCGAGAGCACGCTGAGGTGGTCATCACGAGGGTTTTAGAAGACGACCTCTCCTCTCTCCTTCCGGTCCGGTCCACTCTCTTCCTCTCTCTCTCTCTCTCTCTCTCTCTCTCTCTCTCTCTCTCTCTCTCGCTCTCTCTCTCTCTCTCTCTCTCTCGCCCGCTCACAACCCTTCTAGAGCACCGGCCTTCCCGTCCACCCTGCGGGGCTTCGTGCCCAGACGCAGCGGGGCAGCAGGGCGGGCTATGTCCGCCGCCGCCGCCGCCGCCGTGCAACCCGGCCCGGGCAAATCCCTTTCATTGGCTTACGCTATGATTACAGGTCTAGCCCCCCTCCCCCAGAGTGAGTGAGTGAGAGAGCACGAGAGAGAGCGAGAGGGAGAGATAGAGATGCCCGGCTAGGGGGTTCTTCATCAAAACTTGTCCGACCGTCGTTTTACACCCAAACTAAAACCGTGCGCGCATCCTGATCAATACACCGCCCGGCCCGCCCCTCCTCCGTGTGGCCGGCCCAGGCCCTGCGGCTCTCGAGTCTGGCCTAGGACTCCACCACGACCGACACCGCCCCAACTAGACTCGAGTCGGCAGTTGAGAATAATAACCCCAAGCCCCCCGCAGAGGGTCTGCAAAGTTGTTTTGGCCGTGCACGGGACAGGACAGCCGGCGCGCGGTACAGTTCTGCGCGCCGGGGGCGGTGCGCTTAGGGCAGCCATACCCTCCGCAGGGCGCAGCGCGGAGGCAGCAGGGGCAGCATGCCTTATGCTTTAGCCGTGCCGGGCATTGTTCGGCGAAAGGGGCTCACGGTGAGCGGCAGCGGCGCCCGTACAGAATGGAACTCGCGGCCGGAGAAGCACTATACCCCGTTAGTAGGGGAAGGTATGGGATACATTGGGACAGATTTTCCCTCTTTGCTGTAGACTGAAAACCGTTTGAGTTGGACTAATCGGCATTGGTCCTGACTGTACATTGAAGTGTTGTCCATCCTATATCAAAGCACCCAGACATCGTTTTGCTCAATCTTTGTAGGCAGATAAATTTTTCCGAAGGTTGTTGCTTGTCTCAATGAACTCACATACGGGGAACAATGGGACACCCATAAAAAACCATGGGGTGGGGAACATTGGGACATTTGGCGCACTTTACTGTGACTGTACAACATTCATAATAACTTTGCGGTCTAGAACTCTGTAGAAGCTTGAGAGAACTCAATTTATTGTCATGAATGGCTATTTTAATTTTTTTACGGATCGCTGCAGTCACTTTTGGTGATCTCCCATTGTTCACGTTCCACTATTACTACGTCGATTAACAAATTATGTAACATTTATGAAAGTGATGTGTTGACCCGTTATCGGGGTGTGTGTCAGTGCCGGAAGGTCTCGGATCTTTAGATAAGACTCAAAACTTTCACACCCCGTTCTTTCTTCCAAACCTCGCAAGTTGTGTAATAAAACGTGCATTGATTGCGATGAGCCGATGATTCCCAGAAACCGCACCTCGCCGGCTGGATACTTATGGGGACGCGAGGCGATGTCACAGCGCCATAAAGACAAGCACCCCCTCCATATCTTTCACCGCTGTCGGGCGGGAGGAAGGGGAGCGGGAGGGAGTAGTAGGGGAAGGGGTGGACGTACAGCGGGGCGATTCAGCCGCCGTAAAACCGTTAATTGGACCCCAAATTCCTGTTTCCTCACGTCTTCATCACGACTCGCTCGCTCCCTATCCTTCCTGCACCCACCCCATCGCTCTCTCTCTCTCTCTCACTCTATCTCGCTCGCTCTGTCCCCTCACGAGGGCCCCTCCCGTCGGTGCGTCCAAAGTCGTAAAACGGGCGGAGCCATCAGCCTCGCTAGTCCGCCTCGGCCCGGCCCGGCCAGCATGGGCCTGGGTCAAAACCGGCGAAAAGACTTTTATATCTCATTCCGATTGATATGGGACTGCGATCATAAGTCGAGCCGACACCAGCTGTTGCTTGACCGATTGGGTGGGTAGTGGGGGTGATACCATTTCAGTTTAGGGAGCTGCATATTGGTCAGATGACATACAATAGTTCGTCCGTCGTACGTGAACAAGTAACAAGTAACCTCTTTGGCAAGAATTTAGGAAATATTCCGGCATTTCTGAAGCAGACATTCGCAAGGTCCGCAAAATCCGATATTTATAGCTGCATTGTACGTATATGTAGACGGAGGAGTAAACCAGAGGGAGAAAGAACAGAAAAGGAGAGACAGAGAGAGAAGATGGGGGGTGGGAAGGGGGGGGGCGAGAGACAGAGCGAGCGAAGACAGCGAGAGCGGACGACACGCACAAGTCCTGTTTAGTATTCGGCTTGCCAGGAGTAATCCCGAATTTTACAGCCGCCGCGGTGTGGTGGCATGAATCGGAGTCCCCCACACCACTTTTTTGTCACTTTCTCGAGATTATTCTTTACGTCTTTTTTCGGCACACGCGCGGCGGGCCACGCCGCCGGGCTGGGCGGGCGTGTGTATACGTCAAAGCAGTAGATGGACGCACCGGATGAAGTAAGGGTGGTGTTAGTGTGTTTGTGTGTGTGTGTGTGTCCGAGGGGGGCGCCACGTTAGCGTCGACAGAGTGGAGCGGGGCGGGGAGAGAGAGGTATCCATTGCACTGCCGTCACGAGAGGGTCACCGTCACCACCACACGCTGAGGTCAGACACCTCGTCGCAGCAGCACTGCCCTGCAAAACCCGGCCGCCGCAGGCCAGGCTGACCGCCAGAGACGTCCGCAGTCTCGGCAAAAAATAAAATAAACAAAAACAAAATGAAACAAAATCGAGGGGGAAACAATTCTGAATTTTTTGTACACCGCGTAATTCAGAAAAAAAAATCACAAAAATCAGAAAAGGCCAGGAAAAGTCACAAAAATGTAGGTAAAATTCAAGTAGAAATTCACAAAAGTTCTAAAGAATTAACAATAATTCACAAAATGTGAACACCAAAATTCAGAGTTGTTTACCCCTCTAACAAAACAGTAACAAAACAGTTGCCAGCAAAATAGTAAACAAAACGCCCTGATGAACAACATGCGGAGCAAAGAGACGGAGGGAAAGAGAAAGAAAGAGAGAGAGAGAGAGAGAGAGAGAGAGAGAGAGAGAGAGAGAGAGGAGCAGAGCAGGAGAGAGGTGTGAGATGGCATGCGGTTCCCTCAGAGGGCAGCAGCAGCGGCAGCACAAGATACGCGAGCCCCCTCCGGCGCGGTGAGGCGCTGGTGCTCCTGGGCGTGCCCAGTGCCACCCTGCCCGCGTAAGGAGAGGGGGCGAAGCGGGATCAAAGCGTTCCCGTACCATCTGGGCCGCCGCGCCCTGCCGGCGCCCTGCCCTCGTACGCGTGGGGTGGACACAAAGCCAAGTGCCCAAAGCCAACACCCGGGCCGCCACCGGGCTATCGGGTTCCTCCTGCCAGGGCGGAGCGGGAGACAGTGTCGTGTTTTGTCGGACATCCCTCGAGGAACCACAGCGCATCGCATGCAGTCCAACTGAGCCCCGCCCCGAACCCCGCACCCCCGTCCCGTACCCTGCACCGCCCGCGCACCCCACAGGGGTTGAAAGCCCTCGCGCAGCACAGCGGGGCGGGGCGGGGCAGCGAGGATCACAGCGCACAACAGAGGGAAATAACTCTTATTCAGAAAAATGTAAAAAAAAATCAGAGAAAATTGTAAAAATTCTGAAAAAATCGAAAATACAGGAAAATTCTGAAAAAATCGAAAATACAGGAAAATTCTGAAAAAATCGAAAATACAGGAAAATTCAGAAAAAAGTTAACAGAAAGTTAGGTAAGATATTAGCAAAAATTCTTAAAAAATTCACAAAAAAAGAAAAACAATTGTACACCACAATTGAAAATTGTTTCCCCCCTGCTCGCTCGTACCCAGCGGGAGGACGACACTGTGGAATTGGCGAAACACTCGGCTCACATTTCACGCACCAATAACCTCTGCAGGGGTGTTGACGATATTTGGGCGCAAGCCAAAATATTGGCCCCAGCGGTGTGTCCGGTTAGGTCCGGTCCGGTCTTGGGCTAGGAGAGAGGGGCCGCAGAACATGCCCCGCACGCATAGAGGGCACACCACACCACCGGAGCCGGGCGCACGCACGCGTGAGCAGCCCCTCTCACACCTTACCTGACAGGTGCAGTATCGGGTGTGAGACCGCCCCGGGCGTCATGTAACACATACGCACACACTCGCACACGCACACACACACAGCATATATGGTACATAACTGACAGGGTACATCCAGGGTAAGACAAAGAAGAAGGCAGAGAAAGAGAGGGGTCACAACTAGTACATGGACCTATGAAACTTTCCGGAATGCACACACGCCTACGCGCCGAGACATTCGATATCACCAAGCTGGACTGCTTCCGGTTCCGTTGAGACGGCGGAGGCTCAACCCTGCCCAGCCGAGCCTCTTCGCCGCAGTAGGGAGGACGCCAACAACTGGCCGGCGCTAGCCAGCTGGAAGAGAGTCCCGTGCCCTACCGCCGCCCCCCGGCCCGGCCCCGCACCATTTAGGGACTGCTCCGTGCCGTATGCAGAGTAACGGGTCACCGCGCCCGCCCGGGCCCGCCAGGGCCCGCCCTGCCCGATATCTCAATATATCGAAATCTTATAGTACCTCCATTTCCCTCCGCCGCTGACAGCGCCACCGGCGGGCAGGCCCAGGCCGCTGCACCGCGCAGAGCTGAGCGAGTGTCTGGGACAAGGCCTCGCGCATAAGAGGGAAACCGATTCCACCACGGGGGCATAGCGGCGTCAGCAGGAAGCAACAACATCAGCAGCAGCAGGAGTTGCAGGAAAACCATAGCAGGAAAACCAGCGAGGAGAAGCGACAAAGCGCTCACAAGTGCCGTAGTGGATCGCTTAAGCGGCAATGCGCGGCGAGGCGGGGTGAGGTGGGGCGTGGTGCGGTGGTGCGGGGCGCAGCCGAGGTCACGTCGCCAGCGGCAGCAGAGCCGCCGGCACCACACGCCCGTGGTGGAGTTTCCGGCAATTTCTCATATCGATACTCCGTGCCAACTGGTGCCGACGAGCAGTGAGCCGGACGGGCGTCGGGGCGGGGCACAACGACCTGGGGGGCCGGGGCCGGACCTCGCCCCGCGGCCAGCAGCGCAGTACCGACCAGAGAGTGAGAGAGGGGGGGGGGGCGGTCAGCTACCGTACTTAATCTTATTGATCGTTTCATTAATCGCCGCTCGAGCGCCACTTACGTCCGTCGAGTGGGATGCCATTTAAATATCAGCGCCGTTTCACGCCAAGCGGCCGCGGGAAGCAAGAGAGGCCGTTTTACGGGCCGCGAGTTCGCGGCCGAAAATTTCGATACGCAGAAAAAGCTCGATACTACGACATGTGGGCAGTGACGTATGAAGGGTTACTCATTAGATTGACGCCGACTTTATACCGAATTCCTCCGAACTCTGCGTAGCGCAGGTGCATACCCTAAAACTTAATTCAACTGGTTCTCTCCCGCACTTATTCAAGCGGCCCGCTGCTGAATGCTCATTTGGCACCGCCAGCTCGCCGTACTTTCAGTCCCACAGACGGACTTACCGTGCGTCCGGCCTGCCTGCATGACTGGCTCACCTTTTTGCGATATTCTTTTTTGCGATAGGTTTTCTTTTCGCGAACCGCTCGTTTGCCTCTTCCTGCTGCTTGCAGGACGGGGGGCATGCATAAACATTGACATGATCATCAGCGGGCGGCGCGCAGACCAGGCCTACACTGTGTCGAAAGAGGGGAGAACTCAAAATTATGTTTTCCTCTGCAAGTGTCTCTGACAGTCAGATCGTCAAGGCCTGCCAGCGTCAGCGCGGCGTGTTTCCTCCTACAAGCCACGAACATGCATAGGTTCAGTAACGGACTTGTTGCATACGGCTGGGGTAAAATAAAAACAACAAAAAAGAGTGATAAAAGAGAGGGATGGACGGGTGCAACCTCACAGAGGTGGGTTCGGGGGACCACCTCCCCTCTACCTCTTCCATCTCACCCACATCCCTTCCACGGACCGCTCTTATCTCTCTCTCACTCTCTTTCTCTCTTCCTTTCTCCCTCTCTCTCTCTCTCTCTCTGCTGAAACCGCAGTTCCCAGTAGGGTTATCGCGAGCGGAAAAGGTAAGGCTGGGTCCCCTGCTCTCCTACTATAGAGCTTGGGGTCGAAACAACAGGCCTGGGCTGGAGGGGGGCGGAGGCCAGAAAGGGGGTGGGTGGGGGGGGCTTGTGCAGTGTGTCGCCAATGTCTACCATAACAACCCCACTGCCCCCCTCCGGCCTAGCCCGGCCCCTCCCTTACCATAAACGGCAAACCCAAACCATTGTGCATTGTAAAATTTTGCGACACTAGCCTGCATATTAAATGAGCCATCGTTAGAGACGCGGTACAAACAGACATATTCACATTTAAAAAGATTGCCCGATTCCCCAAGAATAAAAAGCAAAATAGACAAGGCAGAAACGCGAACTTTCGCGACAGAGAGAGCGTGTGACCTTAACGATGGGTCACCACCCCTACTGGCCCCGATAGGAAACAGATAAGAGGTCGGGGGAGCTACGATGAGCTAGCGGGAGAAAAATGAACGAGCGGGAAAGAGGGAGAGAGAAAAGGGGAAGGGGGCTGCGGGAGGGACATAGAAAAGACGAACAGGCCGGAGAAATGTAAGGGTAAGTCGTTAGTAGCTTCGTTTGGTCATCTGCTGAACGCTCCTCAGGGCACACGTCGAAGGGTCGCCTTAGCAAAACACCAACGTCGGCTTACTCTGTACACCCAATGCCTTTTTTTTTTTTCATTTTCTTCTACGCGTGCGAACAAGCGCGAACGGGGACAAAAATAACACTGATATTTTGCTGTGCACGTCCGCGCAGGCTCCGGTAAGGAACGCACACAGCACTGCCGCCACCCTCCCGTCTCATTTGGCCCCGGGGTCCTATAATAAAGGGGCGTTCGGAATTATGCCAACATAAAACACGAGATAAAATAACAATAAAATTAAACGCAACAAAAGCAGACGCACGCGACGATTAAAAGTGATTCCCCGCTCGTCTCTGCGCACATAAACGCACAAAACACGCAAACGGCTCCGATAACAAAGGGGCCACCTGCCTCGTGGGCGGGCGGGCACCGAGAGGGAGTGAGCGAGAGAAATGATTGGGGAAACAGCAACTCGGTAAAGTCCCGAAAACAAAATTTCCTCTGCTTGCGGCTGGTTGGAGCGTAAAGCACTTTTGGGCAAGAAGCATGCAGGAACTCCTAGTGCTCGCCCAGAGCCGAGGTCGGGCCGCCTGGGAAGTAGGCAAGACGAACACACGCCTGCTCGCGCCGCTCTGTGTTGCCTACCCGACAGGGGTTCCGAGCGGATGTAGCCTCCAAATTATATGAACTAAATTAAAATAAATATGTTTAAACTGGTGGCACGGCTAGCCAGAGATGGAGGGTGGGTGAGGGTAACACACTTTGACTTAATAAAATCTCACTAATATTAGGGCGCCAGGTGACAGAGTCACCGCCAAAGGAAACAAGGCTACTTGAGACTAAAACACCAGATAAACATGTAACTAAGGCTAAGCCAAACTTTAATAAACTTTGCAACGTCAAACATTCATAGCAATACGGAAAGCTCAAAACATGTGAATCCAAAATAGATATCAAATCCAAACTCAATACTAAGTGCTGCTCTATCAACCAAGTCTCAATGCAAAATCAGAACTAACACTCGAATACAAACTAAATTATAATTACTAAAAAGGGCATCGCCCACTCAAATCTCAAAATAGTTCAATTCAGAACCAAAACTCAAATCTCAAAATAGTTCAATTCAGAACCAAAACTCAAATCTCAAAATAGTTCAATTCAGAACCAAAACTCAAATCTCAAAATCTCAACATCTCAAATAATAGTTCAAATAAGAACCTCTAAAACACAGATCAGGTTTGCCATATGCAAATGATTTCAGAACGCTTAAAATTAAACTTAAAACTATCTCCAGACAGGAGAGGCTTCATGGAAGCAAGAGGCCGTCAGCCGTAATAGAAGAATAGAAGACCCGAGGACAAAGCGTATGAACGACAAGTTGGTTTCAACAATGGAGAACACTCGGGTCAGCGAGAACAGTCGGGTGTAGAATAAATACAAGCCCAGCCAGGCCGCCGAAGCGAGCACTGGGGACAACAACAGAACGTCACCTACATCCCGGACTGACTGCTGCCACAAGCGGAAACTCAAGTTAAATAGATTTCGGGAGGCGGATGGATATGAGAATACTTGTGGTAGTTACTAAGTGAGTATGAGAGATTCGCTTGTCAGGTGGAGGGTGGGAGATTCAAACAGGAGAAGTTGTGACGTCACAAAATGTGATCGTTACACGGAGATGGGTGGGGGAAAGAAATAATAAAAGAAAGAGGACCAAACCGATGCGGTGAGCTGCAGCGGCGGGGCGGAAGATCAGACCCGGCTCGCAATGCGCCCCGCAATCCCGAAATCCGGCCCGCCCCGCCCCACCCCGCACCGGCACCCTTAGAGCGACGATATTTTACTTGACCCTCGGTGTCAGCGTTTTGTTCGCAGCCGAGGGGCCTTTCGCCCGATGTTTGCGCAGCAACCCTCCACGCCTCGCCACACACTCCCCCTCCCCTCCCCCTACTAACTATCGACCTCCTGCCCGGTGTTTGAGGAAAGATAGATGATTACACGTAGAGGAAAAAAAAGAAAAGGAAAAACATACGTTAAAGGGTGTATTTTAAATTTTGAAGGGAAATTGTTGACGTTAGTTATGTACTTATTGTTCTCGTCAGAACATAAAAAGTTTACAAATAACCTCATCACCTTGTCGACTTTGGCATGTCTGTGAATCCTATCTTGACGAGTCACACTGACCTGAAATCTGAAGGGGAACGAGGAGCGCGGTGTCTAGGGCGTATAAACAAGGAGTGCCCTCCCTCCCCGCTCCATTCCCTTCGACCCCTCTCTCTCTCTCCCCCTCTTCCCTCTCTCGTTCTCGCGTCCCGATTCATGGAAGCTTTTACTGCAATTGCTCTCGAAAACAACGGACAGGCGTGCGGTGCGGATGGCCCGACAGCCGCCGACCCCTGATGCTCCTCAAATCCCTAGGAAACGTTTTCTCCTTGTGGCGAGAACGATATAACGGCACGGCCGCGGCGAAAGAAATAGGACAGAAAATTGGGGGACGACGGGGGTAGGAAAGGAGGAGGAGGTGGGTTGGAAGGCAGGAAAACCGTCCCTGTGTCGTGGCCGCCCGTCCCGCCTCGCCCCGCACGACGCGAATTAAAGCTTTTGGAATGGCTGTGGGCCAGCCAACGTAGTGGTTTGTGGGCGGAGGTCTCACAAAAGCGCAGGGCGGCGACGCGCGGCACGGCGGCGGCGCTACGGGGGCGGCTATTTCCCAGGAAGCACCGTGATAAAGCGCGCGCGCGACGCAGGCCAAAGCGCAGCGCCGCGCAGAGTCCCTTCATACGCGGCGCACCGCCGCGAGGCGCGCCTCAGCGAAGGAGGAAGAATGAGTGTGAATAAAGGAAAATGTGTTCAGGAGAGCGGGGCACTGCTGCTGACAAGAAGGAAACAGCTCTGAATGTTGATGTACACATTTTGTGAATTTTCGTGAATTTCTGTGAATTTTTAGATAATTTTTGTGAGTTTTCACTTGAATTTTACATATTTTTTTTTTGCGAATGTCCATGAACTTTTCCTCTGCTTTTATGATTTTTTTGTGAGTTTTTCTGAATTTTCCGAAATTACGAAGTGTACAAAAATTTCAGAGTTGTTTCCCACTTGTGCTGGTTCCATGGAGTTTGATTCCGCTCGCAGGAGGGACGACGCGAGATATTGGGGCGCGAGCGGGAAGAAGGGGAGTGATCAGTTGCCAAGGACTTTTAGAAAATCCGCGTCTAAGAAAAGATCCGCCATCTTAGTCGTATCCGCGCGGATCAGGGGGTCGGTGGGCTGTGAAAGTGGAGGTTAACTGGATCAGAAACGCGGCCCTATGGCCTTCTCGACTTTTCGTCGTCGTGACCGTCAGAACAGAAATATGTTCCCCCTTTTACCTACGACGAAAGGAGTATTTAAAAAATATTGTTTCCAACCAAGAGTTTAGAGAGCGCTCGATCTCCCACCATCGCGGACAGAAAGATGGCGCACCGCCTAGGTCTGTTTAATCACCAGGAAGAGGCGGGGCCGCACAATGGCCTCCGACTCACAGGGAGAGCGCGCACTTCCGTCCAGGACCGCAGCCCGACTCACCTGCAACAAGACAAAAGCGAAACGTTAATCCGCGCTCCTCGAGGTGAAAGGAAGTAAAGAGGTAGGGAAGGGGCGAGCCGAGAGGCGTGGCGGGGAGCTGCAAGGCCCATACAGCCAGATCATGGGGGAATCTGCTCGCCTGCGCCTCAACATTACGCCACAAATATTTCCACGCGAGAACGTAACAGTGTGTAGGATCCCCCGCACACAAAACTCGGCCTTAGCCCTTCCCCACAACCCCACCCCCGCCCCATCCCATTGCCGCTGTTTACTCTGCAATCCCTCCATTCGCCCCTCTACTTTTTGTTTAGCGGTCCGCCTATGAAGACCCCTCTCTCCGCCTCCCCCTCCCCGCCGCGTGCTTATTCTGCGCTTCGCAAGCCTTTTGGCCGAGATTAGACAACAAGACAATGGGGTGCAGCGGGGCTCCTTGTCAAAACAAGCAGAGCAGGAAGAGGGGGTCCCGCGGCGGGCGGGCCGGGCCGGGCCGGGCGCGCTGCACAGGTGGCCAATCACTGCGTCATGAGCGCCCAGCCCAGCACAGCACGCTGCAGCGAGGCAAGGCGCACCGCTATTCACCGAGACAAAAGACCCCCTCGCCCCTCGCCCCTTCCCCCCTAAAAGATATTCAAGTTGATGCAGCTGTCACAGAGCGAATAGGTGGCTCATCACCCTCCGCGCGGCACAGCACGGCGCGGTCGAGGCGCGGTCACAGGTGTCACGACTCGCAGGGGAGGCAGCAGGCGGTGGGCGGGCAGCGCAGCCCGTGGCGCAGCGCTCGCGCAAGACGTTCGCGCCGACATCTCTCAGCGCGGCGCGGCGCCACCGCGTCGGTATAAAAGCCATATACCCGCACAACGGCGCCAAATAATTAAGTTTTGCACCCTCCTTTACTCGGGCTATAAAGGTTGGTGAAGCGCGGTCGGGTAGGAGCGAAGAGGGGACGCCCTTGCTGCCCACCAGCGGCGGACGCCACGCCACGCCACGCCACGCCACGCCACGCCACGCCACGCCAGGGCGCCCCAACCATTACCGAGGGAGGTTAAAGACGCCCGCGCAGACAATCCAATAGGCCACAAAAGAAATCACAGATAAGGCGCTGCTAAGGGCGGGGGCAGGAGGGCGGGGTGGGGCGCGGCGGGACCCACGAGGTGGTGCCGCTGAGTGGGATTCGATCCCGGGAACCTCCGAAACGGCATAGAGGCACGCAGGGGGGTGGGTGGCGCGGCGGGCTCGGGCGGCAGTCTGCTCGGCGGCCCCTACACAGGGCCAAGAACATAGCCTCTCCGGGCTGACTTCCTTCTCTCTCGCTCCCAGGTGCTTCGCAACACGCCATGCCGGCCGCCTTGAAGGGAGAGGAGTAAATAAGCCGAACGCGGCTCTGGAGACCCCGGTGCAGCGGAGGGGGAAGGGCGAGGGATTACGCGCGCTGACGGATGGCGATTACCGCTTCAGGTGCAGTCACCTTACGGCGTCATAAATCCGACCAAATACAGTAATCATCCGCAAAGAGTCGAGAGTTCGGGGGACAAGCTCGACTCTTTGCGGCCACGAAAACCGAAAGACACATGTTGCAAGGGTCGAGCTCCGGTCGAGCTCCGAGCCCGAGCGGGCCATAAAACGATTAGCAAAGTAGCGTGCCCGACGCTGGAGTGGCCCGACGCGCTGTGCCGACCGGCACCTGGCCTGCCCGTGCGGCCCCGAGGATATCCACCCTCCGGCCTGTGCCGGCCGACAATAACGTCAGAGCTCGGGCGCGCCACAACACTATGCGGGTGTGCGCTGGCGACCCAGCAAACCCCTGTCAATCATCTTCGAGGGTCGAGCTCCTCGGGTCCCGGACCCCTCTGCGTAAGCAGGGACCGTCACATGAAATCGACTCTTTGCGGGTCGACTCTTTGCGGATGATTACTGTACCGACCGACCGGACCGGCCGACTGGGCCAGTCGAGTCGGCGCGGCAGCGGTGCTCACCGCGAGGAGGCTGCTCAGCGCTGCTCTGCTCAGCACTCCCCTGCTCAGCGCTGCTCTGCTGAGCGCCGCGCCGGGCTCTGGCCCGGGCCGCTGCTTGACGAATGGGTCGTCACGGCGGCATGACACCTTGCGGGACTGAGGGCTGAGCCGGGCCCGGGCCGGGCCGGGCAAAGGCTCTCCACACACAAGCGCTCTAACCAACCGCGCACAATAACCGCTTCATTTTGCGCAACAGCACGACTCGCGCGACTCGCCAAAACAAACTGAAAAAAGTTGTATCTGCACGCCGCCGCGACGCGCGTGAAAATTGCGAAATGCAGCATTTCCAGCAGAGAATTTCACGAGAAATGCTATATCAATACCGGGCACAATGTTTGTTTTCTTCCTATCTTCTTCCGGGAAAAGTGCATAACGATCGAATAGTTGAGTGGGTGGAGGTGTATGTGTGGGAGGGGGGGAGGGGGGAGGGGGTAGCCGCGGTCCCATCGCGCCGGACTCGCAGCGACAGCCACGCGCTTTTACGGCTGCCACTTGACGTCTCTCTGTTTCGCCATCGCGCCGTCGCGACAGACAGGCAGCGCGCGGTCACGGCGCGGAACAAACGGGTCCACTTGCTTTAACCTCAGAAGCAGAGTGGCTGTTTAAATTTCAGCGCCCATCAGATTTCTGCAGCATGTCTGTCTGCAGGTGGTTTGTCCAGTGTGACCTGACCTACATTCTCAAATTTGAGAGGGGGAGGACAAAGCGAGGGGTCCTTCACTTGAAATTCAAGCGCACACCTTTTTTTCTGATTTTTGAGTTTTTTCTTGAATTTCCTTGACTTTTCCTTATTTTTTCTTGATTTTTTCTGATTCATTCTTTTTTTCCCAGAATTTTTCTGATTTTTTACTGATTTTGTTTCAGGGTGTGAGTGTGCACTGATATTTTTGAGTGAAGGACCACCCCTCGGGACAAAGCTGCGGCTCCCGCCAAGAGGGGCAGAAATCTGTAAGGTGGGCGGAATCGAAAACAACAGCGCCGAGTCTTCCTTGCCCCCGGGTGTCCTGGACCTGGCTCCGTTCTGACCGGCACGCTAGGTGGGCAGGGGCGCAGAGTATTTACGCAGCGCGCTGGGGGACCTCCGGCTCGGTTCGGCGCGCCTGAATGGGCTAGTTAGCCCGGCCCGGCCTGGACCAAACTTCTTTCTTCCCATGTTCGACCGTCCTTACTGCTGTTCGAAAACTTTTCCCCAAGGATACACGAGGCGCGAGGCGGGAGCTCGTCTTTGAGATTGTCTTCTGCCTTTCCATCCCATACACGCGACAAGGCACCGACCTTCACGCTTGCCAGCAAACCCATCAGCCTCCGACAACAACTTACTCTGCCCCGCCCTTGCCCAGCCGCGCCCCGCCCCGCCCCACCACGCCCCCGGTCCTGCCCCTCCCTCCCCATGTCCAGTAGCAGAGCACATTCTCCCGTTGGCAACCCTTCCGCCGCCCTCCTACGCACACGGCGGGGCGGGGCGGGGCGGGCGCCATCGAGAGGTGTGCACACCTTACGGACTGCCAACTCCATTCCAGCGAGACCGATAGCGACAATACGTTTATGCAACTACTTTACTCGGCCTTTTCTCCTCGCTCTCCCCTCTCTTCTCTCCTCTCTCTCTCTCTCTCTCTCTCTCTCTCTCTCTCTCTCTCTCTCTCTCTCTCTCTCTCTCTCTCTCTCTCTCTCTCTCTCTCCCCTCTGTCTCCCGCGAGGCCATAAACGGGTCACTTCGATAGCCGTTGTTGACTCGCATGACGCGTCATAGAAACTCGGCCATATATAAAACGCACTGCCATAAAAATAGGACGTGCCCGCCGGTGTCACCTCATCCAGCCAGCAGCACCGCGCACCTCTCGAGTATTTATACTTGTTTTATTTCCGTGTCGGTTAATGTTTGTAGGACGCCTTCGCCCGTAACTTGGGGGCCCGAATGCCTCTCGTCGCGGAGCGAGGCACGGCAAGGCCGGGCGGAGCGGGGCGCGTAAGCCTCTTAGAGGGCGTTCGACAAGTGCGCAGGTTATGCAAAACCAGCAGACGGAAGCCCGGGAGCGGAGCGGAGAGGAGCGGCAGCAGCGCTTACCGGCGGCCGGACCGGGCCGGACCCACCGGAGGGTAATCTGTTTCGAATCCAGAATAAATGGGCCGAGCCATCCTGGCAGACCGGCAGGGAGACGAGCGAGCGAGCACCCCGAGGAGTGCAAAGTCCCCCGGCCCGGAGGGGAGGGCTCGCGGACGGACTGGTACCACGTATACCACCAGCCACTCGCACGCGAGCGCCGGCGCGCGGGGCCGAGTCTCGGTCTGCCCCGCCTGCCCGCCCCGGGTTCACCTGTCGCTTCTGGAGGGTACACACGATTAGCGACTACCATTAATTACCAAAGACTTTTCGGTAAAATTTTCGAAGAAACTTTAAAATTCAAAGCATTTTTTTTTTCTCTGAAATTTATGAAATCCCAAAACAGCTTGAAAAACAACGGAAAGAGGAATTTTAGGGATTTGAATGCCAGTAAATATCGAAAAAAAAAAGTGTACACAAGATTACCGGAGTGGTGGACCTCTCCCGCAAAACTGCCCAGGTGAAAACGTCTTCCTCATCGAGATGATAAGTTTGAGGAGGCTGGGGCACGGTACTCGCCGCGTGCGCGCACGGCAGCATGTCCCGCCCGGGCAGCGCTGCATCCAGCCCACCGGTCCTATAAGGCTCCCGCCCCGTCACGCAGACACGGGACACTGTTTGATATACGAGCCAATATAACGATCCAAAGTGTATTATAATATGGTAATCAAAAGCGAGGCCGGACCGGGTGGGGCGGGGCGGGGCGGGGCGGGTCCGGGCGGGGGCCGAGTAGCCACCGCTGCCCCTGCTGCCGTCCGGCTGGACTCCTCAAGCACAGAGGGGCCGGGCCCCTCCGGGGGTAGCGGAGCGGGGCGGGACGGGGCGGGGCGGGGCGCGGGGTTTCGGGGCGGTAGCAGGAAGGAAGGCCCGGCCGGTCGGTCGGCCCACAGGAAGACCGGCCAGGGACGAACGGGCGGACATATTCAATAAAAGTCTCGCATATTGCGTGCGGTTAAGGAGGACAGGACCCTATACCCTGGAGGAACGTAAGGTGCGCGCGCCGAGCGGCATGTGGACGTATCCGGAGGGGTTATGGGGGGGGGGGGGGGGGGGGGGGAGAAGAGGGATCACCAGAGATCCCGTCTCTTTGCATAGGATAGAAAGGCGCCTTATCGAAAACAATAGCATGCCAGAAGGGCAAACAACTTGCGACATATAAACTACCCTCCACGCTCGAAGCAAAAACAAAAAGAGGAAAACTACTCTGAAAGATTTCTCGCGTCCACCTTTACTTTATATATATATACACACTTCCACTGATAAACCAAGTGTTCAACCCTTCAACACTTTTAAGTGTTCATATACCATTTAAACAAATAAAAGTGTTCAACAGAGTTGTTGTGCACTCTCAAGTGTTCAACTCAGAAGTTGTGCACTTGTAAGTGTTCAACTCCCCAGTTGCACACTTCCCTAATACAGTGCGTCCAAGCTAAGGAAGTGTGTAACTGGGGAGTTGAACACTTTTAAGTGCACAACTCCCGAGTTGAACACTTGTAAGTGTACAACAACTCTGTTGAACAATTTTATTTGTTTAAATGGTATTTGAACACTTTTAAGTGATAAAGGGTTGAACACTTGGATTATCAGTGTCCTCGCGGTCGAGGTCTACGGCGCACGCTCTCTTGCGGCGAGCTGTGATATGTGCGCCCCTATACCACGCGCCGCGGTGGTCCGGCAACAGCCGCTCAGCTCTCAGTGACAGAGTGCGGCCCCGAAGGGGCCCCGCTCCGTTATCTCCGACGCCTCTTTGGCACCACTCGGCCTGAGCTCCGGAGCGTGCCAGCTGTCGATTCCGGCAAAACCTACTCAAACGCACATGCGACACCACTGGGTTATCTCGGACCTGCTCCGCTCGGCTCGGACTAGGCGCTCTCACGCGACATGGAGTGTGAAAGAAACTGCGAGGGCAGAGGCGGCGCCGTACGATACGAAACCCGCTGCATTCACCTCAATAACGCCAGGAGCGCGTTTGCCGCCCAGAGACCGAGGCTAAGAGTCCTGGGCGGCCTCCACACGGCGTGGCGCCTATGAAGAGGGATGGCCTACAAGCCCGGCGCGAGCTGAATGGGGGATAAGGAGCGAGGTGGGGTGGGGTCCGGGCCGGGCCGGGCCGGGGCCGGGGTCTCGCTATCTTAAAAGGATTCAGTCCGAGACCACTCCGCCTCACACCTCAAGACCTTGCGGCCGCGAATGGCGTCGCTCTCGCCGGTATGTGTCTCTGCGGCAGAGCACACGGCGGACACTCTGTCGTTCAGCGAGAGAGAGAGAGAGAGAGAGAGAGAGAGAGAGAGAGAGAGAGAGAGAGAGAGAGAGAGAGAGAGAGAGAGAGATGGGGGAGGGGGGAATACAACAAAATGAAAGAGAAAAGAGCTTGATGTATCAAATGGGATGGGCGCGGAGGGAAGCACAGAAGAGGAGACGACAACAACCCTGGAGGTTTGCGGGCGGGGCCGGGCGGGGCACGGCGGAGGCCGGGGCGGGGCGGCGCCGAGGTCCGCCTGCCTCCGACGGGGTGTCGCTGAGCCACACTCGGATAAACGTGGAATCCGGGCCGGGCCGCACCGGCCGCATCTGTTTTACGAGTATTGGGGGAGTGGCCCTCCTCCCTCCGCCCCGCCCCGCCCCGCACTCTCGCGACTACTATGTTGAGGCAAGGCAGCGTGCTTCAAGAAAAATGACGGCCCTTTCCCTAAGAACGGCCTGCTTTCCGCCCGCCCTCTCTCTCTCTCTCTCTCTCTCTCTCTCTCTCTCTCTCTCTCTCTCTCTCTCTCTCTCTCACGTGAGAAGAGCCCGCGTTTTGCCGCGCGCTCTCTGTCCTGACTAGACACGAGAGCAGCGGGCCATATGCTAGGCTAGGTGCTAGGTGTGATCCTGCGAGCGGCGCGGTGCCACAGATTGTTCCTTTCGCACATCTCCGACACCGCACAGCGCAGCCCACCCCGCCCCACCCGGCTGAGGTGATCTAACCCCGTAGCACAGCACATCGCCATGCGGCCCCTCGCAGCACAGAGCGGCAACGGCGAGAGAAGTCCTTGTTTGGCCGTCGTCTGCGGGGCAATTCCATTGTAAAGTACCCCGCGCCGGGGCGGGGCCGGGCCGGCCCGGGCAGGAGAGAGCAAGAGGGGAGCGCCGACCCTCTACCCTCCTATACCCTCTCCGCTGTCAGGTGGACCGACCGCCGAATTCGGTCTGCTGCCATGCAAATAGCGGGGGTAGTAGCACGGGCGTGGTGGGGTGGGGTGGGGTGGGGCGGGGCGCGGGACGGGCGGGGCGCGGGCGGCCCTCACGTCCTCGTCCGTCCCGTCCTGAGGGGCAGCGCCCCGCCGCGCCCCGCCGGAGCGGCATATTGCCTTCAGGGGACACATGTGAAGTTAGTGCACAACGGCACCATGGTAATCGCCAAGGAGGACGAGCGGCAGCGGGGTGGGGAGGAGGAGGAGGAGGAGGAGGAACGGGGGAGGCAAAGTGGGTCGTCCTGGCGCATCGGGACGCCCACTGAATCCGTGAATCCCTCCGAGCAGCCCCGGCCTGTCCCGCCCCGCCACGCCACCCACTGCACTGTGTCTCGGAGTCCGGAGTCCTCCTCGCCCAGCCGCCCGCGCCCCGCCCAGTCGGTACCAATTGTTCAACTGCAGTCTTCCGTGAGCAACGTTTGCCAACCCTTGGGCTTGTTATCCCGCACTTCCTGCAGTGGTGTAGCGGCGGCAGGGCCGCCAACACAGCCCCGGCCCCGGCCCCGGCCCGCAGCAGCTTGAGGGCCTGGCCGAGCTGAGCACGGTCGCCTGAGGCGAGGCAAGGGTAGCCAACTTTGCTAATTGCCGAATTTTGCGCCAAACAGCGATAACGACAACACGGGGGACGCTCGTAACAAGGCGATGCCTGCCTGGGCCAGGCCGCAGCCGCCTTGCGCCGCGAGAGTCACCGAGACAGTTTATAGCAGGCGGTGACAGGATGTCGCACCGTTACTGCAATAGACAAGGCCGCGGCTGACGGACAGGTGGCCGCGGGGGCCGGGGGCCGGGGCGGGGCAGCTCGCCGCCGGTGGCCCTAGATCATCCACCGGGAGACGTCAGCCATCTAATGTCCACGCGACGGATATAGTTGGAGATAATGCAAAGTCACCGATGACAGCTCTGCCCTCCATACTTACAGGGCAGATATCATTTCTTGTTCATTATCCGCATATTGATTAGTAGTAAGCGACCGGTTCTGCGCTGTCGCGGACGGCACAGCGGTCAATATTTAGGGGAGCGACGACTCGCTTCATTTATGTTTTATATCCCCTCCCACAATTTAAAAGTAAACATTAAAGTAAAATTACTCGTGGCGTATGCAGGGAAGAAGAAGGAATACGCCAGCAGCCAGCAGAAAGTCCCGCACATTCCAGTGGGTCCCCACGCTTTATTAAGTACCCCGCAAAAGCCATGCGCAAATTACACATTAAAACGCACTAAGCAGGAATTTTAAGACACAAAACGAATCCAGATCAGGGTCTGGTGATAGCCTCCAAGTCCTCCCGGTGAGACGTCCACCACTGCTGCATGTGTGTGAGTGTGTGCGTGAGTGCGCGCGCGCGCGCGTGTGTGTGTGTGAGGTCTGATTTATATCAAAAGTCCCCAGCGCCATAAAATCCTTCTCCTCCAGCGCGGCTCGGCGCTGATACGGCCGGCCGGCCGGGCTCTTCTCTACCCGTTTAGGACTTATTTCTGGGTAATAAACAGGGACAATATGTAAACCGGAGGAGCAGCGCGGGTAAAGGGGTTGTCCTGTAAATGTCACGCGGGTCCTAAAAGCTCTATCCCTGCTGTCGAAATGTTTGCGGCGGTCCGGTGACTTAACGGCGTCCCGGAGCCCATGGGTCCCGGAGGCAGGCGCTGAGCCAGTGACGAGTGTGGCAGCAAGGCAATGCAAAGGAGAGGCAGCCACGCGGAGCAGAGCGGGGCATATCCTATCCTACTGCACCGGGCGCGACAGGAACACACATGACAGGGTCGCGGGACTCTGCCTACAATACAATCTAGCGGCCGGAGCGACTAGGCGCAAGCACAATAGATTTGCAGGGTGGCTCGTCCAGGCAGGCAGCGGGAAGAGAAAGGGGGGAGGGGGGGGGGGGCTCGACGTCGAGGGCCAGACTGTCGCCCTCACTCCATGTCACTCCGCTGTGCGTCCAATTGCAAATCCTGTTCATCCCAGGCGGCGGTGGCGCGGCAGGGCCAAACCAGCTCGGGCCGGGCCGCGCTCACAGCAGTACAAGTAACACGCCCTCCAACTCACCCGGCCCCGCTCGCGCGCGCCCACCGAACTCCGACCAAGTTAAGACCCGATACAGTTTCGGGGGCCCTGTGCTGCTCCGCCGAGCCGCCGTGTCGTGTTGGCCGGGGCACAACAGCGGCGGTGCAGCGCTGGACCAACGGGCAGCCCGACCCCGACGCCAGGAGAAAAGGAAAGTTGAGCAGCGAGCGGCAGAAGCAGGCAGAAGCACCACCGGGGCCAGGCCAATCCACGGGCCCGAAAGCCTTTCAATACAAGACGCACCGCTACGCGCGCGCCGCGCAAACTTTTTGGGCGCGTGCAACATGAATCAAAAGGCGCGCTGCTACCAACCCTCAGGACTCCAACATCAGAAACAAAAGTCCATGGAAAAATGCGGGGCGGCTATAGTGGGGCTCGCCTGGCCTGAGGCCACAGGCCAGTGAACTTCTTGGCGGGGTTGTTAAAACTAACGGCGGCCCGTCGGAGAAGCCGCACAGCAGTGGCGGTGGCGGCGGTGCGCCGATCGCAAACGAACGAAGAAAAGGGGATGAAACAGCGGCGGGAAAGCGGAGCGAGCAGAGCGCATGAAGCGCACACACGCTCATGGCGGCGGGTGGCAGCAGCCAGTGCCTTTGTAGTATTCAAGGCCCATAAAACGACAAAGAGAGAGAGAATAGGCCTGCCGTTTGTGCACGCGGCCGCCGCGCCGCCCTCCCCGCGGGGTCAGCAGGTCAGCATCGGAACAGCGGGCGCGGAGGGGTCCTAAATCAAACGTACACCGATTTTCTGATTTTTCTGTTTTTCAATGTGATTTTCCTTGATTTTTTATTTTTTCTGAGTTTTTCAATTTTTTGGCAGTTTTTTTTTTAATTTTTCCTTTTTTTCTTTATATTTTTTAATAAATTTTTCTTGTTTTTCCGGTTTTTCTGATCTTTTACTCATTCTGTCATAGGGGGTACACTGATTGTTTTGAGTGAAAGGATCGCGGCGCGGGTGGCGGGGAGCCGATACCCGACGACGGGAGCCTAAGCGAGCAGGACGCCGACGCCGCCTCGCCGTCTCCCACGTACACTGAGACTTGTAGTGCGGAGGCGGGAGGAGGTCAAGCTACCTTTCGTTGTCCTCACAAACACGCACGATTATACAGACGAGGTTATTTGAGCCGGCAGAGTCTTCCCGCTCTGAAGTCCACAACGCGAAGGGCTCCACGTGGGCCTGCTAACCCGACAGGGCGGACTATCATCCTATGCCCAATATTTACCGCTCGGTCCGGACTGTTAAGCTCCACAACGCCCGATATGAGACAATCTTTTTCCTGGAGCCCGCCCCGCCCGCCTGGCCCGCAACCCTCAGGGTCCTCACGACCCCCTGCCCCTTGACCCCACACTACAACCCCCCCGCCCCTCCCCTGCCCCTACCGGGAGGGGGGCAGGCCGGCCTGCCCAGCCCTAAAACATAATGGGGACGAGTATTTGCTCGGCCCAACGACCCGGCTGAGGCGGAGCTTGTTTGGATTAACCTCCGGCAATGTAAGACGATCCGAATTGCAGAACAGGCTGGGCCGGGGCGGAGCAGGGCGGAGGGTGGTGGGGCGGGCTCACGCATCCTCTCGGAATGGCGATGAGCGATGCGACGGAGTTTGCACGCATCAAGTGTGGGAATGGCGAAGTTGTGGGTGTGTATGGCCGCGTGTGGTAGTTGTGGTACACGCGGTGGCGCTACCTCGCACGTCAGCAGCACGAGGGGTAGAGCGGCCCTATCCTCAACACGGTTGGGGCCAAACTGAAAGTTATGACACATACGGCAGCACCACCAGGTCTCCAAACTGTACTGTCACCGAGGAGGAAACACCTCTGAATTTAGGTGAACACATTTTGTGTGTTTTTGAGAATTTTTGTTAATTTTCGTAAATTTACGTGAGTTTTTGTTAATTTTTACCTAAAATTTTGTGAATTTTCCTAAATGTTTCTGATTTTTGTGAATTTTTTTCTAAATTTTGCTGATTTTTTGTGAAATTTTCTTAATTACGAGTTGTGCAAAACTTTCAGAGTTGTTTCATCCTAGACAGGCGTCAAGGGGATGAAGTACTCCCGGGCCAGGAGACCCCGTGGAGTACACAGTCCCTGCTAGGGACATTGTACTGCCCTCCTCGGGGGAGTACATCATCCGTAAGGGATAATGTACTACCCCCTCTCAAGGGGTGAGAGTACAAATTCCCTCTAATGATAATGTAGCACCCCCGACACACCTACCGCGCGGGTGTGCAGCACTATACGCATACCGAGTGGTACGTGTGCTGTCGAAGAAGGGCGGGCACACGCCACAACACCAACTTCAACTTCAACTTCAACTTGGGTTACAACAGCAGCAGTTCATTGTGAACTTTGGACACCTATAACTTAGGCACAGCCGCCAGTCCGTGAACGGACCATCCCCCATGACCAGCTATTGCTGTATCACCGTGAGTTCGCAGTTAGCCCCGCGCACCGTATCTCTGTTCGCCCTCTGCACTCTGTTTTAGCTCGGGCTGGTGGTGCGCGGGTGCCCCGCCAGTCACCTTCGCCTAGCGGCGGAATCCGCCATAGATCCTGCTGGTCGGGCTGGAATGCCTAGCCCTCCCTGCCGATCGCATGTGCGGTGCGGGTGGTGAGGCCACCCGCGTGCCCAACACCCTAGGCAGCGCGTACTGAGCCACCTAGGTGCGGTCACATTAAAAATTTCGTTGGGTGTATCACTCGAAGGTCCATGGCCGCACACCGTAGTGATATGGCCTTTCCTTACACCCTCATTAGAGCGACACACCATGGAAGGGGGGAGCCATTCCCGTATTCGAGAGTGCCGTCCGCCAGCCGCAGCTGACAGTCAGATTTTCCAGAATCCCGGTATGGTATCGTGCGGGGATCTGCAAGAGACGGGCGTCAGCACATAATATGTGTTACAGGCACAGAGTGTGGTGTTGTCTGCTCCTTAGCGGCCTCCTTTCATGCCTGTTGAGAGAAAGAAAGTTGGATAAGGGGGTGGGGTTGGAAAGCTAGTGTGCCTCGTCCGCGCAGCTCATAGTGACGTCGTTCTCGATGCAGCGGAGGGGCTGATGTGTTATACCTGAAAGGGTTGAAAATGACTACGCTTGGTTGATTATCTCTGCAAGCACGTGTCAGCAGCACTAGGATCCGCCCTGCGTCCAGCGGTCTGCCTCCCCGTCCCCTCCCCCCCCCAGCCCCACCATGACGAACGCTGGTGCCCCGCCGGGCCCCGCCGGGCCCCGCCGGGCCCCGCCGGGCCACACCCTGCTCCACAAGAGGCGACTGCAGATCTGCGTAAGGGGCGGCGGGGGCGGAGAGGGAGCAGCGTCTGTGAATGAGTAGAAAAATAAAACAACAGGCGGCCTGTATCCAGCCGGGCGGTGGATAGGGGAGGAGGGGGGGGGGCTGCATGCATGGTGCGGGGGGAGGAGGCTGCGTCTGGCGTGGCTTGGGCTTGGGGACGCCGCGTCGTCTCGGGCGTGGCCAGGATAGGAGGGAATGCCAAAACGTTAAAACTCGGTACTCACGGGTAGTAGGCTGCTCGTACAAGGTGCACTGGTATACTACACTACACACGGCTTGACTGCCTGTTGCTCCTCCACTGCACACATCGCTAGCACTGAATATTGCGCGTAAATTGCACTAACACTGCATAAATTACTTGCACTGATCCCTGCCTGGACACTGCACTGACACTGCACTCTGACTCTGAAATTGCACTAAGGTGACACATGGCTGCAAGCCGCTCTGCTCTGACGCCGTAGACCCTCGCCGCCCGGCACCGTAAAATCTCCGGCCCGGCCTGGCGGGCGACGAGGCCCCAAACACCGCCCGGCCCCACAGCTGCGCACTCTGCAGCACTTGAGAAGGGACGCCACGCCGCTCCAGCGAGGAAATCACACAAAATCACTGATATCTTCTGCACCGCTACATCGATCACACTGAAACTTCACACACGCACTCGCGTTCACAATGCGCACCCGTGGGTACCACACACTATCGGGAAAACTGCGTTTACACCACCAAAACCTGAGGAGCAACACAGAGCGACACAAAACACGTCCGCACCCTCCGCCTCCCCCACCACTCCTCCCCCACAACACCAACGACGGCCTTAAATAGGAAAAGGCACACACTAAAGGGGAGTGCGCACAACATGTCGCCACACACACACACACACACACACACACACACACACACACAACGGGCAAGTGCTCTTTCATCTTTCGCGGGCAATTAGTCGCGACCATGTCGGGCCGTGCGGGCAGCGGCAGCAGCGCCGGCGCGGTGATGCAAGACGCGGCCATGACAGGGCAGGCCAGGCCACCGTGAGCGACCTCCTGCTGGCCGCAGACATTATTCGCAAAGCTGTCCCCGCTTCATCCGCGGTGGTGCAGGTCACCCTGCTGACGCTATCTCTCACTTTATGAGCTGTTAATAGCGGTTGGGAAGCGGCGGCGGGGGGTCTTCGCACACGGTAAAATCAATCTCTGATTCTTTTGAAAGGGAAAAGGGTTAAGATACTCCCTGGTTTTTTAGAATTGCTCGGATTTTGAGAAGCTTTCCTTAAAAAATTGAGGAAAATTGACTAATTATTTTTGTTGAAAGGGGAATTTCTCAAAATCGGATACGGAGGAAACGACGTCTTGGTTTCCAAGCAGTTTTGGAAAAACCAAGCAGAAAATACACACGGTTTCTAGGGCTGCTTGAAAACCAAGACGAAGTTTTTTCCATGAGGAGTTTTCCTCAAAGGCGGAGTACCTCAAAGTTTTCCCTTTTTCCTAGAAAAATAAGACATTGTCTTTACCGTGCGCATTGCTGGGGCGGGGTGACGAGATCGCCTCCCCCCCCCCCCTCTCTACCCCTCCCCCCCCCCTCTCTCCTAATGAACACACGCGAGACGTGGCCACCACTTTTCGTTTAATCTACCACTACCAGCTAATAGAGAAGGCGGCGACAGCATCTACAGCCAGCTGCACGGGGGCGATGGGGCGGCCAGCGGGGGGTAGAAGAGCGGGAGAAGGAGGGAGTCCGGGGCGGGGCGGGGCAAAGCCGGGGAAAGATCAACCCCCTTCGCCCGTTCTGCATGGCGCCCCGTTTAGAGGCGTTTACTTTGCGCGGAAAGTAAACTCGGCAGGCAGGCGGACAGGCAGAGGGCAGGGGCCGGGGGGGGGGGGGGGCAGTGTTGTCAGATAAGTAGGCGAAAAACAGGTCGAAACGAGAGCACCTGTATGAGACAACGGGTATGTCCGCCTGCCCACTAGGCAAACTCACCGCACTTGAGACTATACGTTTTGCCAAGCAGGCAGGCGGCGATAACCGTCTGCCTCACACGATAATGTTATCGTGGGATTTTTTGCCTACTTACGAACCAGCAGCACTGAGGCACGGTTGTGCAGTGCAGGGCTTTAGGCCGGGCTAGGACAGCGCAGGCTCCCTCAGTTATTGTAAGTCTTTCGCGCCTGTAAACTTCCAATTCCTCCCCTTCCCCACCCTCTTCACACACACACACACACACACATGCGCGCGCGCGCACACATCATTTTTTTTTTTCTAAATTGCCTTATTTTCGCTTTCCACTTTCCCTTTGACACTCTTGCGCGGTGCGGGGGCCGCCTCCCTTTACTTTTGGGCGGATTGAACAAACATTCGTTACGAGTCCGTCGCGGCGTGTGGCGAGGCGTGGCGTGGCGTCACATCGCGCCCCGGGGCCGGGAGCAGAGGAGCAGGTGCCAAGTTGTTGACACCACGCGCGGCCGGCGCCCTCTAGCGACAGTTCCGACCCCTTTCTGCTCTTCATCTCTATCTCTGTCTGTCTCTCTCTCTCTCTCACGCACACTGGTGCTTCTGCTGTTGTCTTCAGAGACAACGCTGAGGACGCCGCACACACGACACGTCACGGTGGACACGGCTCGCACGCCCACGACACCGGCCCCAGCAGTTGGCTTTCAAGGTTCCATTCAAATCGCCAAACAATAGGATAGAATCAGCTCAGCCGGACACACACGATTGTAATTCCCCACTGACGATCACAAAAAAGTTTCATCATTTTTTTTTAATTTTTATTTTTTATTTTTTTAAGTCTGAAAAAATAGAATAAACAGATCGCGCTGTCCATAATCTAATTATCCGATTCCAATTAGCTTTATCGGTTCACGTGTCCGCGCGCGGTGGTGCCGGCCCCGGTGCAGCGCTATGAATATACCCCCGACCATAAATGTACCCCCCGAGCCAGGGGGTACATCTATCGCACGATGAATGTACCCCCCTAGACCTTCGTAGGCAGGGGGGTACATTGATCGCACGACTGTTGTACCCCCCCGCCTTCTGCTGCGAGGGGGTACATTGATCGCACGACTGTTGTACCCCCTCTCAGAACCCTTCCAGGGGGTACAACAGTCGTGCGATCAATGTACCCCCCTGCCTACTATAGGTCTAGGGGGTACATTCATCGTGCGATAGATGTACCCCCTGACCGCTACTGCGAGGGGGTACATTGATCGCACGATAGATGTACCCTCTCCGAAGGTGTGGTGCGCGGTACATCCATCGCACGATCAATGTACCCCCCCATCCTAGGGACCCTCCTGGGGGGTACATCCATCGCACGATCAATGTACCCCCCGTCCTAGGGACCCTCCTTGGGGGTACATCCATCGCACGATCAATGTACCCCCCGTCCTGGTGACACTCCTTGGGGGTACATCCATCGCACGATCAATGTACCCCCCATCCTAGGGACCCTCCTTGGGGGTACATCCATCGCACGATCAGTGTACCCCCCGTCCTGGTGACCCTCCTTGGGGGTACATCCATCGCACGATCAATGTACCCCCCGTCGTAGGGACCCTCCTTGGGGGTACATCCATCGCACGATCAATGTACCCCCCGTCCTAGGAACCCTCCTTGGGGGTACATCCATCGCACGAGCAGTGTAGGGGGACCCATTGTACAATCTTGTAAGACCCAGTTTCACGTACGCACACGAGTGAGATGAGGTGTAAAAACATATATAATTCGCAAGTGATGACTTTTACCCCATGCTGTTGACAAACCTGCTTTCTTGCACTAGGGCAGCGGTTCTCAACCTTGGGGTCGCGACCCCAAATGGGGTCGCCAAATTATATTGTGGGGTCGCATCGAGGTACCTGGGGTCTCCGGGGATCGCGATTTGGCCGCCGGCTGGCCCCCAATACGTCATCCTTTGTGCAGAAATACGGAAAAACCACCAAGAAAGCGACTAACAATAAAAAAAAAAACCCTCAAAAAACTTAACTTCAATTTTTACTTTTATGTTTTGGGTAGGAGATGGGTGTAAGAGGGTTGACATGGGGTCGCGTGGGGTCGCGAAAAATTTTCTGTGGGGTCGCGAAAATTTTTGACAGTAATTTTGGGGTCGCGAGCCTAGAAAGGTTGAGAACCGCTGCACTAGGGAGTCGTAGCAACTGTAATATTAACCACGAATAAATTTTTGAGAGATTTCTATGGAACGTTTAAGAAATGCACCATATTCTTGGCCATCTGATCCGTCAGAAATTTCTGCAAAAATTACTACAGTTTCTTCTTATCCCTTTTTGACCAGTTAAGGTATGAATTTTTAGGGTACAGTGTTCCTGACTCATCATTTTTAAAGCAGTCAAGTGCTGAATTGGGTCAAAAAATTCTGTAGTTGGTTAGTTAATGTCAGTAGATATCCTCAGTATTTTTAGCCCGCCCTTCTGCTTTGAAAAAGCATAAAAGCGGGCTTATGCAAACGACCTCGTGTCTGTCTGTGTGTCTGTGTGTCTGTCTGTTCCACTAGAAGGAGATGAGCTAGAGACTTGAAATTTTCAGGGTGTCTACAGTTTTACTCCTAGACAACGAAACGCCTACGGCAAATCCTGCCAACCCTCATTAAGGCACTGAAAAAAATTATAAAAGTTTTCACGGAATTAAAAATAAATAAATAATTCAACTTTTTCCAACCCCGTCGACCCGTACCTCTCCGGAAGCGTCTTTTCGCGTCTAGTTCAATGGTGCACACCGTTTTACGAAAAAATGGACCCAGCTCGCGACTACACTGTAAAAAGCACCCGTAATTGGTCCAGTTTTCAACTTTTCTCAACCCCATCGAGCTGCACCTTCCCGGAAGCGTCATTTCGCGTCCAGTTCGATGGCGCCCACCGTTTTTCGATAAAAAGGACCCAACTCGCGACTACACTGTAAAAAGCACCCAAAATTGACCCACTTTTTAACTTTTACGAACCCCATCGACCCGCACCTCTCTAGAACCGTCTTTTCGAGCGCAATTCAGTGGTGCCAACCGTTTTTCAATTTCCAGTGTTGCCAATCGTCAAAACTCAAACATTTCGATTATTTTCGACATTTTTCGTTGTTTTTTCGATATTTTTTGATATTCTTCGACATTTTCGATAATTTTCGATATTTTTCGATAATGTTCGATATTTTTTGACATTTTTGATAATTTCGATGTTTTTTGTTGTTTTTCGACATTTTTGACATATTCCGACATATTTCGATATTTGTAAACATGTTTGACAATTTTTGATATTCTTCGACATTTTTCGACATTATCCCTCATTTTTCGATGTTTTTTCGATGTTTTTCGATATTATCCATATTTTTCGATACATCTCAACATTTTTGAGATATTTCGAGATTTTTCGACATTTTTTACGAATTTCTACATATTTCGACAATTTTCGACATATCTCGACAATTTTTGAAATTTTCGACACCCCTCGACCCCTATACCATTAAAATTGGTTCGACGAGCGTAATTCAGTGTTGCCAACTGCTGCCAAATAAAGTCCGAGTTCGACCGTTCCATCTGAGGCCGAACTCACGTATTTCGACATTTTTTCGAGATTTCCGACTCTCCCTTTTTTGCCGAGTAACTGACCGTTTAGTCACTATTGGCACGTTTTCAAAGCAGAAGGGAGGGCTGTAGTTTCGGTGGTTCACCGTTACAAACTGCCTCTTTCCGAAGAGAATGCCTTTACGTGCCGCAGGCCCGATCATTTACATGCTAAGAGGACGTTTTGTGTGACTTAGGGGTCGGGCCGAAGGCCCGACCGAACGCCGCTGGCAGGCCAAGCAGGCACGCCCCCTGCCGAACGGAGTTGCCAGCGTAGCAAAGCGGAGCTGGCAACGACGTTTGGCGGAAGGGCGGGCCTGCTTGTTAACGTATAGACTCTTCTGTCATACAAAATATTTTTTCCGTTGTCTCCCTGTAATTAGGAACATATTGTTTAACAGTGTTTCAGAGATGAATAGGAATAAGAATAAATGTTATTCTCAAGGCAATTGACAATAGAAAACAAACTTATTGTAATATATATTTTTTGCAACTTATAAAAATGAAAATGTAACGTCTTCTGTATTGAATTTTACTTATTATTTTATCCAATGTCATTTGCCTTTAGAATGGCATCTATTCTTGTGGGGATACATTATTAAAGTGATTTGAATGACATACTTACCAAGTGGAGTTCACCGTGTCCCACAAGAGCCAAATTATATGTGCTTAAAACCTAAAATATTAAAGCGAAGAGACTGAAACCTTCAGGCCTGGCATAAAAAATTGTCTATGCTATTCTACCCACACTGTAAAAAATCAGTCTTGGATACGGAGCTTGTCACGGCGTTCCGTACCCCATTTTTCGGAAAGGGATAACGGAAATTTACCGTACCTGGCCACCGTACCTACCATTTTTACATGGGCTAGCATAGGGAAAGGGGTACGGAACGTCGTTATCAGTCCGTACCCAAAACGGAAACCGCCGGACACAAAATTAGCGGGAACTTTTCCGTACCTTGGCACCGTACCCACATTTTTTTTACATGGGCTCTTATGGAAAGAGGGTACGGAACCGAATGTACGGAGACACCGTAATCTAAATTAACGGTATATTTCCGTATGGGTGACCGTGATTTTTTTTTACAGTGCATCATAAGCTTTAAAAAAAGCCACGACCTGGAATTTTTTGAGAATGATGTATTTTTGCTAAAGTTACATTTATATAACTTTTACGGAAGTTTACTTAATAAGTTTCTCAAAAATTTTCAACAATACAATCTTCACATAGCTCATTTCAATCACCATAAAAAACTGAGTTTAAAACACCCAGACCAAGGCATGTTAAGTATTTCTGATAGGGTACAAAAAATCATTTACATATTTTCTCAAGCTTCCAGACACCAAATTTAAAACTGTTATATCTTCTAAACAAAAATTTTTAAAAAATTTCCTTTGACATTTGAGGTCTTATGGTGTTCCTGAATGGAACTAGACTATCCCTAACTCGAACTAAAAACCATCATGTCGGGCCTTTCGGTGATCTGGCATGGAATGACCCTACTGTTAACTTGAAAAAAGGGAAGAGAGCACATTGGTCGTGCGATGGATGTACCCCCAAGGAGGGTCCCTAGGATGGGGGGTACATTGATCGTGCGATGGATGTACCCCCAAGGAGGGTCCCTAGGATGGGGGGTACATTGATCGTGCGATGGATGTACCCCCAAGGAGGTTCCCTAGGATGGGGGGTACATTGATCGTGCGATGGATGTACCCCCAAGGAGGGTCCCTAGGACGGGGGGTACATTGATCGTGCGATGGATGTACCCCCAAGGAGGGTCCCTAGGATGGGGGGTACATTGATCGTGCGATGGATGTACCCCCAAGAAGGGTCCCTAGGATGGGGGGGTACATTGATCGTGCGATGGATGTACCGCGCACCACACCTTCGCAGAGGGTACATCTATCGTGCGATCAATGTACCCCCTCGCAGTAGCGGTCAGGGGGTACATCTATCGCACGATGAATGTACCCCCTAGACCTATAGTAGGCAGGGGGGTACATTGATCGCACGACTGTTGTACCCCCTGGAAGGGTTCTGAGAGGGGGTACAACAGTCGTGCGATCAATGTACCCCCTCGCAGCAGAAGGCGGGGGGGGTACAACAGTCGTGCGATCAATGTACCCCCCTGCTTACGTAGGTCTAGGGGGGTACATTCATCGTGCGATAGATGTACCCCCTGGCTCGGGGGGGTACATTCATCGTGCGATAGATGTACCTCCTGGATCGGGGGGTACATTCATCGTGGGGGTACATTCATCGTCCTACACCGGGCTCAACTCATCCGTGGAGTAATGAGCCCTCCGGACAAAGCGGGATTACACGGGAACAGGTGTTCCGCGCGCCGCCGCCGCCACCCCGCCCGAGCCGTTCGCACTCATTGATTTATTCATACGGATCACCATTCTTTACAGTGTCTCTCAGGCTTAAGAGCCGCGCGCGCAAGGAGCGCTGTGATGTCCGTCCGTCCTTCTTCCTCCCATTACCGATGCGGCTGCGCGGTGAGCGTGGAGAGGGGGAGAGAGAGAGAGAGAGAGAGAGGGAGAGAGAGAGAGAGAGAGAGAGAGAGAGAGAATAAGGGGGTGCGCGAGACACCGAGCGGGGGGAATGACTATCCGTCGCACCGGCGCCAAAGACATTAGGCTCTCGTGCAAATTCGCTAATGTCGTCTAACGACCGTTGATCCTGTTTCACGAGGCGGATTTCGCGACGCGTCGAAAGAAAAAATAATAATGAAGAGGCGCAACGCAAAAATGAAGTCTGCTTGCCATGCGGTAATATTCCATGCACCACGTCACACTGAAGAATATAGTGCAACTTAGTGAAATGTCAGACGGAGCCAGCCTGGGCCCGCACTGCGGCACTGCGAAAGGTTTCCTTACAGGGGCAGGAGGTCGGGGAGGGAGGGAGAGAGGGGAGAGAGAGGAGAGAGAGAGAGAGAGAGAGATATGTGAATTATTTTTATGGCGACCGCCTTGCGCCGCTACTGCCAATGCTATATCGCCCCCTGAAAGTCCTGCGGCCAGCAGCGGTCACCAGCTGCAATATCGGCCCGCAACTCATCTCCCCCACCCCCTCCCCCTCAAACCTCCCTCCTTCCCTGCGCAATAGGCTGGAATCGGATCGGCCGGAAACGAATCAAAAGTATCCAGATTTATGTTGCCAATACCGATGCAGGGGATACCTGACGCCTTATCACTAGCTGGTGCTGCCGAGCCGACCAGCGCGATACTTTATCGCGTCACCATCGGCTGAACTCCACGCGACGTGCGTGTGCGTGTCGGCGTACACTACGCGCACATTCTCTTCATTAAAAACAAAAATAAAATCAGGAAGATTATTTGGGAATATTTACTAAGAAGAAGGACGACGGAAATACCAAGTAAGATGCATTTATTATTTCAAAAAACGAACAGAATAAAAGGGAGAAGGAGAGGTGGAGGGGGCAAAGGCGAAAGGTTGGCGATGAGAATGGAGTGGGGAAGGGGGTGACCGCACAGCCAATAAATTCGAAGACTCGCGCTGGACAGACGCGCGGAGATCGGGATGAAAATAGCGGGTGGTGGTGAGGGGGGGGGGAGGTAAGCATTATACCCCTTACCCTACCGGTCGCGGCAGAAATAACAAAAATAGAAAAATAAACAGGGAAGATGAAAACCAGCATGAAAAAGAAAAATCATTTTTGAAAAAGGCTCACAATAACGGATGGCAAATAGGGAGAAATGGCAAAGAAATCTGATTCTGAAAGGAAGAGTGTCATTTCCAAACTTCCTCTTCTGCGGTTCCAGTGACCGCATCAATTAATCTGGTTCTACAAACTTCCTCTTCTGCGGTTCCAGTGACCGCATCAATTAATCTGGTTCTACAAACAACAGAAAAGGGCGAGTAAACTGCTGTAGCGGTTGAGTAAAAACTGGAATATACGCGATACATGAGAAAAAGGGGCAAACGAAAAAGAACTAAACACAGGCCTAGCAAAGAAAGGACAATCTGTAGTCATAACGCTTGACGTCCGTTTCTTTCCGATATTTTCACGATGACGGTTGGCAGCACTTTCGGATCACATGAGAGAGGAGGAGGCTGGGGGGTGTCACTTAGGTCCGCGCGGGGCGTGGCGGAATGGGTTGGGGCGGGGTGGGCTTCGTAGCGGTGACAATAAATCCACCTTTGGAATCAGCCAGGGAAATTGGAATCGGACACAAACGTGAGTCCAAAGGAGTAGACGGAGAGAAGGAGAACGAGCGCATAGGACAGAAACAGAGGAGGAGCGAGATCTGGAGAGGGAGAAAGAGTGAGAGAGAGAGAGAAAGAGAGTGGGAGAGCAAAGGCAGAGAGGATGAGGACGGCCCGCCCCGGGCCGGCTCTCTAGATAAGATGAAGGGTGGACGTGTCCTTATTACTGGACAGAACTCGGGCTTTGGCCGGCGAGTCCCTGTGGATTGAAACAGAGGGAAGTTGGAGAGGCGGGGCTGGGGAGGGAAGCGGGCATTGGATATGTGGAGGCGGACGGCGCGGCATGGTGGCGTGGCGTGAGGCGGGGCAGGGCGGGGCGGGGCAGGGCGGGGCGGGGCAGGGCGGGGCGGGGCGGGGCAGGGCGGGGCGAGGCAGGGCGGGGCCCGCTGGCCGATCGCCGCCCCTTCTGTGATTGAGACTCTTCTTCCGTTTCACCAGCCCTACCCGATCTGCTGCCTAACACGGGGAAGGCTTACGGGTTTGATGGAAGGAAAGAAACAGAGTTCTGGGTAAAACATTTTAACAACCCACATTCCAACGAGTTTACTTTTTTAATTGAAAATGAAGGTAACAACTTTTGCAAAAGTATTGAGTTGCGGTCAAGACTGGGAGGTCGAGGGCAGAGAAAACACACGGCTGCCAGCTGCTCGACACGCAAGGGTCCCGCAGCCCACCCCGGCCCGCAGCTCTCGACACCGGGGGGGTGCAGCGAGGGGAAGGGTGGGCCGCAACAAACGAGTATGGCTCCCAAAACCGCCCTGTTCGGTTCTCACCCCTTCCATCATCCCACCCTGGAGAGATGAGGGGCGGCGGGGGGCGGAGGTGAAAGGGCCGCTTGAAAGGCCTACCCACGTAGAAGGATGCCGCAAAGGCGCCGCAGCCCCGGCGGGGCGGGCCGGCAGGGCGTGGCGGGGCGAATAAGCAGGAGATCGCATTAGGTCGCGCGACCTGAATGAGCCGTACAGAGCAGGGCGCGGGTCGGGGAGCGAGGCTAGGATACGGCCTGATGTTGGATACCACAGGCGGACGCTTCCGTACGTCCGCTGCGGCGGGTAATATCGGGAACTAACGCCACACCTGACAGGACAATTACAAACAGTACATGTTCGCTCAACTCGCGGCACGCTCCTCTGTACATACACACGTGCAAAGCGCGCGCGAGCGCAGCAGCCAGAGGTATAACTCACGGGGCCGGGCTGGGCGCCGCCTTCGCGCCGCGCATTGTACCGCTCTCCTCTCCGATCGCAGATACATTCTCTCTCTCTCTCTGTTAGAATCCCCCGCACTATCTCACTCTCCGCGCGGCAGCAGCGCCATCTCCAGGGGCATCTCGCAGGCTACCGTCGCGTTGCCTTATTGTCCGATGACAGGTCGATAATCCGCTCGGCTGCGCCGCTGCGCGCTGCGCGCTGCGGGACTCGGATGGTCGCGGCTGCCCGCCGCTCTCCCCCCTGCAGGCCGTGCAGGCCCTGCTGCTGCCCACGCGCGGCTGCCCGCCGCTCTGCCCCCTGCAGGCCGTGCAGGCCCTGCTGCTGCCCACGCACGGCTGCCCGCCGCTCTGCCCCCTGCAGGCCGTGCAGGCCCTGCTGCTGCCCACGCACGGCTGCCCGCCGCTCTGCCCCCTGCAGGCCGTGCAGGCCCTGCTGCTGCCCACGCGCGGCTGCCCGCCGCTCTGCCCCCTGCAGGCCGTGCAGGCCCTGCTGCTGCCCACGCACGGCTGCCCGCCGCTCTGCCCCCTGCAGGCCGTGCAGGCCCTGCTGCTGCCCACGCACGGCTGCCCGCCGCTCTGCCCCCTGCAGGCCGTGCAGGCCCTGCTGCTGCCCACGCACGGCTGCCCGCCGCTCTGCCCCCTGCAGGCCGTGCAGGCCCTGCTGCTGCCCACGCACGGCTGCCCGCCGCTCTGCCCCCTGCAGGCCGTGCAGGCCCTGCTGCTGCCCACGCGCGGCTGCCCGCCGCTCTGCCCCCTGCAGGCCGTGCAGGCCCTGCTGCTGCCCACGCACGGCTGCCCGCCGCTCTGCCCCCTGCAGGCCGTGCAGGCCCTGCTGCTGCCCACGCACGGCTGCCCGCCGCTCTGCCCCCTGCAGGCCGTGCAGGCCCTGCTGCTGCCCACGCACGGCTGCCCGCCGCTCTGCCCCCTGTAGGCCGTGCAGGCCCTGCTGCTGCCCACGCACGGCAGCGCCCCGGCCCCGCGCGCCGCCCGCACCACAGAGAGGAGGGCGACACACTCGCGACGGAGCGCGCTATTTGCTGCTGCAATGTTATCGAACCGGTATCAACACGGCGCTGTTCCAGCGAGGTGCGCGCGTTTGGTGCCGGTCGCGGTCAGTTTGAAACAAAATGATATTACTACGATTGTCGTATATTTTCTTCCTCGAGGGCCCCTATGCCAAGGAGAAGCACGCCGACGCCGTACCCCGTGGGCGTGCGTGTGGCGGGGGAGAGGGGCGCGCGGCGAGACGGAGGAGAAAGATGTCATCCATCACTGTGACAAATTCTGATTTCCATGAATCGGCGATAGGCAGCAGGGCGGGGGGCAGGCGACTGCTGCAGACTCAGCCGAGCCGGAGCCGAGCTGAGCTGCGCCCTCTCTCAATAGACACGCCCGCAATACATCATGTCAGCAGATGCGGTCAGGAGGAGTGCCAGTCTCCCCGCCCCACACTACCAGTGCAGCCGCTATGCACACGCAGCGCGCCGCGGAGGTAGGCAGACCCGCCGGCCAGGGCTGCCCGACGGGGTGGCCTACTACCCAGGCGGTTCTTGTGGCTGGCCACGGCCTGTAGCGGAGAGGATGGAAGGAGTGAGCAGTGAGCAGGGCCAGAAGCACACCGACACGACCGAAACACTACTGTCTCAACTTGGTTTTAAAAACGCGCTACGGACGTGTTGAGGTGGAGGAGGAGGGGGCCGTTTGTTTTAGTCCGCAAACAGATGTGTACGGATGCACGGATGCTTCCTCTGCAGGGCAGAGGCGCAATCGAGAGGTCGACAACTTGTATATTACTTCGCACGCGGTGTATTTTACCTGTACTTTACCATATATTACTTGCATATTACCGTAATTTTGCCTCTTTATTAGACTTTTAGTACTACATATTACTTTACAATATTTTCTATTACATGCATGTTACCTATATTACTAGTACAGTAATATTCGTACACTCCCTCGTACACGGCTAAGAGGAGTTGTCGAACCCTCGGGCGCAACGCGGCGGGGGACGATGGGACGCTCCCTGCCGCGACCCGGTGAGGGGATTAATGGAGTAAACATGCAATATGGCGCGGAAGGAATGGGGGATCGTATCGATATCCGTCAAAACAGTGTGATGTGTGTGTGTATGTTGCACAACATGGCGCGGGCGGGACAGGGGGCGCGCGAGGTCACGCATTAAGGAAATTGCGAAAAATGAAATATACGTTTGGCTTGCGCTGCGCTGCCAGCAGGTCGCGGGGGGTTGACGCGACCGTGCCACCGGGGATATGGCCTCCCGGGCGGGAAAGAGGAGGGAGAGAGAGGGACGGGTTGAAGGAGTGCACTGGGATGGAGGGCCGGCGGCCTGGCGGGGTGGGACGGGGTGGGGCGGGGCGGGGCGGGCCAGGGGCTCCCCACTGGGGTGGGCACGGGCTGCGCTTGAGGAATGGGGGCTGAGGGCGCGATTTGCGGTCGGAGAAACGCGCTTACATTTGGGCAGAGCCTGGCAAGGGAGAGACGAAGGGAGGGTAAGAGGGAGAGGGGGAGAGAGACAGAGAGAGAGAGAGAGAGAGAGAGAGAGAGAGAGAGAGAGAGAGAAGGGGAAGGAGCAGAGCGGAAGACTGAGAGAAAAAGAGAGGGATAGGCGAGCGCCTGATGAGATGGCTGGTTTCACGCGAAAGGGGTTGAGTTACAGAAAAGCAAGCGTGCCACCTCCACCTCCACCGCCTCGCCACCCCAACCAAACCAAACCAAAGCAAACCCGCGGGCAGGCAGGGCCGCGCCGGGGGCCGGGGAGCGGCGAATTGTGTCTCTCCTTCGCAAATTATATTATATGGAACACTACCTTGGCGCTCACTTCTCCCTTCTCCACCCTCTCCCTCTCTCCCTCACACACACACACAAACGTGAGCGCGCGCACGCACGCACGCACACACACACACACACACACACACACACACACACACACACACACACACAAGTCTCGCAGGCCGCAGGGACGCGCCTCTAGAGGGCAAAGAGATATAAATTGAGCAAGGCGAGGAAAGAGCACGTGTACGGGGAAGGGAGCCGCAGAGCGCGCGCGAGAGAGAGAGAGAGAGGAAGAGAGCAGAGGAGAGACAGAGAGAACAGGGTGCAGACGCGAACGCCTGGGGTCTGGCTAAGCTCGGCTCTGGCGAGTCCGGACCGCCCGGAACCACCACCTCCACCACCAAGTGTAAGATGGCGGTGTAGTGTAGCGCGGCCTCTTACTCGTAGTCGTTGGTGTAGTAAAAGCGCCTGCAGCAGCCAGTAGTCCTTCTCCTGCTCGGCGTGGCCTCCGAACCGCGGCGGCGGCGCGGTTGGACACCGTTTGCCGACACCGACCGCGGCCACCTCATCTCAAATAAAATTGACGTCCTCGCAGACCGCAGCGGCGGCCCGGCGCCGAGCCGAGCGGCACTCCTCCCTCCTATCCCGGCCCCGGCCGGCCATATGCTCCCGATCAGACAAGCCGGGCCGCCGGGCCGTCCGCCGTCCAGGACCGTCCCGGACCAGCCCAGCCCAGCCCAGCCCGCCCTGTCCGCTATCATAACAGTCATTATCGGGACATTAGCGGAGCGGGCCCGGCCCTGCCCTGCCCTGCCCGCCCCTGCTCGTCCTGCTCCCGACGGCCAGCAGCTCCAGCGCCACGCCGCGCCACGCCCAGCGAGATTACCGCCACTTTGTCCATCTATTATTATGATCTCCGCGCGCGACAAGGAGTAGTCCGGCCGGCGCTACCAGAGCCGCGGCGGTGGCGCTACCGGGAGGAGCCGCGCGTGGCGGCGCTGCCCTTACTAAGCGGGAGAGGGGGCACTCATACGTAATATGAACAGTTATATTTTGACTTCTGATTTTTTTTCCGATTTTTCTATTGATCTTTCGAGGAAAATTGCTGCCCCTTTTTATTAATTTTTGATCTTTCCCCCACTATTTCTGACTTTCTTCAACATTTCGTTCCCACTTTTTTGTTCAATAGTTTTCAAATTTTCGAATGTTTTTACATCTTCCTTCTTGATATTCAACAATGAATTTTTAAAATTATTTTTTGGGGGGGCCTACAGTGACTTTTCCTCTTCCCCTCCCCCTACCTCGGGAGAGAGTCACGAAATGACCGCGGTCCGGCAGCCGGAATAACGGCATCCTGTAGGTATGACAGGGACCAAGACCTACTGGAGATGGCGACAAACTTCAACAAAAACTTAGTCGTGGCGGTTACCCGTCTGGTAAGGGTAAAAGTGCTCCGCTTGCGCGGCTCGCGACCCCCGAGCGCGCTCGGGCCGGGACCCCCATCACCTCACCCGCGTCTCGCCGCCCGCCATCCTTCGCCCCGGCTGGTCTGACGGTACGGTCCGGGTCGGTCGGTCGGCCGGTCTGCGCGCCCCCAGTGTTAACTCCCTCCTCCCGTAACCACACATTACTGCCCGTGTTACGAGCCTCGGTCACGAGAGCTACAAGGGAGCGAACGAGGCCAAGCACAGCCCGGCACAGCCCGACACAGCCCGGCGCAGCTCCCACCCGCGGTATAAAGTTGAGGGTAGCGCTGAAGGCGGGTGCTGGCGGGACGCGACCTGCGGCGCCAGCGCGCACTTCGGTTTTTACAAGGAACAAACTCAAAGCAGAAACAATAGTTATTTAAAAAACCAAAAATCTTGAAAGTTTATAGGGTTGTCTGCCTTCTTATACGCGCTCAAACACACATATATTAGAGAGGTAAAAAGATTAGTGAAGAGAGGCATTTCACTATAAGTCGGCAATCTAAAAGCCCGACACGCATGTATGAACACAAATTACGAAAATAAGTTTGCTGGAAATTCACCTGTGTTTCTCGCAACGACAAAAGAGTTGAACTCACGAAAAGAAAGGCAGTTGAATCGCTTACCTGTAAAAAGAGGAAAACAAAAATACAATTAGAAATTTACTGTGCGGCATTTTTATGAATTCTGCTGGCAGCGGGACAGTGAGGGAAAACCCAAAGAGCTCAGCCTGTCCAGTCCAGCTCTAACGGGGTCACGCTGCAGTCCAACAACAGGGGCATCTACTTTGCGACGCAGTCCGCAATCAGCCCTCCAGCGCGATGGACAGGGGATAACTAAGGCGGATCGAGGGGCGGAGCTGACAGCAGAAAAGGAGGGGGAGGGGGGCTCGGCCGGTAAGTGTTAATCATTTAGAGACCGACCATTCAATGGAAAAGACACGCGGTCCGCTGACGAGCAACGACCCAGTAAAGAGTAATGGCTCGGGGACTTCTAAAGCCAGGACCGTAAAGAGAGGAAGATCGAGCAAACGCGCAAAGACGTCCTAAATGGCGTGAGTCTCTCTGCCTCGGCGACCTGACGGCTGACGTCACCAGTCATTGCCTCAGTGCCATGACTAACAAGAAGAGGGAGAAGAATAAGAACTAACCCCCGCGCAGCGCCCGCACTGCATCAAAATGACAAGGTGAGGCGAAAGGGGACACAGATAGCCATGTCTCCACGTCAGAGAGGAAAGTTGCTGGAGAGGGGGATGGGGTGGAGGGAGAGGCGGAGGGAGAGGGCGTTATCGGCGACCCCAGGCCGGCCAGGGCAGCGCGAGGTAAAGGTGAGCCAGGCGCACTGGACCGGGCGGCCACTTTGTCGCCCCCCAACTCCGGTCCAGCCCGAGACGACCGTTTTTATGACGTTATCGCAAAACTAAGACTGGCTTGTTGGGGTAGGGATGAAGGGAGAGAGTGGCGACAAGCAGAGGCGGGGAGGGGGGGGGGGGGGTGGCGAGCAAGCGGCCGCGCTGCTGGGCAAAGGGGAAAAAAATATAGCAGGAACAGATGAAAAGTACAGAGCGTGAGGCAGAGAGGAAGGCTGATAAAAAAAGAGCACGTTTCCTCTGTTCTGCTCGGCTCCGAGTTTGGAATTTCTAAAACTGCGGGTACCAGTCGACAGAGGTGCAACAAAGCACGAGGTTCAAAAAGTCCTCGTGTAAAAGTTTTAAAAATCTTTCCCTCGGTTCGAGCAAGCGGTACACTCTCTTGATGTCACAGGACGCTGATATGGTAACACCGGACATCCACGAGTGTGTGTAATAACCAGCTCGCAGAATCAATATATTGCTCGCGACAAAAAACTTTTACTATATGGCGGGACACACTTAAATGTTTAGAGAGTACGCTCGCTAGTGTCGTCAACTCGGGCGTTCTCTCTCTGAGGGCATCCCGTTCTCCAACAGTTGACGCACATTCGCACGCAAACACACGGGGCCACGCATCAATGGGCGACCCTGCAGGGTAAAGGGTCGGACGGGTCCCGCCCCCAAACCTACCGACCGTCCCCCCGCCACCCTTGGAGCCCCCCGGGGCCCCGCAGGCAGGTCGAGAGAGGAATACTTGTGGAAGCAGTTAGCTCTGCGGGACTTAACCGCTTAAGCGCGGGCCGGGGCCCGGACGGGGCTGCCGGCTGAGCCCACCGCGAGCGCCGACGGTTAGTGGCTCCGCATATACGATGTGACGTGTGCTCTACCACGACGACGCACTTTACAGTCTCGCCGAGCGTTTCGACTTTTCGCGGCGTGCGCGCGCTGTGGGGCCGGGGGAGCCGCGCGGGAACACGCAGCAATTCTCCCCGGGGCGGGGAGGGGCGGGGAGAGCACGGCGGCAAGTGACATCTCCGAGGTGTAATACACTCTGCGGCAGGCGGGCGATAACATGGGACCGGCCCGGACAGCAGCAAACTCGGGCTTAGGGGGCCGAAGTGCGCAGGTAGTGCAGCCGGGGCGGGGTGGGAGTCAGGAGAGGGAGGGCTGCAAACTTGCCTGTTACACAAACACTGCGTGCCTCGGCTCTTCCCCGGGTGGCTTACGCACACCTCCTCGGCAGGGAGCAGGGAAAGGGATAGGCCTAGGGGACCCCAAGCGGCGGCGGCGGGGCGGAGCGGGGACTCTGCAGGGACCAAGGGGCACTAATTTGAATGACGGCACTAAGGAAGGCCAAGTTGGTTCGTCACACGGGGGCGCCCCTTGCGTGCGTGCCAGGGCAGCGTGTGTGCCTTGGCTTAAAGGGAAAGGAGGGTGGGTGTCTTGCCTCCACCCCGCGGGGCAAGAAAAGGCTCGAGGGGCGGCCGACTCTGGTATGTCTGAGTATACACTTTGAGTGTATTTCTTGTATTTTCCTAGTATTTTCGGAGTGTATTTAATGGACCTGTTAGTATTTTTGAATTTATCTCTACACTTTTCGAGTATTTTCGAGATTTTAGTGTACGTGGATTTTACAAGTTGGCCGCTCGTTGAAAAGACTTTGCTATAAACGCGGACTAGTCCTCAAAACAAGGGCACGGCAGAGCGGAGGGAGGTATAAGGGTTGCAGGCGAGGGTGCAGCAGTGTACGTCCCCCAGTCATCACAGAAAAAGTCATCAGCCGGATGAACCGTGGTGCCCGCTGTTATAAAAATAGCTGGAAAACGGAGGGGGGCGCGGAGAAATAAAGGACGGTATAAGTACGCGACGAGCGCCAACGAGACCGGCTCCTGGGTGGCGCAAACTATAAACCGCAGGCCAGACCGCGGCCAGGGTCCCGGGGCCGGGGCCTTGCCGGGGGCCCGGCCCGGCTGTTGTGAGATGTGGTCGCCCGAGCTAGGCCCCTCGCCCCTCGTGTCCAGCTCGTCGACAAACCGCGTCACTCCTCTGCTCACTATGCCATCTCTCTTTCTCCCTCTGAGGCGCTTCTCCCTCTTTCCTCTTTCCTCTTCGTCTTCTTCTTCTTCTTCCTCTTCTTCTATACCCTCCCAACAAAAAGACGACTTTGGTCGGCGACAAGGGCCTTCCAGACAGCCTTCTTCTTCACACACGCGCACACTCACACTCACATCCAGTGGCATCTGCCGCCGCCGCCGCGCTGGAACTGCCAGCGGAAGCGTCTTTTTAAAAGTAGGCGACAGTAACAAACGGCTCCGCGGCAGCCCCAAGCACAGGCACGAGTGAGTGTATTGCACGCTATACTGCTCGCGCGAGGCCTTATTCTCAAACCACGCAGCCACTGCAAGAGTTTCGTCGAATCCGTTTTCGAGACGCACGAGGAGGGGAGCACACTATAGTGTAACGGCCCCCGTGCGTCTGTAAACACGACCGCGAGGGGCAGAGCAGGGGCAGCGACGGGACGCGGATGCTGATCGCTTTACGCCCCACTGCGGCCCCAGACATTAGGCAAGGTGAGAAACGTTTTACAGGGCTGCAGCCTGCGTGTTGGTTTAAGAGCGCGCTGCTGCTGCTGTGTAGAGAGACACAGAGACAGAGAGAGATACACGACGGGGAGTGTGAGTGAGTGAGGGAGAGAGAGGGAGAGAGAGTGCAGGCGCGGGGGAGTGCATGCTGGCGTACAAGTGCGAGGGCCGGCCGGCCGGCTGGGCCCTTCCCTTCCCTTCTCGCCGTTAGAGACGATTAATTGAAAGCTGCAGAGTCTTACCGTGCGCGCCGCTTCCGGCAATTAACGGGCCGCGGCGGAGGGAGGGAGCCGCACATCCCCGCCTGCCTGGCTGGCTGGCCCGGCCCACACAAACACAACACTCGCCGGCTATTTATTTATTTATTTTACCGTCCTGCAACGTCAACATCACAATCATGGCTCCATTCACGCGGCCGGTGCGGCGGGGCCGGTGGGCAGCGCATCACGCCGCGGGTGTCAGCGCGAGGCGAGCAGCCGGGCAGGGACCCAAATTATTAATGACTGCAACGATTCGGACAACAGCAGCGAGCCGTCGCGCCGGGCTGGGGGGGGGAGGGGGGGGGAGGGGGGGGGGCTGCACCACATGTCCGCAGGGACATGCATTGATTTCGTTATATGCGTGGTTATTCCGAATTAGGATTCGCGCGGTGGTCTTAGTATACCCTGAGAACCGAGTAGTTTAAGCAAACTATCGTACGGTCACCTGGGAAGGCGCCATGCCATAGAGCAGCGGTTCTCAACCTTGGGGTCGCGACCCCAAATGGGGTCGCCAAATTTTATTGTGGGGTCGCGTCGAGGTACCTGTACTGGGGTCGCCGGAGGTCGCGGTTTGGCCACCGGCTGGCCCCCGATACGTCATCGCCTGTGCAGATAAACGGAAAAACCTCTAGGAAAGCCACTAACAATTAAAAAATTCCCCAAAACATAACTTTAATTTTCATGTTTTGGAGAGGAGATGGGTGTAAAAGGGTTGAGATGGGGAAAAACCTTCTGTGGGGTCGCGAAAATTTTGCCCAATCATTTTGGGGTCGCGACCCATAAAAGGTTGAGAACCGCTGCCATAGAGTCACACCTGAGACAGAAATGTCATCGTTGTGACGACTAGATTTCCAGTTACCACAAAAAACAATATTCTGCCAACAAACAATAATAGTATTTCATGATTTTCCTTGAGGTTGCCACAACTTTTCAACTTTCTGGGTACACCAAAATGTTAAATTTTTGATATACGGAGCCTTCTGTTCATAATGTTTTTTGAAATAAGTCCCTCCATGACTGACAGGATGGCAAACCCACGGGCCTCTCATTCATTCAATTATTTCGCTAAACGCCAACACTTCCACCCGAGTGAGTCACACGCGCCTCGCATGTAAAAAGCAACCGCCCGGGCTCTGCGTGTTTATCCCGCCTTCATGCAAAATAAAGAAAGCGAGTTTTAGAAAAAATAAAAAGTAAAAAAAAATCCCTGCAACAAAATAAAGACAACATTACTTGATATTTTTCCTCCGCACTCCTTAAAGCAGCAGGAAGGACCTCTGAACAAATAAGGTCCCCGACTCCTCTCTCTCTCCCCGGCAGTGGGGATGAGCAGAGGCGGCGAGAGGAGAGCAGAGGGGTTGGAGAGAAAACCTCTGCAGCCAGCGGCTTTCCTTCTTGGCGGAGGAAAAATATTCTGCTTCCACCACCCCGCCCTATCCCATAATCTCATCTACTTGGCGCGGCGTGGCGTGGCGTGGCGGGGGCCCAGCACTTCCCCTTCCCCAACCCCCTCCGCAGCCCGAGAGATGACGCGCCGCCGCGCGCTGGCCTGGCTGTTACTGATGAAGAGGCTCACAAAGCGACGGACGGACGCGTCCGTTTGTCACCGGGCGACGCACACACACAAACTCACACACAGAAGTGGCGGCGCGCGGCTCGCCTCTTCAAGGTGCTAATTAGGAAACCATTGACGTTAGGAAAAGAGGGGGGCCCCGTCCCGCCTGCTCACAAACGCCCCTGAAAAGGCCCGCGCGCCGCGGCGGCCGTGAGCAGGGCGACGGCGACGACGACGACTTGGAGAGGAGCAGGAGGAGGAGGAGGGGGTCTTAGAAAAAGGTACCTCCTCGGAAAGATGACTCGCTAGTTTGTCGCGACGAGTGGCCCCGCGCCGCCCCGCGCCGCCCCGCGCCGCCCCGCGCCGCCCCGCGCCGCCCCGCGCCGCCCCGCGCTGGCCGGCCCTCTGCGCGCCGCGGCGCCGCTGCAACGAGTCATTTATCCGCCCCGTGTGACGACGCGCCGCGCGAGTCCAGCGGGAGGATGCTTATTGCGTGTGAGCGGCGCGGGTATAGAGAAGCGAAAAGGAAAAATATTACATGGTAAACATTTTCCTATATATAAGTCCGCGCAGCTGTCTCAGAAGGGAACGAAACATTTGCAATGGGGGGGAGAAGCGAAAATGCGTCAGGAAAAGCAGCGGACTAATGAACTTTTCCGCGGCGGGAAGGAGAACGTATGCTAACAACGCGCCTGCCTCATAGAGCTGCGAACACGATGACGCACTACACAGTGTCGCCACAGAAATCCCCCAAGACAACTTTAACCAGCGAGGACTGACGCCCCGCCGCGCGCCGCCTCTCGTCCCAAATAATAAAACGATAACTTCAGCTCCAACATTGCGTCCGGCAGCGCGACCTGCTGCGAGGCGCGGGGCTCCACTACGCGCAGCACGGGAGCAGCAGCAGCCCGGCCGGCGCTCTCCAGCGACCTCATCACGGGCGTCATGATCTAGACCGAGTAATTACCTTCCCGGAGGACAAAGGCGCCCCTGACCTCTCTGAAGACAAACACGACACGACACGGCGAGGCGCCGCGCCCGGGCCCGCCCCGCTGCTGCACCAGCGCCCAGCCAGCGCCCTCTAGCGCCGCAGCCCCGCCCGCCTGCCTGCCTCGCGTCCGGGAAATTAATTTCAAACAATCGTCTGTGTACACCGAGATGCCGCCGTGGTGCGGCGGGGAGCGCGACCCGGGACGGAACACCAAATTGCACGAGGAGCGCGCCAAATTTAAAACGGCGTTGCCGCGCGCGCTCGCCTGCTCGCACAGCGCGTGATGAGACGGGGGACTTCATCATTCTTGTATTGACACAGCGGAGCTGCGAGAGGCGAAGGCACGCAGCGCAGCGGCGACAGCCAGCCGTGGTGGCGTGGCCGGCGTGGCCCTCCGCCAGCGGGGATGATGGCTCACTCCGAGCCCGCCACGCCCCGCACCGCCCCACCACGCCGCGCGGTCCAGCTAATGACTGTGCTCGTCCACTCCAGCACAATGGGCGGCCGCGCTGGACTCTAGCGGCGGTCTAGTCATAACGTGTGCAAGACGCCCGAGTCATCGCCCCGCCCCGCCCCGGCCCAGGGCGACCGCTCAATCCCCCGCTATGGACGCGTCTCTATCCCGGCCAACCTCGCGCTTATAAGGTGGACCAAACTACAACTGAAACAATGATTGTACACTGGAAAGTGAGTATGGCGTCTTGAGACACGAAATTTTGCCGTCCTGTTTCTAAACCCTAAAAATACGCCAAAATTTGACACCCATAAGACGCCAAAATATGGCGTTTAATCAGAGAACGCCAAAATGTGGCTTCTTGGGAGGCCAAAGTTTGGCGTCGTTCTGTAGATATTTGGTGCCAGATATTGGAATCTTTAGAGCACATAACTTGGTTTCTAAGGATACCAAACCAACTAATTTGCAGCACGATAGATAATTCACACACGACACAAGACGTCTCAAAGTTTCAAAGCCGTTTTAATATTTATTAAAAATTATAACAAGGAAAATAAAGCGTTTCCGCGGAAATTTCCCCAATGGTTTCTCCATGAGGCTCCAACCTAAGCCATCTCAAAGCGAAAATTTGGAATGCCACCTGCGTTCGTTTCAAGTCGGGCAACCCTTCCAAAAATGACGCCTACAACCAAAACGCCCGGCCCCGTGAGAATTGGACGGAAGCGCAGCGAGAAAGCCTCCTGCAACACGTGTTCCCAGGCAAACAACCAAGATTAACGACCAGCAGAGCCAAATCCTGTTTCGGGCCTTAAACGTGCCTGTTTACAATCGGCCGCTGCATCCATCGCCCTCTCCCGAACTGCAGCGGCGAGGTACAGGCGCAACAGTGAAGGCACCCCCCCCCCTTTCCTAAATACTTTCAGCGCTCTCTCTTTCTCTCTCTCTCTCTCTCATTCTATTTTTCTCTCGTAGATGCAGCACGCAGTCAGCCACCCACTCGGTCGGGAGCAGAGAGACTGACCGCAGTGCCAGCTCGATGCATAATGGTCTGCGGTGACCAAGAGCGAAGAGCAAGAGAGGATCGGCAGAAGAGGAGCGAAGGAGGGAGAGAGAGAGAGAGCGAGAGGAAAAGGGGGGGGGGAGGAGTGCATGCCACTAGACTGGTAGCCAATTCGGGCCAATTGGGGCAACAGGCCGTCTCGTCCGCTGTCTGCACGCGCCGCTGCGGGTGACCTGCGCGCGAGTGTGTGTTAGTGTGTGTGTGTGTATCTGTGTGCGTGCCCCCGCGCGTGTGTGTGTGTCGCAGTACTGGCACGTCTTAAAAGGAGTTGATACTCTGTGATACTGACCATCTAGAGAGACCTGAGGAGAGGGCAAAGAGCGAGGGTGAAAGAGAGAGAGAGAGAGGGGGGGGGAGAGAGAGGTGGTCGGAGGTCGACCCCCGACCCGTCCGCCATGTGCACGCGGCAGCTCGCACATGCAAGGCGCGCAGCAGCTCCACGCGACAGGATGTTCATCTGCGCGCGCAGAGAGTTTATTCAACTTTTTGAAATAATTCCATCCCCCCCCCCTCACGCCCCGCACGACGCGTTGGCGTCTTGAAGCGCTGCGAGCGGCACGGCGGGGCTCAGCGGTGTCGCCCAGGCCGAGCCTCATCCGCCAGGCATTTCATTTCAATTCACGCATCATCGTCGTGAGGCATGCCTGCGCGTGTGTCACGCGCATACCGAGGGGAATGAGAGAGAGAGAGAGAGAGAGAGAGAGAGAGAGAGAGAGAGAGAGAGAGAGAGAGGGAGCAAGAGTGAGAGAGAGAGAGAAATAGATAGGCATGGACCGAAAGGGCGAGAGGAGGACCGACAGCCGGCAGAGAGATTGGTCCAGGTCATTCATAACAATCCTCTCCACTTCGCCGCGACACGCTTCCCTCCGCCGTGTGGCTTCCGGCGCGGCCGTAATCAAGTCCGATATTCATATCCTGACAGCCCCTCCTCCCTCCCGGCCCCCGGGCCAGGTCGCGACGCACAAGCGCCGGAATTGGAGCAGCAGCAGCAGGAGTACCTCCTCGCTCCACGCGTCGCGTCGGTAACCCTTTCTACGGTCAGCGAGACCACTCGTAATGACCTCGCTCTTTATCATTTATAACACAAGGCGGGGCGGGGCGGGGCGGGGCGAGCACTACATAACCACTACATTCCCACGAGGTAACCCGGGCCGAGCCGGGCCGGACCTCAGAGCAGCCCGCCGAAGGAGTCGGAGCCGGAGCCGGGACAGGATGGGGCGGGCAGAACGCGAGAGCGCGAAAGCGCGCCGGCAAATGAGCTCGTGATTTATTTCCCCGGGGGCAATCAACGCACTACACAACTCCCAAAAAGTAAAGTGCCACGTGTGGGCGCGGGGCGGGGCGGGCCGGCGCCGCAGCCGCACACCTCATCAGCGGACTACAACTTCTCCGTTTTCCGTATTAGCATTAACAATTAAAATTACATCGGCGCGGCGGGGGAGGGGGACGTCGCGTTACACTTCGATAATCTGTTCGGGTCTGATGACGCTGCTCGTGAAGCGCTATAACATTCCGAAAACGAACAGAGCATTCAAACGCGGCCGCGACCTGCGTGATTCATTCAGTATGAAGAAAAGAAAAAAATATATATAGGGAAACGTTCCCCACGATACGTTATATTTCGCTCTCATTGATACTGATCGAGCCGAGCGCGGGGGGCGGCGCAGCAGCGCGCAGAATACAAGGAGGGAGGAAAAAAAGTCGCTTTTACAGCACCGTAAAAGAGACCCTCATAACGATTATTATGCAAACCGAAGACAAAATGCAGCCGTCATGTGTCTCAGTGCGGTCTCAATACATGCCTCGAGGAGACGGGGCGGGCGGCAGAAAAAACCGCCAGCTTGGCACTGCGGCCGGCGACTTGCAGCTCCATGTGGGCCAGGTGCGTGCGGCTGCGGCACGGCGCGGGCTTCCCCGCTTGGTAAGTTTTTTTTTCCCCTTACAGAGTACTACCCGAAGGCCCGGTCACATCATACGGCCGGCCTGTCTATAAATCAAACACGTAAGAAGTGGGAGGAGATGAAGAAGGAAGGGCAGCAGAAGAAGCGGGGCCCCGGCCCCGGCCAGCTGATGTGAGATACGCACCATGGCGGGGAGGCGAGAGCCAGGCGAGAAATCCGGTCACAGACATAAAACTGAGATCCAGCTCCAAACTAGTGCCTTATATACTTACTTAACTAAATAGTGGGAGATCAATCTCACGCAAATTTGCTTTTTCGTTTTGTTAAGAATGGAAACTCACAGTAAGGAAGAAGAAGTTATATGCCAAGTAGTTCGTGCTGTTGGGGAAACAGACGAAAACAACGAGTAATATACTCGCGGAGATGTGCGCTCGATTTCTCCATGTTTGTGCCACACAAACTACCATTCTGGCAGTAAATCTTTCGAAATAGGAGCAATTAGATATGAAACTAAGTGGCCCGAGGGAAGAGAGGGAGAGGGGGGAGAGAGAGAGAGAGAGAGAGAGAGAGAGAGAGAGAGAGAGAGAGAGAGAGAGAGAGAGAGAGAGAGAGAGACGCAGCAGCGATCAGCAAGGAAAGAAGTTGTACCGCCACCAGCGAGAAGGGATTTTTGAGGAGATGCGAAAGATATTGCATATCAAACGATGCATGCGCCTTTTCGCACCTACACCTCAAAAAATAAGGCCCCGCCCACTCTAATTACACGGTCGAGGGAGGAAGACATTGCTCCGTACAGATGTACGTGATAAAAGCGGGACATGAGTTATGAGAGGAGAGCCATTGGAATGCCATTGCGGAGCAATTTAGACAAGTTTGCTGCATTAATAAATAAATGCTCTAGTTCGTTTCAAATGTTATTTTTCCCCCATTATTTCAATAGCCGGCCGCGCGATTGCACGCGCGATAAGGTATCTCTTTACTAATGAGGCATGATTGATCTCCGGCTGCCTGGCGCGGCGCGCCGACGTGCGAACCCCGGCAAACTAACAAACCCGCCGGACGGGCAGCTCTACGACGGACGCCCAAGTTTGTTCAACGAAAAGTGCACTAAAGAGTAATTAAACGACTTTCTTCTTCCTGTTTCTTCTCTCTCTCTCTCTCTCTCTCTCTCTCTCTCTCTCTCTCTCTCTCTCTCTCCCCCCTCCCCTCCTTCCCTATCGCTCTCTATCTCTTACTCTCCGTCCCTCTCCTCCCCATTCTGGTAACTCATTTTTACGTGCGCACACACACACACGCACGCATGCAAGTCCTATAAAAAGTGATTTGTCAAGTGTCGCCGTCGCCTAGATGCAGCAGCAGCTTTGCGGGGCGGGGCGGGGCGGGGCGGGGCGGGGCCGAGTCGCTGTTTGGCTGGGAGATGATTTGTCACAGGGGAGGGCTGGCTGGAGGGCTCTATTAGGGAAAGGCGGTCCAAATGCCTCGTTAGGGAAGCCCAGCAGGGCAGGGCGCGGCTGGCTGAGGTGCTCACGTGAGATAGAGTTAATCACGGGGAGGGACCTTATGATGCGACGATTTATTGTGGAGGAGAACCGCTTTGTCCGCGTGACGCGCGTTATTGTCACGGCACACACATACGTGACGACGCGACTTCTATCCCTCTCTCTCAACCACTCGGTCTCCAATCGTGGCCGAACAAATAACTAAACTCGACGACACAAGGGAAAAAAAATATTTTTATTATTTTTATACGACGCGCAGATGCGCCTCGCAGTCTCTGAGGAGTAACAGTACTGTCATACCCCCCTCGGCGAGCAGGACTGTTGAGCAGACCCGCAGCAGGTCTCCCGGCCAAAGACTCACCCTCTGAGGCTGCGCCTAATGCGGAGGAGACCACGAGATTATCGAGACGTTAGTTACCTGAAACAAGAGAGAGAACACCCCGTTAGTCAGAGCCGGCTGGACAGCTCGGGCCAACAACACCCCCGGCCACCCCCGCCCCGCCCCACCCCGCCCCGCCTCGTGTCATAACTTGAGACGTCACCGGCCAGACAGAACACGGGCCGTCCGCTCGGCCAGGCCCGGCAGGCCGGCCGGCCGGCAGGGGGGGAGATTTATGGGACATTTACACAAAAACAAGCCATTAAATTGCACACAACAAAGCAGGGGGGGAGATAAGCAAACTATACCGAGCGGCACAACACTCAGTCAATTCGCGACGCATGGGCGGGTTGCGGGGGCGGCGGGCGGGCGGGGCCGAACGGGGTGAGCAGGGGGAGGGACGGTGCGGCGGGGACACTCAACTACTGTGCCGAAGCGCCCAAATGTTCGCCGCCAAGTTTCGCGAGGAATTGAATTCGGAGCGCGCGGCAGTGGCGGGGCGGCGGCAGCAACCCTCAAAACGCTAAGGGGCATTTCCTCCCCGCCACGCCGCGCCGCGGCAGCCGGATGCGTCGCTCGCCGTTCAGCAACGCTTCCGCAGGGCAGAAGGGTGGTGGGGCAGCGAGGAGGACGAAAAAAAAAAAAAAAACGCGGACGGGGAAGTTACGACAACAAGAGTAACGTTTCCTGAAACCCATTCGTTTCACATCTGCATGGACGTCATATCGCGCAGGCCCGACAAAACGATAAATGTGTCTCCTCCAACTTTTGTCATTGCGTAAAAGTGCGGAACGCGGCAGATAGCGCGCTCGCTGCAATGTCGTTCCGAAATCCATTTGTATCTACACCGCACGCCAGAGCGGGCGCAGCGTGCAGCTCCCCCATGTGTGCGGTGGCGCTCAAAGGGACGCGAGCACCATCACGCGATGACACAAAAACTAGCGTGCGCAAATTCGGGGCATTTTTAGGCTCAAGAAATCAAAATGATCGGGGTGAAAAATAAATGTTTTTTCGAAAAGATGCAGTGAGTGACGTACCGCACCCGCTGTCACGCGTGAAAACCAATATAGATTTTTTACTCGTCTCAGCTCCGGCCATCGGTAAATAGGCTGCTCGCTCGTTTCCGGCCTCAAATACGATTACAAAACACGCTGTCATCGGGATTAGGCCGGCGGGTTCGGCGGGGCCCGTCGGTAAGCGCGGTCAGGTGCGTAGGCCGGACCGAGCGGCCGACGAGAAGATTGGACAACGTAGCGCATGTCAAATATGGCTCTTCTTTGTCAGACAGAAGAATCAGGCAGAAAAACAAATGACTTAGAAAACAAAAATAGAAATTAGATGCGCTTCAGTTCTTCCTCGTTGACGCGGCTTACGCCCGACCCCTCCAGTTCCATCGGTTGGAATAAGGTAGCGACGGACACGGAGGGTAAAAAACGTAAAATCGAAAAGGCAGCGTGGCCAGCAGCAGCGCGGGCCACAACAAAGCATATCCCATTCACATCCCGAACAAACACACAGCCGGAGAGTCATCGGGCGGACCGGCTCGGCTCGCCCGGGACGCCCGGTAAAAAGTGTGAAAATGAGTTCGGTGCGCAGCACAGCGCAGCGCGCAGGGGCGCAGCCGTTCTGCACGGCGCAGCGGGCCGGGCCGGGCCTGGACCTTCACGGCCCGGAACGGCACGCCCCTGCTCGCCTGGAGCGTTTGTGTTTCTCTCCTCCTGCTCCTCCCCCACAAGTTCGAATTCGAGGTCGTGATGGCGAGGGTCACACTTGTGTGCAGCAGGCGAGGCGGGCAGTAACTGCTGGGACCACCTCCTTGCAGGTCCAACCGAACAGACCTTACCGACCCAAAACACCTACTCTCTTTCCTCGTTGAGCCTTTCCCCTCTCCCTCTCTCCCTCTCTCTCGCTCCCTCTCTAGTTTCACGCCCCAATGGCCCCGCGGCCGGGGAAGCAGGTAGGACGCCGTCACAGCCAGGTCAGCCAATACTCTCCCCCCCCCTCTCTCTCTCTCTCTCTCTCTCTCTCTCTCTCTCTCTCTCTCTCTCCCCGACCGCGGCCGAGGAGCCTGCGTTCCCAGCCCCTCTTTTTGGACGCGGCCGCTCCCGGCGCAGCGTCGTCGGATCTGTGCGAGGAGGAACTTTGGTCCGAGGGGTCCTCCACTAAATTCAAGGGTACACCGATTTTCCCGATTTTTCCGGTGGTTCATAATTTTCCTTGAAGTTTATAGATTTTTTCTTCATTTCTCTTATTTTTTTCTGATTTTTCTTTGGTGATATTTAAGCGGGTACAATGATTTTTTTGTTATTGAGTGAAGGATACCCCTCGCTTTGGTCACCGCAAATGGCGATGGCTCCACCGAAACCGACACTTTGGTTCAGATTGCGGAGAAAAGCGACACGTGAGTCGCAGATCCGCAAACAGCGTCGAAAATACGCAGGGGAAGTCGCCCGCTATTAATTGTACACCTCCTCCCCGAAACCCAAAATCACATCCGCCACGGAGCAGGCTCGCGCGGTACGGTCAAGCCCCGCTGCCCAGCTCCGCGCGTTAGCTCTGTGACTGGAGAGATTTCTGGAGAGCGCTGGAGGCCTAGCTGGGGGCTTCCGCGCGGCTAAAGCGTGGCGGGGCGTGGCGCGGCTGGGGCGGGGTGGTGACGAGGCAGTACTCGCCGCGCTCGCGCACGCTTTCAGGCGCAACAAAAGAACACAAAGATTCAATTATGGTGTGAAACAAAGCGACTTTTCGAGGGGGTCCAGGTCCCACCTCGCCTCGCCACGGCCTGCCAGAGGGCTAGCTCCTAGGCCTAGGCCCATAGACCCTAGACCGACACTGCCCGCGACCAGCGGGCCTAGAGCCAAACCGGCGACGAGCGCATCACTGTGAAAAATCCAATACTCAGAAACAGAAAATGTTAAGAAAATAAAAACTTTAAACAAATCAAGTTGTTCGTCAGAGAAGTCTCATCGCGGATTAACCGCTCCAACCAACCAAAACCACCACGAAGAAATGAGTTCCCTCCAGAAACACTATTTCCGGGGTCATGACTTAAACGCGTCCAGCAGGACATTGCAGCCGTTCTTGAGGCCGCCTCGCCCTGCCCCGCCCCGCCCGGCTCGGCCTTACGGAGGGTAAGAGGGTGGCGACCCAAGGTTATACTCCGAGGCGGGGCGGAGCAGGGCGGAGGGCCCGCGACCCCTCTCCCTCCCTCCGGCCTTGCCACCAACTTAAAGGGGATGGGGCCATGCCAGCCAGTACGGCGGCCAGTCAGCACGGCTCCGGTCCGGTCCGGGTGCCCCGCCGCCCCTGCCGCGGGCCCCGCCCCGCCCTGCTGCTAAGCCAGCGCCCGGTCTGCACGGCTACATGTACCTACATCGCAGTATTTTTCTTCACTTTTTTTCGAAAAACGAGAAAAAGACCCGCCCAATTCGAAGGGAGAAAGAGACTGCGACCCACCACCGCTACCCAGCCAGCTGCTGATACCGACTGTACTTGGGTGCGGGGGATCGCGACCGGGCGACTATTCAGATTGGCTCTGTCGGAATAGACTTGGCGAAAACAAGAGGGGATTGTCATTATCTGCGTGGGAGGGGTGGAGAGGCTCTATAGGTAGGGGGCGCGGCGCAGGGGCCGCCACCACCGCGGTGGTTGGTTTGCTGTAACGCTGGTGGTTTTGGCCGCGGCCAGAGTGGACACACGCGGGGGGGTCGAACCTCCCCTGTAGCGTGAGGGGCGCAGCACAGGCCCTCTGTGTGTGTACGTTTGTGTGTGAGTGTGGGGGAGAGAGGGGGGTGCGCGCGCGCGGGGGGCTCGTCGTGTACAGACTGACCCACTTAGCGAACGAGCGGCGCGGTGGGGGTGGTGGGAGTGCCGCCATGCGACAACGAATAGTCCCCGCCCGGCCCGGCGGCCGGGAGGGGTAGCTACAGGATCGGGAGCCTCAGCGGCGATATGTGCTTTGCTACCACGTCTGGAGAGATCAACAAAAAAACGACCGAAACCGCCAACGAATTGTAAAGAGAAAGCAAATCGACACGGTATATCATCATACTTGTCACGTACACACAATCTGCTTAACTATTTGGGGCGCGCGCACACACACGCACACACACACGCAGGCACACACAAACACACGAGCAGAAGTCACTTCGCTGAAATTACCGGGTGTTGTGATTCATTTACGCTGCCGGCCGCACCTGGCGCCCTCTTCTTGTGGGAGGGGCGCCCGGGGCGGGGCGAGGGGCGCAGCCACCCACCCGGAGGCGCAGCTGTCCACGTGCCAACTCCCGCGTGCGTGTGTGTTCGTGGGCTTTATTTCTTGCATGCAAGGGCGACTCCGCCTCGAAGGAGAAGAAAGAAAAGAAGGAAAATAAAAGAAGAAAACATACACGTGGTATATTTTCTGAACACTTCAATCAGACCACCCTGCTATAGCAGCAAAGAATTGCACGCAACGACGAAATGGAGTGGTGAACTCGTTGTCGAGGTTTGGTTCACTCTTGTTCGGTTTAGTTCGATCCCGCGCTGTCGGAGTGACCCGTGACCCGTCGTGTGGCATTTGCACGGCTGGGCTGGCTGCTGGAGAGAGAGAGAGAGAGAGAGAGAGAGAGAGAGAGAGAGAGAGAGAGAGAGAGAGAGAGAGAGAGAGAGAGAGAGAGAGAGAGAGAGGGGAGGCGTGGCGTGCTCAGCTCAGCAAAGTGCTCCGCCACAGGGCTCATCTCCGCCGCGGGACCGCGAGGCTGAGACAGAATGTGCTGCATAATCAACTTGTAATGCACGCGGGGCAGCCCCGCCCCGACCCGCCGCGACCGACATGGAAAGGGCGGCAGGATGTAACGTCCAAGCGCCTCTACAAACTTTTTATTTTTGCAACAATTATACTTATATAGACCCGGGAAGAAAAAAAAAAGTCCCTATTTTTGACAGATGAAGAGCTATGCTGTCTGTTCCGGGTGGGAAACAACACATCAAAATTCAAAAAAATAGAAAAATTAAGAAAACAGAGTAATTCACAGTAGTTAAGGTAAAATTCAAGCAAAAATTCAGAAGAATTCAATAAAAATTCACAAAAATTCCCGATAATTCACAAAAATTATCCAAATTTGTACACCAAAATTCAGTGTTGTTTCCCCTTCGATCTGTTCCGTACCATATTCCCCTGGAGGGAGGAGTCACTCTCATAGTCCCGTACACATGAGCCGATGCCACGGGAACATGTCGCACAATCGCGTTGCGCAAACCACCTCCTTCCCGCCCCATTCCTTCCCTTCTCTCCCGCGGTACGTCGCCTATAGTCTCGCCTCGCCTCGCCTGCGCTAGCGTGCGCGCCGGTTGTATAGTTAGCAACCCGCGCGTCGCAACCGCTTCACGGCGGTGACGTCGACGGCAATCCGAAACGCGACGCGCGCGCGCACACACACAAACTCACCCACATCACCGACGGATTGCTGTTCCCATTCAGCGCGGATGAAATTGAAGACGGAAGCGAGCGAGTGAAGCGGTAGAGCTGGGTGTCTGTCTACCGCTTAATTAGGAAAGGCCCGTGTGTTTATTAAGAGCGGACAACAAAAGGGGGGGATATCATAACCGCTCATAACACACGCACACACTCACTTGTTCGCGCCGCAGGGGGAAAAGGATAAAGCTCTGACATAATTAAGGACGGCCAGGAGGTTGGGTTTGTGGATCGCGCGCGCTTTTCAAAGGCCCGACCGGGCCGGGCCGGACGGGGCCGGTGGTGCCGGGTAGCGCTATCTATCAGCGGGCAGCAGCAGCGCGCGGCAGCGGGGCAGGCCAGGGGCGGCCCCGGCACACAACAGCCAACATTCGACCCCGCAAGCCTCAATAACACGTGTTCCCGACACTGCAAAACAAAATTTAAGAAAAAGAGGCGAAACACATGTCTTGCGAAAATAATCAACTCCCTTTACAAAAATGAAACCCACTCATTTAGTAGACGTGAAAAGCCCACCGAGTCCCCTTTGCCCTAGTGCGACATGCGAACACGGAGAAAAAAAAAATTGTTGCTAGGGCCAAATTTTTTGTTAATTTTACGACAGAGCGAATCTTTTTTGGGTCCAAACGCTGTCGCTTTAGTTATCAGGGACAAAGTTTTATCACCAGAACTATGATTCGGTCCCTGAAATCAAGAAGAGCTGGTTACAAATGTGAAATCGACAACAAAAACACTTTTGATACGTTTTCATCCTTGATAACTATTGTGGTGTTTCTGACCACAATATTGGAACAAAAAATTTTACTGTCGTAAAATTAACTGAAATTTTAGTCGGGGGAACAAATGCTTTTTCTCCGTGAGGATTATTGCCAGTCTCCTCATTCAGTGCCGAAAGTCACCAGAAGACATCGTACTGCTTAGAGCACTGGTCCTCAGGGCGCATAACCTTGTGTCCTGCTGGGCACGACTGGTAAGTTCAGTCAGGTACTCTCGCGGAACCAAGTCTGCTTTTGGACGCAATGAGCTTGCGTCCTGTTGTTGTTTTGGTCACTTGCATGAGACCCTTCTCTAGTCACGAAAACTTAGAGCACTTCTTTAGGGTACCAAACGAGTCATTTTCGATAAGGTGAGGCATCTCGCTTTAAACATCTGGCAGAAACCAGTAAATTGTCAAAAATGAATCGGACAGCAGGCAGGCGGGCGCGGGGTTGAATGCGTTTTTATGCATTTCACCTCGAGGGCAACTCTGAAAAGAGGCAGCGCATGAATTCACCACTTTAGAATCTCGAATCCTCTTTAGAAGGCAAGGCAATAACGGCCCCTACCCTGCCGACTCGGCTTACTTTCATTACCGTATATCGTGTGAGCAATTCAGAAATGATTTCCCTTCGCTTGACCCGAGGCGCTACCGGCCGCACCCCTCCTCACCCCCTTTTCCATCACTTCTACCTTCCTTCTCCCTCCCTCTCTCGCTCCTGCTATCCCCCTCTTGCTCTGTCCCCACCGCATGAAGAAGCTGCCGACACGTTGTTTCCGGTCCGCGTTATTAGAATATCGCCCACGCAGGGGTGGGGCGGCCCCCAGTGGGCACGGCTCTCGCCCGCGGCTGCGCCATCGCGGCACCCAAACTGTTATTGCCAACCTCAACATCGGACAAGGGGACCATTTGCACGCAACCGGACGCACGAGGCCAGGCCGCGTCTTTGGGTAACCTGAACCTCCTTCATTCAATTTGCCAGCGGGTTCTGAAGAAGCGACCGGATCTCACCAACACCAACCGCATGGCAACAGCTCCGAATTCCACGATGAACCACAAGCTGAAATTTCGAGCTAAAAAAAAAAATTGTTTTATTTTTAGGCAACGAAGTTGCCTTCTAAGATCAGTCGAAACGTTAGTCAGTTGTTCTGCATTGCCCCTATGGGACAAAAAAATCTGGCCCAAGGGATTATGATAAAATTTACAGCAGTTATAGAATTGTATATTCTAAGTGCAATTTCGAAGTTTTATCAAAATCGCTCTTACAGAAATTTTGGAAATTTGATTTGAAGTTCTGGTTGCTCGACTCGTCAGCGGAGCGAAAGAGAAACCTCCAAAGTCTGCGTTCAAACAAAGCTCTGCTTCATTTAACTGAGCCAGAAAGAGATGACACCACTGAAATTCGCACGTGACCACCGTACCGCCCTTTCGAAACCTGCTTCCTTTTTACCAAAAAAAACAGACCGCCAACCTCAGAGTCAGTCCTCAGCTCATGTTTTCAGTAATAGATAGAAATTAGTCTGCCTCTGTGTTCCCTGTCAATGCGTAGAGGCTCCCATCATTGTTTGGTAAAGGCCTGCAACATCATTTTACGTCGATACTAAATTTAAAAGTAGCAAAATTTATTTTGTGTTGGTTTGAGTGGACACCAAGGCGGCGTTGTTTATAGCTGGCCCGCTCGGCGCCATGTTTGTTTCTTAAATGTGAGGCGGATAAAATTCACGATTTGGGCTCTATCACAGAGAGTTTTGACCTAATATTTTTAATTTCTATTTCATTTAATGGTAAGTGTGAGGCAAATGTGAAAGTGGAACCCTTTAATTCTTGGCTGGTGGTTTGATTCAGTGGTTGTCAAGGCGCGTTGTTGACAGCTGGCCCGCTGGGCGACATTATGTGCGCCCGATGTCTGGCGAATAAAATTCATGATTAAGCTATCACCAATAGTTCTGGCTTTATATTATTAAATTCTTTTTGACTTTGAGGTAAGTGTTCAAACCAAGAGGGGCGTTTAACGCGTTAGCGTTAAAAATTTTTAATTTTATTTCTTGATGATGGCCCCTTATGGCCGCAGCCGATCTTGCCCAAGCGATAAACGTTTACAAGGCGAATTGAATGCGTTAATAGTTGTTGTATACCTGCAGAAAACGTTTTGGTAAGTTTGACTTTAATCTGGTGAGCAGAATTCTTGAAATGGTGTACATTTACGTGTATCTTTTGCGTAAATCACTTTTGTTTCTTCGTATTGAACCTCAGTGAAACTTTGCAAAACGATTTCTGCAGGTCTGTAACTGCTATTTTCACATTCATTTCGGCTGTGTAACACTTCATTTAGCTAAACTAAATAGTTAAATTCGCTTGGTGCGTTAGTGGCGCCTTGACGCGATTTAAGTCGCGAGGTGGACGCGTTAGCCGTGACCCGCAGATCCATCGGCCTTGTTTTGTTGAGTCAAGGTCCCAGCCTAGAACCACGAAAGGGGTAGGACTGGGCACTCCCACCTCAAACGCGCTCCGTTTTGTCGAAGGGGGCGGCGCCTCCCCCAGCCTTCTTTTGTTGAGTGGAGGTCCGAGCCTAGAACCATAGAAGGGAGGACTGCGCACTCCCACCTCAAACGCGCTCTGTTCTGTTTATAAGGCGGCGGCGCCTCCTCCAGCCGACTGCGAATAGTGCCAGTTCCGAAGGCGAGCATTGTCGCAAGGTGCTCGCCCGCTCGGCCCCTCGCTGCCCCTCTGCGCGGCGCGCAGGGGAGGAGGACCGGAGGACCGTGACTGGGGGGGAAGGGGGGGGGGGGGGGGACGTGTTGATTCAACTCATGCACAATAGTCCAAAATTTTCTTTTGGAAGAACACGTTAGAACAAAAATGTGAAAGCAGTGTTCTTATATTCGTTGCACTACGCACTCTTACTTCAAAAATCAAGCTGATCGGACAAATTTTACTGAGGGACTAACTTCTAAATCATTTGAGCTAGAGAGCTCACCTTTTGCATTTGATCCGCTACTAGTGACGCTGATCAAATCGTGAGATAAAACAAATTCAATAATATAATCCAAAAGGCTGGAAATTTTAAAGTCAATATTTCTACGCATAAACCATTCGCCCAAGTATTTTGTGAAACTAAAACATTAACGTACTTCGTGCCTATTAGGATTTCGTAAAATCGTATTTTTATTTTTTAAAGAAGTTTTTCGGAACGGGTGATGACAGGGAAAGCTGAAAAGTTTAAGGTGCGGAGGGAGCACGACACTACGATTTAGTACATTTTCCGTTGTTTTTTTTACTTGACTCTGGAACAGGCTTTTCTCAGAGTGGGTCCCCAGCCCGCCCTCGCGTCACCCGCATCGAGTCGCGTCCCGCCCAAATCGTCACATCATAACCGCGGTCGCTTCCCCGCCGCCGCCACAAAAAGCATTGACGGGGGCGTGGCGGGGCGGGGCGGGGCGGCTGCGCCCCCAGGGCGTGGAAGGAAGTCAATTAGATAACGTCGCCGGCCTTCGGCCCGGACCTGTACGCCCGGGGGCAGCCATCGTGTGAGCGAGCCGGGCGGGTAATAGAGCGAGAGAGCGAGCGAGAGAGATAGATAAATAGAGAGGACCAAAAGATAGCGACAGCGCAAAGCGCACATACAGCAGCCCCGACAGTACTTTCCCCAATATAACGCCCCCGGGGTCATATCGAGGGGGCATTCACTCTTCAAATCTGTGACCCGACTATTACGTCTATTACACTTGTATTACGCTCCGAAAATTTACAGATTTGGCTAAAGTGAGGCTAAAAAAGCCTAAAACGACCCAAAAATGAGTTAAATTTGGAGATTTTTGGCTAGTACGCTTCTATAACGCACACTATTACGCCTTTTATTACGGATAGAGTGACCCGACTATTACGCGAGTGTATGCCCCCTCGGGTCATATTTCACGGCCGAAATTTCCTTTTTCTTTTCGCTCGCGCCAGGAGACGACCCGCAGTATAGCGGCGGAGCCGGGCCGGGACCGCCCAGACCGGCCGTGCGGGGAACACCTTGCACAGAGGCACAGGGGCCCGGCCGAGAGCCTCCGCGCCACCGCGTTACCCCTTATCAGGGTCATTAAGATCGCAATGGGATCGGCCGGCCAGCCGACAGAGCGGACCGCGAGAGTGCGAAAGAGGCGGCGGCCAGGGGGCGGGGCCGACGGCAAAGGGCCAGTGGCCGGGGGCCAGGCCAGCGGCAGATGGCCAGCGGGGCACGGCGCGGTTAGAGTGTGACACTTGCGCCCGCAGCCGACGGCAATAAGGCCGTGGAGCTGAGGGAGACCGTCGTCGCCAAACAGGAGTTCTAACTCTTCCACGACGATGGCCGGCCTCGCCCCGCAGAGGTCCGGCCCGGCTACGTCAAGCATTTCCCATCACCCGGTGGAAAATTAGGCGCACGCCACCTGAACCGCGACATTGGCCCCGGGGCGGGCCGGGTTGGGGGAGCAAGGAGTGTGTGAGAGCGAGCGAGAGAGGTGGAGGTGACGGTGCTTCCGCCCGGGCTGATGCCGATGCGGGCCGGTGCAACGCGGCGCAGGCGGCGCAGGCACACCAAACCACCGCCACTTCCTATCCTCCGCTGCATGGCCAAGTGCGCCGACCGCGTCCGAGGCACCTCGTGTGGTGGGCCTGTGGGCTCGGCCCCCTCTGGAGGCGGCCCGGAGGCGGCCCGGAGGCGGCCCGGAGGCGGCCCGGAGGCGGCCCGGAGCAGGGCCTACCGCCCTGCCCTTCGTGCCTTAGCAGGCGGCGGCGGGGCGGCGACCCCCGGCAGCGTACCGCCGGAAGGGCGAATATAAATGGGTGTTGATACCGGGGGTCGGGGCGGGGCAGGCCCGGGCCGGGGGCCCGGCGGGGACTAGCCAGACCAGACCGTGCATATTGATTGCAGCAGCAGCGCTGCAGCAGTGTGATCTACGCCCCACCCCGCCCCGCCGGCCCGTGGGGACGCCCAGCCCGCCCCGCCCCGCCCCGCCGTGCCTAGCTGCCTGGCTCGCCGCCTTGGCCCGCCTCACCGCGACCCCTGCGGAAGTTCGCCGCTGGAATAACTGAGGGGGCCTGGGGCTTGATTATAAGCCCACGGTCCGGAGGGCGCGGCGGGGCGGGACGTAGTGGGCCGGGGCGCACCCAGCGTGCACTGAGAACATTCCGCTGCAGTTCACAGGTACACTGTAAAAAATGTTGGGATTTTTACTATACGCTTGTATGGGATATTTCCTATACATGGTATGGTTCCTGAAAAATCTCATAAATGTATAGGAAATCTACCATACCTCAAAGCGTGTATGGGAAAACCCCAAACTATATAGGAAAACCACTACAAATGTCAAGGAAATTTGCCATACATGTGTGGAGGGCACACGCTGCTATGCATGTATAGGAAAATCACTTGACGATATGGAAATTTTGCTATACACTGTTAGTTCTTAAAAAAAATTGGTCGCCGCATTAAATTTGATTGCGCTTACAATAATTCACTGCTCGGTCGTACATTGCGAGGGAGTACACTCTCAATGTCCGAGGACTATGGTATTAAAGATCACCGGACTTCTGTGTTCATATCTAATTAAACACATTTGGTACAATCAGTACCAAATTGTGTTTCATTTGGTTATACATTGTTGATGTAGTTATGAGCAGTCCGAAGCCAGTTCCAAATATTATTCTTAGATATTCAGAGTGAAGCAAATATCGCATGCCAGTGGTAAAAAGTTCACGAAAGGCAGGAAGGTAAATGCATCCAACATCAAAACATCTGGTCGAAAATTCCACGAACTGTAAACAGTTGGCCACGCCTCCCGGGCCGCTCACTCCTCCTCACCGGGCCATCCCCGATCCGGGGCTGGCCTGGCGGGAGGGGCGCGCGACCTCGGGATCACCTGGACACGCTGGGGCGCGTCTCCCATCTCGTCCCAGTGGTCCAGTGGTCAACGTGACGGGTTCGCAGCAAAGAAGTCCGGGTTCAACTATTCTTCAGGTAAGGTAATTCTTCGTAAGTTCAATGCATAATTACATGTAACAATTGAATTTGACAAGCAAAGTGTAATGAAAGGAAGCTGAGAGCAGTACAGGAAAGAAAGAAATCTCTATTTTCTGTTTTGAAATGGATGCAAATGTATAGGAAAAATTCCTATACATTTATGGTGGGACCACCACACATATATCGTATATACCCTACACACGTGTATAGGAAATTTCCTATACATGTATGGTAAGAATACTATCGTGTATGGTAAAATTACGACACGCGTGTATAGGAAAATTCCTAAACATGTATATGTGAAAAGCGTCAGATACATTTATAGGAAATCTACCACAGAAATTTTTTACAGTGTATATATGCAGGATCGCGTACGGTAAATGCATTATCGGAAATCATTTCCATAACTTTGTAAATTTTATAAATTTGTAAATTCCATCATCAAAATATAGGCAGGACGGATTGCGGATCAGTTGGTATAGGTGGCCGAAACGGAGGGGTTAGAGGTTAGACAACGCACGTCACGATCTGAGCTCTTCGCACGCGCGCACCGCCGCCGCGCCACTGCTCCTGCCGCTTGCCTTTTCAATTAACGTGACGCAAACACACAAACGGGAGACGGGGGAGAGAAAGGGAGAAAGAGAGAGAAATGGTGGGTGCGGAGGAGGGGGAGGGAGAGGGGTGGCGAAGAAGGGTCTGAGCGACGCGTTTCGCGCGCAGGAAGATGCATGGCGCATAATTACTCGCAGTGACAAGTAAACGAAAACAAAGCACGGGTGGGGCTGGAAAGAGAGAGTGGTGAGAGCGAGAGAGGCGGAGCGAAAGAGAGAGAGAGGGGGGGGGGGCAGGGCAAATAGTGGCGCTTGTGACAGGGAAGGCGAGTTTGAAGTTGCGTGGTGGCGAAATGAGGAAAATGCCTTTCCGTTCGGCGGGTAGACGGCACCCCCCTCCCCCCTCTTCCGCCCCGCCCTGACATACGGGGCGAAATCAACCACGTCTATTCCGGAGGCGTCACCAGCACCACTTGCAAACTCCCCTCCTCCTTGAAACCCTTTCACGACACGCATTGTGGCGGCTGCGACCAAAGACACCCGCACCACCACACCACATAGGCTCTCCCCTCCTATCGCATTCGGCTTTGCCGGCTGAGTTATTACTCTGATTGTAAAATGCGAATGTTAACATTGCGTCTTGCGGGAGTCACCGCGGCTAGGGCGCGCGGGGCGCACCCTTTCACCCCGGCCGCGCCGCAGCAGCCACTCAGCCCGGGCCGCGGCAGGCGATAGGCCCACTCACTCCTCCACCCCTCTCACTCCCTCCCGCAGCCCTTCTCTCTCATTCAAGAGTTTTATGATTGGATGCGCCGCCCCGGGCGCCCGCCCGCTTCACACGCCCGTCAGTGGGTGCGTGGGTGACGGGGGGGGGGAGAGAGAGAGAGAGAGAGAGAGAGAGAGAGAGAGAGAGAGAGAGAGAGAGAGAGAGAGAGAGAGAGAGAGAGAGAGAGAGAGAGAGAGAGGGAGGGAGAGAGAGAACTGCCCCCGGCGCCAGCGCCACCGCGCAGCCTGCCCCGCCCCGCCCACACGCGCTTCACTACTTTTCCCCTTTGAAGTGGGCGGCGCGACACAGCGGCAGTCAGGTGCGCCGGCCCGCGGGCCTTTAAAGGAAGGAGAGAGAGAGAAAGAGAGAGGGAAAGAGAAAAAGGAGAGGAGTGGGTGAGAAAGAGCAAAGAGAGCGACTGAGAAGGATCTACGGTGGCGGATGTACGTCCGCGGCCCTAATCTACCGCACACGGCCTCCTCGATCTGCGAGGCCCGCCCCGCCCCGCCCCGCCCCGCCCGGCCCGGCCCCGCCCCGCCCCGCCCTGCTACCCCAAATCGCGAGAGGGTCGCAAATCCGGCGTGAGTAAGTGCGGGTGTGGAGGCATGGGTCCCTCAGGCTGCAGCCACGTACGCATTCTTCTCCTTCACACTTCAGCTTAGCCCACTCTTTAATCTCTTGGCTGCGGCGCGCGGCAGGAGGGTTGCCCGAGGACTTTTACTTTTTTTTTCGCACTTTTTTTTTTCTGAGAGCGGGCACGTTTGCTCAGAGGCGCAGGCGGTTTTATTCGAACGCCCCGCCCACACGCACATACTGCTCCGGCCCGGCGCGACACATATGGTACAGTGTTTGCTCTCCCTCTCTAACTCTCATTCTCTCTTGCTCTCTCCCTCTTTTTTTTCCGCCACGAAGAGGGCAGGGCACCCCCGTTCGGCACGATTTTATTCGGTTTTCCTCCCTCAAGGGTACCCAACGTAACGTGGCGGAGAGAGTGTACGTGCCTCCCTACGCGGCGCGACAGACAGAGAAAGAGGAGGAAATGAGAGAGCACAAAGGGGGTTGACAAAAAGCGCGCCAGTTTTCGACGTGTTCGAAGTTCAAAGAGCGCAGGACGTGGAGGTGACGGGGTGCCTCGTCCCACCTCCCTTTACCTCCCCGCGCGGAGCCCAGAGGGGCGCAAATCACGGGTAACGGCACACAGGAGGTGTCGCAGGGGAGGGGGGGGGGGGGCAGGGAAGCTGCAGCAGGGGCGGCGACGTGGCCAGCGGGGGGGAAGTAACGAAATGAAAAAGGAGAGAGCCCCTTACGGACAGCGCTGCGGCCCCACGTGGGGCGCCCCCTCCCCCACCCAGATGTCGCCCCTCGACTTCATTAGAGAGGGGGATGAATTAAACTCTTCCCTACCTAAACCCTCGCCTTGCCGCGCCCACATCCTTTTTGTCGGTTTTCCGCTATCTTGGTCTCATTGTCGTTCTCGCCGGCCCCACCCTCTGGCGGGGCCCCGGCCCGGCGCTGGCTGGCTGGCTGGCTGGCTGGGCGGACTTGATACTGTTCTTATTTCCTTCCGCCCCGGCCGCAGGGCCGCAGGGGGGCTGGCGGGGCTGGCGGGGCTGGCGGGGCTGGTAGAGGGGACCGACTCCAGCGGACGTGGGGGGCCGGCGGCCGTCCCGTCGGTTCCCTCGTCGAGTTGATCGATTTCGCTTATCGAGAGGTCGAGTCGGTTGGGTCCCTTGAGAGGTCACCCAGTCTCGGTCACACCGCCGCGCAAGACGCTCGAAAGCCCAAGAAAAACACACATACACACAAAAAGAGGAGGCCACCCCCTTCCTTTACCGGGCTAAGGTAAGGGATAGAGTCTACTGATTGACGTAAGCATTTTCCCAAGCGATCAAAACAAGCAGGAATTTCTTTCTTCCCCACCGCGACGTTGGTAGAAATGTTCTCGGGACTGTACCGCCGAGACACGCAGACCTATCACGGCCCAGAGTGGGGCGGGGCGGGGCGGGGCGGGGCGGGGCGGGGCGCCAGGCAATACCGGCCGCGACCACATTGTCTGCATTTCGGGCGAAAAGGAGTCAGACGGGTAGAGGCCACCCCGATCACACCGCTGCCCCGCCCCACCCTGCCGCGCCCCGCCCTAGAAGGGACGCAGGCCGCTGACTGACAGCGTAGGAATGCCATTTCCTAAAAGCGGGAGGGAGAGAGAGAGAGAGAGAGAGAGGGAGAGAGGTGGCACAGCGAGGAAAGGCGATATGCTTTGTGCGTGCGCCCCGCTCTGCTCCGGGCAGCGGGAGGGAGCGAGGCGGGGTGACGCCGGCCCGGCCCCGGCCCCGGCCCCGGCCTCCGCGCTCACAGAGGGAGGAGAGATGACACATTCTAGCTAATTGCCAATGTCGAGCGCGAAGTGCGTCAGGCGTGGTGCGGCGGGGCGGGGCGGGGCCGTGTGGGGACAAGGGGCGCCTAGCTGTCGCCTCCTCGGGCGGGGCGGGGCGCGGCGGGGCGAGGCGGGGCGTTCCTCGGTGAGGCCGCGAGCAGAGAGCACGGCAAGGCATATTAGCCGAGCTGAACGCCCCTCCCCTCCCCGCGCCCTCACGTGCTGCTGCGGGGACGCGGCTGGCGCGCGCACGCGCACACTGCTGCGCACCACAACTCACCTGAAACAGACAGAGAGGGGGAGGGTTATTAATCTCGCGCGGACGTCCGATTATCACACTTGGGGCGTTCAGGAAAGTTTTGCATTCCCAGAGGTACGGATAACTTTATATATACGACTTTCTTTTCTCTGAGAGAGAGGCCAGACGAGTGCGCGCTCCCGGCGGAATCTAACTCCAGCGAGCCCATTCGACCCGCGTGCTCACTGCACCCTCCTCTGTAGCACGGGGCATGTACGGTGCAATTCATGGGTCCATGTACTGCAAGGCCGCCCCAGCCAGGCCTAGGCCTAGGCGCGAGCGGCGGCCGGGGCCGGCGGGACGAATGGGAGTCGAGGGGGTGTCTGAGGGGCCGTTCCGAGAGTGGCGTCAAGTGAAGGGAACCTCTCCCCCGAGGTCCTCACCCTGTGCGCTGCGGCCCGCAGCCCCGGCCAGCCCCCCCCCCCCTCTCTCTCTCTCTCCCCTTCTCTGGTCCACCGCACGAAACCCGTTGGCAGTTGCAGTTTTCATCAATCATCGCGGCGCTTCGAGGTTCGAGCCCAGTCGCCATCGCCACACACTACCCCTCAGCTCCCCGCCAGTATCCTTATCCCCATGTCCCGCCCCTGCCTTACGCCCTTATTCCCCCCCCCCCCTTTTCTCCACCCCTACCATCACTCTAACCCCCGACCTTAATCTAAACACGCCTTACATGAGCAGCCCCGTGCACTTCTTTCATGACACAGAACCCCCTGCCTTCAGCTCATGATCACATGTGTCCCTGGCGGGGACCCGCGCGGGCCCGCAGGGCCCCAACCCATTCATGTCCTCCTCTTTTCCCTGCCATGATGATGCTCTTGTACATCTTTTTGCACAAAATGAAGATTATTTTCCACAACACATAATAAATATAGAAAAAAGGGCGCTCAGTACTGAAGGAGAAAATATGAAGCTTGTATAAAAAATTCATTGAGTTCGATAGGACATTGGTTTTTTTTTTTTTCATTAGAGTTGCGTGATTGCAAAATTAATCGAAAACGAAAATTTGATATAGCGTAAGGAAATAAAAACGGTCGTACGATTACAGCCACAAACAACACATGGCGAGGACGCAACCGGCCACCCTGCACGCGATAATTCTGTTTTTGTATTTTTTGTTTTGTTTTTTTATTTCAATGGGGGAGGCGTTTCCCTCGCTGCACCCGCAGACAGTAGGGGAGAAAAAGAAGGCAGCGATGAGAAAAAAAAAAAGATGGGCCCCAACACTCCTCAGACTTGATATGAGTCACATTTCATAGCACACTAGCACACCCTTCCCTTCCTGTCGTGGCCAAAAGAAGGCGGTGAAAAAAAAGGAAGGAATGAGGGCTGCTTGCGCCGCGTGACAACCCCAAAGAAAGTATATGAAATGGTTTTCGACTCGGGCGAGCACGCGCCTTCAACGGCTGGGGCGGGCCGGGCCGAGCCGCAACGACTCGCAGCGACGTTTTCATACTCAATTCATTTTCCTCCACACGTCAAGCCTCCGGCCGCTTTCGCACCAAAACTTTTCCATTTTCTTGTTTTTGTTTTGTTTCCTTTCGTCCTTTTTTTTCGGGAAGGGGAGGGGGGGGGCAGTAAAAGAGAGAAAAGTCGCGAAACCACCCTCTTTGTACGGCACAGCCACAAAACGGACGAATTAACTTTCCGTACGTCAAGTATTCCTTCCCCTTTATTGACAAGTTTTGCGACGCGGTGGGAGAAGGGGGCCTGACATTGAAAGATACTGCGAGTGAATTTGGCTCGCGGGGCGCGCGGGGGCGGAGTGGGCCAGTCGCATGGAGCGGACAGAGACGGATATACGGACTGCGAGAGCGAGAGACGAGCAAACGCTGTTTGTGTGTGTGTGTGCGTGAGTGTGTGGGTGTGTGAGGGAAGAAAAGGATGGCGAAGCGAGGAAGGGGTCGTATATCTCTCAAATCAGTCGTGTCGGTATTTTCTCGGCTGCCGTTTGGCACCGCTGCTGCCACTGTAACGGCGCGACGCGGGGGGCGGTAGCACCAGCAGGGGGTGGTCGCCCCGCCCCGAACCGCCTCACCCGCCCCGCTACCGCCCAGGGGGATGAGCCCTCCAGCCGGCCTTGGCTACAGACTCAGCCACCGCCGCGTCGCCGCCACCCGGGCGCCGCCGTTCACTCTTGCAACAACAAGATTTTGCATTATTTATCGCAAGGCGCTGTTCGCCATTTTACGTGCTGATAAATTGAGATTGCCGAGGGCGGGCGCGTCGCGAAGGGCCACGCGGCGGCATCACGCGTCGCGCGCTATGAATTACAAGGGCCCCACCCCGCCCCGCTCCGCCCTGCCCGGCCGCCACAAACTACCTTCGCCACTTTGGCCCCGGTGCGGGGATGAGCTATGCGCGTGTACCGCCCCCGCAGCGGCGGCAGTTAGTCTGGCGTGCGTGGGGGCCGGTGCAGGCGACGCCTCACCATTAGAGTCGGACCTAAACCAATAGTCATACGAATTTTTAACAAAAAAAAAAAAAAAAAAAAAAAAAAATATATTAAAAATACACTGCTTCCTTGTGGACGATATCGTTGTTTTTTTCCTTTTGAAAATTTCCCAACTGGGCGGCGTGTGGAGTGTAGCGTTACCTCGGGCGATACGTCCGTCTCAGAGAGATAGCATTGCAGCTGCACTTTTTCCTCGTCCACGGACCCTCCATCCCTGCGGACCGGGCCGGGCCGTGCCGCACGTGACGTACTCACCATGATGATTGTGCACCACTCAGGTCCTGATGTGTGTTTCCTTAACTTTTCCACCACCCCCTAAGCTAGGGCGGCGGGCGGCGCGCGCGCGCTGCTGAGCTACCAGGTCCCCGCTGACCTCTCGAAAGAGAGGGCGGCATAGCGAGAGCGAGAAAGAGAGAGAGCGAGAAAGAGAGAGCGAGAAAGAGAGAGAGCGAGAGCGAGAGAGAGAAGCAGAAGGAACCCATCCCGGACCCGGGAGCTCCTCAACAGTTAGCAGCAGGTTCCCGCTCCTCCGGACCAGTGCTCTCCTGGGGATGTTGTGCGGTGGTTACCCCTCCGCATGGCCTCGCAACTCACTTGTGCGCTCGCCACGTCAGAGAGGCAACACAAGTAAGATGAGTGTGAGGGCGGGAGGGGGGGGGGAGAGAGAGAGAGGGAGAGAGAGAGAGAGACAGAGAGAGGAGCGGGGCGAGGGGGTGGGGGGAGAGGAGCGTAAAACTCGGCGCGACCGCGAAGCAAAACGGTAAATGAATGTCACATGGTGCACGACGGCGTGACTCCCGCGCGCAGACGATATAGACTTCTCCTGCACTCGCGCTGCGCCGCGCGCCCTGCTGGCGCTATACGCGTTGCAAAGGGTTGGCGTGGGCCGGGCCGGCGGCCGTAATGACGTGTCCCACAAAAGCGCGGCGCAGCGCGGCGGCTGAGGCCGAGGCCGAGGCCGTGGGGATGCCGGCGATGATGATGCCATCATCACTCACTTGTAATCCCGGCGCGGGGCGGGGCGGGCCTCTCGGCTCCGGCCGACCAGCACACAGATCAGCTGTAGCGGCGGTGGCGGAGGCGGCGGCAGCAGCAGCAGATTACTCGGTCGCAAACGATCGTTAGTCCGGCAAAGCAGGAGTGAGATACAGAACAAACCGAGAAACTTGGCCGCAAGAGAGGAGAGTGAGAGAGAGAGTTATACGCGATAGGAGATGTGGAAGAATGAGAGAAAGAGAGTGAGTGAGAGAGAGAGAAGTAGCGAGAGGGGAAAAAAATAGGATGGTATATGAAATATGGAAGGGCCTCATCTCTTTTGTAACGCTGGGCCGGGGCTGGCGGCGAGCTGGCGCGCCGCGTTTGCTCATCCGATGGACATTAGAGCGCGAGTGCGGCGGGAGACCGGCCGCGCAAAGATACGGCGCACCGGGCTGGACCGCACCCCGCCACGCCCCGCCACGCCCCGCCCCGCCACGCCCCGCCCAGACTACATTCCGATAACACGCCCGGTCCGGTCCCACCCCCGTTCTCACAGGTCAGGTGGCGGATCAAAGGGTCAGCGCGCTGCGCTGCGCAGAGAATCACTCCCCCCCCCCCCACCCCCCCAGGCAGCCGGCCCAGCAGCCTGAGGGGCTCAGCGGCGCGGACACAATCGCACGAGATGGAGGGGTATGTACCACGGACCGGGCCAGACCAGACCCAGGACTGGGGAAAAGTGCTAAGAAACAAGGCGACGGAAACGGAACCGGCCATAAGCACTTGGCGCATAACGATTTTGAGGGCATCGTATTGCTAGCAACTTGGGAAAATAATGAAATATTTCGACACGAGCACCACGGCGGCAGAACGGCCGGGCAGAGAGGGGGTTAGAAGCGGAAACGGAAAGGGGAGGACGAGAGTCTTCATAATGCAGCACGGGGGTCGTGGGGGCGCGGGACGGGCCCGGCCGGCCGGGGGCAGGCCAGGGCGGTTTAGAGCACACGGCGAAGCAATAACGCAGACAGCAAAAGTTATTCCATTCAAAAGTTGGAGAAATGTTAAAATGATAAACGAATTAATCCACCCCCTCCCCGCTGCTGCCCGCGCTTACACAGCAGCCAGCCTGGCCAGGCCGGCACGACATGAAGTAAGTAAAGAAGTGTATAAGTAAGCCCCCCTATCCCGCGCGTTCGCACTTAATCTAACCAACTTTTTCATCATCTTGATGTAAACACCCGCTTCTCTAAAGGTGCCTCGTTTTGGAAGGACATTACGACGAGAATCGGATAAGAAGGAGGCGACGAGGACGCTCCATGCGGTGGGCGTCTCCGTGCCCCCCCCTCCCCCCCCTCTCTCTCCTTCCGTCTGCCTCGCCATGATGCCTGCTGCGCCACGGAAGCCCTGAGCTGGTGAGTCAGTCGGACGGAGCCGGAGCCAGCCCGGAGGAGTACGGGGAGGAGGGGGGGGGGGGTACCCTTACCCAGCCCCTCAAAATCCTAGAGCAGCCTCCCGTGAACCAGCGAGCGGCAAGAGGCGGCGGGGCCTCACGCACTCTGGCGAGCGTGAGCGCGATAAGGAGCGCCGGAGGTGCGAGAGAGAGGGAAGGCGTGCCGGGGATTAGGATCACTGCGTGCGTGTGAGCGTGCGAGCGTGCGTCCGGGACGGGCGGGCGGGGCGCAGTCCCAGGTCCCGGACAACAGCGCGTTCAAACACAACACCTCGGCGACGTATTATATATATTATCTATATGACTAGAGGGGTTCGAATCGCGCAGATACAACGTAGCAGCAGCAGCAGACACGAAAAACAATTCACTAAAAGAGCTAACATATTTAGCTAATATGACACCAGATGACTAAATTACCTCTACTAGCGTTTGCTGTACTAGTTTGGGCGTTTTACAGATCAGCAAAAAAAAAGGCAGCTAACATTTTACCTTATAGTGCACTCTAAATGAAAAAGGACAATTTTGTCCCAGAAAATGTTGCGTTTTTGTACACATCATTTTCTTGGGACAAATTGTACCACTAAATTGAGACAATTTGCATCCGAAATATTACAAATCGTCCCAAATTATTACACAAATTTGTCAAAAGGGATTGGTGTGCACAAAAACGCAACATATCTTGGGACAAAATTGTCCCTTTCCATTTAGAGTGTGCTTATCCAGCTAATACGTTTTATTCCGTGGAGAAAACACTCTACTTTTCGCTGTCACCGGCGAGAGTGACAGGAGCCGCGCGGGGCGGCGCACGTCCCTCGGTATTTATCACCGCATCGCCCTCATGAACTTCCCCCGGCCCGGCTGGGTTCCGTTTCGGGTCCGCGGTGAGGCAGGCCGCCGGGCAGGCAGGCAGCCGACTTACTCCGAATAGCGCTTTCCTGCTCGCCCTGTCCCCCTCGCACCCAAGGGCTTTGCCGTAAAGGTGCGAGAGAGACAGCGAGGAGGAGCGATCTTCGGACAGCCGGCTGGCGGGTCGCACGTCGAGTGCGGGGGCCCTTATCTGCGCACGTCCGTCTGGTCGCGCCACCACGTTAAAACGCACACTTTTTCCGCCGGCCCGGCCCGGCCCGCAGGGCTCCTTTGCCACCGCCGGCCCCGCCGCTAACCACGGCGCTCATTAGCTTTACTTTACGACGCCAGCAGCAGTGAGGCGAGGCGGGTGAAATGATTTTTCTTGCGCCGCTCCGACCCTTTCTTGCTCCAAAAGCACACACACACACCACGCACGCTGGCGCCGGGGAATATGTGTGCAGAAGCGAGTACAGAAACCACTCATTCCACGCGGGGGAGGTTTTGCATTTTCTCAACAGCCCCCTCGCCTCTCATAACAGGAGGGATAGGCTCTTCCTCGGAGAGGCCGCGTGTTCACAGAACCCACACCCAGCCTTTGCGTCTACCCGGCAGGGAAAGTTCCGTCCGAGGGCGCAATAATACCGACGGCTTAAAATGATATTCCTCCAATCCACACTAAACCACTCCCTCATTCAAATTTTTCAGCAAAAAAGAGCCGTGGACCGGGCGGCGTGGGCGCGAGGCGGGGCGCCGCGCCGGCGGATTGAGGCTGGCAGCGTCACCGGCAGGTAGGCAGACCCGCCGAACACGCGTGCGCCGCGGGGCGGCCCGCCCGCGCCTCTGCCACCGCAAAGCAAAGAGCGTTCAGCAAAGCGCGAGGAAAACGCCCTTTATTTATTTTAATCAGACTTCAAAAAATAAGAAAAATTGTTAATCCAGGACAGCTTCTGCCTCGTCGCTCCAAGGCCGACGGGGCACCGTCAATCCTCTCTCATATCCCGGTCACGAAAATAGGCACATCTTTCCTGCTCGCTCTTATCACCTCTCTCTCTCTCTCTCTCTCTCTCTCTCTCGCTCTCTCCCCCCCCCTCTCTCTCTCTCTCTCTCTCTCTCTCTCTCTCTCTCTCTCTCTCTCTCTCCACCCCCCCTCTCTCTCTCTCTTTACCTGGGGCGCTCGCGGAACTGGTGGCAATTTCCTGCAGGCACTAGAAGAGCACCCTTTTCCCCTCCCTATCTTGTCAGGAGCGCGTTGGCGCGTTGCACCCGCGAGCAAACTCTAGCGGAGCGCAATTTCCCTTTGCGCGGGATATCATTAGGAGTCTCGCGTCTTTTATATTTATTTCATATTTCATAACTCAGAATTTTCCAAACACGTGCGAAAGATTCGGGCGAAAACATGCAATTTCCAAGACTTTCGAGAATAATTAGCTTTAGTTTAGTTGATTTTTTTCCATTAACTGAGAGGCAATTTAAAACGTAAACAACGAAATTGAACAGTATATTCTCACTTCCCAAAAGAAACGTGTTACGCAATATTTATTTTTCCATACCATCGCAGCAGCTTTCATAGTTTGCCTTGAGTTACCATGCTTACTTTTTCTCGAAAACTTTTCTAGGTTTAAGGAACCATGCAGAGCGGGCAATGGTACTCTGTGGCAGTAGGGCGTGCGTCGCGAAAAGACACGCGTCCGAACCAACACTTACTCGCTAATGAGAGGTCGGCCGCCAGCCGGCGGGTCGGCTGGTGTGAGATGCTACCACCATTATTGCTGCGTAGCGGAACGTACCAGCAAGAGAACAAAACGCCCTCTCTCTTTCCCTCTCGCTCACTTCCTTTCCCTCTCCTTCTCTCCTGGCGAATTCTCAAAGCAGATAAATACCAGCACCTAGCGCGTAGTCATACGGCAGTAAACGCTGTGCTCCTACAAGCCCCTAATGAGCCGTTACGTAGTTAGGCCCTTGTGCGCATGCGCGCACTGCGTTACGTTGCGGTACCGGACCGTTAGCCACGATCCGCGACCGGGGAATAAGTCCCAATAACCTAGCCAGCCAGAGGGCTCTGGTCCCACACCCCGTAGGCGCCCACCTCACTTTTTAACAAATTATTCTCTGCCAACGTCTTTTCGGTGAAGACACTGCTTCAAGCCTATCCTAAACTCAAGGGAGCTTTTTTTTTTATTTTCGGGCCAGTCATGAAAAATGCACGCGTTTACCCCTCCTTTCTCATGCGGTCCTGGTCGCTGCTGAATTTCGCTGAGACAATAAGGCAAACACAATGTAGGGTCCGAGCGGGGCAGCGCCGCGGCCGCGGAGGGTTTTGCAGGAATTAGCGGTGCACAATGTCTGTCGTGCGGTGGCGCCGCTGAATGCTTTGTGGTGAAAACCGTAAGCAGCGCGCGGAGCCCCGCGCCGCTCCGCGTGGCCCCGTGCCGTGCAGCCGCAGCGCAGCCCAGCGCAGCCCAGCCCAGCGCAGCGGCGATCTTTCGATTCCAATCATACAAGCGGAAAAGCGCGGCAGTGCCGCCCTGCCGCCCTGCCGGCCGACCTCCCCGGCGCGACCCACCCACCGGCATACCTACCGCGAGAACACACCTACCGCAACAGCCGTTCAAACCCGCACAACGGGAGACGGAAATAGACTCAGAAACGTTACATCGGATTCCTCGGCAATTTTCGCAACGTATGAACGAACCAGCAGGTTATAGTGCTTTGAGCTTAAATTAAATAATACTCTTGAGCTAGGACTATGGATCGGAACCTTACAACATGCAAGCCCATTCTATTGGGAATTTCACGAAGAATCCAGAACATGGTTTCTTTGCCAGTAGAATTTCAAGCATCCTGAAACAATATACACTGTCAAAAATTTTGTTGTTACTTAGTAACACTAGTGTTGCTAAGTTTGATAGCAACACGTGTTGTTTTAGAACAAAACGATTGTTTTGTAACAACCGATACTGTTCAGAAATGATTCTAGCGTTGTTATAAAACAAAATTTGTTGTTCAGCAACAAATTTATTGTAATATTACAATAAAATTGTTGTATTAAAACAAATTGATTGTTGCTGGCCAAAACAACTTGTGTTGTTATTCGACAACTCTGTCATCATGAAAATGTTTGTTTTTCAACAACTATTTTTTACAGTGTATTGTTTTAAACTTCATCATGACCGCGTGGTATAACGAGCATTATTCCGCGGACACAGTGTAAACAGACTCGAGGTAGGCGGGCAGAATAGCGCCCCATCCTCCTTATATTACAGCGATATACTGTAGTGTCCAAGCGTCGGCTGGTACGAGACCATCGCGCTTTTCCCCTACTCTCGCTCGCAACGCACGGCGCGCACTTAAAAGGAATGCAAAATACATTGAATCGCTAAACTTTTTTAATAAGCCATAGATATCTCAGACCGCTTATATTTCACACAATACGAGAGGGTGTACGGGTGCGATAAACAGATATTACAATCCAATTCAATATTCATACATTTTATTTTTTTTTGGGGGGGGGGGGGGGGGGGGGGGAGTTTGGGAATTTGAAATCCTTATTGAACGAACTTTGAGCATTTTACGAGTCGCGCGTGAGCGTGCGCGGCTGCACGTGCAGGGAGCGTGCCGTACCGTGCCGCGCCGGGATAACTATCGCGGCCGCAAACGACAAATCTCAGGCGGACAACAAGGAAAGACTAACGGGAACTCCGCTAACTGTGCACGCCTCAGGCCCAGGCCTCGCGGGTCCAGCAGAGTGTGTGTGAGAGTATGTGATAGTGAGTGAGAGAGGAAGAAATAGAGAAAGAAAAGCAGGGCCGGAAATACCTTGGGTAAAAATCGCACGTTCCACACGAAAGTATTCGCGTACAACTCGTGTAGGTAAAATGGCTGCGCGCTGCCGAGGGGGAAACAACTCTGAATTTTGGTGTACAACTTTTTTTTGAATTTTCGTGAATTTTGAGAACTTTCATTGATATTTTCTAAACTTTTGCTTGTATATTTCACATACATTACACTGCATTTTTCTGTATTATCCCGAATTTTCCTAATTTTTCCTGATTTTTCTGTTTTTACTCAATTTCTTTTAATTTTCTTTTTTTTTAAATTACGAGGTGTACAAAAATTTCAGAGTTTCGTTTCCCCCTCGGGACTCCGCGCGTTATTCAGCTATGGGTCGGACACAGTGCAGTTGAAACAGCACAGCCTTGCATACCGTCTTCGCCCCCGTCTTTTCCTCGAGACCCATACGCGACCTATCATTGTACTAAGAGACGTCCGTGGCGAGCTCGCCGGCTGCTCCTTCCTCAAACAGCTCCGCGTGGAGAGGAGCGGCGCGGCGCCACCCAACAGCCCTGCCCTGCCGGGGCTTCTCTGCCCGCCCATTTGTGCAATTCAATGGGCCTACAGGGGGCCAGCCAGCATTCGCACGCACTCCGACCTGGCGCTCCAAACGGTCCTCCGCCGTCGTGAAGCCTGCCGCCGTGGCCATTTATCACCTGGCCATCAAACCCGCGAGCCGAGCCGAGCCGAGCCGAGCCGAGCCGAGCCGAGCCGAGCCGAGCCGAGCCGAGTGACCGCTGCAGCACCCACGCCGCCCCGCGAGCCGAGAAATTAATTAATACCAACATTCCCGGCCGCCTGCAGTGCGCCCGCCCCACCGCACATACACACGTAGCCGGAGTAAGGCGAGCCGGGAATCGACACCGCCGCGCCCAGCCCCGCCATCCGTCACCCACCTGCAGGTGCGGCAGCCGTACACTTCGGACTCGAGCAGCAGCGCTGTGTCGCCCGTTGCCCGCAGATAAAGACTAGGGGCGCAGCAGCCGAGGTGCGCTTTACGGCGCGGCCCCGCGGTTTAAATAAAACGCCCGCCGAATAACGCGGATATAAAGTCGACATCACTTTTGCTTTCCTTTACAGCCGCGCGCGCGTTTTAATTTATGCCTGTGGGTGATGCGCCTCTCTCTCTCTCTCTCTCTTTCTCTCTCTCTCTCTCTCTCTCTCTCTCTCTCTCTCTCTCTCTCTCTCTCTCTCTCTCTCTCTCTCTCTCTCTCTCTCTCTCTCTCTCTCTCTCTCTCTCTCTCTCCCCGAGAAGTAGATGAGCGCGCCACACGACTCCTCCACGAACGAATCGCTTTATTAGTGAAAATACTGCTTTTTCAAGCCCGCATTAGTGACTGCAAGTGATATCTAGTGTTGATAAAAGTGTGACATTGGTGGGAACCTGTGGAAGAGCTGCAAAAGGGCGGAAAAAACTTTTTTCCCGGTCCCTCTGAGCCGCTCGCCATGGCGTCTCGTCCCCCATCAACATCTAACCTCAACCAAACCAGCTCAACAACCAGCATCGACTCCATGGACTGCAACAGCCCCTACAACTCGAATCTACCCCTGACCTATGCAGCAGCAGCTATATTTAAACCTGGTGAGACCCAAAAGTGTTTGAAACCTTCCAACCTAACCTACAATCTCCAAACCTCCAACAACAACATGAACAACAACAGCATCAAGACCGTGATCTGCCAACAGCAACATTGTCAACAAATGAAGAGCGCATCCGCAGCAGACGACAACAGCAACTCGGCGGCCACAGCGCGCGCGTCCTCTGCACAAAACAGCGACATCAAGAAATATCCCGCACCATCAAGAAAAATGGCAATTGTGATAGAAAACACCAAAGATTTTTCTCAAGACGAGCTTCTCCGTGCTGTTGCCGACCTTGTCGGCGGCAAGAACATACAATACTGTTCAAGACTCAGTGGGGGCCGCTTCTGCCTCTATCTCACTAATGATTCCGCAGTCACCACTCTGTGCCACCTCGGTGGCGTCCACGTAAGCAATACTTTCCTATCCTGTCGTAGGTATTTCACCGAAGCCACAAAATTTGTCATATCAAACTGTCCTCCTGAGATGACTGACGGAGCTCTACAAAAACTTCTGGAACCCTACGGCAAAATTGTTTCAACTCCTACTAGGTTAGGTATAACAACCAGTCATGAAGATCTTCAACACATTAAGACCTGGAAAAGATCTCTCTATTTACAAGTATCCAACAACGCCCCGTCGTGCCCAGAAATCATAAACATCACAAGTGAAGAGGGAGTTAAACACACCCTATACATCAAAGAATGCAAAGAGAGACAGAAAATGAAAGAAAATTTCTCAGACCCAGGATACACACCTTCACCATCTCTCCGCCTCGCCATTCCCAAAGCAAAAAATCCGTCCATAACTTACCTGGTGAACCCTAACTGCTCAAAAGACAAACCCAGCCAAGAAGAATCCGCGAAGCACCAAGAAAACCTAACCTCAAGCATCACCCGTTTGGCCCCCGAAGCCGTCGACGCAACTCAACCTCGCTCTCACACCGTACCAGCCGTGTCTGCTTCCCACCACCTCCCCATCTCTGTCAGTGTATCCACTAAACCGCAACCAGCTGAACCTGCCCCGAAGAAAAGACTTCTGTCTCCCCAATCTCCCCAGTTAGTTACATCAAAAATTCCCAAACAAACTATCTCTGAATCAAATGATTGGCAAGTTGTCCCATCCTATGATACTCATGAGCTTAAGAAAACAATATCTGTAATGTCTTTCAACGGTGATGAATTATCTAGTACCCATTTTAATTTTTTTGTGAGGCAGTGCCAGACAGGTGTTAATCCCAAAGAACTAGCAATTAGACGGAAACTAGCCATTCCAGAACTTATTACCAAGCTCTCTCAAGCAAAAGTGCTGACTAGCTGTCATAACTATAAAATACTTTTTGAATATTTACAAATGACATTAGAAGACAAACTCTAAAATAACTATATATTGTTATTGTTCATTTATCTTTTTAACTTCGCATTTACCTTTACCAATTGTAACCCAATTCTAGGACACATTTTTTTATTTATTTTATTTATTTTTTTCAATTCATTTAATAAAATTTAAACTCTTTAGGACACAAACAAGCAGCACTGCATGCTAGCTGCACAGTCAGCTTATTGTTACATAAAATTCACCTCCCTGGCCCAAAATTGTAACTAAAATCCCCCAATAAATCCTATTCTAAAACTAAAAAAAAACTCTCTCTCTCTCTCTCCTAAATCCACCTGTCCCCGCGGGAGGCGGAGAGGAGGAGTGGGAGGACCAAGGGTGATATAAAACGGGTCCGAAACGGGGCGCCAAAACCGTGCGAGTGGCCCCGCCCTGCCCCGCCCTGCCCCGCCACGGCCCCACCACCCCCCGCCCACCCAGGCGGATACAAACAGGCATCTAACTGCAGCTTTATTCCCCAATTAATGGGTGTTTCATTGGTTTTAGGGGCGAGGAGCGAGGCTGGCCGGGACCGGGCGGCCGCCGGCCATGAGCGCAGCGTCTCTCGCTCCCTCGCCCAGGCACAGATGCTTCATGGCCCCACCAAACGGCCTATACACGCCGCCCATAAAGACCCCCACGACAGAAAGAAAACACCTGTTTCCAACAGCGCTTTAGAGTTCACCGGGGAGGTTCAAAATCTGCCAAAACATTGTCGTCATAAATTATTTTCGGGAAGGTGTGTGGCTCGGCCAAGTTTAAAGTGATGTAGCAGCGCGCGGCATCTCGCACGTACCTACCCCCTCCCCTCCCTCCACTCCCCCTCTCCCCTTCGGTCACCCCTAATAAGCCCCCTCAGACAGTTTGAGGAGGTGCAGCAGATGGGGGAGAAAAGGTGTATCCAAACGCCCCCCCCCCTCCCCTCCCCTCCCGCGGTCTTTGCAAGTTTGTTAACGACACTCATGGATGCGCCATACGGATCACAACCCTCGCACGCGCTCCATCACTGACACACGCGCGCGCCAGGCCAGGGGAGGGCCCCCCCCCCCCCGGACCACCTGACGCTGCGAGACGCACTCGTCTTTAATCAAGTCCTAAAGGGGAATCGCTTTGAAAACCCATTGATAAGTCCCCAGAAAATCGTTTTAAAAATTAAAAACAATTCTTAAAAAAATCAAAATGAAATGGAAAAGAACATTACAAAAACATTCGAAAAAATAGAGAACAAATGAACAAAAAATTGAAAATAAAAGAGAAAAGTCAAAAATAAAGAGAAACACTCAATATTTATCAAAAAGTAACAGAAATATGCTCTCTTTGAAAATCGAAAGACAGATCAAAACAAAAAATTAGAACAATGACAAAAATAAAAAGTGAAGTCGAAACACTAATTGTAAACATTTTGTATGAGTGATTCGCCTTTTTGACCACTCAACTACCGAACTCATTCTCGCGCGATGGGCTGTAAGGTACAGTGCGGGTATCAGGAGCGTCCAAGCGGCGCGGCGCCCCCTCACAGGTGCCTCTGCGTGGAGGCGGGGTAGCGGGGCGTGGTGGGGGCGGCTGGGGCGGAGATGGACGGCCCGTGATAACGTGTGTTTATTGCGGTCCTGAATGACGGGGTGGCCCCGGGCCGCGGGGCTGTTCATAGCGCACTGCACACGCCGCTAAAACAGGAATCGCAATTAACAGTGTTATATACACGAGTGAGGAGCGGCGCGGCAAAACACTTGTGCCTCCTCCAATCCCCCCCTCCCTCCCTCTATGCCTCCCTCCCTCTCCCAGAGAACGCACAACGAGGTGCTACACTCCTCCGGCCGCCGTGTGAATGGACGACGATATTTGCGCAAAATAATTGGGAGGGAAGACCATGACACGTGAGGCTTGCATTAAACTTGAGCGTAGGATGAAACGGAACGTTAAAACAACACTGGAAATGTACTAGTCACATTTCTCGCCCGTAATGAGCGGAATATTTTTTCATCGCTCAGTAAAAGTGACTTTCGCTAAAACGACTCAAATCGAGTCTTTTCTGGAATTTTTTAAATCGCTCCAAAAGAGTGACATTTGATGGTTTGACTCAAAAAGAGTCATCAAAGTGACTCTAATAGAGTGATGTTCATCCATGTCACTCTCCCAGGAGAATCCAAATTTGGTACAGAAAAGTCGCTCTCCAAAGATCGAAAAAGGCGACTCCTCCATTTTCAGTGAAGGAAGGAGTCAAGGACGAAGAATATAAGGGGCGAAATAAGAAAGACTGTAAAAAGAGGAAGTGACAAACGATGAGACGAAGGAAGAGGTGATGAAAATCAAAATCGATAGCCGAATAGGCGTTGCAGTCCGCCGATGCACCTGCCTTTCGGCCCGGAGTGCCCTTATTCGCGATTTGAGCTGTAATATCGGAAAGGGAAAGAAGACCACTAAAATTACCGCTGAGCAAGGAGTTTTGCGGTGAAGAGCGAAGAAGATGGGAGGGTAAAAAAAGGGAATCTTCAACGAACGGAGGCTGTGAGACGGACGGCGTCATATCTTTTCAATACGCCCATTAAACAAACACTGCATTGAGAGGGGGTGGGAGAAAGAGGGGGAGAGGGAGGGGGAGGAGGAGAGAAGTGGGGGAGAAGCGAGAAGGCGAAAGGGAGGAGGGGTATCACCCAGTGCAGCCGTGCGTTTATGAGTGCCTCGCGTAATGGCCGGCTTACGACTTCGCAAATAACACGGGGAAGATGATGCGAAACAAAGACAGTGGTGCGATTGCATAGACTCCGCTCTCCACCTGCCCCTCTCTCTCTCTGTCTCTCTCTCTCTCTCTCTCACACACACACACTCACTCACATCCACAAGAAGGCCATCATCCTCTAGGCCGATCGAAGCGGCCAGGGCAGCGAACCAAATGACAAGTGCCAGCGGGCTAAATGCAGGTGCTGGCCAGATTCCAGGAGTAATAACCAACCAATCGACACGAGGAGCCGCGTGAACAGATCGGAGGGAAGGACACGAACGAACCGCAGACATGTCATCCGATATCCCTATCATTTTAAAAATACAGTTTTAAGTATTTCCAAACCTGGCACAGATTTTTTCTTTCTTCGCGGGCGCGTTGAGTAAGGTCGTGCAAGTGTGCTGCGCCGGTGCGGAGACGGAGGAGCGGGAGGGAACGGGCGGGAGTGGGAGGGAGTGGGAGGGAACGGGAGGGAGAGGGCGGGTGTGGGAGGGAGCGGGAGGAAGCGGGGCGCACGGCGCAGAGACGAGTTGGGGCTGCCACACCTCCAGGCCACGAGAGGGAACTTCGCCCCTGACCACAACAGCATTAACAACAAGCTGTGAGCCCGTCCTGCTCGCACCCACTGGCGCGCGCGCCGCCGAGAGGTGAGGAGAGAGAGAGAGAGAGAGAGAGAGAGAGAGAGAGAGAGAGAGAGAGAGAGAGAGAGAGAGAGAGAGAGAGAGAGAGAGAGAGAGAGGCCACGGCCTGTAATATGTAGCAGTTCCATCCAGGCGAGGCAGCCAGCCACACACCCACCAGTCTTAAACTGCAGTTCACAAAGTATGCGTGCCGTGAGCATCGCGCTACACCGCAGAAAAGAAACTGCTCGTCCGAGGAGGAGGCGGACGGCAGTCCTTGTGCCAGAACAAATAATGCTACAATAATTAAGAAAACTCAACACGAGTTTGCGAGATCGACTGCCGGAAAACAGCCGTTTCCAGCAAATGTACGGAAACACTAACGGTCACACGACTCGTAACCCGTCCCTTTTTTTGAGCCAGTTCTGCCTGGATTCGCGCCGCTCCAGCACCGCGCGGAGGACCCGCCAGCCAATAATGGAGCATGCGTTGCATATTCAAATGAGCTGTCAGACGGCAATTATTATTTAAACGCGTGGGAGGAGGAACCGGGGGGAGAGGTAAGTGAGTGAGAGGGATAGAAAGAGAGAGAGAGAGAAGGGGGCAGAGAGAGAGAGAGAGAGAGAGAGAGAGAGAGAGAGAGAGAGAGAGAGGTGTAATGACACTGACGCTGCCAGTGGCAATGTCGTTGACGAGGCAGCAAGCAGACGGCGTCCTTCCGGAGGCGCTGGGCGGAGCCGGCCGGGCTCGGAGGGCCGGAGGCCGGGACGGGTCGGAGGGGGGTGGGGGGCTTCAAAGAGTTTTGCATGCAGAAAAGGTGACACGTCACGCTGGGCGATAATTATGAAAATGTCAGCGCTGAAATTACGACGACAGCTATAGAAGAGAGAGGATTTTCGTGCACCTCTTCATACCCCCTCCCACCTTTCTCTCTTTTTCTCTCCCTCATATATAACACGACCGACATATGGGCACTCTGCATTCATATTCATTTCCGCCTTCCAGCCGCGCGCACGCGCGCGCGCACACACACACACACACTCTGTGAGAATACCTGGCATATCAGTGCGTCCGTAATGAAGAAAGCTGTCGAATCGCGACTGGCGACCGTTCCATCAGCCCGTGCACTCAGGTTCGGCCCGGGCCAGCAGGGCCGCCACACATGCATTGATAACGGAAGACGCCTGGAGCCCCCCAGCTGGTCCGGATACAGCCGGGCGAGGCAGACAGACAGACGGACCGGCACACAGTGCCGTGCCCGGCGGCAAACGGGCCGGTAAGTGAACTCGCAGACATTCACTTCGTTGATTATTAATTAGAAACAAAAGTCTCGCACATTGTGTACGGGATTAAAAGAGGAGGAGGGAGGGAAGGGGAAGGGAGTCGGGGAAAGGAAAGAGGAGATGGAGAAGGACGAGGAGGAGGGGGAACGATTCATTACGATATCATTTGCATTAGTGGTTGCACGGCCAGGCAAGCGTAGCACGGGGGTGGAGCGTCGCAGGGAGAGGCCCTGGGGAGGGCGAGAGAGGACGGAGGGAGGAAGAGAGAGGGGGGAGAGAGAGAGAGAGAGAGAGAGAGAGAGAGAGAGAGAGAGAGAGAGAGAGAGAGAGAGAGAGAGAGAGAGAGAGAGAGGGAGGGAGAGAGAGAGAGAGAGAGAGAGAGAGAGAGAGAGAGAGAGAGAGAGAGAGAGAAGGGAGGAAGGAGAAGGAGCAGAATATCATTGTGGCTGCGCGGGCAAGTCGGGCCGTCAAGATGTCACCGACACCCCGCACTAGGATGGAACTACCGCGACGTTCGGCCCACCCCACCCCGCCCCGCCCCGCCCCGCCGCTGCAGGCACATAGGGCAGCGCGAGCGAGCAGAGCGGTTATGAGATTTATAATTGAAAAATAATCGGGCAGAACGGGCGGGGCCGACGGGGCCCTTGTGCGCGCCGCGCCGCGCTCGCGACGGCAAAAGGTCGTCCGAAGATCATTGCTCATAATCGGGCGCGGCCGGCCCCGCCCCGCCCTGCCGGCTGCCGCGTTCTGATATCACTTCTCGGAAAGGCGCTACGGGCGCGTCGGAGGCAGGTGAGCGAGGGGGGGGGGGGGGTAGCTTTACGTCCCGGTGAACTTTGTGAGCAGCAGCGGGACCGGGTCAGGAGGCAACACCTGAAACGTCATAACTCAAACTCTGGCAACTTTGGCCGGGCGACCTCTTCTGCCTGCAGCTGAACCCCTCCACACACCACTTCGCCACCTCGACGTAGATTTTTTATTTTTCTAGGCGAGTACTGCAAATGCGAGAGTCAGATGTGTCATCGAAAGAGAGCGAGATTTTCATCTTCTTGCCCCATTTAGATCAGGAACCTTGCTCTAAATGAGAAAGAACAAACTAAGTGAGATTCAGGATATGAATTATCACTCAGAATAATGCTTTCCTCATAAAAAAACCAAACCTTGCACCCTCAGTAGAGCGAGAAAATTTACAGCACGATTCTCGCTCTCCTGAGGGCGAGAACTCTCGCTCTGCTGTTTACAGTGAGTCTGCACATTTTGCTAGATTTATAGAGGAGATGTCTTTGGAGGTGGCCACTGGTGTTTCGCGAGAGTCTGGCTAAAGGAAGAGGACTCCTGGAGTTACTGACACCATGGCAGATTTGCACTGCAGGGGTGCAGGGCCCAACCTTTGAGGCGCCGAGCTCGCAGTGTTTGAAGAGGGGGGGGGGAGGGGGGGGGCTGTGACCCATTTTCCCCGTGCTGGACCACCAGTCAGGCAGGACAGGCGGCGACGGAATTTTGATCAATCAGAGAGGGCGGGATAGCTAGACAGCTGGGGGAGGGGGACTACTGCATAAAAGATGCAAGTGGTCGCTGAGCACAGAGAGAGAGAGAGAGAGACAGAGAGACAGAGAGAGCAGAGAGAGAGGGAGAGGCAGAGACAGATAGAGAGAGAGACAGAGACAGAGAGAATTGAATTTATTTTAAGGATCATATACAGTAGGACTATTAAGTCCCATTGGGATATACAACCCGCTCTCTTAAAATATTATATAATATATAATATATTTTTGTAATTTACATATGTGAACACAAAGTGGACAAATTAAGTGGACAGAATCAATTTTTTGACCTTGAATTTAAAAGTTGTATAGGTGTAGTTGATAATATCACAAAGCTTAAAGAGAGAGAGAGAGTGTGGGAGAAAAGAGAGAGGTAGAGAGCGCGCTGAGGGCAGTTGGCTTGGCAGTCCTGCCATGGCCGGCCCCGGCTGCCTCATTGAACAGTCTTCTCTAATACCCCATAATACCTGCCGCTCCGGTTCAGGAGGACGCTACCACTGGAATAGCGCCGCCGTGCAAACGACGCTTCCAGAGCGCGACGCACCCTATTCCGTTTCCTTGCAGTTTCAGTCCGGCGGCGCGAACCTAACCGAGGGACGAATACGTTTCGCGAGAGGAGCAGGCCAGGTGCCAGGTAGTGCGGGAACTTGACATAAGTTTCGGTCTCTGACCGCGCGGCTCAGCGCGGGACAGCTGGGCGCGGACAAGGCGCTCCAGGCGGGAGGGGGGCTCTGGGAGGCACGTTCCACGACGCCACCCCACCTCTCCTACGTATATGTGAACGCATCGCCGACAGCGGAAATGAGGCGCTACGGTGGATATTATTTGATGGCACGTTCAGATTCAACATTTCAAAGTGTGACGGCGAGAGAGAGAGGTGGGAAGTAGCGGGGGAGGGAGGGGGGGGGGAGAGCGGAGAAGCCAGCGGGTATGACGGCGCCAAAAGCGACGCCCAGAGTTGCGACTTTTGTCAGGCCGCCGCGCGCCTGGTTTAATATCTCTGACGTGACCCCGTCACACGCGGCGCGAGTGCGCACGCGTCCTGCCTCGCCCTGCCGTCGTAACGACTCCAGGTACACAGAGCTTCTCTGAGGATGAGCGGCCCCAGAGTAGAGAGGCCCGGAGCGGAGATGGGGCTGGCGGTGTGCTGGGCGGGGCGGGGCGGGGCGGGGCGGGGCGGGGCGGGGCGGGGCGGCACGGAGGGGGGAGGTGCTTTGGGCACGTTGGGCCGTTTAACTGCACACAGTCTTAGCTAACTTCCCTCCGGGGGACTATTTCCCGGCAACTTTTACGCGTCTTTCAAGAAAGACCCATGGCGGACGTAGAGGGCGACGAGGGAGAGGGGCTGAAAGGGGGGGAGGGGGGCTGGAGGCCACGGCGCCAGCCCCCGCGGTAGGTCCTGGACGGGCAAGCAGGACTCGGAGCCAAAAAGGAGCACAGCACATACCTCGGGCACGGACAGCTAAAGGGGCGGGACTCACCTGGAACACACGAAACAGAATCGTTAGCAAGGAGCGGACAGGGAGGGGCAAAAGCAGAAAATTAGCGAGACGAGGGCACGGCCAGCGAGACAAGGGCTTCCGAACTCCAAGAGTGTTCCTCTGCTGCTGGTTGCCGACCGCGAGGGGCTCACGAGGACAACCTATGTCGCTCTCTCTTTCTCTCACACATGGGCCGTCTGGCACATTCTCGGGAGGGAGAGGTAAGGAGGGGTAACACTCCTAGCTCCAGGGCATCGCCCAAGCAGCCTCTGCCGGGACTGATAACGGCACGAGACGAAAACTTTGGGCCGCGAATGAAACCGTTTAGCAAGAGGTCTCTACTTTGAAATCTCGCAAAGTGCGGTGTGTGCGATTTCCACCGCAGCTCGGCTGGGTGGGGGGTGCTGGGAGGGGGCTGGGCGGGGCGGCCGTTTCCCCCGCAAGCAGAACGCCCTGCACATCCGCCCAGCGGTTCAGATACGCCCCTGTTTAGTGTCGATAGGGCCCCGCGGTGGTGGCCCCGCGGGGTCCTGGAGGAACAGCGGATTCGTAGTAATTGGCCAGCGAGTCGGATTATCAAGGGTTTCTACGCCAGCGCACCAGGAGCAGCCCCCCCCCTTCCCCCCACCTACCCTCCCGGCCCCGCCGATCGCACCGTCTGCGGCGCAGAGACACTCCGTGACGACAGAGACAAAGGAAGCTACACCGCATCGCAATGAGAGACAGAGAGAGGGAGAGCTATGGCTTTTAAGTGAAAATTGAAGATAGTCGAACGAAGTCAGTCGGGACTACCGCGCCCCCCCCAAAAAAAAAAACACTTCTTCTCCTCTACTGAATTTTGCGAATGAAACCTTCTCCCAGAGGGAAAAAAACTCCGAATTTTGGAGTACAAATTTTGTAAATTTTTATGAATTTTTATAAATTTTTTGAGAATGTTACCAACATTTTATAAAATTTTATACTTGATTTTCCCTGAATTTCCCTGAACTTTCGTGAATTTTTAAAATTTGTATGAATAATAAGGAGTACTAACATTTCGGAGTTGCCCCTCGCCTTCTTCACGTCACCTAGCCCAGGGTGCAGTGCTTCTCGCACCCGCGAAGTGATTCGCGGTGCATAACGCGTAGAATGCAAAAACCTCTGTCGATCGCAGAATGCTAAATGAGGGTAAAGGGAGGGCGCCCAGCCATCATTACCCTGATCCCCAGGCCAGGAACGGCCCCGCCCGGCTCGGCCTCTGTTTTCCAGGGAAACTAACATAATCCCTTCTCCCTCCGATCCTGCTCTCCTCACCGAAACCCCCTCCTCCTCTCTCAGCCCTGCCCCGTCTCTCCCTGGGGACCTTGCCAACCTCAACGTTTCCAATGGTATTGTTCTCATTTATATGCAAATAGCGCCGCGGCATCTGCACCCGATATATATTGTGTGTATACGAATTTGCACACATTTACATGTGCAAACCTGGAAACAAAGGGCAAGGGAATATGACGTGCGTTGCACGCAGCGAGCGGCCGATGTGTGTCGGCGTCCGCTTGACCTGGAACGATTCCACGAAATCAAGTCGTGGCTGGTGCGCTGCGCCTGGCCGTGTCAGAGATTGTATTAAACGCGATCAAAGGCATTCCAAGAAACCACCTCCGCGATTCATCCGGCTACGCGGTGTGCAGGCGGGCCATAGGGATAGAGACCACTGACGCGCCGCGCCGCTATCACTTCCTACAACCGTGGCACGGTCAAATGGTATAAAACGGAGAAAGAAAAAAAAATTTAGTTCTTTGGAACAAAATTTTAGATAATTTTAAGACAAAAAATCAATTTTGGTTCCAAACGCCAAATCTTCACTGATCATATTTTTGTTTTTGTCACCAGAACTATGATTCAGTCCCCAAAACGTGTTAGTTACAAGAGTAAAACCAACAACAAAAACACTTTATATTTGTTTTCCATCCTTGTAACCAACACGTTAATTTTAACGACCAAATTTTAGTTTTGGAGATAAAAATTTGGTTCTGAGCTGTTAAGCGCCGGCATTCGCATGTTGACTTAAAATTAACTGAAATTTTGGTCCCTGGAATAAATGTTTTTTCTTCCCCGTGGAAAGTCAACGGATACGTTACGTACATATCCGAATTCGAGTTGAGCAAAGAAGGCCTATGAACGAATGACGCCTTCCATATAGTTCCCATTGCGTTACGAAATGCGCGTCACGATTTTGTCGTTCTCACACCGCGCAAACGGCGATCGTATAGCTCTCGGCCGGGCGGGGCGGGGCGGGGCGGGCGAGACGCGGACCCTCTGCATAGGTTACCCGGCCGTAACGCCGTAACGCCCCACCGCCGAGGGGTTACGTTCCGCCGCAGCGGACATCCATCTCGCACCTCATTGCTCAGACACTAAAGTCATATTTTGTTTCCGTGACAACTGAGGCGGGCGGGGCACGCCCGAGTGCGGCCGTAACATGTGTGGTCCACAATAAACAGTTTACGGCGAGCGTTTTGTTACAGGAGGCAGTGAGACTCCAAACTGCGAGTACGACATGCAAACAGACGGGCCCGCGTCCCGTCCGCCAATTAAAAGCCGTACGGTCCGCACCGCCGCGCCCCGCCTCCACTATAATGCGGGAATGCCATAGCCTCGCCGATGACGACATACGGCCGCATTTCCTGAAACGTCGCGGTTGGTACGACTGCCTGCTCCCTCCCTCCCATGCCGGCCCCGTCGCGCCCTGAGCCGCGCGCGCGCGCGCGAATTCTTTGCGTTTCAAACAGCAAAGCGGCTCCGCGCAATTAAAGCTTGAGCCGGAATTCAGTCCGAGTTCCGGAATGAGGCGTATTGGAACAGCTGGGGCACGGGGGTGGGGGCTGGGGCACAGGCCGACGGACACGCGGCGCCAGGGGCCGGGCCGGGGCCGACCCGGGCGGCTGCGAGGCATCACACAGGCACGCGTTCATCGAACATGCGATTTGATCCCACGAGACACCTTAATAGTGGGGGTACCCGCCCCGCCCGGCCCCGCCCCGCCCCGCCGGGTACTCCATCGGGACCGTACCGTCCCGACCCGACCTGGTGGCGCACGCGATGTCTGTGCCCGGTCCCGACCCTGGGAAGCGACCGGAGTTGGGCCAAAGAGTCGCACAATGGTCGTTGGCGTCCAGCACCATCCCGCCTCACCCCGCCCGGGCGGGCGGTCAGCGGAACACGCTCGCGTCCGATGGGCCGCCCTCCGCCGCCATCAGGCCCCGGTCCAGGCCCCTGCCCCGGACCGGACGCGTATTCGAAAAACTCGGACGGAGGGGCGGACGGAGGGGCGGGGCGGGGCGGGGCGGGGCGGGGCGGGGCGGGGCGGGGCGGGGCGGGACGGGGCAGTGCAGCCAAACCACCCGGACACAAAAGCGCAAACACTTGGCCCTCTCTCAGGTGGAGCAGGAGAGTTTTGGTCCGGGCCCACACAAAAAATAGACGTCTATTAAAGATATAATAGACGTCTTTCAATAGACGTGGGAGAGTCTATTAGACATCTTTTGTAGTCTATCGGTAGACCATCTATGACCCGTATAATGGCTTAATTTGCTCAGTATATTAGACGTCTTTTTGTAAACCTCTACTAGATGTATGTGTATAGATCTAAACATAGACCAAGAAAATATGAATTATTGGGAGTCGAACCCAGTACCTCAGTGTTACGCGTCTGTAACGTTATCCACTACGCTAAGCGCTCAAGTGGAGAAGAGGCCTGCTAGAATGGTATATCTATCACGGTGGCTGTGTTGAGGGTCTATCTCTTATCCACATTGGGTCTACTGTCTACAGAGATCTATCACTACATCTGTTCATAGACTAGACATATTATACAGTCTGTATACGTCTAATGTATAGCTACTAATAGACGTAGACAAGGTAGACATTTATTAGACAATCTATATAGGTCTACCGTACATCAGTAAGTAGACGTCTCCGTATAGACCAACGTTAGACCATCTATCGATATCTAAGTAAAGTCTACTTGTAGATGTAGATTATCTAGACAAAAAACAGACCATCTATAGCCAGCTATAGACATATTTCGACATTGCTAGACCACCCGTAGACCGTCTACCTCCATCTATAGACGTCTATTTCTCGTGTGGGGGGGCACAAAGCGAGCCGAGCCGAGCAGTCGTACCAACCAACCAACCTTTGTCCGTGCCCATATATATTTCAGCGCGAACGAGTAAAGTGCATTAAACATAGAGCCGGCGGAGCAGCAGCGCGACGGACCGTCTCGGGCCCGGGGCGCGGCGGGGCGGGGTGAGGTGGGGCGGGGCGGGGCGGGGCGGGGTGGGGCGGGGCGGGGCGCGGCGGGGCGGGGCGGGGCGGGGTGGGGGGGGGGCGGGGTGTGGGGGGGCGGGGCGGGGTGTGGGGGCGGGGCGGGGCGGGGCGGGGCGAGGTGGGGCGCGGCTGGGCGCGGTGGACCGCCATCCGCATGGGCCGGGCCGGCCGCACCGGTCATTGTCGGCCGTACATGGCCGAGCCTAAAGTGAATACGCATGTAGGTAACCCGCGGATGACAGCGCGCCCTGCCGCCGGCCGGCCGGCATACCGGACCGGCTGGACTTCCCCGCGCCTCCCCGCGACACCACGTCATTACTATCGTCATCGTCATCGGCATTAATTAGCCATTCATAACTTGTTTGGAATACATTATACGGAAGGCCGGGCCGGGCCGGGCCGGGCCGGGCCGGGCGCGCTGTCCCCGCTGTCGCCACAAGGAACCTGTTCCTCCTCCTCCCTCGCCCCCCTCCTCATCCTCCTGGGGCCGCAGTGACCCCCGCTGGGGCCCGGCCGACGACAGGACAGCCCCGGTTTGACATCGGAAATGATTCCCCACACGACACGGCGGGGGGACCGAAATTCTTCTTCATCGCCGTAGCTTTCACATTTTGCGGTTATCAACCAACATACATACACGATTAAAATTCCTTGCACGGGCCCTCGGGAAAATACCCGCGCAACAGTTTGCAATAGTAAAACTGAAAGATATATACTGGAGTGGCAAGTGATTTTTACCGTGCAATGGCGCTCGTTAAGTCGTTGCACATATATGACTGTAGCAAATCAAGTCAGTGCGTAGCGGCGCAATACATATATATACGTACAGACCCCGGGCCGGCCCGGGACGGCACAACCACAGGCAACAATCTGGAAACCCTCGCGGGAGCCGACGGCTCAAGCGCGGAGCGCGCGCGCTCAAGCCAAGCGGAGGCAGAATGGCAAAAATATGGGTTTGCCATTCTGTTGACAAAGCCATAAACTGCGAACCACCGATGGCTGCGGCTGTTGCTATTCGTCCGTCCCCACGGAGGAGAAGAAGAGAGCTTTGAGGCACATTTCGTGAAATCGATGATACATTTCCGATATCTTTGAATTTATGAATAACCTGACGAGCACGTCCTCCGCCCGCCCCGCCCCACCCCGCCCCACACGCAACACAGGCCGCCGCTCAGCGAGTCGCATTGGGCATAAATCTGCCACCCGGGCAAACAAATCAATCAGATGGTTCGGCCAGGCCTTTCGCTCTGCCGATCCCGACGACGACTGTATTTTCGGGACAATGCCGTGATTTACACCGGCGGCGTCGAGACGCGTCGGGACGCCCGCCGCCGTAGCTGCTGGACCGGCCAAGACTGACCAGCGCACTCCCCGCCCCGAACCCATTTCTCTCTCTCTCTCTCTCTCTCTCTCTCTCTCTCTCTCTCTCTCTCTCTCTCTCTCTCTCTCTCTCTCTCTCTCTCTCTCCCTCTCTCTCTCTCTTTCTCTTTCTCTTTCTCTCTCTCTCTCTCTTTCTCTCTCTCTCTTTCTCTCTCTCTCTCTCTCTCTCTCTCTCTCTCTCTCTCTCTCTCTCTCTCTCTCTCTCTCTCTCCAACTCTCTCTCTCTCTCTTCCCCTGCGACAGAAAAAAATTCTGGTGACAAGAAAAACACGAGAGATGATAAACAGGACTTAAAAGAAAGTCGAAGTTTTAAAAAAATGGAAGAAAAAGGATTCTGCGAAATATTGCGCGCCGTCAGAAGCTGTAGCAGCTTGTCGTCTCATGATGACAACTTCTTGTGCGATGCAACAACAGAGCCGGCCACAGGCTCCGGGGGCCGGGCCGGACCCGCCGCGGCTCTCCCAGCGGGAACGGGATTTTCGTCCACACGGAAGAGAAAGAGAGGTACAGTACGATGGAGATGCGCGCGCCGTGTAGCCTTGGGTATCCGCAAGGTTAACTCGCCTGCAGTCTGAGGTGAAACAAGCGCTTGTTGCGGTGATTTAACGGTGCCCCGTCCACAAAACATGAGGCGCGCGGCGGTCGTGACTGACTAGGTAAAGAGGCGACCGCCCTGCCCCGCCCCGCCCCGCCCCGTGCGTCCCGTACACCAAACCACATTTTGGGGCCCAAACCCGAGTTGCTCGTACCGACCTGAGCAGGGCCGGGCAGGGCCGGGCAGGGCACGGCCACAAGTAATTGCGCGCACCGGTTCGCCTTGCCGAGGCAGGCTGGTGTGCAGTCCTGCGAGGCGAGGCAGTCAGCATCGGCAGCAGCAGGTTTTTGACGGGCTGCACGGCAATTCACAGCAGCAGAGACACTCGTTCGCACAGGTGCGTCGGGTCGGTCGGGCGCATCGAAAGCCTTCGTCGACAAGAGACGGCTCCACATAACGCGTCTCTGCAAGGCTACATAGCCGTGTCGAGTCGGAGGTGACAAGTAACTCAACGATCAACTCAAAATGACTTTGTCGCACACATACACACACACTAAAGCAACGAGGAAAACAACTCTGAATTTTGGTGTACAAATTTTGTGTTTTTTGTCAATTTCTTTGAATTTTCACTGAATTTTTGTGAATTTTTAGTAGAGATTCTCCTATAATTCTATACATTTTTCTGATGCTTTTTGTCTGATTTTTTTTTATTCCTTTAGTTATTTTTTCTTATTTTTTCTGAGTCACGAGGTGTACAAAAAAAAAAATATCAGACTTCTTTCCTTCTTTGCACTAGGCTCAGCGCAGCGCCAAGGCCGTAAAGACCGGAAGCTTGACGTAAACTGAGCCGAGCAAGTGAACCCCTCCGCGCCCTCCAGGGCTGACCTCCAGGGCTGACCTCCAGCCGGCCGCGCCCGCGCGCACCCGGCCGCGACCCGAGCCCTGCTCCAGAGCAACAAGTACCTCTCCTCCACGCAGACGGCGCGCGCGGCCGCGACGTGCGGGGTGCGGGGTCCACGAGGGCCTCCCCTCGCCCCGCCACACTCGTGTGCAGCGTACAACCAAAGTGCTCCGGCCCATGGCTCCGGCCCGGCCCAGCCGCACAGTTCCACGAACGGCAGGCCGGCGGCGCGGCCGCGCGAGCAATTTGCGCTAGTCGGCCGCCCCGTCCCGCCCCGCCCCGTCCCGACCCCACCAGTAATCGCCGAATTGGTTGCAAAGGGAGGAAGCGAAGAGAAACAAAAGAAAAACGACCGTCGATAACGGGTGGGGACGCGCGCCCGTTTTAAAAATGATTCTCGGCACGATTCCCTCCCCGCCGGAGACAAACGCTGCATTACGACGACTATGTGGGTCAGGTCCCACGGTTGGGCCCCAGCCACGATGGCGGGAGGCAAACCTCACACAACCAACGGGCTACGGAAATCAATTTGTAAAAAGATATTACAGAGAAATTTGTGTCTTTTATTTTCACCCCCTATTTCAAACAAAGTTGACTTTCCCGTCACACGTCGTAAGGTCTGGTGTGCTCGCCTAATTATATCGGCAGCCACGTGCGTGCGAATAGCGTTATTGCGCGGTGGCTCCCTCCCGCCCCGCCCCACCCGGATCACAGGTATGGCACGACGCCCCCGGGGAACACGGGGAGGGCGGCAATCCACACCGTTTATAAATGAGAGAGGGGGGCCTCTTCCTCCCCCCCCCCCTTGCCTCCACAAGCCCCAATCAGTCAATCAGTAACGGAAGCACCCCCCCCCCTCTTTTGTTCCCCCTGGCCCCGCCCCCGGCCGGGCGCAGGCACGCAACGCCCCAGAGCACGCACGCTCGAACCACGCCGCACCGCGCTGCGCCGTACTGGAGGTCCGAAGCCCCAGAAATCACCCCTGTGCCCGCTCCCCCACCGTCCCCTGGCTGTGTAGTCCGTCTGTGAAGCCCCCGCCTCCCTCCCTCCCTCCCTCGCATCTGCCCACACGCATCCGCCTGGCCTGCTGGTCGGTCGGGGCGGGGCGGGGCGGGTGGATACTGCCCCTGTCCCCCAAATCAGCGGAATCGGCACGTACAGGCCAGAACAGCGAGGGCCCGGCTCCCGGCTGGGCTGGCTGGTGGGACCGGTGCTGATGCGGTGCCGACCTGGCCCGGCCCCAGCAGGCCGCCGGAAAGCAGCACCGGCATCCAACGCAGCGGAGTGAGAGGTGAGCGCCAAACAGCGTCATTAGTTGATTGGTGTTCCACCACGCCATAGGAAATAGAACCATTCTCACTCCATAAGAATGACAGATATTTTTAGCAGCAAGTTCGGCGGCAGCAGACCCGATAGCGGGAGGAGCAGGTCGTTGAGGGGCGCGAGCGGCGCGGTCGCGGTCCTGGTCGGCGGGTGTCTGACTGAGCGCGTATCTGCCCCGCAGCACACCGCGGCGCCGAGTGTATTATGCACCCGCTCGTCCAGACGTCGCCCTGGGTATATTTTTTTTTTGGCAGCGCGGCGGTACCCCTCCGCCCTCCCTATCTCCCCCTCTCCCTCCTCATTCATAACACGCCCCGGGGGCGTCCGTCGTCGCCGACGTCCTGGCAATAGAGGAGGGGGAGCAGGAAGCCGCCGGGCTGGGCCGGGTGTGGTGGAGGAGGGCGGTGACAACATCAGCTGGCCGTCGACGCCGTTTATCATGCATTTTTCGTCGGGAAGGGGGGGCAGGGCAGGGCGGGGTGCAGAGCAGCGGGGTGCAGGGCGTGCAGGGCGTGCAGGGCGCGCGGGTGGCCCGGGCCGCGCCTCCACTCGCGCTACTTAGCCAGCTGTTCAAGATAAACACGGTGGGCACGTCCGCGAACCCGGAAGGAGCTGGTCTGGCCCTGGCCTGGCCCGGCCTGTCCTGCCGGGGGGGTCGTCGCCGGCGACGTGTGAAAATAACGACACGGGATAGTGAGACGGCGGAGCAGGGCGACTGCTCGCTCGCTACGGTAATGTCAAACACACCACGGGAAAGTCATTTTTTCTGCCCCCCCCCCCCCCTGATGGTTGTCAATTACTTAACCTCAAGTGCCGTTACCGTCGACGATGATCCGACCAGAACAGCGTCCCAACTCAGTCGCTGTGGGTCTTTTGGTCGTGTGGAAAAGCACTTTTACCGGGCGTTACGCCGCCCACCCTGACGCCGCACTGCGCGGCCGGCGCTGAGCTGCGCGTCGGTGTAGCCTGCCGAACGATGTCATTCAAACCGAAATGAAAAAAAAATTATGGTGACGGCCGTCGCGTCGGCAGCGACATACACACCCGGAGGGAGAGTAACATTGAACCGCGCAAACGTTTTCTCCATCCCCTCCCCTTCCCCCTCTCTTCTCGTTTTATTATTATTTTCGCCTTTGACTCGCCATGACGCACGGTAATCGCCGACTGTCATTGAGTATTGAGTCAGCGTGAGCGTACGTAATAATGACGCGCAACCTTCAGCCCTTCAGGCCGCGCCGCCGCCATGCGTCCGTCCAGCTGTCGAGGCGCGCCCGCCCCGTCCGCCCGCCCCGCCCGAACAACATCTACCCTGTCAACTCGAAACCGCTGGGCTCGTGTGCCATTTTCCCACACGATTCAAATCGAACAAGGTCCATTTTCGTTTCCTGATTTTACAGAGATGGCAATGGAAAAAAAAAATCGTCAAAGCACTTTGGGGAAGGAAACAGGTCGGGAGGAAAAATAAAAACAAACGTCACCAGCACCGACAAATTTTGTTGCCGACCGGACTGCTTTTTACACGATTGCACCCGAAAAGTAAGAGGGTGGAGGTGGAGGGGGCAACGGGAGGGTCCGTTGAAATCTTTCGGAAATCTGTGGCTTCTTTTTCACTTTTTGTTTCCCTCCAGGCCGGGGAGCAGCCTGTGTACGTGTGAGAGCTCGCGCGGTCCAGAGAGGAGCAGAGGGAACATCCATAAAAACATGGAATGATGACACTGCAGAGTCTGGCTCCCAAGGCGAGAAACAAATAACACACAAACGGTCACGTAATTCCCCTCCTCCTCTCCCTCTCTGCCTGTCTCCCTCTTTCCTACTCTCTCTAATGTCCACCATTTAGGCCCCGTAAAAACGATAACTTTAAACTAAACTCGCGCTGCAAGAGATAAATACCGATGCCTTTCCTCAGTAAAACGGGTCGCACCAGAACAGGCCGAAATGTTTGCAAAGACCTTTTTGCCTGACAGGTCAAAAGAAAAAGAAAAGGTCGATTCAAACGATCATCTGTCCTGTGCGACAACGGCGACAACGAACACCACGCGCGCCTCAGCCCCAGTGGGCTGGCTATTCGTGTCATTGTCAGTGTCAGCAGCAGTCAGCCAGCAGCGCTCAGTGTTCTCTGCTAAATGGCACCCGGGTCGGGTCGGGACTGTCCCGCCGGCAGAGCTGCGCGGTGGTCAGTAATACAAGATGCAGGCGCGGCGGCGGGGAGGGCCGGGCCGGGCCGGGCTGGGCCTAAAAGCCCGTAGGCGTCGATACGATACCCTTCAATTGGAGCTTTGAGCCTCGGGGAGGAAAGGGTGGAGGGAGCGGAGAGGTGGGGGAGGGAGGGGGGGGGGGGGGCTGCGGAGGGACCTTGGAGGAGCGGGGAGGGGGAGGAGGGGGAGGAGAGGGGGAATGGAGGGGGGAGGGGAGGGGCGAGACCGGGAGACCAGACTGGCACAAACCCGTGGTTAAGAAAATTGCCCCGCGTCAGACGGGAATGGGCGTTTGTCCGTTTGTACGTTTGTCGGTGTGATCCCTTCGGCCGTGGCTCAGATCTGTGCTGGGCTCCGTGTGCGCCGTGTGTGCGCCGTGTGCGCGCCGCGCCTGCGCCGTGCGAGCATGCACCTCACGGGGGACCGTCCGGCAAGCAGCTGGAACACGGCTACCAGGGCGGGCGGGGGCCACGCCCAACTGACACGCGCACGCGCACTCAAAGTGGGCTGCGCAGGCGAGCCCAGGTGCGAAAAAATTATTCACACACATGTCGGCGATAACATCGATTCGAAATTGCATTTTTAAAAAATATTTATTTTTAAGCCGCCTTTGCTTGCGTTTTTAGTATTGGCGGTCGTGGGGCTAAAACACTAGCGACAGCCATCAAACCGGGCGGGTAGCAATATCGACCCATTTTCCGAGGACGGGAGAGCATCGGGGGAGGACTACTCCATGACAGCGATCTCAATTTACCGCGCATAAATCCAGGAAAAAATCGGATAAATTTTCCAGACTGAGAATGATCTACACCTATCGATAGCTCACCGCCAGTGTTACAGTCCGGGTAAGGCACGCGCGGGCGACACGAGACCAGCCGTGGGTTTATCGATTGGTCGCACGCTGAAATATTTGGCGCCATCCGGCGTCGTCGGGCCAGGCCGGGGTCAGGGCCACGGGCTTGCCTTGCCGGCCGGCGCTGTGCACGTCTGCCATTGGCGGGTACAAGAAGCTGGTGAACAAGGGCGGGAGCAGGAGCTGGGAGCAGGAGCGAGGAGCAGGAGCGGGGAGCAGGAGCGAGGAGCGGGAGCGGGGAGCAGGAGCGAGGAGCGGGAGCGGGGAGCAGGAGCGAGGAGCGGGAGCGAGGAGCAGGAGCGAGGAGCGGGAGCGGGGAGCAGGAGCGAGGAGCGGGAGTGGGGAGCAGGAGCGAGGAGCGGGAGCGGGGAGCAGGAGCGGGGAGCAGGAGCGGGGAGGAGCAGGAGCGAGGAGCGGGAGCGGGGAGCAGGAGCGGGAGCGGGGAGCAGGAGCGGGAGCGGGGAGCAGGAGCGAGGAGCGGGAGCGGAGAGCAGGAGCGAGGAGCAGGAGCGGGGAGCAAGCATAGCAGCGCCGCGGTGGTGACGGGTACCAGGCCAGGACAGCTCTCATCCTCATCCACAAGCTGAATTATTTAAAATTTCCTTTTGAATTTCTCAGTATTTCTCCTGCGCGGCCCGAGCAAGCAGCAGCAGCATCCTACCGTGTTCAAACTGGACGGCGGGACATAGGCGGGCACAGGAAGTGTCGGCGCCAAACGCAATGGGGTCGTGCGGTGAGCTGGGCCGCTCCAGGGACATTTCCCTGCAGGAGGAGAACCTAAGAGGCGAGAAGAGGCCACTGCAGCTTGTGGCGTGGCGTGGCGCGGCGTGGCAGGAAGCAGGCGTAGTGCTGTTCCGACGGGGCGGGGCGGGGCGGGGCGGGGCAGGGCGTTGTCCAGCCGTGCCCCGGGTATTGTCGTGAGGCTCTGGGCGTCCTCGGGTCGCGAAAGGGGAAAGTCGTCTGAGCCGGGCCTGGACGGGACGGTCAGCAGAGCCGAGCGCCGAGCGGGGCGGGGCGCGGCGGGGCAGGGCAGAGTGGGGTGGGGCGAGGCGGAACCAGATCGGGCCGTCGTGCAAACTGTCACTCTTTGGCCCGAGGGGCACTCAGTCACGAAATGAGTGAAAGGGTTTTATATTTTCTTTCTTCCTATATCGCTGGCCTGGCCGAGACGTGACGTCGTGCCAGGCGCCGTGTCCGGCCGGTCAGCCGCGGGCTTGCAGCCTCGCAGCGGGAGAGCGCCGAGCCGCCCACCAAAAGCCATCCACACAATTGTAAACGGAGGCCGAAACTATGAGGTCGAGTCGAGCTTCTTGAGAGCACGGCAGTGCGCGCGGGAAAAAAGCAGGAAAGAAGAATGGGAAAGAGAACGAGGGGTTGCGGTGCTTTTCGTTCAATTCAGGACAAAGCGCACCGATTTTACTTTTCTTTGCCTCGGCCTGGCCTGCCTCATAGCCGTCGCGCGGCACGACTACCTCAGCGACCAGGCCAGGAAGCCCGGGGCTCGGGGGAGGGAAGAATGTTACGATAATCGTCCAGCGGGTGACAGGCGGGGTACGGGGGGCCGGAGGGGGAGGTACGGCGCCCTCGGGCAGAGTCACGGCGAGGTAAAGAAAGTTGACCGATATTTCGAGCTTGAGACGTGTCGAGCGAACGCGTCAGCGCCACTGACTTCTGGTTTGCGATACAATCTCGAGGCGGCGGGGGAGGCACGGCCGAGCAGGGTAAAAGAGGTATGTACTAGGAAGCAGACCCCGTCCGATCAATACGCTGCGCTCACTCACCAGACATGCGGCAAAACAGTGCCGCATACACGAACCCAGCACGAAACTCACCTGGAAACAGAAAGGGAGGCACATTGTAATTACAGCCCGAAAAGGCTTATAAAAAGGATACGGACGCACAAGGTGAACGCTGCTCTCGTCTCAAACACACTGGAAGGTAAGAAGGTTCATGGAGGACTAGAGAGACGGATCCAAATGATGAGGGGAGGCGGGCAATACGGTCGCACACTACTAACTCCCACGGCGCGGGATCGTCGCATCGAGGATTCCCGAGGATCCAGTGTACGCTTGCGTGTGCGTGCGTGCGTGCGTCTATGTGTGTGTGAGTGTAGGTGTGAGCCGCGCGCGGTAGGTCTGCCCCGGACGCCGTACATCACGGGGTTATTAGCTTTTACCAGCCTAATCGCATTCGAGTAATTTGTCACCGTGGGACGCGCGAGGGCGACGCCGGGGCGGGGCGGAGCAGAGGAGGTTTATTTTACATGTGGCTTGCATTCAGAGCCGCGACAGTGGTGTGGCGCAAGCCCGTGTGCGACAGAGAGACAAAGAAGTGAGCGCGGCCTCGGCTCGGCCTCGGCTCGGCCTCGGCGCTGCACAAGAGGGATGGTTTATAAAACGTAATCGAAGCCCCCCAAGTGTTCTACATTCCTCCTCATGGTCGCCTACAATTTGCAGTAGTTCCAGGCCGAGCAAGGGTTTTCGGTTACAAGCCACCAGAGCGCGACACTGCAACACACACACACACACACACACACACACACATGTGAGCGCGCGTAGTTGGTGGCCCAGATGGCAAGTCGGTGGAATAGTAATTCGAAACTAGGCGGCCTGGTTTGCCGGCCACACAGACTGGACCTCTAGCATGGGCCCAACAGTGAGCCTGTGCCTGTGTGTGTGTGTGCGCGCGCGTGCGCGCGCCAGCTGACCACAAGGTACCCACCATCCCTAACCTTCGTAGAGGATTTTCGACAGGGGACAAGAAAACAAACAAAAGAAACAAAAGGTGGCGAAGTCCTACAAATTCAAAGAAACTGATGCAATAAAAGAGTAAGAGACGCGAACGCCATTCAATATCTGCGCTCCTACACTTCCTCGCAAGGAGCACACAAAGGGCTTCATCTCTGAGCAGCAAGCGCCGCCGCCCTGGAGATTTCGTTCATTAACAAAGGATTCCAGTGGATTCCCCCCCCCCTTCTCCCCTCCGTGCCGCCGTCTCTTCATACGACAGCGCCGGGCTGGGCCTCGCGCGCTCCCAGAAGCTTCCCTTTCCACACTGGCGCCGCCCGACACGACACGCTCTGCCCGGGCGCACCGAGCGTCAGGCACCGGAAAGGGTTGTTCGCATTTCCACCGCAACGCGCGCATTTTTCGTTTCTTTTCTCCGCCTTCCTCAATACATTTTTTCTCCCGTTTTTTTTTTTCGGTCGAGATGCGTTCGCGTCCCACAGCTGTTGCCTAGAAGCCGATATATTTACTGCTCGATAAAGTTAGCTACCGCGCGTCCCCCTCCGCGGCCCGGGCACACCCCACCCCGCCGCGCCCCGCGCCCGCAGCGCCTTCAGAATACACACCTGAAGAGTCTCTTCGGAATCGTTATCTCAATCAGGGGATCAATAAATACGGCTCCGCGCCGCGCGGTAAGAAGCGAAACGCTTTTTGCCATCGTCGATACATTTCGATATTTACGACCTTCCCCCCCCCTCCCCACACACATCTCTACCCGCACCATCACTCTCACTCTCACCCGAGCGGAGCGAGAGGGGGAGGGGGTGGGGGGCGTGCTTTGCGGTGGGGAACGGGTAGACTCGAGGGGGTGGCCTGCCCGCGAGAAGGAAACGGCCGCCGGGCCCCTCCCCCTCCCCCTCCACCCCGCCCCAACACTACTCAGTCCAATCCGGTGCTATATAGCGTGCCACGGGAGGTTAGCCTCCAGTCCCACACCGCTGTGCGAACTCTCCATCAACGCCGCGCAGGCCGGGGCCGGGGCCGGGGCCGGGGCCGAGGCCGGGGCCGGGGCCGGGCCGGAGGCGAGGGCCCAGGTTGGGGCCGGAGTGCAGCCCTTCCCTCCGGTGCTCAGCAGCCCAGCCCTCTTCCCCGGCGACCCCAGGGCTCACACACCCTCTCGCGTTACCCGCGGCGATTGGGGCGCCCGCGGTGGCGCCGCCCAGGTAGATTAATTGTCATAAAACAGCGCGGAGCGCGCTGCAGCCCCGCCCGGGCCCCGGGCGCGCGGTCGCAGTGAAATTCATGAAAGTCAGAAGGTCGCGCCGCGTGGTGGAGCGGCTGGGCGTGCGCGGGGCGAGGCGGGTCAGGTCAGGCGGCGGGTGGCACGGCTCCATCGCGTCGCGACGCTGCTGCGGTAACCGCAGGAGGAAGTAGAGAGAGTGCGGTGGGGGAAAAATAAAAAAAGAGAAAAAAACTAAAAGGAAAGAGAACATGCAGGCACAACCCGCGAAGCAGGTGAAAAAAAAAGTTAAAGAGAAAGAGACCGAGCCACGCCACCCCGTCCCACGGCAGGAGAGGGTGACACACAGTGGAGGGGGTGCACCGCAGCACGCCCACCACCACCCCCTACCAGAGGCGCGAAGAGCATAATAATTCTGCCCGCCCACCTCTCCTTTACCTTTCCGGTGAGTGGCTCCGGGCCGCTCCGGGCCCGGCCCCGCGGCCCCCGCATGAAAGTCACACGGGCAAACCTCCACGAGAAATGTGCGCGGCGTCGACTCCAGCTGCAGGCGGGGGACGCTGCGCTGCGCGGCCGGGGCGCCACAGGTCCGACCCCCCATGAGCGAGCAGAGGGGTTGAAATGTAAAGTACAGCGACACAATGTACTGTACTACTGGCACCCGGGGAAGAGTCCCCAGGCATTCCCAGGTTCTCAGCAGAACCCCCTGGCTTCCCACCATGTGCACAGGATAAGAGGTCGCCTTACGCGAAAACTTGCGACCCGGAGGCCGCCAGCAGCCAGCCAGCCAGCCAGCTGGGGTCGGTCGGACGAGGCGAGGCTGGCAGCCAGGCAGCCAGGGAACGTCGACACTTGCTGAATTACGTGCAGCTAAGTTAGGCCCTTGTCGCCGGGGTTGGTCTGGGGCGCCGGCGCCGTGGTCTGGCACGGCGTGGCGTGGCCGAGACAAGGGCATTTCTTGCCAAAAAGTTTATAATTGTGGGGCGGCATACCAATGAACAATTTGGGGCCGTCCGTGACTCACTTTTCCCCGCAAAAGGTCTGGCGCGCCCTGAGAAGTAAGTTGCCCGGCCGGGGCCGCCTGAGCGGGCGGGACGGTGCGGAATGGGGGCGGGGTGCGGGGCGGGGTGCGGGGCGGGGTGGGGGGGCGGGGTGGGGGCGGCAAGGGGACCGGAGGCGCCACGGGAATATTATTACCTCCCGGCGAAACGAAGCAGTGTCCGCCTTGACCCAACAAACATTTTCAAAAATTACGCTCTTAAACGGTCCTGGGTGCAACCCAAATTTCTACGTTTGCAGACCTCTTTTGCTGCATGCAGTCCACAAAGAGGATGCCTCAACAGGTCAGATGGAGCGTTCCTTTCGATAGGAAATTTTATTTCGGCACCGTGTGCTTAGGGCGGTGCCCCTTCTGCCTTTGCGCGCATCAACTATACATCGGGGCGTTCATGGAACAAGGTAATAGCCTGACTCGCGCTGACGCGCACACGCCAAGCCTCAAAGGCCCTGCCACAAGCCTCGTGGGCAAAACTGACGCGCGAGCGCGCGCGCACACACACACACGTCACACGTCTCGATCGAGATTTCGTGCGGAAACGGCAAGAAAAGGCGAAAGTGAAACACGCGCAACAAAGTGATTGAATTCGGGTGGGCAGCGCAATTTGGGGGGTGGGGTGGGGAGGATGATAAAAATTTAACTTCCCTCAATTACGCAAGCCCCACAGCAGGATCGAAATTTTCGGGGTCCCGACAGCGCGGCGAGGCTAAAGCCGCGACAGAGAGAAAACAATTTTCATACTCCCGGTCAAAATGATCGATCCCACGAGCCCGTGCGTGACTGGGGCGTGTACAGCCCCGGGAAAGTTTTAATTTGTGAACACGGCGCGGCGGGGCGCACCCGCGGACCTGAACCCACCGCCACTGCGCGACATTTTCGGCAGGGGGACACACCGCCCCACGTCCCTACAGATTTCTCTTGCCGATAATTCAAAGCTATAACACCAGCCGTGGCAGAGAGGGCTCCTCTAATCCAGCTTTACAATTATGTTCCTAGATGCCGTTCCGGATGAGGGGCACCAATCAAATCACAGAAGAGTGCAAAAGGATCGAGTAAAAATTCTGAAAATGTATTCAAGTTATAGCTTTCACGATACCGCACGCACATAAAATTGTCGCTATTTTCTTTCAATCCTCTGACTTCAACTCAGCCCATAGGACTACCACACTACAGACGACTCCATGTTGATCCAAGGGCTCTTCAGAGGGATAGGGCCGGCAGAAAGAAGAAGCAGAAAAGAAGGGGGGGAAACGTCTGCCTCCTCAAATCGGTATTGTATCCACGTCCATTTATTCCAGAAAATCCCGCACACCGAAATGCCACATTTGTAGGACCCAGGGCACTATAGCCCCCTATTTCCACGCACTCCTAGGTCACCTTAGGCCCCTCGCCTCTCTCTCGCTCCCTCCCTTCTCTGTGGCAGGGCAGCGAGCGACAGGCTTATGTAAAGTAGGAACGGCTGCGTCCGCAAAACGGCGCGTTTACGTACTTCATCCTTGCAAACCAAATGGAGAAGGGGGGAGGGGGTGCGGGTTAAAGCGAACGCGGTGGGTTGGCGACAGGACCCCTGGGAGGAGAGAAAGAGAGATAGAATGGCCACAACATTGAAGCGAAGCGCTACCCATCCAGACTGCCCCCCTTCCCCCTCCTAACACCAATCACTAGCCTACAACCCCCCCACCCCCACCCCCGGAGAACAAAAAAATTGAGGGAGAAGTTTTTAAGTAGTACACTTATTTTTCCTGAAATTTTCACGAGAATTGATGCTGGTGTTCATGACTTACTCGCCAGCAGCTGGAGGCGAGATAAGCACAAAATAACGCAAACGCCCCGCAGGCTAGACGCGTCAGCAGAATCTAGAGAGGGCCTTGGCGTGCCACCGCCCCCGCCGCCCGCGCCGCGCCGGCTCCTGACCTTTCTCCCGTTGGGTCATAACGCCGTAACATAAATAACGTGTTGCTCCATCATCAGACTCCATTTCGCCTCGCGACTGCGCGCCCCGCCCCGCCTCGCCCCTCGCGCCGCGCCAAGCACCCAGTAGCAGGTCGCGCTGCGGGGCTCACTGCACGGAGAGGGGAGGAAAACGACTCTGAATTTTAGTGTACACATTTCGTGAATTTTTGAGAATTTTAATAGAATTTTTGTGAGTAGTGACTAAGAATTTGACCAAATTTTTTTGTGAATTTTCCCGAATTTTTGTGAATTTTTCTAAATATTTCAGAATTTTCTTGGATTTACGAGGTGGACAATAAGTTTTTCACTCCTCACCACGCACTAAAATTCCCCGACTTTTCCCCGCTCAGTCACAGCAGTGCGGCTCGGGCCCCCGGGCCCCCGGGCCCCCGGGGTAGGCAGACCCGCAACACTCTGGCGTGTTTCCTGTGGGAGGGGCTGCCTATGCAGCAGGCGCTCCGCCACATATTCAGTCCCCGCAGGAGAGTGTCGCCGCGCCGGGCCGCCGGGCCAGGCCGACCTGCTGGGGCCGAACACTGCCGACTTCAAAGGCATTCCTGCTGCTGGCCCTGCTGGCCCTGCTGGCCGGCCCGAGCAATAACCCGATGACGTCGGGGCTGGTCCATCCATCGGCATTCGAGATGGAGCTGCTGGTCGCCGCTCGGCGGGGCGGGGCGGGGCGGGGCGGGGCGGGGCGGGGCGGGGCGGGGCGGGGCGGGGCGGACAGGCTTGTGCCCGCGCGCACCGCTAGGAACACCAGCGCCTCCGATAGGAACACCGCGCGGGGCAATCACGACAAGGACACGGGGCGTTCCGAGGAGGTGCCGCACCGACCTGCAGAATGGGTTATTTTCTCTTTCCCTGACCGATCTCTCCCCCCGGGGCCCCCATATAAAAACAAGACGCGTCCACCAAAACAACGCCGGATGCGCGCGGCCCGGCTGTCCGCGAGGCTCAGCCGCCCGTCCGGCTGGCCCAGCGCAGGCCCCGGGGGCCCGGGGGCCCAGGAGCCCGAGGCCTGCCTGGGGGCCCACAGGGTGGGGGGCGTCCTGCCGGAGCCAAACAATGGAGCCGGGCTCGGCGGCGGCGACCATCATAAGGCGAAAAAATTCCAGTCGCCCTGGAGCCGCGCTGGAGCCGAGCCGACGGAGCGAGACGGCAGGCTTTGAGGCGGCCGAAATATAAGGCGAGGCGAGGAGGAGGGCCACAGGCGGCCACAGGCACACACCCGCCGCGGGCGGGCCGCGGCCGCTATACAGGCACTGCTGCCTAGCGACATCCAAACCACGCGGTGGATTCAGCAATGCTCTGCTCATGACTCTCGGGCGAACAAAGTAGACCAAACTGGGGCTGGCGAGATGACATGGCAAGAGCGTCCGCCAAAAGAAAAGCCCGATCGAGCGCACTTCAAAACAAATACATATGCGGTGGGGTGGGGCGGGGCCGGGCGACCGTAGCGGCAGGAACGTCAGAAACGGTGGCGCGGGGGCCGAACGTGGCGGGGGGGGGAGGGGAGGGGGGGGAGCTTGACGTCTCGATTGAAACACGGTGACAGTATGGCGCGCCATCCCGCCTGCGGCGCCCAAAGCTCGCTTGAGACAATTTCACGGCAACAAGGCGCTGTACGTCAAAGAGGAGGAGTGTGACGAAGAGGGAGGGAGGGAGGGAGGGAGGGAGGGAGGGAGGGAGGGAGGGAGGGAGGGAGGGAGGGAGGGAGGGAGGGAGGGAGGGAGGGAGGGACGGAGGGAGAGATGGAGCGAGAGAGGTGGAGGGGGGCGCCGATGTGAGTCCTGCCGCTGGATTGAGCCGCCAGCAGGATCAGCCTCCGATTGATGTGCGGAATTAAAACGCGACCGGCGGCTGCAGAGCGGGCTGCAGAGCAGGACCTGCGGGACATAACTCGGGAGGTGGGCAGGGCCCTGGCAGAGCAGGGCTGCCCGCGTGTCACTCTGCCCATTATACGTCTCTCCTCTCCTTCCTCTCTTCTCAGTCTCCATCTCTCTCTGTCCCTCTGTATCTTTCTCTTTCTCTCTCTCTCCATAATTGGCCCAATAAAATAGACGAGGCTGCCCACGCACGCGTACCGGTTCCAGCGACAGGTAGCCGGGCACCAGCGCGCCGCCGTGCCCGCCCCGACAAACCGTTTGTTGTTCACAGAGCCCGATTCACTGCGGCTGGACCGAGCGCGACACTTTGCATTTGTCAGATTATGATTCTTATTGACCTGAGCAGACTAGATCGTGCATAATTTATGGCCAGCCCACGGCTTTATGTTGTATATACACGTACGGCCTGAAAATATTTCACTGTGCGGAAGGAAATAGTGTCCGACGACTACTGGGAGATTCTAGGAAAGCACTGAGACAATATTACTTCTCTTAAATGTATTGTATATAGTTTTAAGTTATTATCGAGAATTTTTGAAAGAAGTTGAGGGGCGGGCGAATCGTGATTTGAAAAGTACGCTTTAGGCGTACCCGGTCCAGCCTACGCCACCGATGCGGTAGCCGCAGTGGACACCGGGCGGGGCGGGGTGGGTGGGGCGGGGACACTGATCGCGAGGCAGAATTCCACTCGAGACAGAATGGGACGCATCTGTCAACGTCAGCGGCGCCGGCGGGGCCGGCAGGGCTGCATACACGCCACGCCATCCGCCGATTTACGGCAAAATGTTGGTCCAGATAAATTACGTTATTTGCACTTTGCACGACAATAAACGGGGGAAGGCTTAGTGAAACTTTCATTGAGAATTTGGTTGAAAACGCATGAAACGTAAAGGAAATAGCAGGGAGCCTAACATCCTGTAAACGAGGTATGTACTCCCGCTCTTCTAAGGCAAAAATGCAGCTTGGTCCCCCTTCCCCCTCGGGCCAACGTATATTGTTGCATCCCTCATGTTTGACTGTAGGTGTATAAACAAGCAGCGCGAATACTGGGCATTTTTGAGTCGGCGCTGCGATGCGCAGTGCGCAGCCAATTACGCGCAGGAATCCCGATGAAATAGTTTCGTCTGCGAGTCAAGCGAATCAAGTTGTGTTGCGACTCTTTCATGACAAGTGCAGAAGCAGCTAGGTTATGAACGCCGACTCGAATTGTGACAGTCGGTGACTGACGCTGACACCTGACACTGCTGCGCAAATCAGCACCAGAGGCAGCTGGAGGAGAAAACACATTAAAAATGGAACTTTAGAAAATAAAAAGAGTGACGATAAACTGCCGTCCGCCGGAACACCTCACCACGCTGGGACAGGAAAAAACAAAACGAACCGCGGCAATTTAAGGAGAGAAAAATGTGAGCGCGTCTATTTCCGATTGCACTGCATTCTTTCCCCCAGTGCGGTGCAACGGAGGCACGCGGCACTCTCACACAGAAAAGAGGAAAATGCGAGACAAAAATTATTCCCATACACAAAAAAAAAGCGACACGTTGTCCTTCTCGTTAATCAGCAAACTACATTGCTCGAAGCAACTAACGCCCCTGCGCGCCAGTGTGTATCGTGGCGTTCCTTAAAGCCCGGCAACAGGATTTTTTTTCAAATGTCTGCACGCGAAAATGATCTTCGTCCGTATGGCAAAGCGAAAAGAAGAGGCGGAGGGGAGGGGGAGGGAGGAGAGGCAGAGACGCTCCCTGCACGCCGCGAGTGTTAACTTTGTTCTGCTCGTCACCGTCCCGGCGCGGGGGCGTGGGCCGGAGTGGCGGGCGTGGCGTGGCAGAGGCGGGGCGCATGAGAACCACCGCTACCACTGTACCCGAGGTAAATAAGTCCCTCGAGGCTGCGAGGCGAGGCCGTGGCGAGGCCGTGGCGAGGCCCGCACCGCTGGGCTTAAAAGCAGAGGTAGGCGCAAGCGCAGCGCCGACTCGACTCGACAGCGAGATAGCTGGGAGCCAGCCCAGATTCAGAGCCTCCGCACAAACTAGCGTATATACGCGTGCGTGATAATTGTGGCTCTCAGTGTGGGTGTCTTTGAAGTTGAGTAAATTCTATTAAAATTATTATTGTCAGTGCCTCACGCGTAAATGTTTATCTGAAGCGTCCTGTCGTGTCGTAGTGTCGTAGTTGGCTGTTACACACGCACATACACTCACTCACATGATCTCTCTCTCTCTCTCTCTCTCTCTCTCTCTCTCTCTCTCTCTCTCTCTCTCTCTCTCTCTCTCTCTCCCACACACACACACTCCCTAGAGTGTCGAGAGAAATATAACGAGAGCGAATAACCAACGCTCCATGACATTTATTATGATTCGCCTATAACGTCCTGACGCGTACATCAACCCTCGCCATATAACGAGCTTCGCACCTTCCTCCCCCTCCTCCCCCCCAACAAGCGCGCGCCCGCGCACTGTATATAAAACTCGCCGGCAGTGCATTGTGCGCTGAAAATTCAGCAAAGGCACTAGATGCACACTGTCACGAATTAAATCGCAGGTTTATGGCTGTACAGGGGCAGGGAAACAACAACAACAGTGTTGTGAGTCCTATTACGCGACGGTACGCCTCGTGAGCCTCGGTGAGCTGGATGGCGTTTTACAGCGTCGTGTAGATTGACTCCGTCTCGCCTATCCCTAGCACATTTCACACTACTTTTAGAGCGCAAAGGCAAACACTGACAGGACTAATGGCCCGCACAACAGGTTAGAGAAGGAGAGGGAGAGATGGAGAAAGAGAGAGAGAGAATAAGGTAGAACACAAGAAATGGCCGAGGTCCTAATCCCCGAGACGGACCACGAGGCCCTGCCCTGCCCCGCTAGATGAAACCCGGAGGCCCACAGACCCACGCCTGAGGTCTAAGCACGACCTTACAACAGGAATAATGAATGGAAAAGAAGAAGGCAGAAGCGAGGCGAAAAGAGGGGTGAATGGAGGGGATGGGAGTGGGAGAGAGAGGGAGAGACGTGGGGGAGGGAGAGGGCGGGGGAGGAATATGACGACTTCCATGAGGAAGGAAGCAGCCCGGCAGCCCGGGCGGAAAGGTAGAGATGAGGGGGGGGGGAGCAGTGGGCTCATGGTATTGGCCCACCGGGCGCTCCTCTTTCGCACGAGCCGCGGGCGGCGGGCCGGTCAGACAGACAGACAGACAGACAGACAGACAGACAGACATTCTCCACTCTATTACCATAGGATTAGAATAACCGGTGGGCCTGCCCTTGCCCTGGGCCCGCGGCCGCCATGCCAGCGCATTCGCTAATTAATTATCCCTTGTAGCCGGCCGGGGCGGGCGTGCGACGTCCAGCGATGCGCTCCCCGCGAGCGGCCCGCCTGACCCAATGAAAACGCACATACAGCGCAGCACTGCCCCACACACGACAAGAAGGTTTTCTCCTTCGTGACCAAACTAAGTGTGTCCGCGCGTGGGACTTTCTATAACAAGCGAGCGAACGGTAGCGGGAGGCCTGAGATTAAAGCGTGTATGCACACACGCTGTTAATCCGCAAGGACAATACCAGCAGGGAGTAAAGACGTATAATGTAAATAAAATAAGGCAGACATCAAGGCAAAAGGCGCAAATTCGAACAGGACCTGTCGCAGCAGTTGATGGAAGGTACGGTTCACAGGATTCCCCCACCCTATTAAGTCAAACGGATAAAAGAAAACGTATAAAATTATGCGTCGGCGGGGAAAACGAGACGAAAAATAAGTCGAGGGAAATCATCCCTACTCGACTTGAGGGGGAAGGCGGCGAACGCGGAACAGAAGTAAAAGAGGGGCGGGGAGTAAAGGGGCAGGCACGCGGCGGCGCAGGGCGGCGGGAGCAGCTGCCTCCTTGATTGATGCAAAGGCACAGCGAGGCTCACAAGTTGGCCGCCGCTCGGACGGCGGAGGCAAAAGAGGAGAAAACCATCACGATTTGGCAGCGAGGACAGACCGCCGGCCTGCCAGCCTCCGTCCTCCGCATCTGCACCGGGCCCCAGGCAGGCTCCACGCTGTCGTCATAGCGACCGTTTTGTATTTTCGCGGCTTGCCGAGTTACCGTCAAGTAAACGTGGTTGTGGTTATGGTGTGAGTTTTCGTGAATAATTTTTATAGAATCTTTGTTCATATTTTCACGTGAATTTTACAAACATTTTTGTGAGTTTTTGTTAATTTCTCTGAATTACGAGGTACAAAAGTTTTACAGTTGTTTTCCCCTCGGTGCCGCCCCTGTCGCAAGCGACTAATAAAACTATATCCGTATAACTGTACTCCAAAGGGTCAAGACTAACCGCACTGGCAGAACGTCGGACCGCGGCAATTAGCCATGAGTTCCCATCAGCAAGGGGCAAGCGGGGCTGTCTGGGCGTATCGCGGGGTTGCAGCAGGGGATGGAAGCGCGGATGGAAGTGACCCGCGCGGCCCCGCCCCGCCGCTCCACATCCGTCTATAATAATTCATAAGCATGATAATGGAGACCGGAGACTGACCGCCTCTCCCCCCCCCCTGCGGGCGCTGACCCCCCCCCCTTGCACTCCGCCCCGCCACGATCCGCGACACGGCGCGTCAGCAGGACCGCGAGCGGCCAATGACAAGGGGGAAATGATCCCCTGATCACGGCGCGGCCCGCGCGGGGCCCAACCACGCCACGCCACGCCGGCCCCCCTTTCTTGCCACATAGTTTTCCTCCTCGAACGTCACGCGACGCGCGCCGAGCGAAACAGAGATCTGCCGTAGATTTACAAATGAAGCAGAAATTTACGATCTCGCGGGCGACGGCAGGGCTGCTGCTGCTCCGGCGGGTCCAGCGCTATGCAGCACGGCGCGGCGCTCGCGGGCCGGGGCGGGGCGGGCCTGGCCCCGATCTACCATCTGAGCGACCCGATCAGTTCTCTGATCGGCGGGGGGAGGCAAGGGGGCGCAGGGAGGAAATGACTTTCTTGCTCCCCGTGGGACTGGCCTGCACCGCCTGCAGTGCCTCGAGCTCTACAACCACCCCGCGCCGCAATAAGTGTAAAGCTGCCGGGGCGGGGCCGGGGCCGAGCTAGGACGACGAGCCGACTTAGACGGCTGAGACGGCCCGGCCCGCTGCCCGGTCAGAAGCCGCGAGGCCCCCTCGTGGACCGTCCTGCGTAACGCCGAGTGAAATACCGGCGAGCTACCGGCCCGGGCCCGGCATCACGTCAAGGTCCGCGCCGCACCGCCCCGTCACTGACAGCAACGGCCGAGCAGCCCGGGCTAGTACACACCTCCACGCCGGAAAAAACGAACCGGAAGGAAAACGAGAGAGAGAGAGAGAGAGAGAGAGAGAGAGAGAGAGAGAGAGAGAGAGAGAGAGAGAGAGAGAGAGAGAGAGAGAGAAGGGGGGGGGGAGAGGAAAATTTGCAGGTGTTGCAGGTGTCGTGAGTGTGTGTGTGTGTGTGTGTGCGTGTGCGCATGTGTGTTTGCTACGAGTTGTACTGATACCTCCCCCTCGGCGCGCCGCGCCTGCGTCCCGCCCGTCCGGCCCCGCGGCTCACCGCCGCCGCACACACACTCTCACACACACACACACACACACACACACACAGAGAGAGAGAGAGAGAGAGAGAGAGACCAGAGAGCCGCGGGCATGTTCGTCGTGACTGGCGCGGCGTGGCGTGGCGTGGCGCGCTCTGGAAGGACGCTCCGGTGTCGCCATGCGGCCGCGCCGGCGACGTCGTCTCGTTGCTTTTGCTGCTCTTATTGGAGCGCGCGCGGCGGGCCCCGCCACGCCACGCCCGGCTCCGCTATAAAGCTTTCGCACACAGGGCAGGCAATGCAGCCCGCCCCGCCCCGCCCCGCCGCGGCCGACTGGTCAGACGGACAGGAGAACGGCGACAGCCCCAAAGTGAAGTGCGACGCAGCGCCCTGACAGCTTCGTCAGAGGCTGAGAGCCAGCCCAGCTCAGCTCAGCCCGGCACAGCTCGCTATCTCTCATTGAGGCGCGCGGACCGGACTGAGTGAGTCCCTCTGCTTTTGACTCCACCCGCTCCCCCCCCCCACCCCGTCCTCATACTACGCACTATAAATCCCACCTCACGGCTGGCTGCGCTAATTGCGTCAAAAACTATGGCGCCGCGCCGAGGGATAAACAACTCTGAACTTTGTTGTACACATTTTGTGAATTTTCGTGAATTTTTGTTAAATAGTTTATAAAGAATTTTTGCGAATTTATACATAAATTTAACCTACATTAATAGGAATTTTCGTGAATTTTTGTGAAATAGTTTATAAAGAATTTTTGTGAATTTATACATAAATTTAACCTATATTAATGGGAATTTTCCTGAACTTTTCCTGAATTTTCAAGAATTTGGGTAATTTTTCGTTAAGTTTTCTAATTTTTTCTGTTTTTTTTTTAAATTTTTCTGAATTACGAGGTGTACACAAATTTCAGAGCTGCTTCCCCCTCGCACCGCGCGCAGCATGAACTGCGGCGCCCAGACCAAAATGGACTCTGCGTAGGGTCAAGTATGTACACTTTTACATCCGAATCGACGAGTGTTCCGTTGAGATCCCTACGGCCGGGGAGGATACGACCGGCGCGGCGTCTCCTGCTGATGTTGGGGCGCCATGCGGGTGGGGCGGGGCGGGGTGGGGTGGGGCAGGGCCAGCCACACCAGGGCGGCCACCTCGCAGACCCGCTGCCCTACAAGGCGGGTCGCTGGCTGCCGTATAGTTTCCGCTCGCTCCCGCGGCTTCTCGTTAGGAAAACAACAACACCGCTAGTAGTACCAGAGGGATGTAGAGCCGTTTCACAGAGATGGGGGCAGCACTGGTGGGGCGGGGCGCGCCGGAGAAAGCACGATGAGGAAATCGATCTGGGTGAAGCAGCGCCGGCGAGTGACAAGACAAGACGGATTTGAACCGCGACCTTTAGGGTGCAGCGCGCCGGGCGTGGCGTGGCGGGGCGTGGCGGGGCGGGGCGGGGCGGGGCGTGGCGGGGCGGGGCGGGGCGTGGCGGAGCGAGGAGGGGCGGGGCGGACGACCCCGCGCTATCTGAGCGGCACCACGACCGGCCCCGCCGGAAGACCTTTCCCACACAGGCTGGCCGGGCCGGGCCGGGGCAGCCGTATTCAGATCAACCTGGGAGGCAGGGTTGCACTGGGCGAAGCGCTACTACTACACGCCACCGTCCATTTTCGGAGGCCTACGCTGTGCAAAATATATGCGTAGATTTACAGTTTCTTTCGTTATTCACGTTGTCGGAGGGGATCCAAGTCAATGGGCATAAAATCTGTTCTTTTACAATTTTAAATCGTTGTTTTACAACATGCATTATTGTATGAAATTTTCCTGTCAATCTGCAACTACTTTTCACAGAGTACAGTGAAGACTTTTTTTTCTTTTCCAGATACAGTGCCGCAACGCGTGAGCGCGAGCGAGTTGCCTGCCCGCCCGGCTGTCCCCACAGCGGTTATAGCGCAAGCCGCCTTCACACCTGAAGAGATTGAACACGAAGACCAAATATACTCTGCTATCTCGAGAGAAAGGGCGGCGCGGTCCCGCTGTCGACCCATGTAGGTCTTCCCTCCTTCATGTCCGTACGCTCCACCAGGTCGATGCAACGCACATAACGCGTCGATACAGCCTCTCTCTCTCTCTCTGCCCGCCGAGCCGAGCCGACCTAACGGTTCCGCTGCAGCGGTGCAGTGAGGTGTGCCCCTGTCACTCTATGCAAAATATCTCGATCAGTATGCGGGCAGCATCGTACAGTGTTGGTACAGTTTCACTGCCATGTCTCTGCCGGCCGCCCTCCTCCTCCCTCGCACTGCTGCTCTCTTCGATTGCTCCTCTCGCTCGCTCGCTCGTTGCGGGTCCGTCCGCTTATTCCCCTGGTCGCCGAGGGAGGCCCTAGATCCCTTATCACCGGGTGGCCCTGTGCGCGCGGAGGGCACGGCGGCTACCGCCTGTGCGGCCCGCCCGCCCCGCCGGTGCGGTGCGGAGTGCGCAGAACAGCCCTGCGCAGCCCAGCAGTCCGACCCGATTCAATTAAACTTTACTGCCTTTTCGCTCCGTTCAATTAGACGTGTTCGACCACGGGCTTTACATGATCAGATCAGCTGTCAGGTGTGAGCCGGCCCGCAGCCCGACCCGCACCGCACGATACGCACACGACACGCATACCGCGCTACGCAGCTCCCTGCAGCTGAATCAAACTTTTCTCACAGCTTTCCCCGCTGTCGAACAGCGAGCGTACATATTCCAGGGGGCCATCGTCTCCGTTATGGAATAGTAATATTGGTAGTTTTGAAGCAAATTGCACGTATTGACAGAGTAAATCAAGAAAGAAGAGCAATATTTATGTAATATTTCCAGTAATATACGAAATATTCAGGTAATATAGGGGGTAGTATCGAGAGGTCCCGCCACTCAAAAAAATCAGTGTTCACCCTAAAAGAATATCAGTAAAAAAATCAGTTTAAAAATTAGGAAAATATAAAAAAGAAAGAAAAAAATAAGTGAAAATTGAGGAATCTTACAAAAACAGAAAAATCAAAAAGTCGGTGAACGCTTGAATTTATAGTGAAGGACCCCTCGTATTATCGGTCCGAGTACGAAGGAATATCGAAGTTGACGAAACCCTTGACAAAGAAGACTGACTCACCTGAAAGAAGACCTGTCCGTCGCGCACCCAGCCGATGACCATGTCCGCTCCTTTCATCTTGCCGTCGATGGAGAATCCGAGGCCGACGTAGCCCAGCGTGCGGACCTGCACCTCGAAGGTGATGTCCTCCTCGCCGGGCGTCCAGAACACGGAGAAGTTCCTGTCCAGCTCGGCGGAGTGCGTCCAGTGCGCCGCCTGCGCCACCCCGGCCAGCAGGGCGGCGGGCAGCAGGACGAGCCACAGGGAGGAGGCGGCGCCGCCCCCGGCGGGGACCGGCCCCCGCCGCCCCCGCGGCCCCCGCGGCCCCCGGGCCCCCCGCCTCATGCCGGCCCTACCGCCGCTGCCGCCGCCGCTCGCCGCCGGCCCCCGGCATGGCAGCGCGCTGACGGCCTCCTCGTGCTGTGTGGCGGTGAGCTGCAACAGGAACAACAGGAGCGACTGTCAGGTCAGAGTCAATGTGCGGAGGAGAGACACTCTCTCAACACGTCATCCGCCCATCCATCGGCCCAGCCCGGCCCGGCACAGGCAGGCGCCTTTGGTCTTTCACTCAAACAGCCATCGATAACCGTCAGCGAGACGAGCGCATAGTGTTAGCCACCAGCAGCGTGCCGGGCTCAACACCCCCGGCCCAGCCCGGCCCGGCCCTGCGCTACCCCTGGGGCCCCCGGCCTCCGGGACCCCTGCTCCGGGCCGGGCCGGCCGCTACCCTCTACAACGCATTCACTCACGCTCAACGCTCGCCTTTCACTACCTTTCCCTCCTCCTACATTACTCCTCCATCTTTTCCTACTCCATCTCCTTCTTTTCTGTTCATATTCTCCTTCTCCTCCTCACCCTCTCCCTCTTTTTTCTCTACGTTACCGATCGTGCGGTACCCTTGCTGAATTTCCACCCCGTGACTTCCCACCCGACCGGCCGCCACGCCCAGCTCCGCCCTGCCCCGCCGTTATCCCTGCGTGTCGAGCGGGCGCCGCCGCGTTACATGTTCACGGCCCACACGGCTCAAAAGATAAAACACCCCCGTCCTCCACCAGCCGCCCTCTTCTTCCTCGCCCCGCTCAGCCTTTATTCCTTCACCGTTCGAGGCGCTGCTACGAATTTTTCATGGCGGCACGAGCGGCGCGCGGCGGCGCCGGGAGCCTGCACGGCCAGGCCCGCGTTATCAAACTACAGCGCCGTCGGAATCGGAACGACTTAGTCAAAGTTCGAGCAACTTTGATAAATGTACACCGGGTTGGGCAGGGCCGGGCCGGGCAGGGCCGGGTCGGGCGGGGCGGGGCTCAGCTCGGCTCAGCCTTTCCCTTCGCGGTGCCCCGAAATAATTGTCTCGTTTACATGAGCAATTTAAACGTATCTCGCGCGCTGCTTTGTAGAACACGACAAGTACAACGCGGTGACCGGGAGGACCGGGGGGGGGGGGGGGAGGGGGGCCTTCTTGGCCCGGGGCTCCAAATGGGGGCGGGAGGGGGAGCGGTGAGGGGGGGGGGGGCTCCGCTCCAAGTAGCCGAGCGAAACGGATTCCTTTGAACCGAAAAGAATGTGTAGGCAGATAACATCTTTGTCCAGGCAGCTCGTGTAGCTGGCTGCGCTGGTCCGCGCCGGGCGGACCGGCCCGCCTAATGAGATGCACACACGGCCAAATAATAATAAAATTTCAAAATGGGGCTCCCCGATTTATGTCGCAATTCTGCGCCATTCAGAGTCGCTGCCACCGAGCCTGACGGCGGCCGGCGGAACCGCAGTGCAGTAGGGCCGGACTCCAACCCGGCGTGCAACGTTGCAAACAGGTATCGCCTAAGATGGGCACAGACTGTTGACGCCACGCGAAAATGCCGGGTCAGCTCCTGCGTTTTTATATATCCTGACGTTCTCCCCGACATTTTTTTAATGTATAAAAAAACAAACCTGGAAAACTTGGAAGCATTCTTTTTTTTTTTTTTTTCCCTCCGTGTGCGAGCGCGAGAGGTTTGTGTGTGTCAACGAAATGGGCGCGCCTCTGAGGGACGCTGATGAGAACGAATACCTAAAGATCAGATCAGACTTCTGGAATAACCTGCGGACGCTCTTTTTATGGCCATTAACGGTGAGGCATCACCTTTGTCGTTCGATCAGGATGAGTCCGGGTGGGGACAGTCAGACACCCGCAGCAGCAGCAGCAGGGACTCGTTCACCTCCACAGACGCGTCGCGCCGTGCGTCCTGACCCCACCGGGGGCCCCTCCGGGCCCCTCAGGGCCCCTCAGGTAGCAACCATTGGGCCCCGCCCGGCCCGGCTGGTCTAATTAGGACCCCCCTCCCCTCCCTCATCCCCGTGACCCAGCTCTGCTCGGCTCAGCTCAGCGCAGCGCGCACACGGTCACCCATGGCGACGACGGATTCCGTGGAAAGACAACACAACAAAACGTCCATGAAGGCGATGCTCGAGGGCAGACCAGGCAGCAGGCACCAGGCCAGGGCAGTGGCGGGCGAACACGAGGCTGCCGCCGGCCCCGGCCGGAGGCGTCGACCACTCGCGCCCGCCTGGGCAAGAGAGGCTTGACGTATACTGCTGTACAGCCGATGCACTCCGCGTACTCCCAGTGTAACTCCGCGTACGCGACTGGGGTGAAGTTTTCTCTGAACTGTGCGCCGGTTCTTCGCCGAGCGGGGGAGACAACTCTGAAATTATTGTACACCTCGTAATTCAGGAAATTTAGAAAACTTCATAATAATTCAGAAAACTTTTAAAAAAATCAGAAAAAATTAGAGGAACAAAAAAAAATTACATAAAGTTAGTAAAATTCAGGAATATGCAGATAAATTCAGGAAAATTCACAAAAAAATGGGTAAAAACAAAGTAAAATTCACAAAAATTCTATAAAAATTCACAAAAATTCACGAAATGTGTCCAACAAAATTAAGAGTTGTTTTCCCCTCGGCAGTGCTCCATGTACTCTGTGCTCAACCGTGTTCCCTAAAAAGCCGCGAGTAGTCGGGCCCTTCGCGCCGGCGGCCCCGGCAGCAGCCGCGGCTCCAGGGAAGGCCCTCCATCTCGGCCGGTAACGGTCCCGCGCTTTTACATGAACTACATGACATAAACGCCCCGCAAGAGTCGTCGTGGTCCAGAAGCGGAGCCGAGCGGGGCGGGGTGGGGCGCAACTCACAATCTGTACCATCTCGGTGAAAAGGAAAACAAGCAATAAACTGGTTTCGACGAGCAGCAGCGCCTTGCCGGCCGCCGCCACCGCCGCACCGCAGCGCTGCTAGCTCCCCGCCCCGCGCGCCCCGCCCCGCCCAACCGATATTTAATAAATTAAATCAGGCGTGTCAGCTCCCCCCCTCGGGCAGTGCCGGCCGGTCCCTCCCTGCCCCAGCCAGTCCAGGCCAGGCCCGCCGCCGGCTACCGGGTATCTCGGGCTCCCATCTCACTTGACGATGTCGGGATGATACGGACATCAAAACGGCCATCGCTGATGATAATGCCCTGGGAGCCTCTCACGGGAACACCCCCCGCTCCGCGCCCCGCCGCGCCCCGCCGCGCCCCGCGAACCGAACTTGCAAGGTCCTATGCGCATACCGGTCGGGTCGGGTGGGGTCGGGTCGGGGTGGGGCCCCCCGGGACCGAGCCCGGCAGCGCCAGTGCCCGTGCAGCTCCCGCCGCAGCAGACGCCATGAACAGGTGAACCTACCCCCCCCCCCCCCCCCTCCGGGCCGGCCCACTCTGAAATGTCACCCCGCTCGCAGGTGTGTTGCCTCAGCACAGTGAACCACTGCTACTTACTACTCTTTAAATCTATGAAGGTTTACTATACATATATTGTGAATTACGGTTTACGGCAGATGTTGTCAATTTACAAGAACCCATTTTTGCGCGTAAGTGAATTTTAAGTCAAATACTTGTAATATTATGATTTGAAATTGTACGTTTAAAACTCTGCTTCGAGGAAAATTTTCCCGTAAACCTACGGCTATTTCTCAGAGTGAACATGACAGTTTGAATTGCAAAATTGAGGTCCGCCACGAAGACGTTTAATTTTGTTCAGAATGTTGAAGTCTTGATTTTTCGCAATTAACTGTCGAGTTTAGTGCAGCACTTATATATGAAGCAGGGTATTGCCTACGATTCTGGCAACACTGCTAGATGTCCCGTCTGCTCCGGTATAGGATGCGGAAGGCTCATAGGGTGAAGAAATAGGAAACGCGCGCGCCCCAAAGTCACATACAAGTGTAATCGCCAAGAGATCGGCGGGCGGAGCTGGGAGGGTAAGGGGAGGGAGGGGGGCGAGTAGCGACGGTGTCACTCTCGGTTTAATTGGTTGTAGACAGCGCGCTGTCAATGAGTTACGATCGCTCTCGATCTCGTCTGCGCGCCGCTGCTCCTTTTATTGTGGTCGTCGGGTACTGAGGCCCCCCCTTCCCCCTCTCTCACCCTTCTCCCCTTGACTTTCAATGAGTAATTACTCACACACACACACACACACACACTCACTCACTCACTCACACATGGTAGAGGAAGCCAAGAGAGGCAGCATGAGCAGCAGGGCTTTGAACGCGTTCGCGTCGGGGAAAAAGATTTCAAAAAGGCGAATACATGAGAGGAGAGCAAAACGCATAATGGCAATGGCGCTGGTCGCGTCGCTCCGCAGAGCGCGCGACTCTGTGATTAGTGTTCCGGAGCGCACGCGACGGTCCGACCGACGGTCCATGCGGCAGCGTCCCGGGCCAGCGTCGCGGCGGGGCGTCGCGGCGGCGTCACCCGCGGCCATCTCATCCCAGGCGAGAAACTCGACACTATACAGCCTATTATTGACGTCTGGGGCCATCATCATCACCGTAATCATCATCGCGATCGGCCGCCAGCCCGCCTCACGAATAATACCAAAACACATACCAGACGGCGGGGCATTCCGATCAAGTGCGACACGCATCAAAATATATCGGATGTAAGATTGTTTTATTTTTTTTTCTTGCAGTGTACGGCAGGGAGGGCGACAGGTAGGCACACACCCACCACACTGATGGGTACTCCCACAACTCCGACACGGTCGATGCGCCCTCCGTATATGTAGGTATGAGCTGACGGAGGCATCCCACAAGACAAAGGGGCTGAAAGTCGTGGGACCTAATCAATCACAGGTTTAGCCGTTAAAAGGTATCGGCTCGGAATATAAAAGGCTGCCGGCTAAGAGGGGAGGGGGGGGGGGCGGTAGAGCAAATAAAGACCGGGGGATACCTGAGAGATTTCGATGTGCGGCAGAGCAGAAGGAATGAGGTGACCCTGTGCCCTGTACCCCTCTCGATAATCCCCAGCAAGGCGCGCCCTTCACACTCGTTTTACCGAACGAGAGACTCGCCTCAAAGTCAAGGCGCAGCCAGGCCAGCTCCAGGCCAGCCAAAAAGGGGAACAACAAATATGAGATTTTTTTACACCTCCCTATTCGGAAAAATGTAGAAAAAAATCGTAAAAAATTATTAAAAAATCAGAAAAATCCAGAAAAAAAAATTAGAAAAATTCAAGACAATTTACCAAAAATTTATATAAGTGTGTGAAAAATTCAAACAAACATTGCAAAACGTCAACAAAAATTCTCGAAAAAATTCATAAAAATCCAAATCTGCCCAAATTCAGATTTATTTCCCCCCTATAAGCCGCAGTCCCAGGCCGCCCTGCACGGCTCCCTCCCCCGCACAGAGACACTACTCACATGCGACACGCCCGCGCAAAACTTTTCCGCAACAAAATTGCATCAGATAACACAAACAGCAGCGCCGCGCGGCAACTTGAGGCAGACAAAAACCGTCGCGGAGGGGGAGGAGGGCTATGGAGGGCTCCTGTGCGGCACAGCCTCCTATCTTCAGCTCCTTCTCTCTCTCTCTCTCTCTCTCTCTCTCTCTCTCTCTCTCTCTCTCTCTCTCTCTCTCTCTCTCTCTCTCTCTCCCACGCTCACACGCACACCTATGCGCAGAGCACTCCTGAATGGGAAAAGGTTTCGGGAGTGCAAACTTTAACCGTCCCGTCATTGTCACGGCCAAATTGTTATGCGGCGACACGCCCGCGTACAGGGGGAGGCCCGCGGGCGGGCGTAACTCTTCTCTTCAATAAAACACGCTCTCAGCGGTACATCGCTAGCGGCGGCGCGTCCCCCACAACCGGGCGACGGACATGCTAGCGATTTGGACCGTGGTGCTCGAATTGTGAGTTTACCCTTATCAACTATTTCACTGTGAAAAATAAAATCGTAAATTTAAAACATTTGTTAAAATTTTGATTTACTAAAAAATATTTCAAATCTACGACTGTCCATTCCTGCTCGTCGATCACTTAGGAAGTGCTTCTAAAATAACAATTTCGTAATAAAATGTTACGACTCACAACACAGAATTTTTTCCGTATAAACCTATACGCCTTTTTTCCACAGTGAATTCTAACAGTTTCGACATTCCGCATTCCTTGAAACGCTTTTTATTTCAGAAATAATCACCACGGCCAGCTGCTCAGACGGTACAGATGAGGGCACAGAGGGGTGGTTGGCTGCGGCAGGACACGGGAGCAGCACAGCGCGCGCGGGTCGGCCCCGGGCCAGGCCACGCCGCGCCCCCATGCAACTGTCCTGCTCTGTCCGCTACACGTCAACGCACTCGACTCCATCACGATAAGCCAAGGCTGGTCCAGTGTATCGAGAGGGCCGAGCACAGCCCTGCCCAGCCCAGCGCTTTACCAAATGGACGGCGCGCCGTGCCGTGCCGTTGCCACACGGGGCCTCGTGCCTTATCGCCCCGCCGCCCTGCCCCGCCCCACCCCACCCCACCCCGCCACGCCAGGAAGGACACGGGCCGGTGCAGCGGTGCATCATGTTCTGTGCGAGTGTGTGTCCGTGTGTGATCACAACGACTTGTCATCACCGAGGGGGGAGTGGACAGCCGCGGCAGGGCCGGGGGTGGAGGGAGGGAGACAGAGATTCTGTTGGGTGTGGCGGGGTGTGGCACGAGCGCAGCGCCACGCCCTTGCAATGGCACACATGACATATCTGCTAGCGGTACCGCGTGATCTATGATTTATACACGAGTGCCGCGCCATCCCGGGAGAGAGGACGCATAGGGCGGGGACGCACACGTTGGTCGGGAAAGGACGGAAAAAAAAAATAGAAGAGACAACCTACAGACATCCTCCACACACGACACACTGCACCATGCAGGTCAGGTCATCATCGGGCAAGTGGTGTTCGAACTCTGGTCCACGACGCAGCGGCAGCGACAACACGGGGCCGAAAACCCGTTCTAGACGACTGACCGAGCAGCAGCGGGGCGGGGCGCACACCAAAAGGGCTGGGTCCGGGACGGCCCGGCCGGCAGTCAGGCAGACAAGCTTGATCGATGACCATGACCGCGGAGCCTAGCCGGGCGGGGCGGGGCGGGGCGGAGCAGGGCGGGGAGCTTTCGCATAGCAGAAAGTCCTCCACCACGTCGCCTCACCATGTCCCTGTCACGCGTCATCTTGGCGTCGCGTCACACAGCTTCTGGCCCGGCCCGGCCCATCGCGGCAGCGTTTTATTATTCTTTTTTCACCGTCGTCGCTGTCGTCGGCAGCAGGACGACGACGCCGCCGTCAACAGGAATCCGCGCGCGCGGCCGCAGCAGGGGCCGGAGTCCCACTCGAGGATAACAGGCGTCCTGCGGGACCTGCAGGCGGCCGGCAGGCCGGGCGTAACAGCCCTCCAAATTATATCCAAACGCTTTTATTCCAGTCACAGAAGCGAGATGCGTGGCTGTTGTCGGCGGGCGACCAGGTGACGGCGCACAAAACCGAGCCGCTGCCGTGTGACAACGGCCAGCCTTTCTCACGCGTGATTACGATGTCTTCTTAAGGCCCGTGGCGTGGCCTGGCGTGGCCTGGCGTGGACTGTCGTCCTGCTGCAGCAGCCAATGACAAGGGCACACCAAATGACGTGTCGAGTCATCCCCGGCGCGCTCACCTGTGTCTGCCGTCCGGGCCTACCCCGCCCCGCCCCGCCCCGCCCCGCCCCGGCCGCAGCCCAGCTCGGCGACAATCCTCGGCTCAGGTGATGCCAGAGATAGCGCCCCCCGCGGCCCCCGGCCCGGCCCCCCTGGGGTCCCCCTAGGGCCCCGGCGGCGGCGTGGCTATCCGGCGGGGGTCGGCCCGGCGGCCGGGCCCAGGCCTATGACCAAGCTCGACCTGGCATAGACGTAGCCGCCCCCCACCCCCTCCCACCTCTGTCCTTCAGGTCCGAAACACTCTGCTGCAGACCAAAGCCAGCCCAAAACAGCACGGTGCTCGCGAGGGCCCCCTCCCCAGCCGTAGGGGAAACAACTTTGAAATTTTTGAATACCTCGTAACTCAGAAATATTCAGAGAAATGCTGAAACTCCTTTAAAAAATCAAAAAAGTTCAGTAAAATTCAGGAATATTCACCGAAGTACACAAAAATTTATGAGAAACTCAACCAAAAATAGCAAAAACTCAACAAAAATTAAAAAAAAAATTATGAAAAGTTCACTAAATTTGTACACCAAAATTCAGAGTTGTTTGCCCCTCGGCCCAAGCACGCCCCGCGGCCGGAGAGGAGATGCGTTGGCCAGCAAAATGGTCACTCGCTTGCTGCCGCTACGCTCACGATGAGAGCTGGTCATCTGCAAGGTGATCACTCACATGACATGCCTCCTCCTTCCTCCCTTCTCCCTCTCACTCCCCTGTCTCTCTCCGCCTTTCGTCGAAGCCGTCCTCATGACAAGCGGATCGCCACGCATGATGCATGGCCGGTGGATGTCTGCTCAGCCGCACAGCTAGGCAGGTGCGTTAGGCGCGGAGGAGAGGAGATGAACTGACCTAGGCCAGCCCCGTGCACGCGGCAGGGCACCGCACGCCTCGCCGGAGCAGTCGACTGCAATTTCGTCAAAATGACGTGAGGTGGACGTCCCTCTCCGTCCCTCTCCGCGCCTCCCCTCCGCCGAGCGCGGACGCGACGTCGCCTTCACGTTCGCGGATCGCGTAACGAAAGAAATGCTGCATCGCGAGCAGAGAGCGGCTGAAACCGCCTCGATAAGCGCGAAAATAACAACGCCACAAATCGAAGCGTTCGCACGGCCAAATGCAAATAAACGTCCGCGCTCCGCCCCACCCCGCCTCACCCTGCGCCGCCCGAACGATTCCCATCGGTTAATTTCGCAGCGGTGCGCCGCGTCGGGGCGAATAGCGGAGCGCGCAAAACGGCGCCAAGTTCGCTGACCGCGCCGGCCCGGCCCGGCCAGGCTCGCTGGACAGCACGCCACGCCGAACGACTGTTTGATAAATCCGACCATTAAAATAGTTATATACATTTCGTTTCTGCTGGGGGGAGGGGTGGGGATAAAAAGGTGGCCCTCTTTCCTGACAGATATGATGTGGCGTGGAGCGGCGCACAGCATGACATCCAGAAATCACCAGGCCGCAGGCGACCCGGACCGGCACCGGCACACTGTCTCTATCTTCCCAAAGCAAAGTAACACTGCCGAGAGGCTTTTTTCCCGTTTTTGTTTTGGCAGGACGACTTACTTTGTCAAAAAGCGTTTCCACCAAAAATGAATTAGTGATTGCCATTCAATTATTTTTCTCCAGAAGTACTATAATTAATTTTAATATTTTGAGAGCGAACTGCATACTGCAGAGGGGCTTTTCAGCCCTTTCGTAAATATTTCAAAATTTGTTTAAATTACTGGAATTCAAGTGCTAATTTTCTCACAACTCGAACAGCACATCTGCAGGTGGGCGCATACAAGACGGAGGGGAGGGAGGGAGCAGGCGGGACGGAATACCGATGCCGGCCGATCCGATGGCGTAAATAACGTCATCTCACTCTGAATACGGGCGCGCAGGCGCAGACACCTGATGCAGCCTCCCGGAGCGTCCCGGGCCGGAGCCGGAGCCCGGCCCCGGAGCTGCTGCACCGCTGGAGCCGGAGCCTCCCAGAGCCGCCCCTCCCCGGAGCAGGCCGGAGCAGCGAACGTGACTGGAGCTTTCTGGCGGCGATCACACATTCCGCGGTGACTCGCCTCTCCGTGCGCCCGGGCAGGAGCGGGGCGGGACGGGGCGGGGGGTGGCCCCAGAGGTAAGGTCAGACAGACACCCTTCCACATCTCAAACCCTTCCACATATTACAAGGGTGCGCGTCCGTTGCTGACCTCCTCCGTCACGAAACAAATTATGACGTGTAAAACTTGTACCAAAGCTCGACAGTATTTTTATTTTTAAAAATATGCGCTCACCAAAGGAAGGACACTAGATTGTCGCGACGGTGTGGCGGTGCGGGTACTTGCACCACTAAACTCGCGCGGCATCCTTCCGTCCGCACGCAGCAGAGGGCTGGGCCGGGCCGACCCGACCACCGCCTTGTCGATACGGCACCCCGATGACATTTCCGCGCGTTAAAAGGTCAGGCAGGCGCGCGGACGGTAAATCTTATATTGGCGATACGATAACAGCTCCCCGCGTGTCGTCTGCCAGCCGAGCGGGGCGGGGCGGGGCGGCTCCATGAGGACGCGATGACAAATGGGACGCGCGCGCCGGGCAGAGCGGGGCGCAGGGCGGCGCAGGGGTCGCCATCGGAAAGCACCTGCGACGTCGCGCAGCGGCATGCAACCAGGGGAGGGATCACTCCTCCAAAATGTGTGAAATAATTTTCTTTTAAAAAATTTTGATTTTTTGCTTTCACATTTCCTTGGTTATTCTTTTGAATTTTCAACAAAAATTTCTGTCACTTTTCGATAAATTTTGATATTTTACCCCTATTTCTGAATGTTTCAATTTTATTTGTTGTATTTATTTATTTTTTTAATTTTTTTCCCCTGAGATTTTCCGGATTTTTCTGCTGTATCTTCCTTCTCAGTTTTCGTTTTAAACTTCTTCAATTAATTTTTTAAGGCCGCACAATGATTTTCGAAGTGAACACCCCCTCGGCACGCACGACCAGCCCAGCCCATTCCCAGCCCAGGCCGCGAGCACCGCAGCGGCACGCTCAGACCCGATGCACTTGGACGCCGACCAAAGACGCGACCATCCTGTTATACACGCATTTACTACTTTGCTATACACGCGACATTTTCCGCAAATGAAATAAAGTGCGCTCACGCGCACCCCACCGCTGCCTTTGCGCTTTTCGCATTTCTTGGCGCGACGCGGCCTGGCCTGCCCTGGCCGGAGCCCCGCCCCGGACAGCCCGGTCCAGCACCTCGCCGGGCGCGCAGCATCGCCAGCAGCGAGACGAGCCCCATAAATATCCGGCCGGCGATAACTTAACAATTCATTAGGAGTGCAGCGAAAGCAGGTCACTGTTCAAAGCGCTACGCGCGCGCCGCGCCGGCCGCCAGGGGGCGCTGCTGGCCTAGCCTGCCGGAGAATTAAGGAACGACTTGGATATGCAAATCCGAGATCTCACAGCTCGACGCACGCTACTCCCTTTGAGGAGGGAAAACTGGCAGCAGCGGCGGCAACGGCACGCAGGGCCAGGGCGCGGCGGCCGCGGGGGAAACAGGATGTCCGGAGGACAGAGAGAGAGAGAGAGAGAGAGAGAGAGAGAGAGAGAGAGAGAGAGAGAGCGGGGAGGGGGGGGGGAGGGGGGGGAGGCACTGCACCACTAAGACTATGCCGAAGGGTCGTGTCACTTTCAGCCAGTGCCAGTAGCAAAGCAAAATCCCGACCCGTACTTCCTCCGTCCCCTCCCCTTGAAAAAAAAAGGGAGATAACAAAAAAACAGAAGCCGCTAGAAACGCTACAGTATAAGACATCCCTGATAAGCAGGACTTCGTGGCCTTGTGGAGGCGGGCAGGGATCAGGCCCCACCACGCCACCGCACCCCTCGGGGCCCACCTGGCGAACAGGGGCCTTGGGAACGCAGAGATCACCACGGCCGCGGGCAAAAGCCGGCAGTCGAGAAATGTGTGGAGCTTAACTAAAACGTAAGATTACGCAAAGGGGGTTGAACCAACCCATGAGGCCAAAATTGTCTACGGGCGCCAGTTACCTTTACACCAGTACCAGCCGTCGGCAACTCACAATCTTTCCTCCTCACCCCCTGCCTCTCTCTTCCTCTCGCAGCCCTCTCCCTCTCTCTCACACACACATCCTCGTCGCTGCGGCATCCTGCCTCCATTGTGGAGAGCGCACGGGGTGGCCATTGTTCGTCATATTTCCCTCACAAACGGACTCATAACATATCATATTCCCATCTCGGCACGACGAGCCGCGGCCCGCACCGGCACCGGCTAAGGCGATGGTTAGGAGGGTCCGATCCATTTCGCAGCACGACCCACACTGTGCTGTTCCTCCTCGCCCTCATCCTCTCACTGCTCTTGTTGACGGCATAAAGCACCACCACCACCCAAAACACTGTGACCCTCTCCCCACCAGTCACCAGCAACGCAAAATTCATTCCACTTACTCGCAATACGACAAAAGTGCAAAGAGCAGACGTTATACAATATCACCCGCAAACATTACACAAACCAAAACCAAAGAGCACCTCTTCCCCGCAAATCTGCCCAAACCAAAACAAGCGTTACGATTACAAATGACCCTTCCATCCAGCTTGTTTAGAGAGAGCATAATTGCGATGTAAACCGCCCTCCGCTCCCCTTTCCAACAACAACCCCTACTTTACACTATCACCCACCCACTCACACACTCACACACACACACTCTCCCTCCCTCTCCGTCAGGTTCCTCCCTGCACGCAATTTGCACACACCTCCTGTCGAGGATCCAGTAAAACACGCCAAGTCTATCAGAGGGGATGGAAGAGGGAGGGAGGGAGGGAGGGAGGGAGGGAGAGAGAGAGAGAGAGAGAGAGAGAGAGAGAGAGAGAGAGAGAGAGAGAGAGAGAGAGAGAAATAGTTTTGAAAAGACCACCGGAGCGGATCACCGCGGAAATATAATACATATTTCCCCCCTTTCCCCAGTAATAACGCACCAAACTATACACGGGCGGGGTACTATAGAGAGGGCGGGTCACAAGGGGGAGCCAAGCGGCCGAAATAAACGCCCCTCTGCCCCGCCGGCCCGGGCCGGCGTGCAACGCAACCCTCCCGCTCCATAGGAAGGGTTTCGCCGGTCGTCATCCTCAATTATGACGTCGCCCGGCCGGCCGGCCGGGCCAGCGGTTATGAAGAGCTTGTGGAGCAGAGCGTCATTACGTACAAAGGGGGCTGCCCATTGTGTGTCCCAGTTTGTACCAACACCGCGCAGACTATTAATAAAGGGGAGGGGTAAAAAAAATCGACGAGGCATAAGCGATATATAGTGAGGGAAAAAATAGATTCCAAAAGAAATCCCGTTGCGCGAGCGCGTCTGTGTGTGTGTGTGAGTGTGTTAAAGCTTACATACGGGCTGACACAGAAGTGCGGGCAATTGGTTCAGAGAGCGCAGCGCGCGGGGAATAAGGCGGTGGCGGAAATACACTGTCGGGGTAAAAAGTGACATTTTTATTCTCTCTCGCGGCGGCTGCGGCGGCCGCGGACGGCGACGTGGTCGTCGACACGACCTTTGTGGTGCGTTCAGCCCCCTTTCCTCTACCCTCCTTCGCGCGCGCTACTAGCGTTTTCTGGGGAAGGGAAAAAAATTCATATCAAGAGGAAGAAAATAAAGTGTGAGAAGGAAATGGGCGGGAAAGGGGAAGCGATGGACGAAAAAGGGGCGGAGGGGGGGGGGTTAGGGTAGGGAAGTAAAAGGAAGGGTCGTAACTCGGCGGCCGTCCTGACGCCACGGGCAAGGTAGGCTGGCTGGGTAGTAGCGGAGGATGGTGACACATTTGCGTGCAGGGACGTCGTTCGAGGCACTGGAGGGGAGTGGAAAGGGCTCAACCCAGCCCCACCCGACTCTTGTCTCCCTCTCTGCTACTCGCGTCACGCTCGCATGCTCGCAGACTTCGCGAAAACGAGATTTACTCCGTTCCACGGCCTGTTTGATCAAGTCTGCCCAAGTTTTCGGCCTCCCTTGCTGCCTTGCGTCACTTTGACTTTTCCACAGGGGGGTGTATGCCGGAGGGAAGAGCGTGGAGGGAGGGGGGGGGGGGCGGGAGGAAGGGAGGCCCTTGTGGTAAACTATGATCAATTCCCCGTTTTTCTTATATGAAACCCGGAGAAATTGTAAAAGGCGGCTTTTATTCTCCTAAAGGAGAACACTTTATCGAGAGGAAGTCACTTATACAAGAAGTACAATTACTTTTTTGGCTTGTAATTTCTTTTAATTTTTTTTTTTTTCAATTTGATTTTTCAAAAAACATTCGGTCATTTTTTGATAAATTTTGATCTTTAACCCCAGTTTTTTAACGTTTTAATTTTATTTCTGTCTTTGTTCATTTTTTCTCGATTTTTCGGATTGTTCTGCCTTCTTCTTGATTTTTTTTTTATTTTAAATTCTTGAAATGACTTTTTTTTTTGGGGGGGGGGGGGGGGTACAATGATTTTCCGAAGTGACTCCCCCCCCCCTACCCCTCGCTCTATATAGCAATGCGAGCAGTCGCGACACTGGCTGGGCCGGAGCCGCGCCGCGCGGAGCTCTGCCAGTGCAGCCGGGTAAGTGCCGCACGGTCCCGCAATGATATACGCACGTCGTTACCCACCTCCTTGCCATCTTATAATTGCTCTATAAACGTGTCCGAAAGATTTTATAGCGGCTGATCCAGTGCAGCTGCAGGTGGGGCGGCGCGCTGCCGCGGCGGCGGAGCAGACGGCAGCCATCTGATCTGACCAGCTGATTGATATTTGGACGCACTGCAAAGAGGCGGCGGCGCGTGGTGCAGGCAAGAGGTGCGGAGAGGTGGGGAAAATGAGGGGGGGGGGAGTTATTGGCTACCACTTCCTCGTACTTTAAATCGCGACTAGAAGCACTAACGGGTACGGGTACTCCGATAATAAGACGAGAATAACTTTGTAGCAGTGCTATGAATATTGAGAAATTCGAGCATGCGCTTAGAGTGTATCAGCGTGAGCGTCAACGCGTGCTTGTAAAGGAGAATACGAGAGAGAGGGAGAGAGAGAGAGAGAGAGAGAAAGAGAGAGAGAGAGAGAGAGAGAGAGAGAGAGAGAGAGAGAGAGAGAGAGAGAGAGACCGAGCAAAGAGTCACACACGCATAGGGCGGGTACCGGTATCGCCTGCTCGGTACGCAGGCCAGTGTATTAAAATCCGTGCCAAACTATAAAGACTACGTATAAAATGAGGAGTAAACGCAGAGCGCGTGCAGACAGAGGGAATGTGCTGCACCTCCAGGGAGTGAGGGCGCTCCGTACGTGACGCCGCCCCGCCCCGCCCCGCCCCGCCCCGCCCCGCCCCGTCGTCCTGTCTGCTGCGGCCGCGAGTCTCTAAGGTTCCCAGAATGACGCCTCGCCTCGACCTGAACGCGACGACATTGCTGCTGCTCAGTCCGGTGCTGGGTACGGAAAAAAAAGGAAATTGCTGCACCGAGCCCGAATTCTAGTTAGTTTTAAGACTGCTGAACGTTTCTAGTTAAAAATATAACGAACACTTAGTTAATACCGCCAAAATTTCGTAACAAAGGAAATGTAACTCCTTATCGAGGAAACAAACAACGATGGTGACAAAAGCAAACCATGAATAGGACTTCGTTCTCGTCTTGGATGACCTAAATATTGCTGATAGAAACGGTTCATTGTCTTTAATCAAACTAAAGACAAAGTTCGGGGAACAAACATGCTACGTTTTTCTTATTTTCCGTGCGGGGTGAAAGGTGCAAGGCGCGGCGCCTGCCGCACACAACACGGTGACCCCTCACCCACACCCGGGCCGCGGATGCTGTAAAGCAGCCCAGCAGAAAACACTTTGCTTTCCTACTCCCATGTTTGCTTCCCTGATGCGCGCTTTGCTCTTCTCGGAACGGCGGCCCGGCCCGACCGGCCCTGTCTGCAACCGCGACGAGCGAAGCTAAAATAAAAATACTGTACGCTCATAGTGAGTACGGCTAACGACCGGCGGCGCGGCGCGGCGGCATGGCGCGGGGCACCGGAGCGAACCCAGCCCACCGGGCGGAGTGTAAAACACACGGACAGAACACGGCGGAGTTTAGCACTTCATCAGAAAAACCGAAGCGATGCGGTCCTTCATTCAGAGGGAAATCTAACGAAGAAACGGAAGGGGCCGTCCGTCGTGGCGTATTTTGTCACCCGCTACAGAAGTGCGGATTCGCGCCTCGAGTTCGACAGCATCGCTGGCGTCACATCGACTACTCGAGGACGTCGGAGTCAGCCCGACCCGTAGGCCCGGAGAGCCCGGGAGAGGCACAAATACACACACACATGCACACACACACACACACACACACACACACACACACCGGCCGCCCTGCCCTGCCTGCCCTTCTCCCCTCCGTGCTCCTCTCCCTTCCCCCCCCCCCTCTCTCTCTCTCTCTCTCTCTCTCTCTCTCTCTCTCTCTCTCTCTCCTCTCCCTCTCTAAACACCATTGTGTGCCGTCGATTCACGATTTGAAGCGGCAGAGCGCGCTGCAGCCGCGCTTTTGAGGAGGCGACCCTAGAAGCGCAGCATCACGCTTCCCCATAAAGGACACGTGTGTGATTCACGCCCGCTCCGCCCCGCTCCGCCCCGCCCCGCTCCGCCCCGCCCCGCCCCGCCCCGCTCCGCCCCGCCCCGCCCCGCCCCGCTCCACCCCACTCCGCCCCGGTAGGCCCGCGCACCAACAGACCGTCGTGATACAGCGAGAGGAGGAGGGAGAGAGTAAAATGTCTCGGAGAAGCAGTTTCCTGCCCCTTCCTCCTCCTCACGCCCTCATACCTGCATATCTCTCTTTCTCTCTACTCCTTTTTCCTCTTTGCCGCTCCATTTCCAGCACCCAAAAAATATTATTCGCACGGCGAGGCGACCCGCGACGCCAAAAGCGGTACCACAGCGAAAACGTGCCGGCCGCCCGCATCGGCGAATACTGCACGGTCTCCGAGCGGCGTGGCGCGGCGAATGCGTTTGGAAAGCAAAACTGTCGCCGGCCCGGCTCTGCCCTGCCCTGCCCTGCCCTGCCCGGCCCGCACGAACGGGACGGTATGGGACGTCGACCCAGGCAGGGGCGGGGAGAGAGGGGCGTATCTCTCTCGCTCTCGCAAAAGGGCGCGCGCGCGTTCAATTCTCGCAGCAGACACTGGAAAACATTCGCTGCGGCAGGAAGATTTTTTGACCAGCTCTACTCCACCAAAATCACTGCGTAAACTGCATTTTGTAGATTTACGAAAAAAGTTGTAAATTTAGCGCAGCCTATGCTTATTCGTGATTGAATTTCAAGAGGATACGTAGTGCATGTAATTTTACGATTTGTAATTGCAATTTTATCACTCAACTTCGTTGGAATACTCGTAATAAACCTTTCGTTTATTTTTCACAGAGATTCCACCAAAGCTGTCAACAGCAAATTCCAAATCCATTACCGCATTATGAGATTTTAAGAATCGCGAAACTTGAAATACTTTAAGCCCTCGCGTACGAACGAGCGAGAGTACAAACGAAAGGGAGAGCTAACGAGAAGGGAAGAGAGACAGAGAAAGGCTTGTGGCGTTGGAGGTGAGGAGGAAAGAAACGACGGTTGGCGTCATATTTCAAGTTGCAATCCCGTCTCCCCCCCCCCCCCCCTTCCCAACCTCCCCTGCCGTTCGTGCCTCACTCCTCCGCTTCCCAAGGTGAGAAGTGATTTCTGATACCTGTGGTAAAATTTCTTCCCCGAGCGTCGCGGCGGCCGGCTGGTCGGTCGGTCGACCGGCGGTGTCGGCCGGTGCGAAACAAAAAGCGAAAAACTTTTGCTCGGCCGCACAGGGTGTAAGCTCGGTACCACGACGGCGGCTAGCGCCCCGGCGTCGTAAAAAAAAATTGTTTGCTCAAATGGTTCATCAGGCGCCGCCGCAACACGCGTAAAAAAAAAGGCCGACACCAATAACGACTAGAGTCCTTGAACCTGTACAGGGGGTCTGCAGAAAGGCGGTGAGTCGGTACACTCTCCCGCTCAGACCGAGCCACGCCCAGAGTTACCAGAAAAGTTAGGGAGAAAAAAAATATGCAATACACCTGTGTGCAGATGGCGGTATCCCCGCCTGCCTATAGGCAACTCCCCTGCTCTCGTGCCCAGACGTTGCCTAGTAGGCAGGCGGAGATACAGTCCCGTTAGGCACAGATGTATTGCGCAGTACTTTGCCGAACTTTCTGGCAAACTCTGCCACGCCAGGGTGTCACGCTATCCTCACCTCACACACCGACAGTGTTTCTACTTCCGATTGCGCAGCAGGGCAGTGTGACGGCAGTAGCCGGGTGTCGGACGTCCGCATCAAGCGGGAAACCGGAAGCCTCGCGAAAAGTAAATGGGTGCGAAATTGTCTGAAAATCGGGAGTGGGGGAGCAGCTGAAGCAGCCGGTCTGCCGTCCCGGCCCGCCGCGCGCCCCGACGCGACGGGAAAATTGGCCCATCGGTGAGCGAGCCGGGACGAGCATGCGAGCGCGCCCGTGCGTCCGCACGTCACGCAACGGACCAGAGCCGTACCGACCAGGGCCCCCGGGCCCCGGGCACCAATACACCTCACGGCTATCACGGTTTAGTTACTTTTAAAAAGTATATCTATATATATATTTTTTTTAAATATAAAATTTGTATATGTTAAACATCACCCTTGAGTCACCTGCCCGGCCCAGGCCCATCAGCCGCTCCGATATCGAAACCTCCATACCTGCAACAACAACAGAAAAAACACGAATGAGAGGCGAAAACACTGTGCAAAATAGTTGTAGGTTACAGGAAAATTTTCCATGAAGTGGAGTTGCAAAATAACAGTCGCAGATCGTAAAATCACAAGCACTCAATATCGACATAAAATTTATAATTAAGAGCAAGGAGCCGGCGTTGTAAATTTACAACATATTTCATAGATCGTAAATCTACGAAGATACTTTTCCCAGTGAACTAAGAAACAAGCGACGCTTGAAATCAGACAGTGGCGCAGCGAGGCCCGAGCCGAGCAGCAGCGGAGACACACTCGGTCCAGAGAGTGCTCCACGATAATCACTCTGCCCTCCGCCGCCGCAGCTGCAGTACGTCGTGGGGGATTCTCGAGAACCGGAGGAGACAGAGGGATTTATGCCCTTGGAGGGGGAGCGGGAGGACTGCAGCGCAGCGGGATAATTGCACGGCAAAACACTCGAGTGTCACTGCGAGGGCACACAGAGCGCGCCAATGGCCGCCCCGCCCCGCCACGCTCCCCGTCCGGACTTCCGCCGCCAGGCCCCGCCAGGCCCCGCCAGGCCTGGGCCCGGCCATTCTCTCCTCACTCTATTTCTCTGCGCCCACACGGTGGGGCCCGGCGGGGCCTGCCAGGGCGTGCCCACCCATGCGTCAACACGTCACATGGGAAGTGACGCTCCTTTTGTCTCTCGGAGGTAAAGAGAAAGGAACGGGTCAGGGCCAGAGAGAGAGAGAGAGAGAGAGAGAGAGGGAGAGAGAACACTGAAAAGCGATTTCAGTTACTGCCTCTCCCCGCCCCGCCACTCTCTTACTGTCTCTCCCCGGTCCCTTACTCCGGTGTCAATGTCAGACTGGCGCAGGCGGGCGCAAGGCAAGGCCCTAGGGCAGGGCTGGGTCTCTCACACGGAACAAGAGTAGCGGGGGAGGTGGGGGGGGGGAGGGGCAGCACCACACTATACGAGTCGCGGCAGAAATAATTACCAGAAGAGAGCGTCGGGGTTGCGTTCCTGAGCGATGCACTCCCCTTCGCTTGCTTCTCTCTCTCTCTCTCTCTCTCTCTCTCTCTCTCTCTCTCTCTCTCTCTCTCTCCCTCCCCTGACTCACACGGTCTGCTCACTTACTCCGAAGCCGCCTTAGGCAGAGCAGGCACTGCACGGCCGGCCAGGCCAGGGCAGCGAGTACTGATTGAAATTAAACTGCCGTTTAATTTCTGCAGGCGAGTCTCGGGCCGAAGCCGGGGTGGGGCTCGCTGCTATACGGGTAGGGCACGATGCATGAGGGATGAGGATGAGGCGCGTCACACGAAATTAAGTTATAGGAACGCTGCGGCGGAGTGTTGCTCAGGCCCTCTGATATGACCGACGCAAAACTTCATGAACGATGTACGGCAGTTTATCAGCTGTATATATACGCATTGTTGTGACACGCACCCGCTGGAACATAGATGTCAAACAGTGTTTTGCAAAGCATGGAAAACAAAATCACGACAAGAAAAAACAAAAGAAAGAAACTTTACGCAGTCACGCACGCGCTAAATCATGACGCCACCGGAACTGACACTTAATGAAGCTTAAAGAAATACACGTGGCGCAACATTTTGATTTATCCGCCGACTGAATTGTAATGACTTGGCCGCGCGGCCCGCGCCCCACCACGCCACGCCGAGTCGCCCGGAGCGGCGGGTAGTGTTCATACGGCCCCCATACAATGTCGTCCCTCATACGGCCCGAGAGAGCCACTCGGAGCGGAGGTCTAAATCAGACGGCGCGGAATTCGAAACGAAATATGCTAATAGAAATGCACCTCTGCAGCGAGCGGGCGCGCCCGCCGCCTGCGCTGCCCTTTCAAATAAGCTATCCACTACACATTTGTCGCACCACCCAGACTCCCACCTACCACCCCACCCGGCGTCCTAAGCGGGCGTTATATGCACAAAAGAAAAGAGTTGCAACAGCGGAGGCAAAACAAAATCAACGCCACAAAATGTCGCTGCGAAGCGCAATCAGACGGGATTGGTTGGTCGCGCGCCGCTCGGCACAAGCAGGCAGAGACGTTGACTGCGAATAATGCACGTCGCCACAACAGGTTGCTGCCGATAAAGAGGTGAACGGGGAGTCGTCGCGTCCTCATCCTCGAGGGAGTCACCCGCTGACGGCCCCCCGCCGGGACGACACTTTTTACAAAAGGACGCGCGACCCGCTGCCCCCTCCCACCCCCGCGCATGCACGCGCACACACACACTCGACCGGTCCGCTATACGCCCGGCCGGCCAAAGCGTTGTTTATTAGGCACACTCCGGGGCGTGGCGCGGCGTAGCGGATCGCGGCGTGGCGCGGCGGTGTTGTCACCCGGCCAGCGGGGGGACCACTCCCACAGGCACACATAGGACCCGACCCGCGCGCGCCTGCCAGGACATAGCGAGCCTCGGGAAGGGAACGAAAGAAAGGGGAAAAAAGAAAGAAAAAATATGTACGGTCCGTGTGTGCAGCAGCGACGGACCGAAAAGTAGTAAAAAGAGAGAATTTGTCAACGCTGTCAGCAACGACACAAAACCGCGATCACGTTGTTGCTTTGGGAAAAAAAATATAGTGCCTTGCGTAAACCTGAGTCACCCTTTTTCAAATCAACAAGGAACGTGGCGGTACGCGGTCAATAGGTTAAGAGAGCTTGAATCTGGCTGCCTGCCATTGTGACGTACAATCTCATTGGAAATGTGTCCCTTGAAACAGCTACTAAAACTTGGACACTTTACTTTACGCGTATGTTACGGGGCTCTGTGTGTGTGTGTGTGTGAGTGTGTGTCAGAGGGTGTGTGTGTGTGTGTGAGCACGTAAATACCTCACCACGCCGTGTCGGTCCGACCGTTCGGAGATGCAATGCTTCATTTCTCACGTGAGGCGGTCCCTCCCTCCCTTCCAAGAGTGACTTATTGCCGCGCGAAAACGTTCGCGTGACGATCCCAACTGGACTGAGCAATAAGTACAGGACTTCCCCACAAGTTCCACCGTAAGTTTAGCAGGCGATAGAATTCAGCGCGGGTACACAGCACTGAGACTAGAGGCTATATCACCTGTCTCCGCACACAAGTGAAATACGAAGAATGTTCCTTTATTCCTTTTAGTTTTAAATTAATTAATTCAAATGAACCCACCCATAAGGCGTTTCATTATATTGGAAGTAAATGGGTTTAGCGCTCGTTAACTTTCCACTGTTGGCTCTGGGCTGCGCTGTGACGCGCGCCCCCGGGCCCGTGGTGACCTCGACGCACGAGTGGCGGCAGAGCACGCGTGACTCAGAGAGCGTCCTGGGGCAGGAAGGGCAAGGGTACCTGGTACCTCCTCTCGGAGGATTCAAAACAACGGCGTGATTTCCAGCATCAAGGAGAGCGGAGGTACCCCCGGGTACCCCCGGGTACCTCTGGGGCCGGCCCGCGCACCGCACGCGATACCTCGCCCCGGGCGTACAGGGTCACCACAGGCCCGGAGAAAATCAAGACGACAGCCTGCTCCGGAAAATAAAAATATTTTTTTTCTTTTACAAGTCTCTCAATGAAAATAAAAGTCGCGTCTGATACTATATGGGATATGACTCGGGCCCACGCCTCGGCTGCCCGTAACGCAGCTTGGTATCAATCATAAGAGACGCGTTTAATACACACCGAGTGCGCCTGCCCGTCGCTCACAGGTTCCGCCAACGCCCCCTGTCGTCACCCTGGGAAACTATAAAACCCGACCCGCACTCCGGTACGGCAGACCGAGGAGATCCGTCACCCGCGCGCTCGCGAGCACACACACACCTGGCAAGGCAAACCGAGGGGTCCTTCACTCAAAGACATCATAGTGTACACCCTAAAACAAAATCAGTAAAAAATATTTCAAAAAATATTTCCAAAATTCAAGAAAAATCAGAAAAAAAATCAAGAAAAATCAGGAAGAAAAAAGTATCAAGAAAAATCACGAAAAAAACAAAAAAATCGGTGTAATCTTGAAGTTTTCGTAAAGGACCTCTCGAAGCAAAACCGCTTAGCCTCGCAAATAAAATAGCTTGTGATATCCGCACAGATATTTCAAACGCACAATAAAGGCATGTTCTTGTCGAATCGAATAGGAAGAGGGAAATTACGAGACATCGGAAGCACGCCACCGCCGCACCGCACCGCGCCTCGCCACTCCGTCCGGTCGGTGGTGCGGCCGACACCCCATCACTGCCGGGGCGGGGCGGGGCGGGGCGGGGCGGGCGGCAATTAGACCGCCTATCACAGGTGGCGCGGGGTGGCGGCCTGCGACACGGAGCCCATTTGTGTGAACTGCCTCCCGACTAGGACGGCACCGTGTGGAGTGGAGTGGAAGTGAGACTCCGGGCTCCGGCTCCGGTTCCGGTCTGGCGCCGCCGCCGCTCACTGCTGCTCCGGCACAGCGCCCGTGCCATACCCGGGAGTGAAGGGCGTATATATATGCTGGAGAGGGAGAGAGAAGTGAGAGAGAGAGAGAGAGAGAGAGAGAGAGAGAGAGAGAGAGAGAGAGCTCATAATCAGCCCGTTGTTCCCCGGCCGCGGCCGCCCACGCCGCGCCGCCGCCAGGTCGCTGACCCTGGCCGCAGCCACCCTTAGCGTGAGGGTGCTAAACGCGACCGCCTCGGGAGTTTAGACGGCGGCCGCCAACAACGTGCGAGCGCCGGCGTGCTGCGCCGAGCCGCGCGCACCGTAACATCGGTTTAACGGAAACAAAAAGAACGAAAAGAAAACTGGAGAAAAAACCCGAAAGCAAAGGCGATTCTCCCATCCCAGGCCTCGGGGCGGTTCGGCCGGGTGCTCGGCTTAGCCGCCGCGACCCTCGCGATCCTTATGGTCCCATAGTCCACCATGCACGCCGCGCCCGGGGCACCCCCCCCCCAGCCCTCCCCGGGGGACGTAATTCCGAATAACACGCAAAGCCAGAGCGTTAATTCAGGCCCATCTCGAACACGCGCGACCGGGCCGGGGCGGGCGGGACATTGGCGTAGCTGAGCTGGGCCCCGGGCTCCGGGGCGGGCCGGCAGCCCCCAGCTCCGCCACCGGCCCGTCCCGGCCGCGGCATCGCGTGCCAGCCAGCCTCCCGGGCCCTGCGTGCGCCCGGCCCGCCCCGCCTGCGCGCGCATTGCTGGGCTGGGCCGGGCCGGGCTGAGGATTAGGCCCCAGGGCGCTCCGATTTGCGCAACATCGACGGCATAGCAACGCGCCCTGCCAATGCCCGACCCACCAGGAGAAAAAAGTTTCCTATCATCTAAAATCTAAGAACAGCGATCGAAATTTTTCTCTACTTACGCAGTTAAAAGCTTACGCTGATATCACTGTAAGCTGCACTGAACTACGGAACCCTGCAGCGCTGTAGCCTAGGTTGATTCTCACCGTAGGTCACAGTGAATATCAGTGAGAGTTACATTGATGCTCCCTGGATCACTGATCGCTGCAGGTAACATTGAAATTCGCCGTAGCTTACACTGATATTTCCTTAAGCTTCAGTGATGCAGGGTAGCACACTGAAATTCAATTTATGTGACGTCACATTTTTTAAAATGTGAAAACTGTCACAATGGTAAGAATGTTATGTCACATTTGTTTTAACGTGAATCGATCGGAATAAGCGTGCTGAATCTTACAGTCACTTTCAAAAGAATGTGACAATAATATCCAAAAGAATGTGACAGTTTTCAACATAAAATATAATGTGACGTCACAGTAACTGAACAACAGTGTGAAAATTACTGTAAGCTGTAATAGTGAAGAAACCGCGTTCCGTTATTTCGTGGATATATTTTTTTTGTAGTATTCCATATTATTTCTTATTTATTAAATCAGAATATACCAATTCTTGCAAGCAGAGTCCTTCTTGCGCTTGACATTCTCTCTCTCTCTCTCTCTCTCGCTCTCACGGCACTCCCACACGCATGCAGACACACATACCCGCACCACCACCGGAAGGATGCGAGCGCCGCGTCGCGCCGCGTCGGTTTTACGACTGAGCACTTTAGGCTGGACGGTGACCAAAAGCCACAAAGCAGATAAGGACGCACTCTGACGTGATATCGCACGGTGCGGGGCTTAAAAGCGGGCGGGGCAGCCGCGGTCCGACGACAACTCGGTGAAGGAGAGAGGGGCGGGGTAACAGTATGCTAATCACACGGCCCCGCCCCGCCCCGCCCCGCCCCGCCCCGCCCCGCCCGGCACGGGCTCGCGCCAGGCCAATAGCCAAGGAGTCGCCCCGTCAGCAGCACAGGGAAAGCTGGCCCGACCAAATGTCACTGCGCATTTTGCTCTTCGCCCCGCCCCGCCCCGCCTTATGCGAGTATGCATCAGTTCGGCGGAGTGCGCGGCCACGGGTCTACGCACACGCTCAAACCACCTCAGAGTGAAATTTGGCGCGCACACCCCCAACCACCACCGACTCTGCTCGGTGCTCGCGCCCATACGAGAGAGAGAGACGGGTAATTAAATGACGCCCCGCCACTCCCACTACCCCTCCCCCCTCCACCCCCCTCCCTCCCCACCACTACAACTATACGAGCTTCGCACATCGTGCGCTCTAATTACCGAATGGAGGTGGCGCGGGGAACTCACACTCTAAATGTCAAGGGACAATTTTTGTCCATTCCTGGTGACGTCTGTGTGCACAACTTGCAAGTTGCGATTTAGTAACCACGCAATGACAAATTTACATCTTTTGCTGGACAAAATGAACAATAGTCCAGCAAACAAGTTACGAAATTGTCTCTTTATAAGTTGTGCACACAGACGTCACCAGGAATGGACAAAAATTGTCCCTTGACATTTAGAGTGCAGGCGCATGTCTTCAACCTGTTCGCAACAGCTCAGAGAGTGAAGAGAAGGGGGGGGGGGGGGCACCACCTGATGCATATCAGACTCACTCCGCTCGCTGCTGCACTCCTTTGGCCAAAGTCACAGGAAGGAGGAGATGGGTATATACGCTTCTGCTCCGTCATGTGTGTGCTGGTGATGCAGTGCGCAGGGTCGATGCTCGCACCTGCCCCGCCTCCTCCTTCCTCGCACCTCTCCGCTTTACCTTCACACGTCCGTCAACACCGCATCACGGCACACATAGCGGTACCGCGGGTCGAGTAGGGGACCGCGGCAGCGCGCATTCAATAACGAAAATATCCTATATATACATCTCCCGAAGTGTTAGGCAAAAGAGCTAAGCAGCAGAGCGACCATAAAGATTTTTTTTTACGCGAGGGTGGTGAGAAATAAGACCCGCCGCGGAGAGGTACGATTTTTCGGGTTTGTGGTCGAATGATGACGTCGCAGCCGGACGGGGGGCGGGACCGCGCGGCTCTGCCGTTCACCTCGGGCACGTGCTGCCGGCCCGACGTGAGCTTGTCGCCACGCCAATGATGGGAGGGGAGGGGAGGAGGGGAGAGGAGGAGGAGGGGAGAGGAGGGGGAGGGGGGGAGGGGGGAGAGGAGAGGTCCGAGCCGCGCGAGGAGAAGAGTCTGAGCCGCGGAGAGGAGAGTCCGGACGCAGAAGGTCCAATTATAAAGCTATTAGTGCCCGTTGCGTTGCGGTGCGGTTTGAGGTTTGGGTCCGGAGGAAGCTGGCCTGGCCTGGCCTGGCCTTAGCCTAGAAGCCCCCCACCTGCATCGAGGAGTAAGTCATCTTCCATCAGTCAACAGCGAGACTGCTGCTGAGCAAAGAGAGAATAAATCACGACGCTAACGAACGTGGGCGTGGCGCGGCGCGCCGCACTAATCGCTACACTACTGACGGTAAAACAAAATGAATGAAAGAGGAGACCCGCTTTTATCTGTCCGAGAGACGACGGGGAAGACCAGTTCATCTACTGAGGGTTCGAACCAGCTCTTCGCGTTAGAGCTAAACGGAAAACAAATATATAAAGGATATTTTTGGTGCAATGTGTCCCCTGATAGAAATCCGAAATCCGATACGCAATGCTTGGCGTCAAACATGAATATCTTTGGGCAGTCAAAGCTCAAAGCGCCTCGGTCAATTCACACGGTCCGGCCAGCTCCGCTCCACCCACTCATGACCCTATCTACATCTCTCTTCTCTAGACCCATCGCGCCAGCACCAATAACGCATCACATCCCGACAAATTCCGAGGCGAAAAAAACAACAACAACATACATCGCGCGCCTATCTCCTTTTTTCTATAAGAAATTAAGAGCGCGGCAGCACCTTCAGCTGCGTAATGCAACGAGAGTGTGGCCTGAATTAAACATCCGCTGTGAATGTGTGTCTATGTGAGTGTGCGGGTGTGTGTGTGTGTGTGTGTGTGCGTGTGTACAAGGGAGACAGAGAGAGAATAAAACACAAAGCCCGTTAGGCATCACGCTACTCCGGCCCGACAATTACATCCACTACGACACTACAAGCCTTTGGAGCGGGCCCGGCCGGGTTGGTGCGGGCCCGGCCTCCCCCCAGCGTCCACTCTGAGAGCCCGCGGCGCAGAACGGGACAACACACACAAACACACACACGCACCTCATCTCTGCCACACACTTGCCGGAATCCTTCTATATATAGCTCTGCTCCAATTCTGAACACACACCAAAATTCCACCTCCATCACACGTCGCAAAATTTCCCGCCGTTAGACAAAATTATCGTTCCCTTGGAACGGGCAGCAGGAAAAAAAATCACACCATCTTCATAGATGACGATGCCATTAACCCCCTCAAGCCCCCATATAATATCGGCCGCCCCCGCTATGTAGGCAACCGGCGGCGCGGCGGGAGGCCGGACCAGACCGGCGAATGGTTGAGTGATGGTTGCAGGGCGTGCGCGGGCGGGGCGAGGCGGGGCGGGGTGGGGCGGGGCGGGGCGCTCCGCAATCACTCAACCGCCCCTCCGCCCCACACTGCCCCCTGCAGGGGGTCATACATAACTCAGGCGCGTGTCGGGGCGGGGCGGGGCGGGCCGCGCAGCGAGGGCCATCCTCCCCTACATCGACGTCACGGCCACGGCACGGACCCCCAGCCCAGCCCAGCCCATGCCCCTAGCGCCGCCCGGGTCCGTCGTGGACTGTACGCCGGGCAGGAGATGCGGATGCGGACTCCAAACCTGCACCGCCTTGCCCTACTGTCTACAGAGCACAAGAAATGTGATCACAATTTCCAAACTTCTTTTTATTTTCCTCCGGACTGCTTGGGTGGCAGGGAGATATCGTTGGTGGATCCCTATACTCCTACCTGCTATTTGCTTCTTTATCGAGCCGAGGAAACGCCGCAGGGGCGTATCAGAGGGAGACCTTGGAGAACAAGAAGCAGGCTAGCACGCAGGCACTCGGGGCAGCGTGGCGGCGTTTATGTGGAAAAAGACGCGCTGGGATGAGACGAGGAACAAGTGTGACCCTCGCTCATCCCCTCCGCAGGGGACAGGCGCGCACACATTACTCCCTAGCTCGCTCTCACTCGCACTCTCTCCGCGTCGCCGAGTCGGGAAGGCAGAGCACCAATTTTTCAGCCACCGTTACTTTTTCCGCTCGCGCCTGACGCTCCCTCCCTCTCTCTCCCTCTCTTGCTCTGCCCCTCTCACTTTTTCTCTCTCCCCTATCCCCCCTTCTCTCTCTCTGGCCGCTCTGTCTCTGCCGGGCCATAAAACTCGTCGCTGTAACGCTTTACACTGTTGGTGGCTGTCGCCCCTCTCAACGCCACGCTACGCCCCGCCACGCCCCCCTAGTTCACCTACCGCAGCCCCGACCGCGACAGAGAAAGAGAGAGGCACAGAGGGTGTCCCGAAAGTGGAGGAGAGGAAGAGAGAGCGCGAGAGAGGAGGGCGGGGCAGTTAATTATTTTACATGAGTCGTGAGACAAAAGCGTCCGGGCCGGGCGAGCGGCTGCACGGACGGGTGGGCCTGGGCCGGCCTGGGCCCAACCCTGGCGGCCGGGGATGGGGCGGGATGGGACTCCTGCGCGCTCTGGCCTCGATCTTATTAGGGGGCCGCCCCGCCCCGCCCCACCCCACCCCACCCCGCCAGCGCGGTTTGTCTGGAAACCACGAGTCACCCCCGTGTCACGACGCCCGACCCCCCGCGCGGCGCCGGGCGGGAGGGAGAGAGCGAGCAGCCCTGCCGGGCGCAGCCGCACAGAAATGGCAACTATAAGGGGTTAAAGCAGACATGAGAATCATTGGGAATGGAGGACAAAGCTTTGAACCAGAACGCGAAAAACAACTCTACACCGAGGGGGAAACAACTCAGAATTTTACACGTTATGTAATTTTCGAGAATTTTCGTGAATTTTGTGTAAATTTATATGGATATTTTTTTTCATTTTCACTTAAATTTTACCTGAATATCTGTGAAATGTTTTGTAAATTTTTCTGTTATTCTGAATTTTGAATGATTCTGAATTTTTATGAATTTTCCTGAATTACGAGTTGTACAAAAAATGGAGAGTTTGTTTCCCCCTAGCTCTACACTCACTCGCAGCTTGATATACCAATTCAGACCCACGTGCGGCTCGAGTTGAATCTAATAAAGCGCTGCTGCTCCATATGGTTCCACGGCTCGTCCGAAAAGCGAGCGCGGGGCATCAAACAGGATATGATGATGTAGACAGAGGAACAACACGGCGGCGGGCCGAGCGGGAATGGACGCAGCAGGAGCAGGGGAAGCGGCGCGTGTGCGCAGCGCCAACGCCACGGTAGAATATCTGCGACCGAGAGCGAGCGCGCGACGCGACACGGATCACCCCGGCGCGCTCGGCGCCCCGCCCCGCTAGGTGTGAACGACAGTTAGTCTCTATCCCGCTGCTATCGCGGCAGACGGCAGGGCGCGGCGTTAAATAGGTGGCCGGATAGGAGGAGAGAAGACACGTGTGGCCCCGCCCCGCCCCGCCCCGCCCCACCCCGCGCTCGACAGACGGAGAGGAAAGTAAGGAAAAGGCTTTTAGTCTGGGCGCGCCGGCGCAATCGCTTACACACCGCCCAATTCCGATATGGCGCCCGGCCGGCCTCATTCCTCTTCTTTCCTCCGCAGCGCAGCGCGCCATCGTATAAAACACCCCGCCGATAAGAACCCGTTTGTAATCATTTCGATGTTATTTGGTCGGGATGGGCGGGGCGGGGCTAGGCGGGGCGGGGCGCCCGCGGGGTTCTGTCCACCACCGTCGTGTCCGGTCCGGTCGAGTCCACGCACCACCCCCGGGCGGCGATAGCATCGAGCCTCATCATCAGAACCCTTATCACAGCACCACCCATCCCATCCAACAGGGCGGGGGGCGAGGGGCAGCGACCACCCCCGCCGCGCGGCGGTACATAGCCTTTAGCTGATGAAAAGTAGCCATTACGGGGGAGAGCTGCGGGGAGAGAGACAGAGAGACAAAACGTGAATGGACGGAGAAAGAGAAAGAGAGCAAATGAGAGAAAGAAGTGTCCACCGCGCGCGCACCACACCAAGTTTGTATCGGAACGCACATGGCTGTCCGCGACGCAGACGGTAACCGCGCCCCCGACAGAGAGAAAACAGAAAACACGAACATATTCATTGATGATGTTTGGTTTGCTTCTGCCCGCGCCTCACCCCGCCCCGGCTGGTCGTGCTCGTCGAGGGGGTGGCATCATGGCCAGGGCCAGGCAGGCACGGCAGCGATATCACGGCAGCGCGCACCCGCTCCCCACGGAGCCGTTCGTCTGCGACTGGCGCCGCGCGGGCAGACGCATTGTAAGAAGAAGTCTCGGGGCGGGGCGGGGCGGGGCGGGGCGGGGCGGGGCGGGGCGGGCAGATTCACAAAGAGACCAGCAGGCAATAACTTTATCCACCGCCGCTCCGCGCGCCGCTGAAGCTGCTCCGCTCGATTGCCGCCATACCACCGCTGCCGCCGCTGCCACCGTCTCGTCCTTCTTCTCCTTCAGGCTAACGAATCAGCTGCGCGCTGCGGACCAGTTCGTTCGGACGCATGAGCGGCACGAGAAAGATTCCAGTGGGAAGTTATTGACCAAAATACCCTGTACCGTATTATATTCATCGCAGTTATACAACTACATTACACACGTTGCATGTTTTTATACTTTCCATACATAAAAAAAAAATTATGTCTTACGGCAGAAGCAGCGAAGGTGCATTTGTGCGGCGCGCGTTGCGGGAATATAAGTCTCGTGGGGTGCACTGCAGGCACAACAATGGAGGCCCCCCCCACACACACACACACGAGCGAGCGGCCCCCCTGCAGTCGCGTAATTAATTCGAAAAAGCGCGCGCTTTGACCCATTGTCGCGCGTGTGCGATTGAGGAGGTGTCCCCCGCGAGGTTGGTCCGGGCCGGGCCGGGCCGGGCTGCGGCTGCACCACCACCGGGCTGCGGCTGCACCACCACCGGGCTGCTGCGCTCCTGTATCTCCCATCTGCCTCATTTGTCCGGCCCTGCCCGCTGCCTCCGCGTATTCGCCAAGCCGATTCATAAATATACTCCCGCTGACCGGAGCCGGCCTGGCCGGGGCGGGCCGGGCTGGCGGCGTCGCGTCGGCGTCGTCGTGTTCGCTTTTGCTCGAGCAGCGCCGGAATGCGGGCCGAGCAGCAGCAGCAGCGCTGGTGACGCCGCCGCCGCGAGGAGTCGATAATCTGGTTCGAGGAGAACAGCAGAACGTATATCGTGCGGGACTAGTCCGCCGCCGCCTAGATACGCAGATCATCGGCCCATAAGCCCTGCTAAGCCCTACGAGAGGGAGAGCGAGCGAGCGAGCGGGCGGGCGGTCTAATTTCACATCGGGGACGACAGGGGAGGAGACGCGGGACGGGATGGTCTGAGCCGCAAGGTAGCGCGAGGCGGGGCCGTATCAGCAGCCAGCATCAGCAGGCTGATTCCGAAGATCACTCTCGCGCCTCTGTCCTTGTCGCACTCATGGGGCGGCACTACCACCCCTAACATAGGGCACCGCCATGGGTGCGACAAGGACGGAGGTACGAGAGCGATCTTCGGAATCAGACGGCTGCTCCGCCCTGCCCCGTCCTCAGGCCGGTCTCCACCCTCCCAGCCCTTCCCTCCCCGGGAGACAGAGGCAGGAGGCGGAGGCCAGAGACACGGGGACTGACTGCTCCCTTGTAATGGCGCCACGTCCGACGATTATATATTACTGTGTCGCTGTCCCCATCTCAAGCGGGGTTGGGACCGGCGGTGAGGGGGAGAGAGAGAGAGAGAGAGAGAGAGAGAGAGAGAGAGAGAGGGGAGATAAAAGAGAGAGACACAGAGTAAATGATCACCCCTCCCCCTCGCTCAGAGTAGTACCTTCCGGATGGCATGACGCTTCAGTTATAGGGGAGCGCCGACGCAACGGACATATCGCGTTCGAGAAAAACAATGCTCCCCGAATAATGAAAAGTTTGTTTTAGGCGTTCGACGACGAGTAACACGGCCCATGTTCGAGGACATCACTCTGCCGACAGGAGGTGTGTGTGTGTGTGTGTGCACGCCACGTTGTATGTAGGGACCATCACGCACTTACACCGTTAAAGAAAAATCAAGTAAACCTGATTTCATTCCCGCTTTCCCTGAAAAGAGGAAAGAGTAACAGCAAGCGATGAAATCATAGCATGAAATATAAAGATTGCGAAGTGCTGTTTTGCAATATCGGCATCGTGACTGAAATCGAGACCGGGGTACGAGAGCAGCGAGGCGGCGGGCTGGCGGGGCACCACGACGGCGGCAGCAGCTCTGGAGCGCATGCCGCGGCGGCCACGACGGCAGCGACAGGCTCTCCTAGGCTGCCTGAGGGACCCAAGACCCGACCCCAACCGAAATTAAACTCTTCCAAAAAATGGAAAAACACGGCGCAAGAGCCGTGTCGTGTCGCCGGGTCGGGCCGGGCCGGGCGGCCAGCAGCCCCGGGCGGCGGAAGCCGAGCAGAGCCGTCTCCACTAGTCGGAGCCGGCGCGGACCGGCCTTTTTATTACGATTTTTACCTTTATCATTTCTGGAAATTTTAATAGAGCTCGTCGCTTTTATTTACAAGTTCTGTGGCCTGGCCGCGGGCGCCGCACGCAACAGCTGGGGCCCAGCCCCGCCTCGCGTGACGACGCGCCGTCCCACCCCTTTGTCGTCGTCGTCCGCGGGCGCGGCGGGGCGGGGCGGGGCGGGGCGGGGCGGGCTGGGGCAGGGCGCGGTGGGGCGGGGCGGGGTTGAGAGGAGCTGGAAGAGCCCAAGATGGGACTAGTTCGCTCTATCGAGCGTTCGCAAGTTTCCTTTTTTTTTTTGAAAAGGGGGAGGGGGGCGTACAGGCACGGTGCTGCAGTGAGCGGGGGTGAATTTCGGCAATAATATGATAATGTCGATGTCGCCGATTTTGATAATACTTTTCACTACTTCATCCTAGGCACTCAAAAAGCCCCAAGCCCCTGCTAGTACGGTGGGGAGCAGGGTCAGTTTTGACCAAGTTTAGATCGTCACCGTTGTCCGAACGAACGTCCCCGAATAAACTCCACAATAAGGTGATCCCGGATGCGAGACAAGAACGTTCTGCAACGCCACCGGGTGGCGTGGTGGCCGCCGGCCGCCGCCTGCCCGCCCGCCCACCGTGGGAGCCCGTGCCCAGACACTTGTTGCCCCCGTAGTTCTGCGGAAATCGACGGAATTGGATACCGAACAGGCCGCAGCGTCGTCGCGCCAGCCACGGCACCAAGCCCGGGGCGGGGCAGAGCGGCCGTACCAACTTGTGTTTGATTAGGACATCCGCCCCGCCACGCTCCGCCCTACGACCCGGGCAGAGGGCGCAGTCTCGCTCGCCAATCAGGGGAGGGTTAGCCGCGCGGGGAGCACCGCGGCAGCGCCTCACCGACCCACCCGTCCGCGCCGATATTTACACGACTCATCCACCCACACTTCTACAGCACCGCACACACAGACTGTACTTTATTTGGTTTCCGACTTAAAGGTTGAAGCGATAAGAGGGGCAAAAGGAAAGGAAAAAAAAGAAAATTGTTTCCTATCATCAGCTGGCGAGTCTACCTGCGCCAGCCTCGCGCCTCCCCAATATCGCCCGGCCCGGCCGGGCCCGGCCCCGGCCCACCCCATTACCAAGGTAAACACGGTGTCTCGATTATCTGGGTGTCGACGCTCATGGCGCGCAGCGCGCGGCTGCGCAACGCACCTGCCCCAGTTCCTGAGGCCAGCGGGGCCTCGCCCCTTCAAGAATAATTCCAGTGACATTACTGTGCTGCGGCTAGAAACTCCACCTTCCGAGTCGTTTCCGCGAACATGGCTCAAAGTAAAGGGGCGCCCCAGATAGGCGGAAGTCGTCTCGCTCGATATTCGAGCGGGAAATGAGACTCCACCACTGCTGCCCGCGTGGTCGCGCGCGGTGCGACCAAACAGGCAGCAGTGAGACTTCTGGTACGACCGGCGTTCGAATATGTGTATTGCCGGCCTGAGCACACAGTGGGCGACGGCAAAGGAGCGTGCTAACCACCGGGGCGGGGCGGGGAGGGGCGGGGTGGGGCGGCCACCGTGGCGGCCAGGCACAGGTGCTATCGGAGAAGTGCTAACCACCCGGATAAAGGGGGTGGGGGCAGCCGCACCGTGACACTGACACGACACGGGCCCCCAATGCTATCAGGAATAAACAAAATAAAAAGAAGTAGTGAAAAGAAAAAAAATTTAAAGAATTTAAACAAAAAAGCGTTGAGAGCAGCAGCAGCGCTGTGCTGCGCTCGCCTCGCGGAGTGTTGAACTATTTGTGCCGGCGTTGCGCTGTGGCGCGCCGCCGCCCCGGACTTCTTCTTATGCAGACCGCGACAGACCGCGACAAACGAGCCCCTTCTGCTTTTCCATTCATCACGGCACGCACGGCTGCGCGCAGCGGCGCGGCGGGGCGGAGCCTTCTAAGAACGCCGCCGTCATCGAACTGGCGCGAGCCGCGCGCCGAGCCATGTGACGCCGCGTCACTCAGAAATTAATTTCTTCGCGCGCAGTCCGAGAGCGCGGCAGGACACCCCGGCCCAGCAGCGAGAGAGAGAGAGAGAGAGAGAGAGAGAGAGAGAGAGAGAGAGAGAGAGAGAGAGAGAGAGAGAGAGAGATGGAGACAGACGAGTCCTTGTCGCACGCGCGCATCAGGACGACACTATATACCATAGCACATGCAGACACATTGTTTCATAGAAGGCGGAGCCGCGCGCGGCGCGTTTCATCGGTTTGGCCTCGCGGTAAATGCGGCCCCTTGACGCACACAATGCCCCTCCCTCCCTCCCTCGCGCGCCCCGGACGGAGGCGGACCGTAGAGAAGAATCCTCCTCATCACAGTCATGACGGTCATCGCGCTCCAGCCGAACACTGACCCACTGAGGGGCGTCGTCAATGAGAGTCAATGGCGCTGGTGGGCCGCGAGGAGAATAATACTGCCGTTGGATTACGTCATGTGTGTGTGTGTGTGTGTGTGTGTGTGTGTGTGTGTGTGTGTGTGTGTGTGTGTACGCGCGCGCGCGCGTGAGTGGGCGCCGCTTGCCGGACGGGGCGCGATCACGTGACTGGTCAATTAAAAATCTCTCCGCCGCCCAATCAATGAGTGCGAAATGAATGGGGTGGGTTCCGCAATCGAAAAGGTTAACTGCCCATAAATTTGTCATTTTCTTCGCCTTGTGAGTGGTTTCCTCTTGTTTAAGATGTAAAGTACACTCGTCCTGCCGGACAGCAGGACGCGCGGCGGCGGGCGGGACGCTCGCGACACGGAGACGAGGCGAAGAGTGCCGCTGTACGATCAGATTCAGAACAGCGCTTTCGTATCTCCGTCCTCGTCACACACATGGGTCTCGGCCACTAGGAGTGAGTGAGAGAGGACACTACAAAAACGATCTTCTGAATCTCGGGGCTGTACGGTCAGCAGCAACAGAGTGTAGCGGAGTGACGGAGTGACTGAGGAGGGAGCAGCGGTCAGCGCGGCGGTCCGTGACGACAATTACTGGCCAAGAACAGGCGCGCCGCACGTAATACTGTCCACGCCGCCCGCCGCCCACGAGCGCCGCGGCGAAAGGGCGGCTGCAGCACACCGGGGAGAGCAGAGAGAGAGAGAGAGAGAGAGAGAGAGAGAGAGAGAGAGGTAGAGAGAGAGAGAGAGAGAGAGAGAGAGAGAGAGAGAGAGAGAGAGAGAGAGAGAGGACCGAGGGCGACAATGAGCCAAGCCAGCACAGCACAGCTAGGGTTTCGCCTGCCTTGCCTTCCCTTCCCTTCCGCGTTACACTCGCGGCTGACCTTTGGAGACACTCTGAGCCCCGCCCCGCCGCACCCGGCCCGCGCCCATGTCGGGACCCCACCCGACGCGACCTGGCCACGCAACACGCCTACAGGACAGGGCTGCTGCAGCAGCCGCCCCGGCCCGCCCCGCACGCTGCGGGGAAAGCATATTATGGTAAGTGGGTCCTGTTCGAACCTCTAGACTTCCCTAAACTGCGCGCGATGCAGTGCGTGGGAACCCAGCCCGCGAGCGCGGGACGCAAGCGGGGCGGGTGTGTCACGTGCGTGCGTCGTAAACGCGAAAGAGAATAAAATAATGGAATTACAACAAAACGAAATGTGTTCATCTCATCATTCCGAATTGAGGCGCGCAAGGCGAGGCGAGGCGGGGTGGGGGTGAGCAGGGGGCGAGGTCCGGGCCATTCCATGCAGCGCGCCCGGCCAAACCGCATTTGACAGGACGGACCTTAATGTCTGCGATAACTAATGCCATACCAAGGCCATTCCGGCACGCTCCAGGCAAAGCGGACGGAGGAAGGAGGGGGGGGCGCTTCATCATACCGTGAGCATTATTACAGGTGAGGGAGAGTGAGAGAGTGAGCGGGCGCGCGGTCAGGCGAGTAGGGCGGAAGGGGTTGGCAAAGAGGAGACGAGGCCGGAGGATGGGGCGGGCGAAGCAAGAGGGAGAGACGGAATACAGCGGGCTGAAAAAAAGGGCCCTAAAAGTCACACATACACACGGCCTGCAGAGAGAGGCACACTCGGGAGAAATAGCAAACAAATGGTTGCGCTGCAGGCAGGCCACAGCAACGCCCCGCCCCGCCCCGCCCTGCCGCGCCGCACCCGTCCCGACCTCCATCAAGAAGTGCATCGCGGGATGAATATTAAGAGGATGTGTCTGCGTGCCCACGCGCGTCCAGGGTGGGGCGGGGCGGACAGCAGGTGGAGAGAGAGGGAGAGAGAGAGAGAGGGGAGGGAGGGGGAGATATGCGTGGGGCCGCAGCGTGCGTCGCATGAAATCAGCATTATGAAAAATGAGCGCGTAATTGACAAAACAAAAGTCGCACGCACGTTTGTTGCTGTTCGCGGGGTCGGGGCTTTAAGGGGGAGGAGGGAGGGAGAGAGAGAGGGAGAGAGAGAGAGAGAGAGAGAGAGAGAGAGAGAGAGAGAGAGAGAGAGAGAGAGAGAGAGAGAGAGAGAGAGAGAGAGAGAGAGAGAGAGAGAGAGAGAGAGAGAGAGGATCGAACCATGAACCCTCACACCAGCAAGCGACGCCGCGCCGATGGAGAAGGACAGGCGAGAGAAGAAGAGCTGAAAAAAAAGAGAGGGAGAAGTAGTGGAAGGGAAGACCACGCGGGAAAGAGAGAGGGAGAGAGATAGACACGGTTTACGGCTGACTTTAAATTCCAAGCGCGTTTTGTGTCAATATCGACGGCGCGACTCGCTTCAGACGTCATAAATAGTAGACGCGTCGCTGGGCGGGCGAGAGGCGGGGCGGGGAGGGCGGCAGGAGGAAATCAATCCCCAGCATACGATACGAAGCGGCATCATACTGCAGCCCACCGGGGCGGGGCGGGGCGGGGCGGGGCGGGGCGGGGCGGGCACACGCGGCGCGACGGACTAGCCCCACCCGACACGAGCACAGCCGCAAACGTGTGACGTGACGCGATACGCGGGAACGAATTCATTTCGAGAGAGAGGCGCATACATCTAGTCGCGAATTCGTCGAGAATTTATCCAGGAACAGAGAGCGGAGCTGAGGGAGGGAGTAAAGAAAAAAGATGGAGAAGAAGAAGAAGAACGAGGAGGTAGAGAAAGGAGGAGGACGGGATGGGGGAGGACAACATCGCATATATGTAGTACACATGCTGAGCCGTGACCTGATGGTCCGAGACACGCGTGACTTATTAATAATGGTACGGTGCCTTCACTCGAGAACAACGCCCCCTTCCCCCTCCCTCCCTCTCTCTCTCCTATAACCTATCGCAGGCACCGCGCGCGCTCGTGCTCTCTCTCTTTCTCTTGCGGCCGTACCGCCCATCCCAAATCTGGAGGCCGCACCGGTCCGAATCGCGCGCGCGGCCCCGTGGAGCCGGCGGGGCCCGGGGCCCCCGCGGGGGCGCGTGCGAGATGCCAGGGCGCTGCGGACGCAGCCTCCCGAATCAGCCGACTTATTCCGAAGAGCGCTCTCCTCGTCCTGTCCCTCTCGCACTCGTGGGCTCCGTCGTAAAGGTGCGAGAGGGACAGGGCGAGGAGAGAGCGCACTTCGGAATAAGTCGTCCGGCTGCCCCGCGGCCGCGCACGCGCCTGGAGCGAGCGGTGCGGTAATGCCTGAAGACCGGACGCAACGCCACGACCTTCTGGATCATCCGCCTCCAGAGAAATTCCCATTGGTTATATTGGTGTGTTTTAACGGGCCCAAAAGTGAACGCCTTACTCGGACAGTTACAAAAAGCGCGGTGTCACTGGCCCGGGCGAGAGCCGCGCCCTGATACAGTTCACTCTCGATCACTCGCCTTATCGATCGCTATATCGCAGACCGGCGCCCGGGCCAGGGCCACGGCCGGGCCGGGCGCGGTATTAAGTTTTCAAACGACCGGTCATTGATCTTGAGAGACACGTTTTGTTGAGATGATTTGATGCGTGAGTGTGTTTAAAGGGGGAGGGGATGCGCGCGCCCGTTTGGTCCTCCAAGACCGATGTTGCGACCTGAATTATGATCACGCTCGTTTTCATTCACCAAAAAAATGGCCTTTGGTAAGAAACCCCGGGCCTGGGCCAGGGCAGCACACTCTCACGGAACGGAACGACATTTTAGGCCGCGCGAGGCTCCAGATGAGCGATCGCCGCGGGCGCCAAAAAGGAAGAGGAGGATCGCAGAACGTACGTATGTATAAAATGATGGCGGCCCCGCTCAGAGCTATGAGCTAGGAGTCGCCATTTGTCTTTCCGCCGTAATGTGAAATGGATATGCGTCGATTGTATCGCCGTACGTAATTGCGTGTGTGGGCCTAATGCCAGGCCGATCCCGCCCCGCCCCGCCAGGCCAATCCGCAGGGATTATATAGAGTGTCAAGCTGCGCGGGGCCCGGGCCGGGCCAGGCGTCAGCGCGAGCTCAGGAGGAGGAGGAGGAGGAGGAGGAGGAGGAGGAGGAGGAGGAGGAGGAGGAGGCGGAGGAGGGCGCGGCCCGGAGCGCCATCTCGCGCCGGACATCTCTTACACGCCCCGCGTTTTGCACTAAACTGCGATGGTAATCGGTTGGCGACCCGGCGGGGCGGCGCGGGGCCTCCTGGGCTGGACCCGGCGCGGCGCGGCGCGGCGCGGCCCCGCCAGCCCGATCCAACCGCTCGATATACAGACATGATACAGTACGCCGACACCGAAAGATGCCTCGGTGGTGGCGGCACAGCGGCGGGTTGGGTAGGATCAACGGGTGCTCCAAGACACTCACACGACGCTCATATGCAAGAATTTAACAATTAACAACACCAAAAAAATAATAATAATGAATTTAAAACAGCTCTGAATCAACGCCACCGTGACTTTTCCGTTACAACTTCTGCATGTTTTCTTCTCACTCCCCCTTTCTCAACTTCACTTCCTCACCTGGACGCGACGCGCGGTGCTCGCGACCAGGACAAAAGCACACGCACGTCCACACACGCACGCACACACACACACGTCCGCAAACGTATTCAAATTGAGAACATTATCGGGCGGCCGTTTGTCTTGGCGCAATGCCTTGTCGCTCCGCTTGTCGCCGGGCTGGTAATGCGGCGGGCCGAGAGGAGAGGACCCCACATGGGGCCCACCGCACCCCGCCGGGGCCGCCAGGCCCGCCAGGGCTCATGTACATCCGCCCCGCCCCGGCACCAGCTCCAAACAAACACTCGAGAATCCTTTAGCATTTTCTGTGGAGCTCCGAAAAACTACACTTTTCAGCGCTTTCCTTCCGGTAGCGTACCGGTCGAGGCGGGCAGGGCCAGGCCAGGCCAGGCCAGGGCCTGCGCGCGCGTGGGCTCCGCGACGCACCCGCCCCGCCCCGCCCCGCCCCGCCCCGCCCCGCCCCGCCCCGCCGGCCGCACTGCGGCTGCGCCGTTAATTACAGGTGCGGCATCTCGTAACTAACGCCGCGCCGGCGGGCCGCGTCCGGGGCGGCTGCAGCCCGGTGAGCGCAGCCCAGGGCGGCGGCAGACGCACCTCGGACGCGGCCGCGCCCGCAGCCGCCGGCCGGACCGGGCAGGAGCACACAAACCAATCTGGAGCGCACTCACACTGCGTTCACTGCGTCCGACTGCGTCCAGGGGACAAACAACACAGCGCCGAACATACTCCCCGCTGCAGGAATACACGCCGCCCACAAACATTTCACAACAGACGAAAATGTTTCCATCTTGTTTTCCATATCGTCACCCAAACGCGTTGAGACACATCCGCGCGCACATGAGTCCCTCTGATGTGCGTCCCGCTACAACCACCACAGTGCGGAGAGGACACCGCAGCTCACGAGACAAAACGTCGTACAAAACGCGCTCTCCGCTCGGCTAGGTTTCATTTCGTTCTAGCGTCTCTTCCTCTCTAGCGCGTCGCTGGAGCCGGGCGGGGCCGGGCGCGGGGCGGGCCGTCCTAACGGACAACAAGCAGGGCGTGGGCGCGCCAGCGGCCCGGGCCGTCAACACACACCCAAGTCTGCATGCAGCGATGACGAATCCTCTCTTTCATCTTGGATAGAATGGCCAGAGAGGGAGAGAGGGAGGAAGAGGAGAGAGGGGGAGGGGAGCGCCACAGAGGACCCCGCCCGCAGGACACACCGGGCAATAACATGGTCACAGCAGGCTGAGCGAGCGAGAGAGAGAGAGAGGGAGAGAGAGAGAGAGAGAGAGAGAGAGAGAGAGAGAGAGAGAGAGAGAGAGAGAGAGGGAGAGAGAGGCAGGGATATGGAGACGAACCTGACAGGGAACCTGTCCTCAAAACATCATGCGCGTCCAGCTAAATAGCTCCCCTGAGCTCAATTAGGTGGGCCATGGTAAGGAAACGATGAGCCCTGCTGGAGACAAATGTGAAGCGTGGTTTGTGAAAGGTCCCCATAAACGCGGGGACGGACTGGGGGTCGGCGTCGGCGGGGCGCGGCGGGGCGCGGCGGGGCGCGGCGGGGCGCGGCGGGGCGCGGCGGGGCGCGGGGGCACCGGGGAGCACTCCGCCCGCCGTCAGCGGGGCGATAAGAGGACGGACGCAAACCGGTCGCCAGTTCGCCTCGACGACGTTTCCTAGTGGGACTCCGAGTAAAAACTGACGTCTCGATAACGCTAGCTCGAGTCAATGGTGTGTTTACGGACCGGAACCGAAAACCTTTTACCGCCCGCCCAGTCGTTTGCTATTCCTCCTCGTACTCTATAGCTGACATACGGATAGACCATAGACCAGGACCGACCACTGGGAGGAAAAGTCCCATGTTGCGAAACACAGGGGGAAAACAACAAGAACCCCAAAAATAACGACCGTGCTGGGAGAAAAATAAAAAATACAGGGAAGAAAAGAAGTTATTTGCGATACACGCACCGGGCACAGATGAACAAAAGGCTTTCAGTCAGCGCTCAGCGTGGACACGAAAACCTATGGAGAGGCTGATGGAAAGCTGTCTGTCGCGGCGGAGCACGAGCAAACACCTGTTTCCCATTACCCCCACACCCTCGCCCAACTCACACAAACACGTCTACGCACTCACTCACACTCACTCACTCGCTCACTCACTCACACACACAAACACGCCATCAACATTCAATATGCTAAAAGCGGTTCCTCCCGCGCGAGTGCCATACGGGATTTCCCTTTCCCTCAGCCATGCCCAGGTCGCCTTCCCTCTCACATACGGTGAAAACAATCCCTGATCTTTTTGAAGGGAAAGGGAAAACTTTGAAACACTGCCTGATTTTAAGGGAAACTCCTCCAATTTTTAGTGTTTTCTAAAAAGAATTTAGTAAAAATCCTCATATTTCGAGGGTAGATCATTTTAAATAAAAGTCTGAGGAGATTTCTTCCAAGTATTCCCTAGTTATTCCTCAAAAAAATTGAGACATTGATTTTACCATGCTCACTATTATTCGTTCTGGTGCGATAGGGTAAACTTCTAATAGGCGCGTGAGCGTGAGTCAGTGAATGAGCGACAGAGCGTGAGCGAGCCTGAGCAATGGAGCCTGACATAAGATTTCATCATGTTCATTCACACACCACGGTGCGAGAAATTTTCCGAGCCGTTACGGTTCTTGAGGAGCCGCGGGGGCGCACCGCTCCCGTGGCGTACGTCCACCCGCGTCACCCGCGGCCGCACCCATGGCTCACGTGCCCCGCCCCGCCCCGCCCCGCCCCGCGCGCACAAATCAGGGTCTAACATTTTGAATGGACGCTGCTGCCCTGCGCGGCCTCCACGAGGCCACAGACCGGTAATTAAACAGGAGTCCGCCGCGGCGAGGGAAATGGGGAAACGGTTTCCAAAACCTAAAGTTTCATTTTACGACCAGGCAAAACCCCCCGGGCGGCGCGGGGCGGGGCGCGGGGCGCGGAGGCGGCGCGCGCGCGGTGTGCCGCCAAACCTAAACTCGAAATCCTTTCCCCTGCTGCTCGCGGTGCCGGAGCCCCTGTGCTGTGCTGCTGGCCGCCACGTGATTTAGTGCTTCCTCCTCATCTTCATAGAGCGCCCCGCTCAGCTCCATATACATGACCCTTATTGTCGGCCCGACCGGGGCGGGGCAGGGCGGGGCAGGGCGGGGCGGGCCCGACCCACATGGGGACGGAAACATCCCCCATCTTCGCCTAATTTGCGTGAGGACGCCGCGCTCACACAACACAATGCGTCGTACACCGGGGCGTCGTGGGCAGCACCCCGCCCCGCCCCGCCCCGCCCCGCCCCGCCCCGCCTGCCCCACCCCGCCTCGCCGTCACCCGCGACGACATGCCGCGTGTGTACTCTTCACTCTTCTCCCTCGCTCCTCGCTCGCTCCGTCTTACTCTTCCCCTCTCGCTCGCGAGCGGCTGTATTATATAGCGTCTCCTCGGAAAAGCCACCGCATCTCCATGAAATGCCGCCGCGCGGTCGATAACTTTACTTTTTTTGGCGCGCACGTTTGAAATGTTGAGGCGTAACTCGATTGTCAGGGAATAAGTCTCGTTCGCTAATGGGCGAAGGCAGGGCGCGCGCAGGCTTTTGAGTATTCATACAATGACTGCTGTAAATCGCCTCGCCAATACGTTGCTCTGTCGGCTCGACTCCGGCTCCGGGTCGGGCCGGGCCGGTGTGGGTCTCCAGACTGGAATCATCACATTTCTTTGGGAGGTATGACCGGGCCCGGGCCGGGGCCGGGGCCGGGTGAGGCTGGCCGCTGGTCGGTCCAGCTCGGCCCGAGAGACCAGAGCCGCTCCGCCCCGGGGCTCCCGGACCGGCCCGGCGCTGCACAGCGCCAGACGTTCCAGATAGAAAACAAAAACTAAACTGGGCGCTACCGACCTCAGACCTCGAGCCTATCGTAGTTAATTACAAGCGAGGGAAAAAAATGAAGCTTTCGAAAATTGGCCGTGTTTAATCAAGCATCAAGCAAATTTCTACGAGGTTTTATTTATTTTTTAATAAGGACATAAAAATTGAAATGTGCTGTTTAACTGTCTCTGATACTTGCTCTGCTCACTCTTAAAATCTCATTAAGTACATTAATAGAATAACAACACAGAACGAGGACAAAAATTCAAACTTTAAAAAAAAATTTCTATTTTCTACCATCGTACCTAAGAGACTCAAAGAAGAAAATATGGTCGATTTTGGAGAAAACTTTTAACGTTGTAATGTTGACACGGAATCTTGCAAAAACCAAAGCTAGACACTCTCGTTGGTTGTTGTTGTTGTTTTTATTATTATCGTTATTATAATTATTCAGGTGTATGAGGCAGACTCCGACCAGCAGCCAGCCTATGGCGTTTAGATGTTTATCGGTGTCGTTAGCCCCTCTCCCCTCCCCTCCCCGGCCCGAGACGAGACCCAGAGACCCCATCACTTTGTTTTATAAAATGCAAGAGATTCGGCGCAGCGGAGGCGAGAGGGCGACGCGCAGGGTGCAGGGGAAAAAAAAAGAGGACCTGCGGCTCGTGTAATGAATGAATGGTTCTTAATACACGCGGTGGCCGCGCGCCGCGCGCTTCTAATAACCCGTCCCGTCTCCCCCTGGACCAGCTGGCTGCGCCTGCCTGCGCCTCTCAAGCTGCTGCTACAATTACTTCTCATGCTACCACCGAAAATATCGTTTAGATTTGCCTGGAGCTTCATTCCTCTCTCCCTTACATATTTTTTTTTCTTTTTCCCCTCCAAGGATTTTTCCGAGGCAAGCTACGGCGCGCGTTGGTTGTTTCATTACGGCGGGGATACGACGCGGCATGATGGGTACCCAGGGGAGAGAAAGAGAAAGACAGAGAGGGAAATAGAGTGAGAGAGAAAGGTGAAGTGAGAGAGCCATATTGGCCAGTGGCGGGAGTCGAACCGCAGCGCCGGCCCAGCCCAGCGTCACGGTGGTCCGCCTGTTTAGTGAGTTATGAAAATGGAGAGTATGACTCCCGTGGGCGCGGGGCGGGGCGGAGCTGCCGCAGGGCCAGATCGCTCGCGTTGCAGAGGCAGGTAAGGCGGCAGAGGTCACGCACGCAGGCTAGGATAAGAGCAAGCTCGGTGAGGGATTCAGAACACAACAGCTCCCGCATCACACATCGCATGTCGAAACAAACATAATCATTCCTTTAGATATTCCCCCAACAGCTCAGCTCAGCTCCAGCGCGCGCGATAGCTGTGTGGGTGCTGTGCGTTCACCTTGAACTATCCCTCGCGCAGGTGATCACGTACCCCCCCCCCCTCTCCCCCAGGGACGGTAGGCGAGCCATTTAGGCCCCGGGGGCGGGCGCGCGCACGGCTCCCTTCAATGACTTACTCCAAATCACGGCTGCCTAGCAGGCGGAGCAGTGCCGGGCCGGGCCGGGCTGGGCCGGGCAGCTCACGACTCGGTAGTCTCGACATACCTGCAACAGGACGAAAAACAGTTGATGATTCGGATCGAACAGCCTCCCGTTGGCATAGAGGCGCGCTCGTACACAAAACCATTGCGCCATGCGCCGCAATCCGCCCACAGAAACAACAGCGCGCCAATTAAATGCAATAACAAAAGTATAATGGACCGCTTATTTCTTGTCTAGAACTGACCTTGACGTACATAACGCGAAAACAGTCCCCGCCCCGCCACCCTCCCTATAACACATTATATTTGCGATATAAACCCGCCTCGTAAGACATTATTAAATAGCAATAGACAAAAACTTTGGACACCTCCGTTCGTTTACAAGACAGCAGTAGACTCGGATGCCGAGGACTTTTTCCTCCCCCGCACCCCACCCCGCTCGCCGCCCCCTTCCCTTCTTGTCCTCGCAACTTTCGAGCAATAATGACATTGGCCTCGGCAACCTTGTCGCCCCGCCGCGCTGATGATAAATAGCGTGCGCTCGGGGTTACGGAGAATGGGGGCGCGGGGTGGGGGTAGGGGCTCAAGTTTTCCTCGACCAACTCTAGGGGAAGCAGGTTTAGGAGGGGGGAGAGAGAGTGTGCGGGCGGGTGCGTCAGTGTGTAAGGCGAGCGCGGATAACGCGACGTATAGGGCCAAGGCCCTAAGATTGAGGGGGGGGGGAGTGGAGCAGACGGCCACATGAGGCGGACGGGGATGCTGGGGAAGGCTTTTTATCCAGCTGCGTCCGAATAACAGGACGTCGGGGTGGGGCCGGGCCCAGGTGAAGGGACGTGCGCGCGGACCTGGTGGATAAACGGAGAATTTTAAGGGGGGAGGGAGATACGGGGTGAGGTTGGGGGTAGGGGGGTCGGGGGCGCCTTTAGCTATGAGACGACGCTGCTCGCGTCGGTAAGTAGGAGGCGCCGGGCCGGGCCGGGCCGGGCCGGAGCTGCCAGCAGTGCTCTCCGAGGAGGCGGAGCAGGGCAGGCGCTGCCCCGCCGCTGCTCCTGCTGTCGGCAGTCAGGTGTGAGCGCGGCTTTCTCAGCCACGGAGGAGGAGGAGGAGGCACGTCGCGACAGCACGGAGCGGGGGGAACCTTTTAGGCGGACATTGTGTATTTCTTTTATTATTATTATTTTCTTTTGAGCTAGGTGGAGAGTTGCCCCGCGGGCCGAGCCGGGCCGGGTAGGACCGCGACCACACCACCAAGCTCTCCACCTCCACCCCGCCCCGCCGGCCCTGAGGGGGTGACGTCCCCGAGGGGAAGGTCACTTCGAAAAATCACACTGATAAGACAAGTGTGCAACTGCTCAACACTTGTAAGTGTGCAACTTCCAGTCTGCACGTACAAGTGTATAACTCAGCAGCTGTGCAATTGAAAGCGTCAAACTCGCCAGTTGCACACTTGTAAGTGTTCAACTCGACAGTTGTGCACTTGCAAGTGTTCAACAAGGGAAGTGTTGCACGCGGCAGCTGAACAATTGCAAGTGCACAACTGACGAGTTGAACACTTACAAGTGTACAACTGGCAAGTTTGACACTTGTAATTGCAGAACTGCCGAGATTTACGCTTGTACGTGTCAGACTGGAAGTTGCACACGTACAAGTGTTGAAACAGTTGAACCCTTGGTTTAACAATACTTTGAATGGCTCCAAAAAAATAATTTAAAAAAAATCATAAAAAAATCATTCAAAAATTAAACATAAATAAAAAAGATTTTTTAAAAAAATCAAAAATAGGGATATAAAAAAATCAGAAATGGGGGTAAGAGGTCTAAATTTTTTAAAACAGGGACAGCAATTTTCATTGAAAAATCAAAACAAAAAATCAAAACAAAAAATCAAAAAGATAAAAAGAAAAGTCAAAAAAATCATTCTACACATTTTGTATGAGAGATCTTTACTCCACCTCGGTCATCCCCGCGGCCGGTAGCCACCTTACATCGCGCGCGTTATCGCTCAACCCCTCAGCGATGACCCGCAGAACAAGGTACCGTAACCCGGGGGCAGCTTACCCAACCGCCGGGTAGCAAACGGGTTCCCAATACGTCCCCGCGGTCCTGCGGGGTTCGAGGGCCCCGCGCGCGGGGCAAAGTCCGCGTCCCGCCCGCAACACGCGCGCCATAACTCCCCATTTAGCAACACTAAATTACCTCCCCGCATGCTGCTGCACAGGGGTAGTTCTGCGGGGCTGAGTATCTTATTCCTGTCCGCGTGCCGCCGGCCCGCCGGCCCGCCCGCAATCTGGTAAAGAAGGAGCGAGGAGGCGGGAGAAAGGGAAGTCAGAGGAGGAAAAGGAGGGGGGGGGGCGTAATTTATGGCTTTAATTTGTTGGCGGGAGCCATCGCGTTATTTTTCCGTCGGCGAGCGGCGGCGCGCGCAAAGTTCCGGCCGGCGGCGACGGCGGGGCGCTTAGGTTCACTCCGCGCAGCCAGGATAGCGATGCGCCCGGCAGGGGCAGGCAGGGCCCGCCTCACCCCGCGCCAAAGGGCCTAAGAGCTAAGCGCCTTGTCCAGGAAAAAGGGGGGGGGGGGGGGGGGGGGGGCAACAGCGGTGTTGGCAGCATCTGAGGAAGGGGTATAAAAAACAAAAGCGCACGCAGACTGCCCGAATATAAAGTCGAAATAAAGCATAGGGTCCGGCCCCACCAAACTACGAGGGGCCCTAAAACCCATTAGACTTGTGGAATCACTCGCGTAACAAAACAATGCGACGCTGCCATACGCTCCCTCCCACCCTACCCCGGCAGGTACGACGTCTTAATCGGACTTCCGCCGCGCTCATTGTGCCCCACCCCACAATACCCCGCCCCGCCACGCCACACCCCACCACGCCCAGCGCGCTCGCGTTTGAAATGCAAAGCCCGACAAGCGACCGCGTTCGATTCGATTGCTGTAGTGCTGCGTGGCGCTCCCCGGGGCAGCGGCGGCGCCCCGAGTACCCTGCAAACAAACGCGCGCCCCGCGCTCCGCTCCATGCAGGCGCACGCCGCAAGCCCCAAACTTTTTTATACGCCCTCTACAATAACTTGCTCACCACACCTCAAGCCCACCTACGGTCGCGAGCCTCCCCCCTTCTGCTCAGACAGTTTTTACTCCCTCGCCGATGCAGCCCTCCCCTTTCCGAACGCGCTTTATGTGCTTTTTTTTTCTCCCCTTCTTACTTTTCCAGTCTCTCCAGTCACTTTAAAAGCACTGCGAAACCCTCATACATCGTGCGGCTGAGGCTAGACCGGCCCGGCCTGCTACCCCCCAACCCCCACCTCCTTTTCCGCCCCCCAGCCAACTTTCTCCAGAGCGTAAACCGCCCCCAAGCCCACCGTGTGCATCCCCATCCCCCTGGAGAAACTCTCCCCGGCCTTGCGGGGGCCGCCTGCTCTCCACGTGTAGGTAAACCTCGCCTAAAGTAACCAGCGAAAAAAAAAATACGACAAACTTCATTAATCCGAAGGAAAAATTAATTCCTTTTCTTCTCAACTACCTTAGTCTTGTTAGAGCGCGTTTCGGAGGAATTTCTCATATCGCCGCGCGGCGCGACAGGCCGCGCATGCGCACAAGAAATGGCGCCGCGTCTCTCTGATTTACGAGGGTATTCTCGACTTTGCAAAACTTTGACACCAGTACCGCTAATATCAGGCAGGGCGACCCCATCAGCCACGCCGGCGGGTAAAACCTTCCTCCTCCACCTCCTTGCAACAACGAATTTGCACTAAACTTTAAAAGCGGCCTCGGTACTTGGCATCGGTGTGCGGAGCGGGAGAATAAGGCCCCGCCCCGTCCACGGGCCGAACCTCCCTCGCTCCCGCGCCATCCGGGGCGAGAAGAGTACGCGAGGGGGAGGGAAATAAAACTGATTTTTATCCCCGCGGAATGTGACACAATTATGTGACATTTACAGCGCAGGCTATCACAATAACTCAGCGCTATGGCCCTACACCAATTTGGACCAATTTGCATGCAAGCGGCGGCCCCGCCCCACCCCGCCCCGCCTCCTGCCCGGGCCGCACCTTATACCGTTAAAGTTGCGGCTGCTGCGGCGGGGCGGGGCGTTCCAGCCATGCAGTTACGCCCTCATGCACTGCTGCTGCCCCGCCCCATAACCGTGCAGTGCAGAGGGCGGGGCGGGCCCGGGCGCGGCGGGGCCGTCCGATTGATACCGACTCTCACATATCTCCGCGTTTGATCCGGTCGTCATCGGCGTTGTGTATGTGTGAGTGTGTGTGTGCGAGTACGCTCGCGGTTACGAGTACTACTACCCGCGGGGACGAGCCGAGCCCCGCCCCACCCCAACCCGCCCCGCCCCGCGGCCACCCACCGAGCAACCGCGCCGCCTGAGGAAACCGCCTTCGCTTGCCTCCCCAATATTTTCCCCCCTATACGATCCTCCTCCACCAGTGCCAGCCCCCCCGCCCCCCCTCTCTCTCTCCCTCGGCATAACGCTCATACTTATCCATTACGCGCCGCACCACTTCGGCATACACATTGTGGCGCGTCCGTGATTGAAAGCGAGAGAGCAGTCCAAGTCCCCCGTCCCCTTGTCCCTCTCTCTCCTCTCTCTCCCTCTCCCACATTACACTCACTCTTATTCTTACTTCTCTCTCTCTCTCTCTCTCTCTCTCTCTCTCTCCTTCTTTTTCCACCCGCAACTCACAACACAACGGCCTGGCCACAAGATTTGTGAGCAAGTATAAATTCCATTCGTCGCGTTCGGCCGGGGACGAGGTATTCTACCACGTGAGAGGGGCCCTGCCCAGCCCCGCCCCACCTCGAGCCCTGGGGGCCTCGGCCTGTCCCGCAGCCACGGCCCCGGCCACCACGGGCCCCGCGGGCACGGCCGCACACCCACTCAGAGCCGCCCCGCCCGGTGAGCGCACAGCAGTGTGTGTGTGTGTGGGTGTGCGCGCGAGACTGAGTATGTGTGTGTGAAACAACTCGACACCGACTCCAAGATACCGTTTCCCACCTCACAACTCCCTATGTGGGGTCGGCGAGCGTTGGCGGGGTGTGGGGCCTGTGGCTGGGATCGGCGCTTTGGTGCGGGGGCGCC